>OY740771.1:50191217-50816878 GCA_963513935.1 Aphrophora alni | reverse complement strand
CTATGTGTCTCCAGTGAACGTTTGAACTATCCTTCCCACTAAACACCTTGATATCCGATTGATACAGTTTGGAAACTCGTGATTAAATAAGTTTAGAACCTCACTACATGTTTTAAACGATCCCCATAACTTCACATAATTAACACATTGATCCTTTCAAACTCAGAAACTCCCATAATATATTTGAATATATATATAAATATATATATAGAGAGAGAGAGAGAGAGAGAGAGAGAGAGAGAGAGAGAGAGAGAGAGAGAGAGAGAGAGAGAGAGAGAGAGAGAGAGAGAGAGAGAGAGAGAGAGAGAGAGAGAGAGAGAGAGAGAGAGAGAGAGAGAGAGAGAGAGAGAGAGAGAGAGAGAGAGAGAGAGAGAGAGAGAGAGAGAGAGAGAGAGAGAGAGAGAGAGAGAGAGAGAGAGAGAGAGAGAGAGAGAGAGAGAGAGAGAGAGAGAGAGAGAGAGAGAGAGAGAGAGAGAGAGAGAGAGAGAGAGAGAGAGAGAGAGAGAGAGAGAGAGAGACAAGGTAACTTCATGTACCAGATTAATCAAATTGTAAACCGGTAAGTAAATTTAAAGCACACGTTTTAGTTGGCAGTCTAACTAATTAACTGCTTAAATGATTCTAAATGAGACACAAATGAAAGTTTATAGTAAATATTTACATGCAGGTACATAATATTTTCATTGGGAATTCCAAAACATGCCGGATAACTTTACTGATAACAGAATAAGGAAACGAATGTGTCAATTGTTGTCTTAATGTTGTAATTTTAAAATAGTCAAGGAAATTATGACTTCTAATTACTATTTTTAACTATAACCTTCATTCTTATTCCCCTATAGAACGAAATCGTAGAGGTATTATCATAAGGAAAACATAAAGCATGTTCTTGAATTAAACAACGTTTATTGATAAGGATGTACTAACATCCTTTTGAAGGTGCTATTATATTTCTGTTTCATTGACCTCTCCAACGAAATGTCACGATATAGGGGTTGCTATTTAAGAAATAAAAGATTCCCACTTTTTAAAAGGGGGCAAAAAATCAACCCCCTTGAAATTTTATCTTTACAATATATTACTTCAACAATTGAAAAAAAAAATACATAACATATTGTTTCTGTGACAATTTTGGTGACTTACTTTTTAAAAAATATATAGTTATGGGTTTCGTTACGGAACTATGTTTTAGTAAGTAAAATAAATAAATCTGGCATAGAAGATGGTTTAAAACGAGTTCGTGCAAGCGTCTCTAGTGGTGCCACTAAAAGTTACACTCCAATCTTCCATCTTCGAGAATTATTTCCCGGTCAAGATTTAGATCGTTTATTTAATAACTTTCAACCAGCATGTACAGTGATTATCCTATGCCAGGATAGCTATACAGTATAATACAATTAACAACATTTTACAATTTGAAGCTGATTTCTTTAAAGCATACTAATTTTATAATTTGCAGATTTAAATTATTTGTCATATACATATATACAATTCATTGAATTTACCGTTTAAAACAATTCTGTTACATATTTATCGACAAAGATTCCATTATATTTTTTAATAATTTCCTATAATTGAAATATACATTGTTTTATACAGATACAATTCACAGTTTACAAAAAAAACTAATTTATCTTTAAAATATTCAGAGGTTACATACATACACATACTAAATATGTATATATAAAATTTGAAAGCACATAGGAATATCAGAATATTCACATTTAAAAAAATCTATTTCCAGTTACGACTATAAATACAAAGACACCATTTACAAATAATAATAATATGTAACAAATCAAAAATAGCAATTATAGGGACATTAAGGATATTTAGCATGACATTAGGTGACCTGAAAAAAAAATTATCAAGAACGTAAGACAGAAGGGAACAATTTATATTCCTCTTCTGTGATACCTATACACGATGTAAGTATTTCTTACACAGGGAGGTTATAGTTCTGCCTCGTTATTTTCCAAATTTTTCAGAACTATAACTGACATATTGTTCAATTATATTTTAGATAATTTAATATTAATTGCAAATGTCATTGCAAGATTAACATTGTTCCGTCCTTTAATTCACTAAAACGAAATATGGTTATATATTTTAAATATGTCGTAATTAAAATTACCTTAATTCTAGATAAATTTAAAGTTAGCTCTGAAAGTCTCCTTCTACTTGTGTCATGGAACATGTCTTCTTTTTTCTTATGCACAAATATAAATCTTAGTAAATTAGAAGTGATTATATTTAATGAAACCCAGTTATAATATAATAATTTAAAACCTGAGAATTATAAAATAAGTATGCTTTAATGAAATTAGTTTCAAATTGTAAAATATTGTTAATTGTATTATACTGTCTAGCAATCCTGGCATAGCTATCACTGTACATGCAGGTTGAAAGTTAACAAATAAACGATCTAAATCTTGACCTGGAAATAATTCTGGAAGATGTAAGATTGGAGTGTATCCTTTAGTGGCACCACTGGAGCCGCTGGCACGAACTCGTTTTAAACCCTCTTCTAAACAAACAACTAATTTAATGAAGGAAACAATCGATTTGAGATAAAATATTCTTCAAATATCTAACTTAGTAGCTAGGTACATAATTAAGTTGCTTACATTTCATAAATATAACTCACCAATTATTTAAATTTTCTTAGAAATTAGAACTGACAGATATCTATGGAGTCATTTTGTGAAATAATCTCTTTTTTTTTTACTTAGGATAAAAGATATATTCACACAAATATTTTAACACAAATTTTGTTCATCTCCACTTTCTACGTATAGTGCCAGAGAGTAAAAACAACATAAATCAAATATTGTTATATTATAAAAGTACGATAGAAGCAAATAGAATAAAGAATGAATATTATTATTATTATTATTCTATTGTTCACTCTTTTTAACGTCAGTTTCTGTATAATTCTAGGTTGTTAAACCTATTAATGACTGAAAAATATCAGTTTATTGTGCTTACACATGATTTACGTATTAACACAGTGGCAAGAAACACACTTCTTTTATATCAATTTATGCTACTTTCTTAATATTGTAATGGACTCTCTTATTTAGACATAGATATCTGTTTGTTAGTTTGGAACTGTAGTTATATAAAACATTTTAGACCATTAGTCTAATAACCCTTATAATTTTTACTAATAGTGAGTTGCACTGTCAGCCTTTATCAGCTATATACAAATAGGCCTACTGCAATGTTAAAATATATATTTAATTTTTTTACTGGGTAATATAAAATATTTGATTTCTTTTTATATTTAAGATGAATTTAATATACAATAAATACAAGTAAATATTTTGCAGGAAAACATTTTTACCTGGGCCAACTATTAGATTTTCTATTTATGTAAAAATAAACACTTGCTAATGTGCAGTAATTAAAAATAATAATGAAATCATTTGAATGTTTAATATATTTCATTTCAAATAGTACTACTATACTATACTATAAAAAAGTTATTTCATTACATTCTCTTAATTGAATAGGGAAAAAAACTTTACCAAGTTTAACATTGTTCTAATTGAAGATTGTTTTTACGGCTGAGCAAGCAGTCGGTTATATAAGTACCTATTTTATTATTAGTTTTCGTCAAGACCTTGATTTCATCACTAACTGATAATCTGTTTTACAATACATAGTAGCATACACATATAAATACAAGAATAATTAATATTTATAATAATTTATTATTTTTTTATTATAACAATTTAAACTATCATTACAACAAAAGTTATGTTATTGTTAGGCAAGCAAGTATGTTTATTAAAATTGTTTTAAGAATACTAAGTTAGTACATAGTAGCAGAGTAAATTAAAATATTTGAGAGCATGAATTTATAACAATAAAATAATTTTGTTATTTTAAGTATCAAATGTTTAAAGTAATTAATCTTTTAATTTGTACTTGCATTGTTCATGTTTTAAATATACAATTAAATCAGTATGGGATAGAATGGGCTTGTGTCTATTAGTTCCAGAGCTATGTTTTGTCACTCAACATACACTGGGTGTATCAATTGAAGTCCTTAACTTTGTATAGAAATGTATTCCTAATAACATCTCCACAGATCGAACTGGCCTTTATCAACTTGATGCTTATCTCCAAAAACAATATAATTGTAAGGTTTAGAGCTCTCGATTATAAAAGAGGTTCATAAATGCCAAGGAAATAAACAACAAACTAGGAAGAAACTAATAGAGTTAGAGAACATGGCAGAATTTAGGACTAATATAAAACTGTGAGGTGTTGATAAATACAATATATATATAACAATTCACAAATATATTTACAAAATCAGTAGAGTCAAGCTTTACTGCAAGGGAAGAACTCACAGAAATGTTAAGTATAACATCTTTCAGAGTCAATATATTTATTAGAAAATAATAAATAATTTATATATTGAAAAATAAACAAATAATTAGTGTAATGTAAATCTATAGTACTGAGAATTAATATTTGCAGAGTTACTCTTGATATGTTAGCACCATCTATCATTAAACAGGTGATTGTTGCAATCAAGTATAGTTATGTGAGTTTAAAATATTTTTGTGTGTTATTGACAAGAGAAAATGTTCATAATTTTTTCAGGGTGTTATGTGTACTGCCCTATTATCGTTCAAATTTAATTCAAAAGTAAACGCAATATAGTGTCTATTGACGTTGTTAGTTTAAATCAAATAGTGTTTAATTTTGACATGAACTCCTAAATATTATGTTTTTATTCAAATTAGATTGTTGAAGTATCTTCTAAAAATAATTCTGATCTTATATTTGACACATTAAAATATTGTCCAACAAACACACTTTTTTTTACAAACAAAAAAATAGCAAATTACTAAATAATTTGATTTTCTTGTGGATATTTGTGTGAGCCAGATGTTGCTCACACAGACATTTTATGTGAGATACCTAGGCACCACTACTTGTTCTTGTACTTCAGTTCTCTTGTTAGTTCTATGATACCCAATTAGACATTACATCAATTGAAAGCTCCAACCCTCTTTATCCTCTCAGAAAGAAGGAAGATTCAAATTTGTATTATATTTCCTTACCTTTGCGTTTACTGAGTGATTGCGGTCAGTTTACTACTGAATGACTTTAACCAATCTTATTGATTCACCATTGAATTTGACAGAAACATATCCTTCCACTCTTCAACCACACGTTCCACAGCACTAGCTTGAAATATAATATGTGGATTGGTTACCTATAGACAATGATCTCTTGCAGCCCTCACCTGTATCAAGCTGTACTAAATTCCATATCTTCAAGTCATACCTAACATTTCTAGCTAGGGAAAGCATAATTAATTCTAAGGAATAACCCAACGTCATTCACGATTCTAAGACATTTCTCTTTTGGAGCTTTTATTTCAGAAAAATAGATCATAATTTAGACACGGTCTTAACTTTTCCTTCTGAAAATGGGATTAGAGAACACAATATGTTACGCTAATCAACATTTGGCAGAGGATAGAGGAAATTATGAAAACAAGTTTACAACTTCTTCACAAAAGTAATATATATTTAAATATGTAGAAAACTAAAATGAAAATTGTTCTTCTTTCATTGACCAAATGCTACCTATGATATGTGTGATGCTAGATATGATATTCATTATCAACAACATATATGTTTTAAATTGTATTTTATTAATGAGTATTATCTAATATGTTGTTTCATCATTTTTTTAGATAAACTTATAACAAAAATATTACTTCAATGACAATAACTAAAGAGGACAAGCATTCATTTGAAAATGGAGAAACAGCATTTCCAATTCTTGTATGTAATCTTAAGAAGAATAAATTCAAATTGTTTTAGAGATTCATTTTATAATTATTGTAAATACTTTGCATATCTTAGTAGCTATCGGATTTGTACTTTCAACTAAGGAATCGTGGTTTTCTAAGGTCAAATTCATCTATAAATAGGGATAAGTTAAACTTAAATATATAGGTGATAAAGTTAGTTAACATTTCATTTCTTAGACGTAATTCCCGTATTATTAGTTATAGTGTAAAAAAATGAACCATTGTGCTAAAAATACGGATTGTCTCTTGTTTAAAGTTAGCTATAGCAAGTTATTGTATTTATATACAAATTAGGTTGGTTCCCTTTCCTTATTCATATCTATTTATTTGTTCATTGACTAATAAATTATTATAACTTATTGATAGTACTGCAGTTTTTTACTAATTACAACTATTGTCACTTCAACAATCGGTTTCAGCATGGATAATTAAGAAAGAAGTACACATAAGCATAGCAGATTTAGTATACAAAAAAAATATTTTTTTTGAAACAAATATAGGTATAAACTAAAGCTACCATTGCTACTATGTAGTTACTTTTTATAATATTGGGAGGTCAGGATTTCAATATTTTGAATTTTGATTTTGATTTTTTTTTAATGTATTCCTTTTTGTCTGTAACTCGACAATAGTATTAAATTAGTTTAACAAATCCTAGATTGCAACAAAATAATGACTGCTATTTTTGAAAAGTTCATATTAATTGATTAGAAGAGTTAAGTGTATTTCATACAACAATCTTTGTCCCAGATTTGCCTAATTTTACATAAATATTTGTACGGAAGAGAGTTTTTATTTCACATACATAATAAACATGAAATTAAATTGCCTATATTCATGTTTTCTATTTAAGCACAAGAACAAATAATCTTGGAAATGAGTTGACAACATTTTACAAAAAATATGGTTATTCACATTTTTTTGGGTCCATTTATAAAAATTGGACGCTATATTATTGATAAATATTTACAGTTAAACTTTTACCTCTATTCCCATGATTGGGTTACGAGTTAAGAGAGTAAAACATACATTTTATTATTAAGTCTTACTATAATCTTATTATTAAATCATTTGCATGCGTTGTAAAAAAAAGAAGCACAAAATGTATAAAAGTTTTTGTGCTTCACAAACGATGTAATATCTTTTAGTAATCCCGGATAAAAATCTGATGTGGAACACTTATCTAGACCATGTCAACAGCACAAGTCACAGTAGTTAGTCGCTTGCGAGAACGGTCATTCAACGGCAATTAGAGAGATAAAAATGAGCCAGGGAAGAGCACATCGAACTAAGGAGACATTTCCCTAGTAATGGATTGGAAAATATCTTATCTTGAGGCCAGATCGTGCGACAACATAGGTGGTGTTTCATTTTAACTGGAAGTTCCTTAGACAGACCGTTCCCATGATTACCTTACATAGCCTAATCCGGAGCCACAAAATGAGGTGGGACAACTACACGTGTCACCTAACTGTTGTCTTTTCTGTCTCATGCTTGAGACCGTAGTACACATTTTGTTTGATTGTGAAGTCTTGAAGTTCAAAAGAAGGAGAAGCACAACCTATAACACTAATTGAAGTCGATGAACAAATATTCTGCACTTTAGTTTGTTGAATGGAAAACCTGATATAATGGTAAATAATATATTTTTAAACCTTAGAGGTTAGAAACAGAAAGAATTAAATATTTCGGCCATATATGTTCACTTTAAAGAATTTTTGCAAATAATTATGTTTGATGATGAACATTTTTTATTAAGAATGTCAATCGGTTACTTACAATAATAAGAATATAAAGCAGTTCAAAGCAAAGTATTTGATTACATGTAATAACTGTATTGTCGGTTTCTTCAAACATATTTTGTACAATAATTTTCTTCGGTAGAATGTTTATTATATATAGTGCATGGTCACTAGGGATGTTTTGTTTGTATTGCATCTATACTTCAAACCTTCTTTCAGAGTATTATTCATAGTAAGTAAGAATTTGGCGGACTTTAGGCACCCGTCCTGGATCTACACCTTCTTTCGTGTCTTTTTTCATCTCTGTCTTTCAACTCAATGTCACCAATTTAAAAAAAAAAAAACAATTGGTAAATGTTTTTTGAGAATTCACTACAGATTAAAACACATATAGAGACCTAATCATTAAAATAAAATTAAAAAAAAAAAACAATATCGTTTACTCATTAGATCTTAATACTTATAGGAAACTGAACATTTATTTGGTTTTTTTTCCGTCAAAAATTTTTTCGACAAAAACTAATTGAAAGAAAGGTTTTATTTCGTATTGCAAAATATATTAGATGCGATTTATAATAAATAGGATACTTTTATAAGTAACAGCTACAGTGACGTGTAATTCGATTCTATGCAAAGCTTGAAACTTGCAAGAGATTATCAAACTATATAAATAGAGTTCAAAGTTACGCAAATGTTGGAACAAGAATTAGTAAAGTTACTTTCGAAGTCAATATAAAGCCAATACTGATTCCAAAACCGAAAGTTTGTAAGTAGAATGTCTTTAATATATGATAATATGGTATTGCTAATACCTAATAGTATTACTTTATTATTAATATATGTGGTGTGTGTGTGCTTTAGTGGAGAGTGTGTTTAAAGTACAGCGTCACTAGATTTGAGACTTGTCATTAGTTAAATTTGAATGTTATTCTCTACAAAGGATGTAATCACAAGTAATCTTCTGTTAAAACATTAAACATTAATGTGAGCACTTTGAAACTTTCAAGGACTTATTATTAGCAACGACTCTTTCATATCCGAACCAAACATGTCTTAAATCGAACCAGTAGAACAATAAAAAACACCCAACACTCATAAAGAGGTGACGCCCCGATAACATACCGTTGACATTTCCACTCCTTCCACTAGTTCCATGACTTAATAAAAATGCCATAAAGAATTTAAAATTACAAAAATCAGGCCTGTCGCGCCCACGAAATCAAAAACCGACGTTATTGACTTCTCCAGAGTTTGTATCACTTATAAAGGCAAAACCGGAAACGAATCTTCAGTGTGGAATAAAAATGTAAAAAATAGTGCAAGAGAGAAGAACAATTCCAAAATTAGGAAGACCGGTTTAATGAAAAAAAGAAAAAAAGTAGGCCTAAGCCTAGGACTACGCATAAAATATGCTGTTTGAACCAAGCAAACTTAATGAGACATAGGCTTATGTATGATAACGATGATGATGACGATGCCGACCATAACAGCAAAATCGAAAAATGAAGAGTCCCTTGCGGAAGGGTTGACTGACTTTGATCCTCAATCACAGATAAAAATAGGATGAATTAAATGGTAGAAGGGGCGCGAGTTGAAACCATGAGATTTGCGTAGGCGCAGAAACATAGTAAATGTTCACGTTTAGCAAGTGCTTGGACTAATAACCTTTCAACAATCTGGTTTTCTTATTCATTTTTTAACTCCTAAAAATAAAGACATATTTTTTTCATTTATTTAATTAGATTCACTTTTTCAATTTGTTTTTAGGACAAAGCGTTGGCCTAGGCTCCTAGTGCGGGTACCTTATAGCGTACTACAGAAAATTAGGATTTTATAGACCATGGACTTCTTATTTCACTGAAGACATTTTGCAACATTCACAATGTTATTTACATATTCCACAAATTACTGAAATGTTAAAACTTTTTTATTATATGTACCACTTAATGTTATAATCTTTAATAACATTATATTTAAGCTTTTTAATGTATTATGCCCCAGTTCTTGCCATGTTCACAAAGATGACCCGATTCACCTTTATACTGACACTATTCACCTCTCTACATCGGGTGAATAATGTCATTTACACCTCAATATGGTTTAAATATTTCTTCACTGTTCTTTATAATATATGAACACAAAATTGATATACAAAACAAGTTCAACTATTTTTCTTCAAGTAATAATTTAAACAAATGGAATGAGTCGTGTTTTTATCAATACATTACGATAATACGAATTTTTACCCGTACCTACCCTACACAGCGTTAAATAGATTGTCACTTACGTTGCTTAATTTGTTGGAAATGGTAACTTTCGGTTATATCTAAGTGTCTAAATGATTTTACATAATTGAAACTAAATAGTTATACTTTTCGGAACCGGGTTTCACATAGTACAAAGTACGAAAAGCTTTCCTACACACAACCTATAATAAAACACTAGCAATTTTTATGTTTGAAGTAACGTCATTAGAAAAAAAACAATTTAGCAATTTATTGAATATATGGATGCCACTATTAAAATACTTCATAAAATTCAGACACTGAACTAATTAACACCGAAAATAATTTATAGTTGTTTACTTGACTGATTTTGCTGGAATAACTAAATCATACTAGGTGTGTACCAGTGATTATTAATTGATGTTTTATCATAAATAATATAGATAAAAGATTTGTATTAAATATTTATTTTATTTTATTTTGAAATATGTCATTATTAGCATATAATGTACCTTGCTGGTATTTCACTTTCATTTAGCCAAATTATTTTCCATAAATAATTAATTTAAAAAAAATCAACTTGAAAACATATTCCTACGTATATTCGTATTAATTATCTTCGTCAATTCATTGTGTATCTTGTGTAATCATACTACACTAGGCATATTAGACAACCGTATTTCTTATAAAGAAGTGAATACCAAGCGTACATTGGAAAGTTATATTTTTTATTCTCACTCTACCAAAATCCCCATTTCGGGAAGGGACAAGTTGCGTAGGCCTAATTACTTTTTTTACTTTTGTACTTAATTCTATACAAAGTAGCGTTAAGGTAGCATTGATAGGTTTACTAAATTAAACATTCCTTTTGTGTAAAGATTTGTTTAATATATTTTAAACTATAATTCTAAAACTATTGAAGAATGTGTATTCACTTTCGTATTTCACACATAACAATTTCAAACATAACAGGGTAATAATTGTAATTGCATAATCTTCTTTTCATCAGTATTAGAATACTCACGTGTTTATAGGGTTGTGCTCTAAACTACTGGTACATAGTGTAAAAAAATATAGAATTTCTCTGTGTAGTGTCTCAAAATATTTTCCAATTAATTGCTGAAGTTTTTATCTCACCATTTTTAATTCACGGATCTTTATAAATTCAGTCACTGAATAACTTTATATTAAGAGATTACCAATTTAGTCTGTAATAATGAGTGTTATTTTCATTGAACAGGTGAGAATGTTTGATGTGCCCATATCTACACACTTCCACCAAAGAGGTATTATCTATTAAGATATTTCTAATGCACTGTTATTATCGCGAACTTTGAGTCGAAGTGACGATATTATATTTACTGAGGTAAAATAATATCAACATTTAATAAAACCACTTAACAAAATCATCCATCTTTTGTACATTTCAACGATTGTTACCTTTAGTGGTTACTAACAAAGCCTGTACGAAGCTACGTTCACAAACTATGCGTTTGCTAACTGACGCAAATATACCACTGTAGAATGGATCTAGACGACATGTTGTGGCGAGTTTGTTAGCGTTGTATATTGCTGTATTTGTAAAATATCTTACTTGTAGAAAACAAGAAACTAGTATGAAGCCATGAAGTTTATTTGGAAACCCTTCCCTGCTCTTCTTAGTTTAAATTGTACAACTTCGAACTTACCAAAACTTTAAAAACTAAACAAATTTTAAAGGATAATATGATGGAGGGTTGTTGTAATGCTAGGTTGATATTTATTAGGTGGCTTGTTATAATTGGTGAAAAAGTATGATGAGTCAGGAGAGAGTTAACATAGTAAGCTAACAACACTAACATATAGTAGGAAGTAATCTGTCGTAATAAGAACACAATAATATTAATACTAGATAAAGTCAGTTCCTAACAAAACCCAAAATTTATGTAAATGATACCTTAGAGTGTCGTTACAATTCTAAATAATTCCCGCCCGGGGACAAGGTACAGAACTAATTACCTTTGTTATTCGATAAAGTGTGATTTAATATTAATAAATGAATTATTTACAATCTGCAGTATGGTATTATTTGCTGATTATGGGTATTAAAGTTTATAAATTCATTATATATTAAATGGATAATTCAATAAATATTTATTAAATATTTTCAATTATTTATTACACATACAAACACATAATGCAAACATTTTCCAAGTTAAAATATTAAGATTAATTAAATCCCAAATTCGGGTATATCTATAAATGTGTAAGGAAATGTCTTTAATTTTATTATTATAAATTATAAAAGAATATAAAAATATTTATTTGCTCAGTGTTAATTTCGTTTGACTGATTACATAAATTCATAGACCCTTTAGGTAATCCTAAATCCTAAACAGTGAAGAACGATAAATTACTCAAATTGAAAACCGTAAAATATCGATACAAAGAATGAAAACTACATATTTAATCAAAATATACTGTACATTCAGTTGTATATGCCAGCTTGAAAACTCGCCCCCAACTACTGTAAAACTAGAATGAAGGCTCTGCGCCCAGAGCAGACATCTACCATACACGATTGATTCAATAGTGATGTATGACACCGAATTATTAAACATATTTCGGTTACAATAATTATTATATTCAAAGTTTGTTTTAATTAATAAAAATTTAATTAAAAATTTTGTCTCTCTCGTTAGGTAGAGTGGTCCTCCAAAAATTTTTTTTTATTTTTATTATTATAATATTTATATATTTACACACAATACCAACGGTTTTATTTTAAAAATTATTAGAATAAATATTACTTACGTTAATATATTACTACTAAACGAAGCCTAAAATATTTTGTCAGAATAATGCTAGGAATTCAACACATTTCGCTTATTATAGTATTTCTTTAAAAATTAAATATATAAATCAATTTAGACTACCTAATATTTTTATTAACTACTTTGTAACATAGATGTCTAAGCTATTGTTACCTGACACATGGAAACGCAGAGACCCCGGAAAATATCATCTCCATTTATGATAATCATATGAGAAAAATGACACATTTTTCTGGGTCCGTAGGTAAAACCAAGAACACTTATAATATCCCATACGTGTCGGTCTGTCTGTCTATATGTAACTTGCAATCCGTCTAGATAGATCATATTATATATATTGAAAACTTTACGTTTATATTCCTAGTATTGTCGCACACATGTTGAAATATTTTATTTTATGAAATTTTATCCGGCGTGTATCAATAAAAATAGAAGTTATTTTTTAAAGTAATGTGTGTGTTTATTTGACGAAGAAATTAATGTATTAGCGCTGAGACGCTTATAGACATCAACTTTATGAAAATAACTGTCCCAAGTTCCTACGGACCTAAAGTTGTGTGGTTTTAGGGGAACCCAGTCGTCCCTATGTTGTTCATGTTAAATTAACTGTTTTTCGGTAGCATTTTCATGAAAAGTGTTATAAATAATTATTCTGTGAAATGTTTTATATGTGTTCATTGGTTACTTAGCAACAATAATAAGATCTGTTGTTTCTGTAAAATGAAAACTGTTAGCTTTACAAAGTTTTTAATGATCATAACTAAAATAGTATTTAAAATAACTGTAAAAACAGTTATATATAGATATATAAATTTTAATAAATCACATTACAAAGATATTTCTTAGTTTTACTAAACGTAACATCATGAGTAATATTTGAATATTTCATTAAGTATGGAGAAGCGGTTTACAAAATAATGGTACCGAAACATGAAAAAACTAAACTTAGTTTAAAGTGAAATATTAGGTTTATAACTACAACTCTTACTTGCATTGTCCTTAGTGAGCTCATATCCATAACAAGGGTCATCTGTGTTCTCCTCATTTTCAAGCAATTCTTTTAACAATTTCTCTTGCTAGAAGAACTCTTTTTTCCATTTGTTTTAAAACCTTTTCGGCTTCATATACCCGTATGTGATCTTGAATTTATAGATCAACTACAGAATTTGAACCACACTTGCTAAACAGCTTTTCTAAAACTCTAACCTTTCCCAAAACTCCCTCATTATAAAAAATAACACCATTTTTTACAGTTGATATTTTTAGGAATTCTAGTCAAAATCATATTAATAAACGATTCATTTTAATTTTGAGTCTTACCATGTACACATTTTTTTAAAAACAACTCAGGATCAGTTAGAGCTTTTAAAATAGGTTTTATGGTTTCCTTAACTGCTAAGGGTAGGTTTTTAGTAGTCTTTGTTGGTAAAATGTGTTGTGCTAAAAATCGGTTATATTTGCACCACGAATCATTCTCTTTGGGACACAGACCATGAATAGGGTTTTCTAAAGTACTACTTTTGTGGAAATATGTTACCCACAGTGCTTTTTGCATTTTATCAACACTATCACGGTTATTCTTAATAACAGAACCATAACAACTTTGTAAATCATTTATTACACTATCGGTTAACCTCCCTTTACCTGAAAGAGGCTTGCCGTTTGACAACAATTTACCATTGTAACTCTCCTTTAGTCTCCAAGTCGACCCCCCATTATTTTCTGCACATGGCCTACACATTCTAGTTTTAATATTTCAATGTTGTCCCCATATGGCCTATTTCTTTTTATGGTTTCAAATACATTACTGTCATCATCGCCTAGATAGTTTGTATACTCCACTGGATTGTTGGCTGTATTAAAACGCTTGAACATTTGTTTAACAATTGCTACTTCCATTCCCCCACTTGTTCCACTATAATTCGCAAGGCATCCTTCACGGTTCATATTGCTCTTTCCTAAACATTTATTGCAATATTTAGACATGCACTCAACATCAAGAACATTACCTATATCTTGTAACTGTAACCACGCTGTTCATAGACGTGTGTCCACTTTTTTTTCCACGTACCATCACATATCACACTTATATTATTATCTCCATCATTTTCAATCACTTCTTGTATCCTAACAATGAGCATAGAGTCTTCAGCTACTTCATAAATCCCTCTTGATAGCTCCTTGTTATATAAATGAAACTTCAATGGAGGTTGAGGCAGATTCATAATTTAAGAGAATTCCGAGAAGCTGCATGTCTTTTTTCAGAGTCATATTGGGGCAATTATAACACCTGTAATATATATATATATATATATATATATATATATATATATATATATCTTGTTACTATTATTTTATATCTTCTACTACAATTCTGTCAACAGTTAAAATCATATCTTTCCGATCGACAGTTTAGAGTCATACAGGGGCAATGATAATCTTATTCCAAGGAACTTTGCAGCCGGGAAAACTAAGATATATTCTTGGACCATTGCCACACTTGCGTTATAAAAGCATAATTATATTTATAATATAAAAATATTTTTATTTTATTTACCAAAACGAAATGAAGTGTTACCTTCAAATAAAAACAGCTATGTACGCACATAATTTTACTTTCCCTGATACTGGAGATTTTCTTTAGAGGCATTAGACAAATTTTAAAAACTTCAAAATACATTCTGAAGGAGCATTTGTGGACTATGAAGTGGAGTGTCGTGTAGTACTGATTTAATTTAAATCGAACCATGTAAAGATTACATGGTTACAATATTTAATAAAATAAAGTTAAATCCATATATAGTACATATTCAAGACTTATTTATTTGTTTCCGATATTGTGATACAATTAGTATGTAAGTTCAAGATTATAAATCGTTCAGTACATTAATACTTACATTAAAAAAATGATTTTCATGTTTCAAATTTCAACTTATTCTTGTATTGAATTTATTGTAATGGAAAATTCGATTTACAATATAAAATTTAGCGTATAATAATATATTACTCTTCTTATGTAAGGTCACTTTTAAACAACAATAATTATCAATTTCAATTATGAAAACGTATCCATTCTTAAAAAGAAATTATTTTCCTTTTATGAGAAATTATTTGAGTTGGATATTTCTATAAACCATATAATATATATCCGAAACTGATGACAAAATGAATAGGTTAAATAATCTATTCAAAAAAGAGCCTTATTATAGGAGAAAAACAATAGCTATTTTAAAAGTAAGGAATTTTTATTACTGAATTGTGTGCCACCTTTAAGTAACGTATAAAAGCAGACATTTAGTGCATGAAAAATAGTTAACTCTTATTTAAAATGTATGATTGCCGAAGTTACTTGAGACGAAATTAAGCAAGGGAAATATTACAACTAACTGTTTTAATTAAAATAGTAATATAAAATATGCAAATGGTACAAATAATTACCTACATAAATATTAAGTAAAATGATTAGGTGGGTTTGGTCAATATCAATATACACTTTAATATTTCAAACAATTTTATATTTTATATTATAAAGAACAAACTGATTAAACTGAATTTTTAGTTTTGTTTGGATTAAATTTTATAAAATCCTTTTTAACTTCATTACTATATATTTATAAGGTAATTTTTTTTTTAAAGCGAAAAAAAAAATCTACTCAGATAGAAATTGAAAGATCTACCGAGTATATTGATAAGAGAGTGTGCTTGGGATACACTGAAAAACAGACGGACAGTGACGAATGAAAGTGTGTGTTAATGATAAATTACCACACAGTGAAATAAAATATCAAATATATATATATATATATATATATATATATATATATATATATAAGTACAACGATTCTAGCCTATAAATAACATTTCAGACTTACCAAGATAATATATTTATTACCATCATTTATAGTTGTAACCATGTAAAAAAATTAATGTTTTGATAACAATTTATTAGCAATACACGTAAGTGACGCTGAGTATAAAAGCATTTTATACTTTATTTTATTTTATTATAATAAGAAACTGTCTGTCAGACTGTCAGAAGTTTATATAAAGTATTAAAAATACATATTCCTCCACTTAAATTTACAGCCAATTCAACAATATTTATAAATATTGCAAACATTTAAAACAGGGAATGATTTTATAATTATTCTATTATTCTATGAAATTTAAATACTTAAATAATTACAACACATGTTTTAATGTTATTACAAATTATTCAGTACTAAAGATAAAAGTCAACGTTAGAATAAAAGTTGTAAAAAATAAAAGTTATATTATTATAAAAATTGTTGGGGAACATCTGACAAGAATGTTTGTTGACTTTGGTACTCAATTTTATTTCACCTAAACTCCAGTGGAGATCATAAATTATTTTAGCTATAATGACTTCTTTTTTTACTTCACAAATGTATGTATTCAAGAATTAAAAGTTTATTTATTTATTTTTAAAAAAAGCTAGTAAATGCAGCGGTATGCAGTATGAGAAGATGCTATAAGAGTGGACATTTCTCTAAAATTTCGAGACAAATGTGTTACTCTTTTGATTAATATAGAATTACAGGAAAAACATTTAAACTTTTTAAAATATTGTTCATTTTAATTTTATAGACAGCTAAGAAATGTTTTGTTAGGAACTTTATGTTTTTATTAGAAAGGCTTTTCAAATTTCTTGGGATACAATACAAATAAAATAATATATTTATTGTTTGCGTATTCGTTATTGTCTCTTGTTTTAATGGGGAATGAAACATTACATATGTTCGTGAATTTCATAATTTACTGTCTGGTGCATTTAGGAAACAGTTTTTATATTTAAAAAATTAATTTTTACCAGAAGCATATAGAAAACATTAGGTTTGGTTATGCAATTTTAATTATTCATGTTATTATTGAAAACTAAATTTCTGAAAGCTTCGTTTTAAATATAAAATAATTGTTTAATGAATGTTTTAAAAAGTTGTAATTACGACAGAAATTTTCGATAAAGGCATTATATCTTTAATATCAACCTATTGACAGCGTGCCCGAAAAACAAAACTATACTTGTTTCTATATAAATTACTAGCAGAGACCCGTCCTCCGTACGGAGTTGGTCTGCGATAACAAAACTCACGTTATAGTAGTACTTTTAATTGGCGTTTTGTTACCGCTGTGCTTCTGAATTGAATCTCTGAAATACTAGTTTAATATCTCTAATTAACCTTATCTGGCTTTAACTTTTATTATTAAAGATTGAATGAAATAAACTAGTTTATGTAAATGCCGAAACAAAAAGGCATTTCAATATATGAGAAAAACTGTAAACATTTCAAATCTAATCAGTTGAAAGAAGCAACTACATCTATCAAAGAGAAATGTCAACTGCCATTTTGGTTTTTAGTGATTTTAAAAATCTTCTATTTAGAGCCGATCTTTAACTCAAAACTTAACCTTAACCATTTGTGTATTTTGTATACCATAAGCTTCATACATTTGAAAAGAAGGAATTTAAGAAGCCTCATCTCGTTTCACCTTTGTAGTTAGAGAAAAATTTTATTTCTGATTTTTTTTAATATGCTTAAACGTTATTAAACGTTATATACCTGGTGTGCAAAAATTCTGGAAACCCCTTAATATTTATTTTATTAATAAACGCAGAGCAATGAAACTCTACTATTACGTCCTCACTGTAGTTACCGACGTTTTGCTCATTTTAACTGTTTTTTTCGCTTTGGGGGGACGTCCTGTGGAGGAAATCTAAAAAATCTTAAATGTAAGCATAGGTCGAAATATACCTCATTTTAAAGGTCTTTGTTAGAGGAACACATTGCCGCAATCCCGACTGAAAAAGGACCATTCGTTTGGAAATGGCAGCCTCTTACAATTTGTTAACATTACAAACAGTAATGCAGTTACGGTATTTTTTCATGTCGATTCAGCTCATAATTGACTGTAGTAAAACATTCAGTTAACTATAATTTCTTCAGGTTCCTTACCGAAAGTATGAGGATATTAATTTATTAATTCGTTAAAAGCCATTCTCCAATATTTCATTATTGCAGGATTACATAACTTTTCTACTTTAAACGATAATCCTTGAGTAGCAGTCTTCATTTTACAAATTTTATACCGTCGCTTAAGTACTTCCCACAAAAATGCAGGGTGCCTGATTCAACATTTCAAATGTTATTTTTGAATTTAATACATTCGTTTATAATGTATAATGACATATGAATATTTAATTATAAATATATATGAATAAAAATTTATAAATTATTACTTATTAAATATTTAATATATAAATTGAAACCAATGAAATTTTTATGTTTCCGGTACACATTTAACGGATAAATGCTGCAAAGTAAAAGGCATGAGACATATACTATGGGTAAATATTTTTGAGTAATAAGTACCTGAATAAAACACATTTGTGTTTTAATAAATACATAATTTGAAAAATAAAAGAATATTCACTGGAATCTAAGATGTTGGCCACCCTAAATATTGTACAAATATTAAAAGCAATAGCTGGTAATACTAAATAAATAGAATAATATCATTACAATAATAATTTTGCGTGTTAAGTTTGTTTTTATGAAGTTTCTTATGTCTAAAACGACCCATTTATTTTAATAATGGAATAAACTTTTTTTATTATTATTTACTCTAAAGCTTTTTCAGGATAAATCCCATCATCAAGTGCTTGTCAATTTAATCAAATTACATAAAATCTTAGCACCAAACTTTAACTATTTAAATTATTAAGAGTAACATAAACATTAAAAAGTCAAAAAATATTTAAAATATTAAAACTGAAAACGTTAAACTATAAACATGAAATATTATAAGTTAGAGTTCCACTTAAACATGCTTCACTCAACGATAAATTGTGCAGACTGCTGTCCTTGGTCAGTTATCTTGGCTTGTCGGTTATGTTCTTACTTGTCTATAGTCTTAGAATGGAGTCATAAGTGATATTAGAGGCAAAGTTCAATTTCTCATTTAAAATCATTGTGGGGTTAGTGTTGAATAGTTTATATATTTCAAATTCCTCTTGTACATTCAATTTTCGTCCTTTAGCGTTAATTTGCAAAATTTGCAATCTACGATACAATAGACTAGTCTATCTCAATTTCCTTTTTCTTTTGGATAACATCAAATGGTAAAGTCGTTATGATTTTTTTCACAGATATAATTTCTTCTCATAGTAGATATGTAATTATACGATTTGTGTTTACGAATGGTGAAGTGTCGTTTTGTAACGGCTTCCTTTCAACGTTACAGAGTATCCCGTATTGTTGCCGCTGATCATGCCTCACTAAGCTCTAGTAGGGCTATTCCAAACAGAACTTCTATTACTGTCTATTACTGTTGTATGTGTACCTGTAAAATCTCTTCAGATATATGGGTGGGCTAACTTTTGTAGACTAGGTAACCTACGTCTACTGACATCTATAAGTGTTTACATTACCATGAATCATTTTAGTCATAGCTGGATAGTGACTCCAGTTTTTACCAAGAAGTTGCTTTCTATCGGTGATTCTTGTTGGTGAAGAGTGATCTGATTGATTCTGAAATATGTTCAGCTAAAATAATTAACACAATAAACAAAATAAGAATTTAGTCTAAAATATGGATACATACATATTTTGTCACGGTTGCTACTGTCGTGTAATTCGTTTTAAAATAAATTGTATAATATCTCTAGTATTTATTGTATAGTAAGATTTTGGTAAATCATGATCAATGAATATTATTAAAATATCCGCCAATTGCTGTTTTATTTTGCATTTTTAATCAATTTTACCAATAGTAGACAGCCATTTATTAGAAAGTTAAGTACTAACGACCTAAAAAATACCAACACCTTTTCTATAAACATAATTTACCCAAAATATGCTCTGATTAAAATCTCAAACTTTTATTGCACCTTACGATACAATAAAACTGGGTAGAAGTTTTTAGTAGTGTATTTGTATTATTTGCAAAGTACTTGATCAACTATATTATATTTATACTGTTTATTCAATAACAGAATATTTTCACTTTTATATGAGGAATATAAGAAATTTTAATATAACATAAACTCACCATGGACCGATGATGAAAGAGATTTAGAATGAATTGACTATTTTCTTTTCTTTTTTTTTAAGTAAAATTTTTAATAAAAAGAGGAGATAAACACTCTTGTGTAGCAATAATCGCAATATTCATCTCAAAAATACGTATTAAATATCAAAATAACGTAATACATATCAAAATAACAAATCTAGAGACAAAAAATGATAATTTTATACAAATTAATGTTGAGTGAAAAGATTTATTTTTCTCAGATAAAATTTCACCACTTTCACTCAGACGATTTACGAAGAACAATCGACTTCTCAAGATGTTTGGCATATTGTGATTAATGATCTGAAGAAATTAGGTATCACTGAATGCTTCCACAGGGTATTTTTAATTATTGAATTAAGAGTTTGTGAACCGTTTTAGTTATTCAATTAACACACACAAAAACACAACTGTGTGTGCTTTAAATAAAAGTTTAATATTAAATAAATGGATGTGATATTCGTGGAATAATATATCTGCAAGGCGATATTTAGTTGTCTGATATAATTGGAATAAAGCATACATTTCCGTATTTGCTTTCTAAGGAGAGGAGGTAACTTGATTGTGGTTAACCAGGTTAATATCCCTAGGGTAAGAAGTAATTAAGTCTTGTGTTGTGGTGGACATTACTAGTTATACGGATAGTAACATTTCCTTTGTAAACTTGGTATACGTTTGTTTTTAATTAGAATTAGAACATCATGAGATCTTGGTAACACTAACTACATCGAAAGTAGTAATGTTAGACATAATTTCAAATATTTGTATGGAAACTATTACATTTAATAATTATAATCTATAAATAATCTATAAATGAATATTTTTCTTTTAAAATTATTTATTAAAATAAAGAGAGTCATAAGTTTTATAATTAATTAACATTACTGCTCTATAAAAAAAAAAGAAAAGAAAAAGAAAAAAAAGACATTTAAAAGTGAGTAAATAATTCTTGTAATATGTTAGATTTTAAACAAAAAGAGTAATTAAATTTTATTTTAAATTTTTTTATTTACAAAACTAAATTTGCATCCAAAAAATAACAAGAAATATATTGGGAAGGGTTTTAAAGAGCAAAATGTTATGTGAGTATTCATGAGGTTAAATGTGGATTTTAGCTAGAAAATTTACTTACTAATGGACAACAAATATTGGGGTTGATAGAATATATATATATATATATATATATATATATATATATATACATAAAGTTAGTAGATTCTCAAATATGTTACTTTGTAACTTAATAATAACCGATTTGGATGTATCTTGATAAAATGTATATCAAACGTCTTCAATGAACCCTACGTTCTTTGATTATCATCAGTTTTTAGTTACAGATATGATATGATTAATCTACAAATGTGTGGCAAAAATAAAGGTATTATGAAAAGTGGCGGTCCAGGTTAACTGAGTACAAATAATAAACAAGGTTCAAGTCTAAACAAAAATATCATTAGATTGTAATAATAGTGAATTTAAAGTATCAGATTATAGTATTATGATAGTATTATTAAATGTATCAAAAATCTGAATATACACAAGCTTAGTGTATTGATTTATATGTATTAGAAAAAGTGGAGAGAGTGAAATAAAGTTTGAGGTGTATTAAAAGCGGCTTTTCTCCCTTCATTCAAATATTTTAAAATATTACAGTGTAATGCCTTTGTAGAAGTGTGTTCTGAAACTATGACAAAAGCAGTTGAGGACACCGGAATGAAATTTAATGAATCATTACATGACTGCAACATTTGGTGTTATATGCCAAAGCTAAGGCATCTATTTCAGAATGGAGTGGTAACTGAAATAAGTGGCATTAACAGTAATGTTTTATTTGTAAGGTTTTTGAATGTATATTGCAGTCAGGTAAATATATTTCAGTAAAAGAGCTATTTTTAGCTATATATATTTGTGTAGCCTATTATGAACGTTCAAGTGGTTGCATGGAGTTAAAGGTATTTACTGACAAGTTACAGAACGATGCAGTAGTAGAATATTCTAACAGAGTTTCTTTTCTAGAGTTGTAGGAAGTAAACTGTATGGATCTCACTTTTGATAAAAGTACTGGAGTATGAGAAACAGTTCAAAAAAGAATGGGTTCTCTGTTAGAAAAACGCTTAAATATTGATAAGGAAATCAAAATCTTTTGGGATATAAAATTTGCAGTGGACCAGATATAAAAAGGAGAGTTGTATTATGGTTTGCCAGTATGAGAAACACTTATAATTTACAAGATATCAAACAAAAAACATTTTGATCTAAATTCAAAAAATGAATCCACATCTTTTATTTCTCAATTTTTTCAGATACTTTATGCCAATATAATGGAATGGAAAATGGTAAGTCATAGGATTATAAAAAGATACTCACAACCTCTTTATTGTGGAGAAAATAAAAGCAGAAATTCCGAAATTATAGAAACCCAGAACTTTTCAAATGAGAAACCCAAAACACAAATGAATATCTAAATAGTGTAAATATTTAGCAAAACCATCCTTTTTGTGAACAAACATTTGATTTATTGTTTTTAAAGCTGCATCCTGCTTAATCAGTCAATATGAACTTTCTTACCCAGTACGAAATCTTTGGTGTTTTATGACCTTTCCAATTAATTCTAAGATTTTTGATGTTATTAGATTATTTTCTATTCATTTTTTAAAACATTCTGTTATATTTTTACATAACGTTGAACACTGTAGTCCTTAACTTGGTTTTTTACTGGGTCAAAATTCAATATTATATCATTTTACAACTCCAATCCTTTTGCCGTTAATATTGATGTATAACCTACATTTCGTTTTATTAATAATATGAGTGTATTAGGCTTGTCGATTTGAAGATATCATAAATTATATTTTTCATAGGTTTTCTATAATATTTATAAATACAGTGTTTATGTGTGTTTGATTACGTAGTTTATGATATTATGAAATATATCATGAATAATGATATGTAAAAAAAATGTTTATTCAAAATTACTGATTGAAAGTTTTTTTTTTTGAACTTGGTCAATTTAATTGCATTAAATGTTTAAAAATGAAATAAATAATCGGTTTTTACTAATAGATTGGAATTAAAGATATCTTGTCAGTTATTTAATAAATATATTATAATAAAATAACTATATAAACAGAATATATCGAAAAACTTCACATATAAACATGTAAACAAAACTATTGAGATGACAAAAAACAATATATTTCTGTCCGTTTATTAATTACATTTATAAATGTGATGTAACTTTTAATAGCAGAGGATTTACAATATGACCATTATTCACTTGAAAACAATATTGTTCTACAGCCACCATTGTTGAGTAGAATAACTAATGCCTTATCATCATGTATATAATTCTTCACAACGTTGACAATAAAACAAAATATTAATAATTCTTCCCTGTGTTGAAATAAAAATATCTATTGTAACTTATGATTTAGTTATAAAGGAAATATAATATTACGTAATGTTACTTTTTTAAATACTTTCCCTTCTGTTTCTACGATAATAGTATTACAATTTTGAAAAATCTATTTAAGCTGTATTTGACGAGATAGAGAGAATATTTCATTATCTCATATAGAGAGAAGGCTAGTAAGATTTTCCTTAATATTACCAAATTTAATTATTACAAAACGAAAAACAAATATTTTCCAACTTATAATGCACTATGTTTTTTGTGACACTATATATATATATATATATATATATATATATATATATATATATATATATATATACATGTATAAGACCTTTTGAGTGCCTGGCGATTCCTGACCTTGGAGCGGTTATACGATCAGACATAAAGGCCACCTTTTGGGTGCCTGAGTATAAATGTTATACCGTGTATACAATTACCACCTTTCCAGTGCCTGGCTTATATTTTAAATGCATTTGCGTCATTTTGGGTGCTGGATATAAAGATACCACTATTGCGACCTTACAAATGCCTGGTTTATACCTTAGACATATTCACGACTTTTTGAGAGATCGATGTTTGCGCGTTTTTTTAAGGAGGTTTTGTTATTTTGACTGACCTCCCCCCCCCCGTCACTTTCGCTCCGACCATATCTGTCTTTCGCGTGTAAACTCCGGGCTGCACTATACATTTTTCATGTATTTCACACTAACAATTAACAATACCGCATCATATTGAACAGAATGACTATAAAAAAATAAGGAAGTGATATTCTTATTGTAGAGGTGTTCAGTTTACATATTGATCTACACTCTTCTAATGACCTATTATTATGAACTAGATCTCGTCGTAGTCTAAAAATTCTCATTGTAATCGTAAAACATCATAATTGAGGGCGGCAATGGCCGCCAGATGTAAGTATGGTCGGCGAACCACCACCCTTATATACATTGAATTTTACGCGAGTTTTCTAGTTTATTACTTTTTTTAAATTCAAAAAGCCCTTGAACTTATAAGATGTAAGAAAAACGTTTAAGTTTATCATTAAAAGAATAATATTTCACTTATAATTGCTAGTTATTAAGTTATATTAAGTTAAAGTTCTGATTTGACGGTTTACAGACAATTTTTTTTTTCCTCAGCCAAAAAATTCAGGCGACGCTTCCCGTATTAACGCTGGATGCGAGTATGTGTGCGCACGCATCTTCGATTCTCACCATATGGCTAACATATATATAACAATACATAATATTGTCTTCTTTGGGATTTCAGTCTTGGGACTGTGAGTCCCGAGGTTCCCCTAATTTCCCGTTACATATTAAGGGTGGGCCCTCCGGGATAGGTCTCCCACCGTAAATTGACATGCTGGTCAAATCAAAATGAAAGAAGGAAATCATAATCTGACCTCGAGCGACGCAGTCTAGGTCAGTAATTAAGTGGGATACCCTAGGAAGAAATAAAAGAGATGCGTAACGTTATAATTTAATTTGGAATTACTATTATAATTTTTGGAGGAAAACAAATTAATTTTGTTCAATATTTAATAAACGTATTTCGGATTCAGCGTTAATTCGGGTAAGTCGCCGAAGAAAGAAGGTATGCTAATAAAAAAGTGTTGGTTGTAATTAGTCGCGATATAATTTCTAAATAATGAAAAATAAAAATAATTTCATCAAAATAGTAAGCTCGGTTTCCTGGCCAGTCAGGTATTGATGGTAATGAGAGAGCAGATGAATTAGCCAGGTCAGGTTCAGAATCCCCTTTCGTGGGCCCGGAACCGGTGTTCGGGATCTCCTATGGACATGCCAGAGCAGCGGTTGATACGTGGATACGGGAGGGGATGAATAGGGCCTGGACGAATTCAACCACTAGTAGACTTGCAAAAAGGTTATTTAGACCAAGCAAGAAACATGATGAACAACTCATCTCTCTCAGAAGGGATAACATGAGGTGGGTGGTTGGGCTCTTAACGAGCCACTGTCACCTCAGAAAACATCTACACAGGATAGGGATTGCTGCAGACAATACTTGCAGGAAATGTGGTTTGGCTGAAGAGTCCGCAGAACACATTCTTTTAGAGTGTGAGGCGTTAGGACGAGCCAGGCTATACTCTCTAGGCCTGCCGGGGAAAGAGATGGAAACCATCCTAGATAACCCTATTGGTAGTATCTGTTCCTTTATAAGGATGACGGGTATCACTAGTTGGGTGTAGGAAGGAATTTGGGGCGGCAAAAGATCTTTAGGTCGACGCCGGTGAGGCCTCTGAAGGTGGCTTTCACAGCCCAGAACGGAAAAAAAAGCTCGGTTTGGTTAAAAAGTCGTTTGGTTAAATATTACAAGTTTTTGTCGTAAGGTTATCCCGAAATACCTGTGAATACATATATAGACATACATAATTCAAATATTATACATACATGGCTATAAATATAAAAAATAAATGCAAGTGATTTTAGTTGAATAATCAGAACGTAATAATTACTTTAAATTAGGCAGAAGAAAGATTAGAATTAGTTGATCGTATTTTCTTTGGCTTAGAGCCAAGAGATATTTATGTCTGTTAGCATCCTGCCATACATCTTATCTGCTGATAAGCGATTGATTGACAATCTAAAACACCGTTTCGTCGGGGCTATCTGCGCGCGCATCACCCATTGTCGGTGTAATCACCACACAATGGACCCCACAATTCTACAAATTACTTTTTCTAGCATGTATATACTTCTTCAAGAAAACCAGTAGTTTACCTTACTTATCCCCACCCGAGAATTTACGTACTTTATCGACAATTTTTATTTTTTCTTCACAGGTACCTTTTTATAAGGGCGACAGGAAGAAATAATTAACATCGTGGTAGTTTTTGAAATTTTCGGTATTCTATTTAGACTTAACGTAAGTATCAAATTGTATAAAAGTATAAAATTATGAAATTTTATATAAGTATCATTAAATAGAAAAAATATATATTGCACAAAAAGAAATAAGAATTTATTCGAAATTTACTTATTATACTATACTTACGAAAAGAAATATTATTTTTGTGAAAGAAAAAAAAAAAAAGAAAAAGAAAAAGTAAACAAGACTACAGAAATTTTTAGCATGGCTTTTGATTTTGGTGACGAAGATTTTGAACGTAATTATTAACAAAGATGCATATTTAGGTGTAGAACATATACAGCGCTTCAGCGATTTAATAAAAGAATGTTTTAATATTGATTTCTTAGGAATGGAAGAATAACAAATTTATGATATGATTACTCCCGCTTCTCCTGATAGATCTATAATTCAAATTTTATTTTGGCCTTTAACAGATATGATGACATGCTCAGAGGTCACTTTGTGTGCAGTTTTTTTGACACTGAAACTATTTATATTTATGACTCATTAAATGAAAAGAAAGATCATAGTCACTTATAGATTAGTTTTGCTAAAATTATACCCATTTTATTTTCAATCTGGAAAGACTATAAAGTGGCCTGAAGTTCAACTTCAGAGTGAGTGTGATTGTGGTATATTCGCAATTGCTTTTGCGACATCTCTTGTACATGGTATTAGACCAGATTATGTGCGATATAACTGTGATAATAATTATTTGCGACAATTTCTCTTACGTATATTTAGAGAGCGTTCTATAAAAACTTTCCTTTTCATTTTATTCAAATTACTTCTTGGAATCTTCAATATTCAATGATCAATTGTGATTATGATATCATAAAAAATGGAGGACGTCTAAATGATTATCATATTGAAAGATTTCATAACCTACTTTTACGGTTTACTATTTACAAGCCTCAAGATACCGGAAGACTTCAAGTTCTTTCAAAAATCAAACCAATGGCTGAGGGTGAAAAAAATATTCAAATTTTGTTTTCTAATTCTGAACATTGGTTATGTAGCTATTACGATGGTAAGTTATTATATATTTATGATTCTTCAAAATCTGATACATTAGATGCAGATTTTAAAAATTTTTTTGAAAAAGCTTTATCCATTTTATTTTAACAAAAATGAAAAAGATTATATTTCCTTCTGTAGCCCAGCAACTTAATGGAGTTGATTGTGGCGTTTTCGCGATAGCATTTGCCACTTCATTAGTATTTGGTCATGATCCGCAAAATATTACTTATACATATTCCTTAATGCGTAATCATGTATTTAAACTTTTAAGTGGAAATATCTTAACTTTGTAACTTTCTAAATACTTTGCCATCAAATACTGTTTGCTTATTACCTACCAATCAAATGTGCGATACCTTAAAGATGCTATGTTAAAAAAAAAAATTGCCGAGGAAATTGAGCTTGTTGCCGATGATACAATTCGAGCGAAGAATATGCACAAAAAAATAATAAAGTCTTTAATGAATGATGAAGCGGGTAGTTCACGAACTGCAGGATTAGCTAGAGTAATTAAAATAAAAGCTGGATCAAAAATTATGATAAGACGAAACATTGATGTTTTTATCGGCTTGGCTATTGGTACAATAGGTACTATTATTTCTGTAACAAGAGATAATAGTAATGTTGTCGACATTATTAAAATTGAACTTACCAATAAAAGACAATATTCTATAGAACGTATAGAATCTAAATTTCAATTAATGAGGAATGCTTTTATAATAAGAAAACAATTTCCAATTTGCAATAGTTATGGAATAACTGTTCATAAAAGTCAAGGTCTAAACTTAGAAAATGCAGTAGTTGAAGCTGGAAAAAACTTTAACTTGTAAATAAAATATAAAATAATAATGCTCATGTTATCTTCTTTAGAAATATTTTAAGTTTTAAATTGAATTTTCGATTTTTAACTGCTCATAGCCAGCTGACTGAAAAAGTGTTACTCTTCATCTTATGTGCAGTTGTTTGTTGTTTGGTTTCAGTTGTAAATTACAATAACATTTCAAAGTTACTGACGTTACAAGATGGCAGATTTTATTGACAACAATTGGTTGTAAGTATTATAATTCTTTTCAAATATGACATAATTATTTCTGAAATATGCCTAATGCTACATTATAAACTTCTAATAGGTTATGTTTCAAATAAAGAGCTATACCATTTTTAGGTTTTGTCCTAGGCTACCTCAAACTTAACCGTGACCATTTGGTCACAGTAGGACTTTGTATGAACAAAAAAATTAATATTACAAATGTTTTACTAGGAATTATTATATTGCCTTTCAAGAGTTTTTGAGTAAATATAAATATGCCTATACTATATTTTATCTGTTGTTTTAGGCAACAACTGAAACTACAGGAAGGCTTTACTGTCGCCGAAGCTGCCGATGTAATTGAAAACTTTATTGATGATGGGGAACTTGATGCCATGGACGACGTTTGCATCTTTATTGCTCCTCCAGAAAACGAAGGTGGTACAATAAATAATTTAAACAGTGGACAACTATCAGCTCCTGCAGAAATCATGGTAAGAAGACTTGATATTGTCCAATCTAGTTGTGCGGCACTACAAGATAAAAAACACCGTACCTGGATTGATGGTGATATGGAGGCTCAAAGATGTCTTGTGTTTCAAAAATACAATTACAAGAAGTTCGATTCTTTAGGTCCAGTTGAACGTTTTGAGCTATTTATCAACAAAAGTGTCATTGAGTTGTTAGTCAAAAATACAAGCAAGTACGCTTTGTTCAAAAACTGCCCAGACCCAAAAGTGACGGAGGAAGAAATGAAATGCTTTTTAGCTATTTTGTTACTTTCAGGGTACAATGAACTGCCTGGTAAAAAGTGCTACTGGGATTCTGGACTAGACATGAAAAATGAAATGGTCTGTCAAGCAATGAGGCGTGATAGATTTATCCAAATTATGCGTTTTTTGCATTGTTCAGACAACTCTGAGCCGATTCCAAATAACAAAATGTGGAAAATAAGGCCACTTATGGACTTAGTCAAATCTAAATGTCTTGAACATTTTGTGCCGTCTGAGTTTTTGTGTTTTGATGAATCCATGGTGAAATATTATGGCAAGCATGGATGTAAACAATTTTTAAAAGGAAAGCCAATCCGTTTTGGTTACAAGATTTGGAGCCTAAACACTGATACTGGGTACTTGATAAATTTTGAAATTTTTCAAGGGAAAAATACAACAAAGAATGAAACATATGCAAAACTCTTTGGGAAATCAGCTTCTCCTCTTGTAACAATGCTGGATGAAATACCTGACAGTGAGTTACCCTATCAGTTATTTTTTGACAATTTGTTTACTAGTCCAGCATTGATGAAACATCTGAAAGATAGAGGTTATGGTTCTACAGGAACTGTCCGAGACAACAGATTGCCAAAACACTGTCCCCTTGCATCAAAACAAGATATGAAAAGTGAACATAGAGGAAGTTTTGAGTGTAAAATCGAAAAAGAAGATGGCATATTTGTTGTTCGCTGGAAAGACAATAGTGTCGTAACAGCTGCATCAACATCATATGGTATTGAGCCTATTACTAGTGTGAAGCGCTTCTCTCAATCTGAAAAAAAATACCTCCAAATTCAACAGCCTTTTGTGATTAAACAGTATAATCACCACATGGGAGGAACGGATCTTATGGATGAGGATATAAGCACCCACAGAATTGGAATCAGAGGAAAGAAGTGGTGGTGGCCTTTGTTTACATGGCTTATAGATCTTGCTACCACTAACGCTTGGCGACTACACAGATTGTCAGGGAATAAAATGACAAAACTGGCATTTAGAAGAGAAGTTGTTCAATCCTACTTGACAAGATACAAGACTCTTCCAGCTCTTCCCGGCCCAAGTATGGCAAGAAAGGTTTTTGTCGCCAAAAATAAAAATAGTTTACGCTATGATGGTCTACATCACTATGTAGCACCAACAGAAAAGCGCAGACGGTGTGCAGGTAGATTGTGCAGTTCAGTAAGAAGAACAGCTTGCAAGAAATGTGACGTCGGTTTGTGCGTAAAGTGTTTTGAGAACTATCACAAACTGTAGTAGGCTATTGTGTACGGTACGACATTCCATATTATGTTAGTTTGAACTCTGCAGACCTTACAATGATCTGATCTTAATATAGTTAATATGTAATGTTCTTAAAGTGAATGATAAAGACAAATTTAAATCTAATGTGAATAGTTGTAATTTTTCCTGAATAGTCACTTAAAAGCCTACTGTGACCATATGGTCACACACAAATTTTCAATATAAGCGTACTTCTAGAAAAAAATCAATAATTTTCCAATAATCAAGGAGGTTCATAGAAAATATTAAGATGAAAAAAAGAATTTATTAATAAATCAAATGTGGGGTGATATGTCGCCCACTGGAATAGTGTTCAGAGACAACCCCCACCCCAGTATGATTTCACATGCTTTCGCTGCCTTATTTATTAAATTACTTCAGATACAAGGAAAAGGAAAATGTAACAATGTGTTGAGTAAGTTAAAGGGAATAAAACGCAAGGTCATACTTACGAAAGTTTTACCTTTTTGAAAGGTTTTTTTGTTGAGTACTATCTAAATTTATTCTAAATTCTGGACAAGCAGGGTGATTATCACCAGATCAATTATCATGGTTGATGAAATGAATGTTAAGCTTACATATGTCTTGAGTTGCCTAAATCATTTATTTATTGAACTACTGGACGGTGAAGTGCAATTTTCTCTCCATGTAATACTTAGGAAACAACAGTTTATATAAAACAATACAATTTATCCAGGGTGTTCTTCCCGACCGATTTGTTGAATTAATTCCGTTTAGAAAGGTAAATTAAATGGATATCACTTGTTTTTTTTTCTTAAGGGATCCTCGGCATCTAAGGGTTCTTGTCTCTGAAAAACAACATAACTTATCAAAGGCGTACTTACACCTCTATTCATTTCTAGAAATAAAAATGTCTGACTTTTACGTGGCATAGTATGACTTTATAATTTGAGTGACCCTCAAAAATAAGGTAAACAATAAATAAACGTTTCTCCTTCATATTCCAGACCTAATAATAGTATTTTTTAAATCAATTTAAAACATTATTAAATATTTAAAATATAGTTGTATAGTTCCTGAATACAAATGTAGTCAAATTTGCGACCGGGCAAATATTAATATTGTGTCCAACTGTAAAATAAACAGTGTATTGGCGCAGGTAGAAAAAACACACCATGTGGCAACGTTGCATTACTCCCTCCTTACTGAGCATAAGTGAGTCATAACTAGATATCCACAGCCTATTTCTACTATTTTTTTTTTTAATTTGCTACTACCTAATATTGTTTGTTCGAATTTCTATAACTAACTATAAAATGTTTATCTAGGCAATCTCAAAACCAACCCCTCACTTCTCCAACCATCAAATGTCAACCGATTCTTGCTTCATAGAGCACAAGTTTATTTGTTGTTAAAATTATATAATATTTGTGATGCAATTTTCCCTTTTCTGTTCAAATATATTTTCTTTTACAGCTACAGTAAAAATATAAATACCATATTGTTCGTCATTAACAAATAAAAGTATTTACTCTATTGTAATTGTTTTATAAGGTTAACAAGTTTTCAATATATACGACTTTAACATTTTAAAATGGAAATCATTTTCAAATCTCGTGTAAAACTTCACATGAAAAATGCGTTTATCAAATCTGAACTCAATGCTCAGTGTGTTCCAATGAAGGAAGAACTACTTCCTGCCACAATTCTTCAAATGTTGATGAGTAACCTATAGGCCTACATGTGAACAAACCAACTGTGCGAACGGAAATATAGATTATTCTCTGATGTGATGATAATTGTGAATAACATGCGTCCGTGATTCTGTTTTGGATGTGGGCTGGGGGGGATGTTTTTCTGTTCTTGTAAAACTGCAACCTCTATTATTTTCACGGTGTCTCATTATTGTATTTTCAACATTGTTCTATTTAACACGAATCTTAAAAACAACAAACGTACTTTCTTTGTATAATCGTAATTAATTTAGTATTATAAATAGCCTTTCCTAAATAAATTGAAATATTTAGGCTTATTAAAAAAACTACCTAAGATCAAGAAAAACAAAGAATAATATAGTTCCTCTATATAATAAAAATAAAGTCCTCTTTAGACTTCACTCTGGCTGTCTATCTTTCCGTTTTCAGGATAATGTTGTGAACTTGGGAAATTACCAAATTTGTGCTTTAACTAATAACTACAGTACTGTAATTCATTTATTGCTAAAATTAAATATAAATATAAGATAACACAATTAATTAAAGATCCTTTACGAAAGTGCTATCCTTCTGCGCCAAAGAAGCCTATAACTTTGACCATACATAGGTTATTGAAATAAGTTATTGGAATTTTTGAGTTCTCCAATACTCTGCTCGAGTTGTTGAATAGCTCTAGTACGATTTATTGTTTAAAAACTTTGAAATATTTTCCAGGACTTCTTCAACTTTAACGTCAGGTAATTTGTTGTGCCTCCCACCTCTGACTCATCCATTTTAAATTTTGTACTTTAAAAAAAAATTCCTTACCTATATAACACTCTGAAAGTGTGTTTCAATATATACATACACACAAACTTTCTTATTTAACAAGAAAGAGTTTTTAGACAAAGTTCGTTATTGTTTTGATCCATTCACTTGTTTACAATTAATATGTAACAGTAGTAATATTAATTATCTTAATTAAAAAATGGCATCGTTATTACTAAGAAAATCAAGATTCCTAAAATGTAAAAGGCATACGCTATTTTTAATTGTTGGCAATATGAATTAGATAGTGTTCGCTTTCTTTATGTCTAAAGGAATTTTAAAAACAATGATTATCCCGAAAAGATAAAACGTCAGGCACATTTATAATATATTTAAAAAAGTCTCTTAGTGTCATAAAACTAAGAGAGGCTAGGTTAGTCTTAACGCCCTGGCTACCTGAACCTCAACATAGCAGGTAAGACAAAATAATTCCTGATAATGAGAGAGCTGTAATGGTCGGTCACAATATTTTTAGAAAACATAAATTACAGAATACCGTAGAAACCTTTCTATCAAACTTTCCTAAAATAAATTTTAGTTTTATTTATGTTACAAATTCACACACATATAAAAGAAAACAAAGATATACATTTTCGGTTTAAAAGACAAATTTTTACGTCAGTCGTGTATTCTTTCCTAGCTATTTATAATTTTTAACAGTTTAAGAAGTCAGTTTCTTTCGATTGAGTACATCAATAACAGTTATTACAATCCACCTCAATGTAAAAACGGTAAACGGTAATATTTTGGCAAATTTTTGGCAATCTATAATTACAAATCAATAATATTTTTTGTAAAAGGATATAGGTTTTAAATTCGATCCTGACCATTCTGTTCCGGTTAAACCAAAGTTCTGTGGAAAGAAGTATTTATTCCATAACAATAATAATTATAACCTTAAACGGTCCTAATGTGCGATTACTTTTAGTTGAAACTTAAGTGTTTTAGATATTGTGTTGAAATTTGATAATGTCTCAAATTCTTTGATAATAATATGTGTTTAAAATAATAATGAAATATAAATGTCCAAAATTTAAAAGATTATAATTAAAATTGGATTTAATTTTTATTATTGAAATATTTTCATACTGATTGTATTGAATTTTTGTATAAATGTAATTGCACTGCATTAAAGAAACAGATACTAGGCATTGGAGACATTAGTCTAAAACCGTTAACAAAACTTTTAGTTTCTTTTATAGATCAACACACTGTAGCCCCTTTGTTTTATTAGGGGCAGAGGCTACCTGAACGACTACTAGACTGCTAATTTTGCAGCTTGGTCAATTTTTATGTCTACAATCAATGAAACATGAAGTAATACAACAAAATATAATGTTAGGTAAACTCTAAACATATACTCAATAATAAACATAAACTCTTGATATTAGATCAATTTGGACGATGATCATAGATCATATCTGATTGACGTTTATGCAACCGGCCACTACATACCGGCCACCAAGTCAATGCTAAATATTACAAGGAAAGAAGATTTGTAGCATTATTTCGTAAAAATTTGGTATCTAGCCCTCATAATTAGTTATAGATTTGGTTGTTTTTTTCCTAAGTAGGCCTTTGTCGTTTAAAATAGCAATTTCAATCTATTTATTAATTAATTTTATATTATATAAATGTTATACTAATCAATGTTAATTGTCATTTTAATCGCTCATACGGTGTCTTAGTAATAATGTTAGACTGAGTAAATAACATGGTGGCGTTTATAATAATTAGATAAAACCCTTCTCCATGAAATAATACATGTGTGTGTCAAATTTCATTGTAATCGTCCAAACGGTGTCTTAGTATTAATGTTAGACTGGGTAAGTAACATGATGGCGTTTATAATAATTAGATAAAAACATTCTCCATTAATGAGTTAAATGAGTTTGAAAATTTTCTTCGTAATCGGTCAAACGGTGTCTTAGTATTATTGTTGGGCTGGGGTAAGTAACATGATGGCTTTTATAATAATTAGGGAAAATGGAAAAAAAAAAAAAAAAAAAAAAACATGTATTGGCCAATTTTCATGGTGATCGGTCAAACGTTGTCTTAATATTAATGTTGCGCTGGGTAAGTTGCGTAATAGCTTTTATTAGTTCGATAAATTATCTAATTCAATAAATATGGTATTAAATAATCTAGATTGTTTTTTATCTATAGAAAAAAGTCTAGTTAAAATATTATCGTGTGTTTCCACCCACAAGTCTATAGAAAAAATCGTCATACAAAATTTGATGTTAATTGTTTATTTTCCATCGATTTAAACTAAAATAAACTAAATGTTTCATGCTTATTGCAGAGAGAGAGTTAAGGAGATAACAAAAATGAGAGTATAGAAGAAGGGAAAATGTTGGGGACAAGACAATGTTGGCAGCATTTGTTGCAAAAATCCGTGTTATGTTAACTCATGTTAAGGGGACAGTAAGTTATATATACTCTTGATGAGAATACACTGTCCTCCTAATATTCAGAGGACAGTAACTGTGCTCTGAACAAGAGTATATATGCAACAAATGTCCTCTGACAAGAGCGAGAATGTCTTAAACACTAAATGTCTTAAACAAATAGTGAGGCAAAATATCATGATTTTGAAAAAAAACACAAAATACGCGACTACAGCCAAACGGTTGAGATCGGACATGGGTCCATATGAACTTTTTTATTCCATTTAGTGAGTAGAACATACTGGCGAAGTTAATGGTGTCAGTAGAAACTCACCCTGTATATATAGGGTCTATCATTGTTAGGTTAAACTTTGTGCCAAGTTTAAACTCAATCGGTCAAACTGTTCTCTAGGTATAAATCATTTTGGAAAAGAAACAAAATGGCGGATGTCTGGAAAACGAAGCTTTTCTGGCCCTAGGTACAAATGAACAATTTTGATTTTTTTAGGTGGACCCCTATCATCTTCTGAAGTTGTGCCAAACTCTCGCAAAACACCCTTTATGCTAAACAATTAAAGCGTTTAATACAACCTAATCTACTGTATTTGAATAAGTAAGTAAATTCATATGAAACTGAAAACGAGTAAAACTGAATGGTATTAACCTAATATGAACATAATATAGGGTTACTGTAACTCGACTTATATCCGGCGGGATGTGATAGGGGGCTAATGAACATCAAATGTAACGGCTTTGTAGCTTAAACTACAACTCCAGCGACAGAGTTAACGAGTGGTTGTGAACAAGTGCGCAAAATAAGCACTAAGCGCACTAGAATGGTTAATTTCTAGTATAGATTAATTTTGTTGGGCACAAGTTTAGGACTCCAACTTCTCTACAAAGTGTGCACTTGTTTCGTAAAATTCATTGTTAAATTGATATTTTAGAAATTATCAATCTACAACTTTTGAGCTTCTCGTCTCTTAGTATTTGAACAAAAATGTGTTTGTATATTGTTCAATTGTACATATGTCAAATTACATTGGTGGATTACTAGGAAAGTTGTAGGGTAGTTTTTATTTCTTCCCCTCTGTATGTTTTTGGGGTGCTGAATCCGAATCTGAGGTTTGCTTACAAAATTTTTAGATAGTTCTAGGTGTGCTTAATCGTTCAGATTTTTAATTGTCTATAAGAACTGTAAGTTTCAAATTTTTTATAATTAAAAAAATTTTCACTCAAAAAACGTAAAAATCGACGATGAAAAAAAGTGGATTTTTGAGTGAATTTTTTTTTAATTACAAAAAATTGGAATTTACAGTTGTTATAGAGAATTAAAAATCTGAACGATTAAGCATACCTAGAACTCTCTATGATTATTACTTTTCAAGTTATAACGTTTTGAAAATGAAAATTACAAAATATAGACTTTTTGAATGTAAATACCTCAAAAAGTAAACAAAGATACCATGTCGTGTATAGTCTCATTGTTTTTATTTTTTAATTTTCTATAAGAATATATTATTAACAATTTTTATTTTTTTTTTACTTTTTTCGAATATTTTCATTTTCATTTTCATTAAACGATATATATCTGACAATCCATTAAAGATATCGATACGAAATTGATTATATTTTATTCATAACAGTTAGATCAACATTTCCAATCAATTTAAATTCGATCCGTGGATAACTATTCAAGTTATTGTAGCAGGATTAAAGAAAAGGAAAAAAATACATTTTTTTATATGTATTAAAATTTACAATAATATAAAGATAATCAAAATTTTACACCTTTTTAGTTTCTTCCATCAATCTTTGTTATTAGCAACTATTTAACAATTTAATGTAAGTCCACATACATATTTTCTATGAATTCTATGATAAAAACATGAAGTGACTAATATAAAATTCAATTTAAAACTCTAGTGATGTGCATTCTAAATGTTCCAAAACTATAGTCCCTATCTCAAATATTGTTTTAAATTAAATCACTCTTCTCTTCCTTTTATGCAAGTAGTTTTTAAACTGTTGCTGATAAAATCACTGCATTGTTAACCATGATGATTTTCTGTTAACCATTTATTCTCTCTTTTTCAGAAAGTTTGAACCAAAATTAGCTTCAAAATATATGATATAAAACTAGTTATATTAACAAATTATTATTATTCTTGCTTAACCCGTATAAAATGGCAATTTAAATACTTTGTTTACAGTGTTATTTTAAGCTTAATACTTATTTCGTTAAGCATAGTAGGCTATATTATTTGACTCAGTTTGAAATTTATAAAAAAAAGTCCCACGTGAAAACCAACTTAAGACAAAAAGTTGTAAGCACTGTTTAACGGGAAATACAATATGCGGTATTTTAGTAATAAATATAGTTACACAAACACAAATACTGATTTGGAACGAATATTTTGACAATGTTCTCACTTTCCATTACGTACATCGAAAAGTACAAAAATCAACAATATTTCAGTATCCACTCTGGATATTGAAGGTCAACAATACATTTGGCATAGTAATTGACAAACATATAGTGCAGGTATTTTAGTTTACTTCACCACGTATTTAAGATGAAGTATTACGAATAATACTTGAGGCAGTGAAGAACATTTTATTCAGAAACTGCATTTTATCGTAGTGTTTTTGCAACATGTTTTGAATTATTGCCTCATTGGCCTCAAGAAAAGTAAATTAATTTTACACGCATCGTATAAGATTTCTAACAATTTTAATAGAAAAATGTTATCTTGTTTTGAAGCTATAAATGTTTTCGAGCTTGACTCGTGAGAAACAATTTTTTTTAATAAATAAAAATTCAGAACACGATTCTGAAGCATTTGTCAGGAATATTTTATTAGAAAAAAGTCGGCTAAATAATAAATCACATTTTTTCAGATTAATAATTAGGACAATCACTAAAAATTTAAAGTAAAGTGTATTTTTTGGTATGAATTGGTTTTACAATTGGTTTGTATTGTAAATTGGTTTGTGTGTGTCTGTTGGTTTATCTGTAACTTGTCACATAAATCATAATCAGTGAAAACAAAAAAATGAAAAGTAACTGGCAGAACTGTTGGTGCCTAGTGTTACTCTGAACAAAGTCACCAGCTTTAAAAACTTTTGAAACCATGAAATTAGTCTTGAGTCATAGGCTGTGTCTTACTTGGGTCATGTTGGCTACCGGGCTGCTATTGTTTCATTGTGTTAAGTTGTAAAACACCCAGGCGAGGATGGCTACCTGCACTTACAAACTACTGTAACTGTATGTTAAGAACAAATGATTGGCTGTCGTAAAAAGAGCACATTTACTTGCAGTTTAAGTAATTCTTATTTTTGAAGAAGCAAACAACAATTGATTCTTCAGCTGTATTTTCTCATAGTTTCTGACGATATAATGTAATCTTTTGAACATGTTATAAGTAAAGATAACAATTATGAACATACAATCATTGAATTTTATATATCAAAATCTTATGATAAACCCCCCTCCAAAAACACATTTTTTAAGACGTAATAAACGCAACATAGCTTACACATAATAGTTCCTAAGTAAAGATCACAATTATGAACATAAAATCATTTTATATTATATATAAAAATGTTATGATAAAAAATAAAAAACAAAAAGAAAAAAAAAACCTTTGTTAAGACATAATAAACGCATCAGCTTACACATAAACATAATAGTTCATAAGTAAAGTAACAATTATGAACATAAAATCATTGAACATTATATATAAAAATGTTATGATAAGAAATTAAAAAAGAAAAAAAAAACACCATTGTTAAGACGTAATAAACGCAACATAGCTTACATATAAACATAACAGTTCCGAAGTAAAGATAACAAATTATGAACATAAAATCATTGATTATTATATATAAAAATGTTACGAAAAAAACAAAAACAAAAACAAACACCTTTGCTAAGACGTAATAAACGCAACATAGCTTACATATAAACATAATAGTTCCGAAGTAAAGATAACAATACATTATGAACATAAAATCATTGAATATTATAGGCCTATATAAAACGTTATGATAAAAAAAACACCTCTGTTAGTTCGTAACATATAAGCAACATAACTTACTCATAACAAAAACTATATAAAACGATACAATAAATACTATTCAACTAATAACTAGATTACGCTGTTTCAAATTCTGATGACCTATAATCAATAAAAAAAAAAACTTACAATCATTGAGGTAGCCTACTTCGCGCTTATAGTTGTTAGAAATATCACGTATATAAACAGCTATTTCTTTTTCATGTACTGATTTTGAATGAAAACTTTAATTTTTAACCAAGATTTATTTTCTAATAACTCCTTGTGCATGTTTTTCAGTTCTTCACATTCGCTCTTTTTTGGTGGGATCCTACGTTTTATATGCATTTTGAAGAAAGATGTAACAACCACCTTCTGCTCGTTTGTCCATAGTACTAATTTTCGTTTCGTCTTTTGGGGTTTTTGGGTAACATCTGGTTCATGTGACGTACTATCTACGCTAATGTCACGTGTATACTCTAAAAAAATTTACAGCGAAATGTTGCTAACAATATGCTTATCATTTTGAGAACAGAGAGAGAGCAATGCTTTTATCTGTACAAAATATGACACATTTTTTTCACTTTATTTAGCCTATGTATTTCTTTATCTTAGTACTGTAACTAGTTTAGGTAAACCTAGTTATGGGACATAGTTATTTATTGTTAATTTGATTTATCTTTTGATTGCAGAGTGAATAGTAAATGTTTGCGGGTATAATAACTTAATTTTCATATAAAGTAGAATATATAGGCCTACCCTGGAAAAATTGAAATATAGTTATTTCTCATCCTTGACATTTATATTTTATAGACTGCCATAAATTGTACATTGTTATGTTTTAAAGTTTCTACCGTGGACTATACCTGGCCTGAAAATGTGACACCTGTTTTAAAAACAAGCGGCGGAAACGTCTTTCAACAAACTAATAAAAGGGTGGGAATTTTTGTTCATCTTAATAACAAAAAGGGTCAAGATCATTCCCTAAAATGCATACTTTTAGAAAATCACATAATGCAAAACAATTAGAAATATCTGGGGTGTTCCCCAAAGTTTTACAGACGATTAACCCAAGTTAAAAGGATCGTTTGACCTTTGGACCCTTGCGCACTACAAGCCACCTGCCGACAATGGTTGTAAAAGCCAAACTACTGAAGCAAAACATTTTTTAAAAATATTACGGATTTAATTTAACTTATCAGCTACAACTTTGCCGCTTTCATCAACTCTACCCGAAAAATAAAAAAAAAAACCTCACTGAACAACTTTTTCATGACACAATTCACAATTTTAAAAATATTCGAACTTTGATATATTATAAATACCCTTTAAAAAAAAAATTCTATGGTTACTACTACCATGATCACACAATAACAAACTGTATGATGTGATGGCTAGGCTGGGCTGGGCAAGTAATACAATGTCGTTATTAAATAATTTAAATATTTCTTAATGTACTTATACTGTACACAGTATATTAAAAATATCCTATCAAAAACATTCAAAAGTTAACGCTGTAATATGATGTAATGGTTACGCTGGGCTGGGCAAGTAATACAATGGCGTTAGTAAATAATTTAAATATTTCTTAATGTACTTATAATGTATACACTATATTAAAACATATCCTGTCAAAAACATTCAAAAGTTTACGCTGTAATATGATGTAATGGTTACCCTGGGCTGGGCAAGTAATACAATGTCGTTAGTAAATAATTTAAATATTTAATAATATACTTATATTGTATACCATATATTAAAACATATTCGTTAAATACATTCAAAAGTTAACATTGTAAAATGATGTGATGGCTAGGCTGGGCTGGGCAAGTAATACAATGTAGTTATTAAATAATCTAAATATTTAATAATATACTTATAGTGTATACACTATATTAAAAAAAATATCTTGTCAAATGCATTTAAAAGTTAACAAAGTAAAATGATGTGATGGTAAAACCAGCAACACTGTATAAGTTAACTCGACGGTCCGCCAAGAGCGCTATAGTAGTCTTTCATAACGTTTCCATAGCTGTGTTATATATATCGTTTTAACACAACACGCCAAAAACCTAATTATGGAAACTCATTTTCATATGACTTATTTTTGCAATGATTAAAGAATATACGATCAGAAAATTATTTAACACATTTGCTGAAAATCTAGTTATGGAACCTCATGTTCATATGACTTCTTTTTGCATTTTGTTAAAGAATATACGATCAGAAAATTGTGGAAACGTGTGTATGTTTCCACAATTTGAAAATGTATCCACAGTGTGGGCGTGTGCATGTCGATGTATCCACAATTGAGTAAAAACATGAACACACACACACACACACACACACACACACACACACACACACAAATTAAACAGTACACTTAACATATATTTACAGTATAACATACATTTTTGGGCTGGGAAAAGTACTATGACATGTGTTTTCTTGTTAAACACTATCAAAAGTAACTGTTTAGGCTGCTGAATTAATTTAAGACACTTTTCTGCTTAATCGCATAACTACAATTAGGACTGTACAGTATAACATACATTTTAGGGCTGGGAAAAGTACTATGACGTGTGTTTTGTTGTTAAACAAATTTAACAATTTAACAAATTTAAACAAAAATAAAGCATGCCTAATTGACATGCTTGGTGCAAATTTGTTTGAAATCGATCGAATATTTTTCTCTCTAGCTTTTTATACATACAGACAGACATTTTGTAAAAACCACTTTTTTGGACTCAGGGGGTCCCAAAACGGGTATATCCACAAAAATCTCATCATCGATTTTTTTGCGATCACTATACTTTCTCTAGTATAGTGTGAAAGTAAAATGGTAAATAGTTAAAATATAGTTTTATTTATAAACTTGAAAAAATAAATACCGTAGCATACTTGTTTGGAGAAATAAATGTAACTATTTTCGTCTTCTGATTAATAATGTGTAACATATTTTAACATTCTGTTAACTATATTATGAAAACGAGGACAACGAATGGCTGAACGGGAGTTGTACCGCGAACAGAGGATTATGTACCCTCTAGTTATATTTAAAATAAATAGTTACTTCATTAGTATTTGACAAACAATAGTATTAATGAAAGAAAGTAAGTGATATGAGAAAATTTTTAAATCAATTTTTTTTGTATTAAAACTATACAATATTGTTATGTGACGCAAAATTTTACTCAAATAATGTTTCAGACAAAGTAATGTCAAAATTAAGTTTATTGGAGAGCATAAGGTCTTCAAAAGGTTCTATTTAAATAATAGCAGGTCTTCAAAAGGTCTCTAAAACACGATGACTTATACCATGGTGATAACAGGCGTCAGAAAATAGAAATTAACCGGAACAGGCGTCAACTAAACCCTTTAAAAGGTGACTTTTGTAACTGATCGTATAAGACTTCAATAGGTGGCATTTGTAACTGATCGTATATAAGCCTTCAAAATATCGTCTCCCGTACATTTCACACCAGGCACTCTAGGCATCCAAAAGGTTCGTCGACGTTTTCGCTTTATACAGAGGGCACAAAAGGTCGTTTTAGTGTATGAAAACAGACCTTTTGAATGCCTGAGTTCAAGCACTCCAGGCCTCCAATAGGTCGTCGCCCGTACCATTAGGCACTCGAAAGGTCTTATACATAAATCTATATATATATATATATATATATATTATGTGATAAATAATAATGGATATTTTTAATATACAAATATTCCAATTATATTTTTTATTAACAACTGAAGTAATTATATTTCAATGACTATTTATTTTTGGTGGTATTTATTTCGCATAAGGGTTATAAACCTATAATTAAGGATTGGATAAATTTTTGCAACCATTTACTTGATTTATTTTCTATCCTCAGCACATTTTTTATGCTGACTTTATTCGTCACTAATGTTTATCCTTTGTCTTTGTCAGTATGTGTTTTATCTTGAAAACTGTGTTGACTGATACTAATATTATTTGTCAAAAATAGTAATAAATAATGGTCATGATAATGATGTCCAAAGATAAAATCAGCTATTCAAATTAATTTATTATTTTTATTTCTCACAAATATATATATCTTATTCTATTAAACGAGCCAGGAATTGTATGTATGTATGTATGTACCTATTTCCAGTCATTTTATCTCAAAAACGACTCTAACGATTTTCTCCGTATTTTGTATATAAAGGGTTTTCAACATTAGGAATCCAATGGACTTGGTCAAAACTTCGAGAAAAATCATTTTCTATGAGTTTTCACGATTCGAAAAATACACAGTAAAAATATATATATTATAGCATTTCATGATAACAGTATTTGCAATCAGCTGGCAGCAGGAATTAAATAATCTCATATAAGTTAATATGTAACTTGTATTTACTAAATATTTAGATGCAGAGAAGTTATGTGTAGTGTGTTTATGTAAATAATAAAGTTTTTAATAATATCTTTTTATCATATCCAAAATTATATCATTATTGAATAAATAATTCACTGGCTGATTATTCTGTTCAAATAGCAAAATATAATTTGGCCTATTATAAAGACACTCAAAAACAAACTCGTTGCCTTGACAACGGATTCACCGCCCAATAAGAATGGACGACTCAAAACAATGCAGTTGTAACCGGCAAGCTTAAAATACCGTAACGTTTTATTGTGGGACTTCTGAAGGAGCTAGATGTCTTTTTTTTGTGTGAGCAAAAGTGAATTTCGTGGTCACATCGACCGAAGTTGAATCTAGAACTACACAGGTAACGAAACTAAACATAGCGAACAATTTGAACTAAATTCTTTCCATCATACATGAAAATCTAAATAACTTTTCCCTTAGCGTTGTTGCATGAAAAATTTTTGAAATTTTATTTGATTGGTTTTGTAGCTGACATTAAAATATTAGATACATATTTTATTTTATTTTTAATTTAAACAGTATTTAACCGGAGAAATATTGCATTTAAGGTAACGAAACTATACACAGCGAACAATTTGAACTAAATTCTTTCCATCATACATCAAAATCTAAATAACTTTTCTTTTGAATATAATTTTTCGTAAAAAACGGGTTTTCTTAGCCAGCACGAGATCCCCTTCACCGATATATTGTATTTTGAAATTTTATTTGGTTGGTTTTGTAGTTGACATTAAAATATTAGATACATATTTTTTTTATTTTTAATTTAAACAATATTTAACCGGAGGAATAATGCATTTAATTTTGTGACGCCATACTGTTATATACAGTTAGATAGGAGCGTTTTTCACGTGATGACGTCATTTACCCCTTCTACCGCTTTTTAATGGCTCATAACCCTATTGTTTTTAAAAAGTAAAAAATTACGTTTTTCGAAGATTTTAACAATGCATTTTAATTTTTTCTTAGATGCCACGCGGACGTCCTCCAAAACGACGTAAGTTTAATTTTAACAAAAATGAGCCACCAATGCCGAATTTCAATGAATCCCTAGATACTGAGTTTTTAGCTGAACAAACAAGCTATGAAGCTAAATTTGAAATTACAGATCTTGATTCTAACGATGAAATTAATCTTAATTATACTTTGAAAACAACTTCTACAATCAATACTCCAAATAACTGTAAAACTTCTATCAACTTTCTTAATTACGATTTACCACCAACCCCGGGATTAACATTCCATAATGTCGTCCAAACAACAACTTTTAATCAAGAAAGTAATGATAGTTCTGCTACTGATAGACCAGTGCGTAAAGCGAAAGTTGTTTGCATAGATAGATTGATAGGAGTTATGGTGGATTTGAATGATTCACAGAGTCAAGAATCAACAGAAACAAGAATTCATCGAAAACGTAACAAAAATTTTAATGAAACAGCAGAAGAACGTCAACAACGTTTGAGTGATGATCTTTCAAGAGTCACTCAACGAATCTCTCAGGAAACTTGTGAACAAAGAAGTCAGTGTTTGAGCAATATGCGCCAAAGAATTAATCAACAAAGAAATAATGAAACTCCAGAAGAAAGAAGTAAGTGTTTGAGTGATATGCGTCAGAGAAATAGTCAAAAAAGAAATGAAAAAAACTCCTGAGCAAAGAAGTCAGCGATTAGGAATTTAAAAAATGCCTGCAAATGAAATTCGAGGTGCTGAAACCCATGCTCGCAGCAAACGTCTTGAAGAACAGCAACGTCGGAATGCTGGTCACCAAAGACGTTTGTTAGCTAATCCGCTGAAACCTACTTACAAGTTAGCTGTTCAAAGTGATGTTGCATGTCACCGCTTAGGAGCATTTAATGTATCGTGCGTGCATTGTGGAGCGTTACGTTTTCCTGAAGAACGCATAGGTAATAGAAATAATAATTCATTCGGGGATTGTTGTTTGAATGGTAAAATTAATATTCAACATGTTGATTTTCCAAATGAATTAGCAAGACTTTTTTCGCTAGGCATCCCTTATCTCCTGAATTTCATCAGAGAATCAAAAGTATAAACTCATCGTATGCAATGGCATCTTATTCATGCGATGATGACCGTACAATAAATAAATGTGGAATATACACTTATATTGCCAACGGTCAGGTTTATCATAAAATAAATGCAGCTGCACAACCAACCCAAACTCCACAAGGTAATTTCGAAAAACTTCTGTATGAACCAATGTATTTTCACGACCCAGATGAAGCTGTAACGGAGCGAGGAAACCACCCTTTAAATGTTGGGATTAGTGTACCATTATTTGAGTTAGTAGAGGGAATCATACGTTCTGAAAATCCATTTGCACGGGGCTATATGATGATGAGGGAAGTAGCAGAAGATGCTGAACGAGAAGCAGCTATTCAACAGATACCAGTACCAAATGTTAGGCTTTTATTCACTTGCCCAGAAGGACTTGATCCAACAAGATACAATGTTCCTCAAAGCAATGAAGTATGTGCCATGGTTACTTTGAACGCTGATCAAAGCTTTCCAGATAATTCACTAATAATTAGACAGCGCGGAAAATCAGTTCAAATAATGAAAAATATTGATAAATACGCAGAACCTTTAACATACCCACTATTTTTTCCTAAAGGAACATTTGGTTATTCACCGGGTATGCTGCTGAGAGAAGGATATCCAAGTAGAGGTCACATGACTAGACTTGAGCTTGCACGATACAGAATTGCTTTTCGACCACATTTAGCAAAATGTATTTCACTCGATGAAACAATAAGGGGATATGATTTACGTAACATTAAATTTAATGCTTTGCATTATGGTGGACGGCTGTTTCAACAGTACCTTGTAGATACTTACATTATAATAGAATATGATAGAGTTCAATGGATAAAATTGAATCAAAAGAAAATACTTGCAGACAGTTATACATCTGTTACAAATTATCTTAACGAGATGGCAGAAAAAACAATGCTGTCTTGGGAGAAAAGATTATACTTCCATCGTCTTTTCCTGGCTCCACTAGATATTATTCTGAGCATTTTGAAGATGCTATTGCTCTGGTTAGAAGATTCGGGTCTCCTGAATTTTTTATAACCATGACATGTAACCCGGATTGGCCGGAAATTAAGGAAGCTATTAAGATAATGAATGAAAATGGAAGTGATTGGCAGCAAATAGTTCAAGATAAACCAGACATTATTGCTAGAGTCGCATATTTAAAATTTGTAGAGTTAATTGAGGATTTGGATAAAAAACAAATTTTTGGGCAAGTTGCTGCTTACGTTTATACTGTCGAATTTCAAAAAAGAGGGCTACCTCATATGCATTTGTTAATTATTTTAAAGCAAGAAGATAAGATACATAATCCTGAAGAACTAGATGATCTCGTTTCGGCAGAAATTCCAGACGTAGAAGACGATGCTGAACTACGAGAATTAGTTAAGAAATGGATGATTCATAATGCATGTGGTGAACAAAATCAAAAGGCATCATGCATGGTGAATAAAAACGGTAGAATGAGTTGTAGCTTTAAATTTCCTATATGATTTCAAGATTCAACCTCTTTAATAGACGATGGCAAGCCAAAGTATAGAAGAAGGTATGATCCTAAATTAGATCAAAATAATAGAGATTTTTTTGTTAATGAAATTTATCGTAAAGATGCTCAAGGTCAAAAAATAACTCGAGATAATCGCCATGTAGCTCCTTACAACCCATACTTCCTGAAGATATTTAACTGTCACATAAATGTTGAATACGTTGGAAACATTCGGGCTGTTAAGTACATTTATAAATATATATAAAGGCCATGATTGCGCTTCTTTAAAAGTTGTCCAAAATCAAACAACTATAAATTACAATGAAGCAGATAAATTTATACAAGTTAGATGCATAACTCCACCTGAAGCTTGCTGGCGACTATTTGGGAATGAGATACAAAAAAAAGTCATTTTGTTCAACGACTAAATATCCATTTGCCTGGTCAATATCGAATTCAAAATATTGAACAAGCCCAAGAGGATTTACTAAATATAGTTCGAAAGGGTTCAAATAACTAATAACATGCCCACATTTTTGTAGATGAGACAATAACCCGATCGGAGATCGGCTTTCCTGGTACTATATATATATATATATATATATATATATATATATATATATATATATATATATATATTCTTAAAACAAATGTGTGTTTTTTTTTTTTTTAATTTTATAAACCTATGTCCCGTTCTTACGATGCAATCATGTAAAATAAATGATTCCTTAAAACCAATAATTAATAAGTTATAGACCATAGAAGGTCATATCCAAAATTTAAATTTTATATCAGTTGTTAAAGTTAATAAATAACAAATATATTCAAGATTGAAACTATTTTAGATAATTATTAAAGTTCGAGCTCGATATATAGCAAAGTTTGAACAACATGGGCTTGTGAGATATGTTAGTTATATGGAAGGAAAAACACAATCCTTTCAGATAACCAAAATATAATATCTTTGACAATTAAGTAGTGATTATAATTGTTTAAATACACGTTAGTAACCAATGCCCATGAGAAATAAGTATAATTCCCACATAAATAAATTAAAAATTGTCATGATGATTTCGACAAAAACACACTGATATTGAGAAAAAAGCAATAGTCAGGAAGTTAAAACTTTTTAAAGATAAATTCGACTTAGAATCCATAGGGGATCATAAGGAAAATTCAATCTTAAAATCTACATAATATAAGATAATATATCTACAAATTATCAAACTCAAAAAAGAGTCTACATTTGGTCATATTGTTAGGTTAGAAAGTGGGGATGATGAATCTATAAAATAACTTTCCCAGAGCTTAGAGTTTCATTCTTATTATTCTGGTATTACCATCAGCATCACTCTAATTACTTAAATGTATTAGTTTTAAAATCATTTTAACATTTTGTTCACATTAGTCCTAAAATTCTTAGATGTGAACAGTGTAAATTTTTCTACGAAATAAATAAAAAACTAAAAGCAATAAATAAATGTAAATTCAGCAAAACTCCATAAATTGGCATAATTTGGGAACATTAATAGACACATCAATGACAATTTTAAATTCAAAAGTTCTCATTTGTCTTAAAGAAACGTAAATCATTAACTTCAAAAATACTTATTTCTCATTGGGTTATTTAGAATCATTAACATTGTTAAAGATAAAGGTAATTCCAATATATATAAATTCATTGAATAATAATCAAATGTCATGTCAAGTTGATATATTGTGCACATAAATTAATACTCCATTATTTGTTTGTAAATGTTATAATATAGAATTGAGGAGATAAATTTTGATTAATTAATCCTAAAAACATTGATTACGTTATTTTGTGTACTTACCTGATCTACTTTTTTTACTCTGAATTTATGTTAAGTTTTAAGTCAAATCAAAGCCTAATATATCAATATGACATATTTAAAATAATATCAATATGACATATTGTACAAATATGTTTACAAAAGTCAACTATTTTACTAATAACGTGTATATATACTAACGCTGTAGCTCTTATAATGAGGGTGCTTAATAATTTAGTAGCAACTTAGAGTTGATATATGAACCGATAAGTGTCAAATGTTTCACAGTTGAAAGTTTGATATGATTGTTTATAAATATATTTGTACTAACTTATTGAACTTGCATATTCAAATTGTTTTATACTAAATACCTACAATTGGATATAGAGACGACCATAGTATTAGCTGTGTAGATATGTAGACTAGAGTGAATTCATAAAAAAACATCAGGGAAGAAACTATAGTAGTGTTTTAACAAATTAAGATTGATTACCATCTTTATTTTCAAATAAAATAGTTAATATACTTACTTATAATCTCATAGAAAAATTGTTGATATAAAATTTCATACATTTTATACCTAAAATTTTAATTTTAACTATTGTGTTTAGAAACTCTTTAAAACTGTTATAGCAATATTAGTCATGAAAATGATAGAATAAATATTAGTAGGCCTATTTAACAGTGGAGAAGATAAAAGTATCTTTTTTGAAAGTAACACTTCATTTTACAGCAACATTAAACCTTTACTAATTTTATGTAAAATATTTGTGATTCTCCCTATAAGTAACATAGCAGGTGAATTATCAGATGTTACTTTTAAATGGAGGTCCTGGGAAGTAGTCTACACTATATTGTTTTACCCTTTTGCCTGGTTGTTGGGATTGACCATTATGTACAATAACAAGGATCCGTTACTCTTACATTTTACAATAGAAGCAATACGTCATACTTTATCAAATATAAGCTTCACTAGTGGATGTAAAACAATGATTAATCTTTTGAAGAGTATTGACAAATTTGATAAACTTTGTTTTGCTTTCAATTCTTATCTTGAAGACAAAAGAATAAAAAACTATAAATATTTGTGGCCAATATTTGCTGCTTGTAGTCATTTATTAGTAGTGGTCGCTTACATATCACTATACGATTTGAATCAATTTATACAAATAGGCGGTACTTGTAAAATTGTTGTAGCGTTTTTTTTAAGGACCCAAGTCCAAATTCAAACAGTGTTGTTTGTATTTCTGTCATATGAACTATCAATAAAATTTAAGAATTTGGACATAATATCTGAACAGTTTTGTAGAACCTCCATTCAGTGTAACGCTAGAATTCACAATTATAACAGAGAGTTAGAAAACTGCAGACTATTATATAATGAACTAACAGAATGCACACGAATTTTAAACGATGTTTTTGGATTGCGGATGGTTGTAATCTTCTTTAATTTCTTTTTGGACGCTCTAAATACAATGCTTGCAGCCCTGTTTTTTCTTGATTATTATGACGGATTGGGAATTATATATATCATACACACCTCCATGTTTCTCTGCGCTGGAGTATCAAGAGCTGATTGCCTTCAAAACTCAGTATGTATAATATAAACTCAGTATGTATAATATTAGATTATATTATCAGCAATTCATAATATATATATATATATATATATATATATATATATATATATATATATATATTAAAACTCTCAATTTTATGCTCAATTAGTAATTTATAAATGATTCAATTTTAAAGATTTTTTTCGATGCAAAATAATCCCTTTGCATTTCGTACAACTTTAGAATTTGTAAAACATGTTCTGATTTTTTTTTCAGAGTAAAGGCATCCAAGAAATTATAAAGAAACTGCATATTATAGATCTTCCCCATTCTACAAGGAGGTGGCAGGTAATAAAAAAATGCACATTTAGTGTTTATACATTTTAAGATTTCTAAGAACGCTAAGATTATGTATAACTGAATAATTCCATTGATTTTAGGTGAGCCATTTCCTACATCAGTGTGACCTAAATAACGTTTCCATATCTGCATGTGGAATAGTAACCATTAACAATAAACTAATACTTTTAGTAAGTGAAATTCCTAATAATTTATTAATGTATACCAACAAATATATTTAAGCTAATTTTCAAACAATTATATGTATTCCTTTGTGACTGACTAAGAAATATCTAAATTTATTTTGTATGCTGGAGAAGGGTGGGCTTCTCATTTTGACAGATTTTCATAAATTTAGCTGTAAAATATCGTGTGTTCTCTGAAAAACCTGTTACATTTTGGTAGTAATAATAAAATTTTGTATCTATGCCAGATTTAATTGACATTTGAGTTCCCAACACGTTTCTATAACAGAAAATTTGTATTTTAAATTTTTGGTCTATTTGCTTCTTTGAACATGTGCTCATTTCATCTTAAACCTTTATGTAAATTGCATTATTTTTATTTCTTGCATAAAATTACGCTTAAATATATTTTACTATTTGTCGTAAAAGTTTAACTCAATTTGGTTTATTTTTTTATCACAGATTCAAGCTATACAAGTCAGTCGTAAAGAATAAAATTTATTTTGTATTCTTTAGACAATATTTGTAATCAGAAATATACTTAATTAAGACTTTCAAGTCTTTCCAACTATCTATCTATGTTAGCTCATTCGGTTTTAGTGAAATAAATAAGGTGTTTTTATTATTGTTCTGCGTAAATTTTTTCAATAAATCAATGACAATAAAATAGATGGTAGCGCGTGGATGATTATGGAGATGAATGAAATATTAGATACTAGTGGTGAGAGTATTTATTCGTTAAAAAAATTATTCAGAATCAACTTTGAATTAATAAATATAGGCTGTTGTGGTACAAAATAAATATAAACATATACTCTAACGACATTGTATTAGTTTCATCCAAGATTTCGAATGACAACACAGGTTCATCGAATATGGTGTTTTTTTTATATCAAATGTAATGCCATCAACAATAGTTAACTAATAAATATTAGTTTTCCTATTCATTTTTAAAGTCACGGACTGTTGTAGAGAAAGCTTATTTTGTTTCATGAATTAAATTTAGTGGTAACAGTAATTACTGACAAGATCCACATTAAACCACTATTCGTTGGTATTATGAATTTATTGAAACAGAAAATGTGTACTTCAATATATCAGAAGGGAGACTACCCCGTAGGACGATAATGTGTGTTTAAGTTAGTCATTTATGTCATATATAAAGTCTATCGCTAGAAGCACTTGAGAACAAAAAATTCATAAATCAACTGTACAGTACGTAACTTGCAAATATTAATAATTTCATTGTTACAAATACCATCTTTAACATGAAATTAATCAACCAGATCACCATAAACCCGTTAAATTCGTGTAACAATAATGAGTGTAGTGAATATTGAGTGATATAGGAGTGGGATCATTCATGTTTGGTGATATAATGGTTCCAAGAGTCACATACTTGGACTTGCTATAATACTTGCTTTGAAGATATAGAAAGAAAAACTTAAATAAGTGGTTTTTATTGGATTTTAAGCATAAATGAGTGCCACATTTTAACGGTACAATTGTACACAAAGTGCTCAACAATGACATGTTTCGCGGCTGATGTTTGGGAATAAGTATGAGTAAGGTCTTATGACTACAATATACCCTAAATCTGATCCCAATAAACTAGAAAGAGGAGGGGTTGTACTTTAGAGTTATGTTTAAAACATTGTCTAAATGTATTAAATTCGGTATCTAAGCCATTTAAAACGGAGAATAATTACAGCCATAGCGATTGTGACTCCTGGTATTATCAGGTGGATCTATAATAGATAGATTATAATCTGATATTGACCGAGTAACGGACAAATGTGGGGGTGGGATGTTTCTAATGAAAGTTTCAAGATAACGTGAAAAGCTTCAATATTTTTTGTATCATAGTGATATAAAAAAATAATAATTTACCAAAACAATTAGCTTATATATATTACCTTGTAACTTTTTGACAATAATAAACTGTAGAAAACATAACTAGATTATTTTTATCTCAATAGTTCTCCCCATTTTCTCTCTGTGTTACTGTAATCTTTGATCTGTTTCTAGATAGCGTCCTGTATAACGACCTTCCTTATTGCCCTGATTCATATTGTACCAGAGACAAGCAACATTTGAAATATTTAATATGACTGTGTTTCATATCGATGTGTAATAGTTATTACAATATGTATCACTATACAGTTTTCCATTATCCTTTTAAGCTTTTAATTATTATGAATTTATTTATTAGTCATATGAAAAATAGTATCACGTATTCAGTTTAAATAGATTTTGTAATGCACTTGTGAATAAATCTAGGTAATAAACTTGGGTGTTGTATATTAGAAACGATAAAAAGATGTCATTCATGTTAATAAATTATTTCTACCTTCCGTATACGTGACAGAATAGTTAAAATATCTAAATTATATCTATGGTCTTTAGCATTCGTTTAAGATAGTTGTTGCTTAACTGTTTAGTGCTATTTTATGAACTGTTCTCAAGGCTACTTTCAAAGTATATCTGTTGTTGTAATTCATTAAAGCTATTTTTATTACTTTTAAATTCGAATATTGGTGATCTTTATAAAGTTTTCTAAACAAAACCAAATTCAAATTGTTTGCTTATGAACAATTTTTTGAGGTTTTCAAATAAAAGAATATGCCCAAAGTAGATTTATAATAAGTTTTAAATAACTTTTATATCCATCACATTGAATAAGTTTTAGTTTAGGTTAATAACTTTGGACCATATTCTTTAGGAGAGTAGTACGTACTATATTTTGAAACTTTAAAAGATCTTTTAATCCATTTACTCAAAGTCTGTTTTCTTAATGTTTTAAAATGGAATTTTTTTTTGTATGTCTTTTACAGGAGGTTGATACAATTTATTGCAAACATTTTTCATGAACACATTTATAAATAAACATTAGTTTAAATAACATCGTTTGAATCATATCACTTTTATAAACACACTACTATGGCCATTTATCAACAGGTAATTTATGGAACTCATTTTAGAATATATAGAACACCATCGTTGTAAAATCTCTTATTTTTTTACCATCCTTCGAGTAGTAATATTGTTTTTGGAATGAAGAAAAAAATTGCATTTGATGATTTGAATATCTATAAATGAATGAGTATGTATGCCCCTCGATATTATATATATATATATATATATGTGTGTGTGTGTGTATGTGTGTGTGTGTGTGTCAAACTTTATCACATGCTTATACACAGTAAAATAAATAATAAACGCAAAGATATCGCACAAACTTTCTCACAAAAATATAGTAAAACTAACAATCGGTTTTCACTTCAGCCGTGTGGTCTCAAGCACACACATGTTTATTGTTGGTTAGCTTATTCCTTTCTCAACGTAATACTAATATAATAACAAATACTAAAATATATTAAAAATACTAATATTTAACAAAACTTTAGGCACGAAGTTATAACAATGTGCCAATTCGTTAGTGGAGATATGATTTGGAAATATGTCGTTAAAAGTTTTCATGAAAATATTATCTCATTCATCTCACACGATAATCAATGTTATTTTACATTATCAATTTCTTTACAACCTAATAAAATATTGTTTCAAATCCAAAGTAAACTGCACAATATAATAATAAACACTATGTGAAAAAGAACATCTCTAAACCATCCTAGATTTGTAGATGTCCACTGTTGGTCACACAACATGAATTGGAATGATGAGTTTATATGAATATTGTGTTATGTATTTATTAATTTATTGACATAAGCATTTCTGTATTTAACATTGTTATGCAAACTAATAATTTTGAAAATAAAAGGCAACCGATTGACTTAAATTATCTAACAACACCTATCCATTTTTAGTACGATTGTGTTTTTTTTAATCACATAATTTTCAATTTTGATCATTATTAATTTTAAACTAATTTAGCTATTACAATAATATTTCTGGTGGAACCCAGGATACTAGGCTTTACACGCACGTTCTCTACCAACTTCCCAGCATACGATGTACACTTGTCTGGAGAATTGGCGCATAAAACTAAGGGTCCTAGGTTCAATTCTCAGTCTAGGTCGTATGTTTCTCATTTGTAATATTATTGTGTTAACAATACTAGCTGATAGAAAATGTATATATGTTAAAATAAATAAATTTAAACTCAGTAGGAGCTAATGTTAAATTTTTGATTAAACACTAGTTTTTGAGATTTTAGAAAAGCATTATAGTTTTCATAATATCGTTTTTCATATAAGTTAAAAGTGTATCGTTCATTTAAGAAACACGAATTCAATATACTCTACATAGGAAAGTATTCACTGAGGAGAACTATTAAAGCAAATGTGAGAATTATGTTCCATTACACCATTGTGTATATAAATCTGTTCATAAAAACAAATGTTTTTTTCCTATACATTAGTCACACCTATACAATATTTACCTTAAAAAAACATACTTCTATTTATTCTTAAATTTATTAATATTTTTATTTGTAAAACAACTATATGTATAATATGTAAATAAAATTGAAATATTTAGGAAAATATTTAATTTTAGAAAACACACATACAGAGCGTCATTTTGTCATTTCAATCTCTAAAACTACAATAGTTATAGAACACTTCAAATGGATTACCTTACCTACTTTTCCTCTGTGATAACAACCAATTTTTCCTTATGTGGCCTATAAATTAAAATTTCTTATTGTCACCAGGTTTTTATGCCGAGTCTGGATAAAAAACGAGATTAAATACTTTATTATTTTTTTGGTACTTAAAAAATATTATTATTCTGTAGTTCAAATAAGCAGCTGTAGGACATAAAATTATTTATAATGATACTATTGGCATAAATATATTCGTTAAAACTATAAACATCAGCATGAGATTATTATAAAGTTATGCATAATATGTTACATAAGAATTGGCCGTTAGAGTTCTTTGTATGTATTTAGCATAATATTGCATAGGGATTGTGTCTTCAAATAAACGATATACGGTACAACAACTCAATGAAACAAAAATTATATTGTTTAAAAACTAAACCAAATTTTGTATTAGATTATACGAATTAGGTATAGTTTATTCCATTAAATAGGTTGTGTATTTTTATGCAATTAATTAACACTGAACAGAATGATGAAAAATATTTAGTCCTGGGACTTTTGAAAGATTCAGAATAGTTGTAATATTGTACATACACAGAAAGTAGACAATATAGAGAATAATACACAATAATATAGAGAATTGACTTATAAGAAGTTTGCAATCTAACTATCAATATTGTCAATCAGACAATTTATATATAAATATAATGGCAATTTATCTTTCCACTTACACAATGCTCGTGTATCAATTTAAGGGAAAAACAAATTTTTAAATCACTTGCACTCAATTATAAAGTAAGAATTAATATATAAGTAGAAATAATATATAAGTAAGAATTAACTCTGTGCCTTGATGAATTGTTGAAGACACGTGTCAATCTATAAAGCCACTCACTGAATAAAAACTATTAACACAACTGATATATTTAAAAAACAAAATTTCAATAAATGCAACTAATGCTTTTTATACCATTTAGGCTATGAGTTTTACAGAAAAGTTGATTTAGTATTAAGAAAATAAGGCATAAGGACGTATTCAGTGTTATCTATGCAATAGTGTTAGAATAATAATGAAAATCTAAACTTTTTTGAAACAAACTTTATTTATTTATTTATTTATTTATTTTTTTTTTCAAAATATACTAACTATTTTTTTCCTTGGGCTATTTTATTCTTTGAAGTGGGATATTTTGCATTTTAATTGAAAAGTACAGATATAACGTTTATGGTCGAGATTAGTTTTTTCTTTTTTTTTAAATTTAGTTTTGGAGATGGGTGTGTTGAGAGGATTGAGAAATGTTTAGAATCGTATATATTTTTTCTTTTGAAAACTGTATAAGTTACCTCATTTAGGCCAGTTAGTACCAAAACAAATATAGGATTATTCTCTACGTAAATTAATGTTGTTTTTATACTTTAGTAACGTTATTTCCAATTGAGATTGTAATTTTATTTAGTTTTGCATTGTCTTCCTAGTCATAGTCTTTAATGCCGTCATTTAGTTTAACTGCAAATTAGATGTTGTTTCAAAATGAACACAATCTTATTTTAATTGCACAGACTGCTTCTAACGTGAACGGATATCATAATAATTATTTTTAATATTTTTTCGTCCTACTGCTTCAAAAACAGCTATTTTATATACAAGCATTAAGATGCAAAAGTTGTTATTTTTATTCCTAGGACCTAAACAGATCAACTGAGATCGAGGTCATCAACTGTTATTTGTTTATACGAATTAATTACGATTGTAAAGCATCTATAAAAATAACTGATACTCTAGTTTGTGAATAACCGTTAAAACAGCTGTTACCATCGATTAGAAGGTAAATAGGTTATGAATTTTAATTTTTTTTGAAATTGTTTTTTATATTATTTGCAGTAGAACTAAAAATATACTTCTTCACTTGGACCAAAAAAGAAGCTTTTCGATCCTTGCTCATTTTTAGCCGTTCAACTTGAGCTTGTATAGAATAGCTTCACTTTTTATCCTAGAGATGAAATATACTATTATCGTTCTTAATTATGTTTTAAATGTTAAGTTCTAATGAATTACTTAAAATTATAATAATTTAATGAAAACATACACTTGATATTGTCTCACATAATTAATACATAGAATGTGTGTTGCTGCAAATATATTTAGCTGGTAATTTGATGTACGTAAATTGTATTACTTTAGCTATTATTGGTTAATTTTAAAAGTTCTAATTATTTATACTTTTATATATTAGTTGTTTAGTATAGATTGGGCAAATAATGGACGGAATTATTAAGAAAATACATATGAAGTGTTATGATGTATGTTGTGAGTAATTTAAAAACTATAAATGATATTTTGTATTCTCGCATTTTCATTACTGTTTATGGAGATATTGGATTTAAGTATCATGTATCATAAATTATTTACAAATACATTGTAAATTAATAGAACATTTTTGCTCAAAATGTTTACTTTATGAAACGCAAACTCTTGAAAACGAGAAAGTAGCTAAAATAACTAAATTAGCTACACGGTTGTCCTTATTAATCCTTTTGATAGTATTGCAAAAATTAAAAAAATAATTTAAAAAATGAAAATAAATATATAATCTTCAGATTTGTGTTAATCAAGACGTGATTCAGTTATAGTGATATAGTTTAATTATGAGATAATTTGACAAGGTTTGTTCGATTACAGTTTCATTAGAGTTAAGATTTGTTATAGAAACAGTTGACATTACACTGTGTTCCGGTTTCAGTGATGTTGAATTTTGTACATTAGTTCCTTCGTAATTGTTCATTTATTTCAGATTTACAACTTCAGAGCCCTTCCTATTTACGGTTACGTTTTCCAAGCCATTAACATACATTGTTTAAAAGTTTCAATCATATTTCATATGACCATTCCAAACCATGCTTATAACTAAATTGCCCCACTATTAGGCATGTTAAACGTTCACTATAGACTTTGTAAAAATTAAAATTTGGGAATATAACAGTGGTCTAATTAGCTGAGTATTTGAACTATAATATACAGACAACTTATCAATCTATGAGTGTCTACGTCTAATATTTTGGTTTTTACAGATTCATGTACTATTTTAAAATACAATTTGTAGCCAAAATATCGGTTTTACACAATATTTGGAAAGGACAGTTATTGTCAAGATTAATGTTTTGTGTAATTTAAACATATAAGAAGAAGAAAATTTTGTAGTTCTAATATTAAATTGAAAATATGCATACTTGCATTTAATTCTTAATATGTTATTTTCGAGATTTTGGGTTTATAAATGGTTTTTATGTATTTATAAAATTTTTTTATTTATTAAACACATCATATTACATGTTTTAAAAATACTTTGGGAGAATAAATTTCAAAATATATTATAGAATGTGACAAAAACTTAAATATCTCACATGTTATGAAGAATTTCAAGTTTTCCAATGACTTTTAAAAATATTTAAGTATTTTGCTTTTTTTCATGTATCTTATATAAAATCTTAAGCACGACAAATAATGTCCCTTGAAGAAAACAGATATTATGTCAAATTTGGCTAATAATTGGTGTTTTAATATTCAAATTATAAAACGGTACTATATTTAAGATTTAGTCAAGGCTTAGATATGTACAGTACTTGGTCAGCTAACCAAATGTCGAAACCGTTGGTACAGTTGTTTAATTTAGTCTATTGGCTTTCAAAAGGAACCAAATTCTTTACAAAAATCTCAATACTATGTAGCCTTATTGAAATAAATAAAATTACAACGTAAAACAAATCTTTTGTCCAGTTTTGACTGTCAAAATTCCTAAGTTCTACTTTTTATGTCTTGACACAATTTACACAAGATTCAGAGTCAAAAATACTAAATATTTGGGAATAAACAATCAAAATATGGTTACTGTTTATTTTTAATACTGTAAGTGTTATTGGGCTAATATTTTAACTACAGACAACATATACCGGATGTTTCAGACCACATGGACACTATCTGTAGAGCCTAAACGAAACCAGATAAAAATTTCCTTCCAATTAGAACCACCCTTTTCGACCTCAAAGAATTCAGGGAAATTATTTTCGACGTTCCTCAATGACCCAAAAAGCACTTTGGGGGGGGCAGGTTGGTGTTATTGGAAAATTTTCAAATAGAAACATAGAACGTGTGATACCTCTCTTTTCTGAACATTTTGGAGCAAAAAAGTTTTGTTATCTTTTCATTACTGTACACGGTGTGTCGAAATATGTTTTGTTTTGAGTAGGAAATGTAACTGCCAGCTCCCTAACAAAGATAGGGCAACCAATTTTTTCCCCCTAGTTTTACAAGAACACACCCTTTCAGGAGATATGGGGTAGTATGGTATGGACTTCTATGTAGTTTTCAAATTTTTAATAAATTTCAAATTTTAATAACTTTTATAGAGAAAAAAGTAAAAAAAAAAAAAAAATCGAATAGCAACCTAAATTGAAAATTGTACCATTTGAGAGGCCTTTTGAAAACAAACATTTTTTGTATTGAAAGTTTGGTTCTATCTTGCACCATTGAATAATTGTAAAAAAAAATGGCATTTTATTGGTTGAAATAAAAAATATATATTTCGTCACACCCTGTACAGTAATGAAAAGATAACAATTTTTTTGCTCCAAAATGTTCAGAAAAGAGAGACGTTTAAAATGAGGTATCACACGACCTATGTTTCTATTTGAAAATTTTCCAAAAACACCACTCTGCCCCCCCCCCCTCAAAGTGCCTTATGGGTCAATGTCATCAAGTTGTTTAGAAATTACACAGAAATCCATCCATAAACATTTCTATATTACCATTTACATATAAGAAAGAAAAAATAGGTCTAACAATCATCATGACAGATATAACACACCAAAAACCAACCTTTTCAGAGCAATTCATTACAGGTGGGTTTTTTGGACACCTAGTATATAGAGTTTTGTGAATTCACATATGTAGACAAGTCAAACCACACCATATTTGTAAACCTTGTGATGGAAAAAATGTCCAGCATCAACCCATAATGAACCTGGAACTATTGCCAGTATCAAAATTTTTCTGTTTATCTGGCTCTTTCAGTTGTTGCAAGTCATGAACTTTGTTTTGACAAAAATTTACTTTTTTTAACAGCTCTTTGCGAAATCCCATAAAATTTGTCATTTCCTTGACTTAATCACCATTCTGTAACAAACATAATAGACTATTTCAAATATCATCAACAGCTTATAGCATGTGATATTTTTAGTTTTTCCATTTTCACTGAAGAGGAATCAGTTGTTTCTAATTATTGTCTTAGATACATTATTGATTTTCTTAGAACATTCTAAACACTAAATTCAATCTGAAATGATAGTAACCATAGAGTTAGGAATCCAGCAGCTTTTCACAATAAAAACAGTATACAAGAATATACTGCATGTTTGCCAACTAAACTGTTTAAATGAGGGAGGAGGAGAGTTCCAACCTGTATTTGAAATGAGTTATTTTGATATTCTAAATGATTCTCTGTAGATTTATTTCAGTAAAGTTAAGTAAACAAATAACACATATCACGGTAGAAACCGCAACAATGACATCGGTTTTGTATCTTCCAGAGATTTCTATATATTTGATGGAGTTTTATATAAATTGTGTGTTTAATAAATGTTTAATGGTAAAGATTTTCTTGGATCACCTTGTACTTATAATTTGATTTTAAGGTGTTATTGAATTGTAAATGTATAAAAAAACTTATATTTATAGTTTTATATAAAAGTTGTGTTATGTTAATAATATAATAAGTAATTACAAGCAAACATTCTTATTAAATACATGTAAGACATTCATCAGCTTATGAACACGCACATCAACTGATAACCTTCATTACATAATGAGTACTCTCATCAACTAATGACATTCATCAGCTGATAAATATTCTCACCAACTGATCACCTTTATTACCTAATTAGTCCTTTTATGAACTGATACATTCATTACTGAAAAGTATTTTAGTTTAAGAAGAATTTTATTAACTATTGTCGATAAAAAGTAAAGCATTCGTTGGTAACCCAGCTGTTTGACAAATCTTGTAATTTCAGGAACAAAGTGGACATTAAATCATTTCTTAAAAAGTGGTGAGGTCATACAAGCTTTTTATATTTTATGTGGGAGACAGGTCAAGAATTCATATTTAAGTTATTAAATGCCCTTGGTTTTGCCTACTCACCAAAGACCATAAATAGGAGTTTATATTTTCCGTGGCATTACTACAGGCTAAAACCGTTAATATTTCTTTACTTATTTTAATACCTGGTGCATTTTTTTTATTTAGCATTCAGACTTTTGCTTGGCAGTGCCCTAAAGTCAAGCCTTGTTTCATCAGCATTATATATTTTCTGCAGTTAGTTTGCTGTTGCAATCATGTCAGCAAATTATATGGCTGCAGCAGCATTATCAGACGACAGCTGTTCCCCCAGTAATAGCTAACTGATGTATGCTGTGACTCTTGTTAAGACAATTAAGCCGTCCTGTGCTGGCAATGAAAGACTCGTCTCCATTTTTTCCCTTTAATTAGGGCCCACTATTCGGAGTAACTTTTTGTTTCTCTTGAGTAAATCAAACAGAGTGCTGTCAAGCTTGTCAAGTGCAGTGGTTTTCACAGTTTTGCAGGATTCAGTACATTTACTTGTTGTTGAAATACAAAACTGTTCTATTTGTGAACAATTTTTCTTCCAGTTGGTGATCATATAATTCCCACTCCAAACCTAACTCCCAATTTTGACACACTTTCACCATTATCCAACCGTTTTAAAACCCCATGTTTGTCTTATAATGTGCATGAAGTATGTTTTAATTTTGAAGCCATTTCACTACACTCATAGAATTAAATAAGAACACAGTACTGTATAATAAAGTAGGACACAGTAGAATAAACAACAAGTGGTTCATATGCTAATGCTAAACTAACAATAACAGTAAAGACACTGTGACTGTCTGTGAGAAAGGGTGCTAATGCCAATAATAGACTTGTTCAGTCAGCTGAATTCCCCTCCTCTACCCAGCTCCACCTTTCCAACTCTGTCAACCACTGTAACATATCTTTAAAAAAACTTTTAATTGTTCCAAGATGTCGCAACAATTTACCAATTTTAATTTAAACTATCCATTAGCTTTCATCCTTATTACCATTATTTATTACTGTATTTCTTATTATGTCATAAAAAATACACATTTTATTTAAATAAAAGTAGTATGAAACATAAAAAAATTAAAAATAAAAACCAATCTTGAGACGGACCTTATAAAATAAATATATAATAAATATGTAGTCACACGTAATAATATGTATATTTTTATTTATGTATATATTTATTTATATAATATTTATGTAATCACACATTATTAGGTAATTTAAGTTTATTTTAGCAATGGTTTCGCTTAATCCAAAAAATTCGGTAATCCAAAAATGATCTGGTCCCAATCATTTCGGATTATTGGGACTCCACTGCAATAACTGGACATCATTGATCCTGTAACTGCAAGACATGTATCATTATGTTATCAGTATAGCCTCTAAGCTTATACACCAATATATTTTTTTAAATTATGAGAAGATAGTTAACCACAAGATTACATAAAAAAGAGAGGATAATATTCCTACCTGTGGACAACTCCATGTTACTTAATCCATCTACATATCAATTTTGTGCCCCAAAGCCACCTCAATGATTGATTGAATTTAGAATTGTCAAATACTCCTAGATGTCTGGAAACACACCAGTACCCACTTCCCAACATTCAAGTATACTCTCCATCCTATCACTAAGAGCTGAGTAACAAGATCTCCATGGAGATACTGACTCACTTGGATGAGGTCTTCCAACAGATACACGCTAATTATTTTCTCAAGCTCTTTCAGAGGAATAACAACATTTTTTTTGGTCAAAAGGACTTACATTCTTAATTCAACATAAGAACATACTACCAAAGTTGCAGACCATAGTTTAAGGGCTTATAAAAAGTACTGCATAGGGAAAAAAAACAAGCTTGGATACTGCTGAAAAGACTTAAAATGGCTAGAGAAAAAACACTCATCTATTTGAAGAGAGGAGACTTGGAACGAGATTGAGCAATGTTCGTTCAATAGATATCTCAACATAATAAATAAGAAGCTTCATCCAACTTTCAATATAAGTGGAGAGAGACATCATTTATTGTCATTATTATACAGTAATCTGTTGCTTTCTTCCTTCCTTATTTATATAATAACAAAAATTCATCCAATGTTATTTTTTGTTTTATAGAATAAAAGATTGTTACTTTGAATTGTTTAAGTAAAAACGTTTTTGAGAAAACATGGTTCAATTGTGTTAATAATAGATAGTTTTATTTGCATTCAGAAAACAACTGGGTTTTAATTGGAAGGTTTTGTTAAGAGGGTTACATGAACCACTTTGCTCCCTCATGAGAAACAAAAATCCCACAACTCTTGGGGAAGCCTTTAACATGTTAACTAATTATTATCAATTTAAAAATAATAAAATGATGACATATTCTAATAAGTAAAATGTTGTTCCTAAAGGTCAAAATAATTTAGTTAAAAGACCATTTAATGCCACATTTAACCAAAATCCCAGACAAATGTACCAACAACCAAACCCGTTCTATAAACCTTCTACTACTACATCTGGTCAACTTCTACGTGGACAGTTTAATAATAACCACAATTCGAGACCTCAATTAAATCAAAAACAAACGTACCAACCCACTTCTATGAGTACGTCAACCAGACAATCGGATGGAATATCTAGGCAAAATCCTAAACTCTACCAGATGACGGGACGAAGTATGGAAAATAACGACGATTATACTATGTATCAAACACCGATCCAAGAAATCCAAGTTATGACGAAACTCTTCCTGACTATCCACTAGACTACTCTGTAGAAGAGACAAATACTCAGACACAACAGAATTATTATTTAAGACCAAACAGAAGAGAATCATACTTAGGATAACAGAACCTAAGAACCATTTTTCAATTACGAATATTCAAAATGACAATAACGACCCTACCTTACATATACGACCCGAAAACCAATCTAAAAATTTTAATAGACACCGGTAGTACAAGATCTTTCATAAAGAAATGATTAGGATTCAAAACAAGCCTAATTAAAGAACCATTTGAAGTAGCCACTGCACGCGGAGTTTCAAAAGGATTATCTTATAAAATATGGACGGATTAGAAACTTCCCAAAGTATAGTCACAGTGTGCGAAGGGGAAGCCTATTGTCCTATAATAAATAACACAACGAAAATCAAGAGAGTGTCGCTGAAACCACTTGAACTAGAAACTTTAAATAATTACAACATTTTTCAAACAAATACTTTCACATAAAACCAAGAAAATAAAATAAATTTAAATACATTAAATTTAATAATTTAATTGATCACAAGAACGAAAAACCTAGACTAGATCTGTCCAAAATTATGGTGGACCACATGAATTCAGAAGAAAGAAAAGCAATAATTAAACTAGTAGAAGAATATTCTGATATATTTTATGTTGAAGGAGATAATTTGACTTTTACTAATCAAATCAAACAAGTAATTAGGACCAGTGATGACATTCCCGTTTATTCCAAAAATGATCGATACCCGGAAATTTATAAAAACGAAGTAAACAATACAATCGAGGATATGTTAAAACGAAAAATCATCCAACCTTCCCATTCCCCATGGAATTCTCCAGTTTGGATCGTACCAAAAAAACAAGATGCCTCTGAAAAATAAAAATTTGGACTTGTAATAGACTTTAGGGGAATAAATTCTAAAACCATAGACACAACACCCAGCATCCAAAGGAATGGGAGAAAGATTGCATTCTACATTAATTGATTAAACAATCAACCCGAATTCAAGAACGAATCAATTGAAAATAAAGTAAAATATGCAATCATTGCTTACAACAATAGTGTACATTCAGTCACAAAATTAACTCCATTTGAAGTATTGTACGGACACATTGACTCAAATTCAATTCTAGACATTGATATAGGAGACAATTTATAAGCGATTACATTACAACCCACAAGGAAGAAACGCGAAAACTCTATGACCATATTAAGGAAATTAATCAAGTAACAAAAGAAAATGTCCAAGACAAAAGGAATATCAACAAGAAACCACTTCCTGAAATTCCAGCTGACGTTTATATTAAAACTGTACAAAAATAAAATAATAAAGAACAGATAACCTCGGTAAACCCAGAAAGGAAAACTGGTAAAATTGAAAGAAGACACCACAACACTAAACAAAAAATTCATTTGTCAAGAATAAAACGACCAAGAAAAATCAATGTAATTCCACAATCTAATTCCTCTGTAAATGCTGTCCCAGGTCCCGCCTGTTCCTCAAAGGAGCCGCCTTAGAAACAACTGAAATAAGAGACATTACCCAAAATTTAGATGTAATTCCAATTGATCTAGGCCAGGCAAAACTAAAGTCATCATATCATACTTTTATACATTATTTTAGTTTAGAATGAATATTTAAGCAAGTAAATAATTTAGAGTATTGTTATAGAATTGTGTCAAATTGTTTTAATCAGAATTGTGGTAATTGTTTAGCAAGTCTAGATGGAAATATTGAATTTGTAACAGACAAAACATAAGAGATATTGCTAATTACTTTAAGTTTTATTAACCATACCAGAGAAACAACAAAAGAAAAAATAGAAATACTCTCTGTAAGAAATAACGATAAAACGAAAAGAAAAAGAGGTATTGCTGATGGTTTAGGCTCAATATTGAAACTATTCACTTTAAGAACGATAAGAACGATCATTTTAACATAAAAAACCAATTTGCATCTCAATATTCTGTCAGTACAGACATTATTGTAGAATTTAACAAAATTGTAAATATAATCGAAGAAAACTTTAGTGAATTAAGGAATAAAATGTTATTTATAAATAAGAAGTTAGATGATTTTGTAGAATTAGAAAAATTTAGAGATATACTAAATCAATTAAATATTTTATGTAATATGTTGTTAAGTTTAGTACAAGATATAGAAAACTCCTAACAATCTGTAAATTAGGAACGCTACACCCAAATATAATTTCCACAAAGGAATTATTTTATGATATCGAGAAAAATCGCAAATACTATAATAATAAATTGCCATTAGAACCAAAAGTAGAAAATATTTGGGAATTCGAAAATTTGTTAGAAGTAAGTTGTAAAATTGGCAAAAATGAAATTGTAAATTCTCTTGATTTACCAATTGTAGATGAAACAGATTTCAATACTTACAAATTGTATTCTGTACCCACTAAATATGAATCAGGTTATGTAACTATAATCCCTACAGTAAAATATTTGTTAGTATCAAAAAGTAAATTAAGTAAATTTAGAATATTAAGTTTATATGATAAAAATGTAACGACAAAATCCAATCAAAACTCTTAATCTCATTCGAACAAATACCCCATAATGAACTTAACTGTGAAACATCTATTGTTGAAGATGGCACAACAGACAAATACATCGCTTAGACCTAACTAAGACACTTCAGGGTATTTATTTAATTAACCCAAACAGTGATACAATTTTCTACAAAGATAAACAGCTCTATCACTCGTCCAAAACCGAAGGTGGTCATTCAAAACTCTTAGATGCTTCTGTACTACGTCTTTCAGTAATTCAACAACCAGAATTTTCGATTAACCTTAAAATATAGAATTTGACAAAATAAATTTAGACACCATCTCATCAATTCCACAAAAGACAATAATTGTACCAGAAATTAGTGTATGGACAATAATAATTTATGTAATGTTGCTAGTTGGAATCCTATATTTAACTTATAAAATATTTTGTAAAAAACCTCAACCTGGACCTAACTCTCAACAACCCCCGGAAGTTTTGTTTAGGGATGGAGGAGTTATATGAACAATATTTAGCATAAGTAAACACAACAGAGGTAGTTTCCCTAGAATAAGATAGAGTAAGCATTTTGTATTTCCTAGCCTTGTAAGCCACTAGTTAGCCAGTGTTCTTTATAGATTCGCTCAGTACTATTCGCACTGTGAATAAGAGAGTACTTTCTATTTTATTGTAATTCAATTTAAATCATTTAAATAAAATTATTATAATGAAATAAAGTTGTTGTTTTTTAAAAAGAGATTTTTAGGGAGCAACTACGTAACTTATTTATAGCAAGACAAGACGAAGCAGTGTTTATTTTCCCCCTTATGAAAAAAAGTAAAAAGTGTAGACCAGTTTGAAAATTCTATCACTATGACTTCATCAAAGAAATAAGTAAAATTTCTAAATTAATTAAAGTATAAAAAGTTGTAAAAACTTCTTTTTTTTTGTAAAAAAACTTCACAAATATTAAATTCGTTTGTTGTAAAATATTTTGATATTTTTGTATACGTAAAAAAACAAATCGTAATAGATAATGAAAACACTACAGTTTTAAATAAACGAAGATATGTATAAGTTTTTATAAAAAGAATTATGCATTCAAGAAACATTTTTTATGCATTTTAAGACAAGAAAAAACATAAAGTTTTATAATTTTTTTAATTATGTATATTTTAAAATTATATCTTACCTAATATATTAACGTTGATAATAAAAATTGTGTAAAAACTTTATTTATCTTCGGATTTTTAGAAATATCATGATGGGGTCCTGAAAAATGTTTGTGTTAACAGTAAATTATGATACTAATACCTTCTTAGACGAGAAGAACACTTAAAAAAAATACTTTGAATATTTCTTTCTATTATATCTAACAACTATTGAATTCAGTTAAAATTTAACCCATAAAACTAATTATTTAATCCTTTAGTTACTTACAGTAAGCGTTCGAGTTGTCATCATGGATGAAGATGCTGTCAGCATACAGGTGACAACTGTTCCTAATATATCTGATCGTTCTTGAAAGAATCAGCTGTGAAGGTTATTTAATTGCTTATTAACAGACAATCATAGTTCTTGAAGATTTATAAATAAAAGCTGAACGAATTGTTCAGTGTAACGTTTAAAGGAGCTTGCATAAATAATCGTAATAACTATTTTTTAAATTGATTTGGGTATTTTTTAAAGTGAAACAATTCGATGGGTATTTACCAAGGCTCCAGGATACTAGCAGTTCTTCTAAATGTAACGCCCTAACGTTGGTTTCTTGGGGCTAGTAGGAAATGTTGAATCGTATTTTTAGATCGTAGTATAGGGTAAGTTTCTTTATACTGGTGAAAGTTTAACATAAATAATAGATACTAACGGCGAAACAAGAGACGTAATCATTTGGAGTTGTATCTGGCAGAGTTCATTTCGCCCTAGCACGCTGCTGGAAAGAATGATTTCGAGGCCTCGTTGGCGGCAATTGTAATTTTGTGGCCTCCAGAATATCAAATGCTGCAATTCTTATTTCATACAAGTTTCATCATTGTTATATTATGCTGAAATAAATGTTTGCACCGATTTTTTTTTCCTAAGGGGGTCGACCTAAAGGGAAAGTACCAAAAAGTATTATCTTAACATGCACAAATGTGCTTTATAGAGTAGATAATAAAAATAATAATAGAACAAAATAAACTATAATTTCAATCTATATTTCCTTTGTTTAATATATATAACGGGCCTGACATAATTCAGTAACATGCAGCTATAAGTCATACCCGGCAAATACACATATAGTATAACTATAGAACTATATTGAGTTTACTTCAATAATCAAGAATATTATTTTTATTTACAGCAAACATATTGAACTTTGCCAAACTGCTCAAAGTGTTCTGCATTCTGTACTGAGTGAACACCGTTTGGCTACAGATCTGCATATTGTTGTGAACATTTCTGTGTTGTGGTTAAAAAGGGGTTCTACTGTCCACTAATAATTTCTTTTAGGTGTTCCAAAATCAAATTAGGTTTTTTGTAGCAGCTGGACCTTTTAAACGATGATATTTGAACTGAATTTGTTGGAGAGATGACGATTAACATGTTTAGTTTTGGTATTTAGAAGCTACACTTGAATTAAATTATAATAAAGCTGATTTTAGAAAAATGATAATTTGTATTTTTTCTTCTTTAACAACAACTTCATTTTGAGTTATTGAAAAAAGTTAGTCCCGAAGAACGGGCAATACTTGGGTAACTGAAGACCAAATTTAACATAATGCAGTCATCAAGATTTAAAAAATAAAATATACCACAATAAAGATGTAGCTACACAATGAGCGTGTATTGTTAATAGAAAAATGAGCGGTATACAATGATTGTGACTAATTGCTATAAAGTGATGTAGTGTTGCCAATTGATATCTCAATGTTTTATCAAGCTTTAATTAAAATGCGTTTACTAATCTTGGTTTTCAGTTTGAAGATCACTGCAATGAAGTTCACTTACGTAATTTATTTCTTTGTGATTCTAAGTTTTGTCGGAGTCCCAGTAGAAGTTACACATGCAATGACTATAAATGAACAAATGTTATATACCCATTGTAAGTTATCATATACTTTTTTTTATGTCTCGGGTATAAGAAATAGGTTAATAAAAAAGTTTTCGATCGGTTAAAGAAATCTAGGTTGCGTTTTTCATAGATATATGTCAGTTATGAAGACTGAGTCTGAAACTTGGTATTTTGTGTAATCTGCAATGCAGTAAGATACCGACCAAACAGGGAAACTAATCAAATCATATTGGTTCAGTAGGGATATTTTAGCAGTATCTCGAGTTGTTTTGTGTAATCTGCAGTACAGTACAATAACGACCTAACAGGGTAACTAATCTAATCATATTGGTTCAGTAGGGATATTTTAGTAGTATCTCGAGTTGTTTTGTGTAACCTGCAGTACAGTACAATGCACACCTAACAGGGGAACTAATCTAATCATATTGGTTCAGTAGGGATATTTTAGTAGTATCTCGAGTTGTTTTGTGTAATCTGCAGTACAGTACAATACAGACCTAACAGGGGAACTAATCTAATCATATTGGTTCAGTAGGGATATTTTAGTAGTACTCGAGTTGTTTTGTGTAACCTGCAGTACAGTACAATGCAGACCTAACAGGGGAACTAATCTAATCATATTGGTTCAGTAGGGATATTTTAGTAGTATCTCGAGTTGTTTTGTGTAATATGCAGTACAGTACAATGCAGACCTAACAGGGGAACTAATATAATCAAATTGATTCAGTAGGGATATTTTAGTAGTATCTCGAGTTGTTTTGTGTAACCTGCAGTACAGTACAATGCAGACCTAACAGGGAAACTAATCTAATCATATTGGTTCAGTAGGGATATTTTAGTAGTATCTCGAGTTGTTTTGTGTAACCTGCAGTACAGTACAATGCAGACCTAACAGGGGAACTAATCTAATCATATTGGTTCAGTAGGGATATTTTAGTAGTATCTCGAGTTGTTTTGTGTAATCTGCAGTACAGTACAATACAGACCTAACAGGGAAACTAATCAAATCATATTGGGTCAGTGGGGATATTTTAGCAGTATCTCGAGTTGTTTTGTGTAACCTGCAGTACAGTACAATACAGACCTAACAGGGTAACTAATCAAATCATATTGGGTCAATGGGGATATTTAGCAGTATCTCGAGTTGTTTTGTGTAACCTGCAGTACAGTACAATACAGACCTAACAGGGGAACTAATCTAATCATATGGGTCAGTGGGGATATTTTAGCAGTATCTCGAGTTGTTTTGTGTAATCTGCAGTACAGTACAATACAGACCTAACAGGGAAACTAATCAAATCATATTGGGTCAGTGGGGATATTTTAGCAGTATCTCGAGTTGTTTTGTGTAACCTGCAGTACAGTACAATACAGACCTAACAGGGGAACTAATCAAATCATATTGGGTCAGTGGGGATATTTTAGCAGTATCTCGAGTTGTTTTGTGTAATCTGCAGTACAGTACAATACAGACCAAACAGGGAAACTAATCAAATCATATTGGGTCAGTGGGGATATTTTAGCAGTATCTCGAGTTGTTTTGTTTAATCTGCAGTACAGTACAATACAGACCAAACAGGGAAACTAATCAAATCATATTGGGTCAGTGGGGATATTTTAGCAGTATCTCGAGTTGTTTTGTGTAATCTGCAGTACAGTACAATACAGACCTAACAGGGAAACTAATCTAATCATATTGGTTCAGTAGGGATATTTTAGTAGTATCTCGAGTTGTTTTGTGTAACCTGCAGTACAGTACAATGCAGACCTAACAGGGGAACTAATCTAATCATATTGGTTCAGTAGGGATATTTTAGTAGTATCTCGAGTTGTTTTGTGTAATCTGCAGTACAGTACAATACAGACCTAACAGGGAAACTAATCAAATCATATTGGGTCAGTGGGGATATTTTAGCAGTATCTCGAGTTGTTTTGTGTAACCTGCAGTACAGTACAATACAGACCTAACAGGGAAACTAATCAAATCATATTGGGTCAGTGGGGATATTTAGCAGTATCTCGAGTTGTTTTGTGTAACCTGCAGTACAGTACAATACAGACCTAACAGGGGAACTAATCAAATCATATTGGGTCAGTGGGGATATTTAGCAGTATCTCGAGTTGTTTTGTGTAACCTGCAGTACAGTACAATACAGACCTAACAGGGGAACTAATCTAATCATATTGGTTCAGTAGGGATATTTTTGTAGTATCTCGAGTTGTTTTGTGTAATCTGCAGTACAGTACAATACAGACCAAACAGGGAAACTAATCAAATCATATTGGGTCAGTGGGGAAATTTTAGCAGTATCTCGAGTTGTTTTGTGTAATCTGCAGTACAGTAGAATACAGACCTAACAGGGGAACTAATCAAATCATATTGGGTCAGTGGGGATATTTTAGCAGTATCTCGAGTTGTTTTGTGTAATCTGCAGTACAGTACAATACAGACCAAACAGGGAAACTAATCAAATCATATTGGGTCAGTGGGGATATTTTAGCAGTATCTCGAGTTGTTTTGTGTAATCTGCAGTACAGTACAATACAGACCAAACAGGGAAACTAATCAAATCATATTGGGTCAGTGGGGATATTTAGCAGTATCTCGAGTTGTTTTGTGTAACCTGCAGTACAGTACAATATAGACCTAACAGGGAAACTAATCAAATCATATTGGGTCAGTGGGGATATTTAGCAGTATCTCGAGTTGTTTTGTGTAATCTGCAGTACAGTACAATACAGACCTAACAGGGGAACTAATCTAATCATATTGGTTCAGTAGGGATATTTTTGTAGTATCTCGAGTTGTTTTGTGTAACCTGCAGTACAGTACAATACAGTCCTAACAGGGGAACTAATCAAATCATATTGGTTCAGTAGGGATATTTTTGTAGTATCTCGAGTTGTTTTGTGTAATCTGCAGTACAGTACAATACAGACCTAACAGGGGAACTAATCTAATCATATTGGTTCAGTAGGGATATTTTTGTAGTATCTCGAGTTGTTTTGTGTAATCTGCAGTACAGTACGATACAGACCAAACAGGGAAACTAATCAAATCATATTGGGTCAGTGGGGATATTTTAGCAGTATCTCGAGTTGTTTTGTGTAATCTGCAGTACAGTACAATACAGACCTAACAGGGAAACTAATCAAATCATATTGGGTCAGTGGGGATATTTAGCAGTATCTCGAGTTGTTTTGTGTAACCTGCAGTACAGTACAATACAGACCTAACAGGGGAACTAATCTAATCATATTGGTTCAGTAGGGATATTTTTGTAGTATCTCGAGTTGTTTTGTGTAATCTGCAGTACAGTACGATACCGACCAAACAGGGGAACTAATCAAATCATATTGGGTCAGTGGGGATATTTTAGCAGTATCTCGAGTTGTTTTGTGTAATCTGCAGTACAGTACAATACAGACCTAACAGGGAAACTAATCAAATCATATTGGGTCAGTGGGGATATTTTAGCAGTATCTCGAGTTGTTTTGTGTAACCTGCAGTACAGTACAATACAGACCTAACAGGGGAACTAATCAAATCATATTGGGTCAGTGGGGATATTTTAGCAGTATCTCGAGTTGTTTTGTGTAATCTGCAGTACAGTACAATACAGACCAAACAGGGAAACGTATCAAATCATATTGTGTCAGTGGGGATATTTTAGCAGTATCTCGAGTTGTTTTGTTTAATCTGCAGTACAGTACAATACAGACCAAACAGGGAAACTAATCAAATCATATTGGGTCAGTGGGGATATTTTAGCAGTATCTCGAGTTGTTTTGTGTAATCTGCAGTACAGTACAATACAGACCTAACAGGGAAACTAATCTAATCATATTGGTTCAGTAGGGATATTTTAGTAGTATCTCGAGTTGTTTTGTGTAACCTGCAGTACAGTACAATGCAGACCTAACAGGGGAACTAATCTAATCATATTGGTTCAGTAGGGATATTTTAGTAGTATCTCGAGTTGTTTTGTGTAATCTGCAGTACAGTACAATACAGACCTAACAGGGAAACTAATCAAATCATATTGGGTCAGTGGGGATATTTTAGCAGTATCTCGAGTTGTTTTGTGTAACCTGCAGTACAGTACAATACAGACCTAACAGGGAAACTAATCAAATCATATTGGGTCAGTGGGGATATTTAGCAGTATCTCGAGTTGTTTTGTGTAACCTGCAGTACAGTACAATACAGACCTAACAGGGGAACTAATCAAATCATATTGGGTCAGTGGGGATATTTAGCAGTATCTCGAGTTGTTTTGTGTAACCTGCAGTACAGTACAATACAGACCTAACAGGGGAACTAATCTAATCATATTGGTTCAGTAGGGATATTTTTGTAGTATCTCGAGTTGTTTTGTGTAATCTGCAGTACAGTACAATACAGACCAAACAGGGAAACTAATCAAATCATATTGGGTCAGTGGGGAAATTTTAGCAGTATCTCGAGTTGTTTTGTGTAATCTGCAGTACAGTAGAATACAGACCTAACAGGGGAACTAATCAAATCATATTGGGTCAGTGGGGATATTTTAGCAGTATCTCGAGTTGTTTTGTGTAATCTGCAGTACAGTACAATACAGACCAAACAGGGAAACTAATCAAATCATATTGGGTCAGTGGGGATATTTTAGCAGTATCTCGAGTTGTTTTGTGTAATCTGCAGTACAGTACAATACAGACCAAACAGGGAAACTAATCAAATCATATTGGGTCAGTGGGGATATTTTAGCAGTATCTCGAGTTGTTTTGTGTAATCTGCAGTACAGTACAATACAGACCTAACAGGGAAACTAATCTAATCATATTGGTTCAGTAGGGATATTTTAGTAGTATCTCGAGTTGTTTTGTGTAACCTGCAGTACAGTACAATGCAGACCTAACAGGGGAACTAATCTAATCATATTGGTTCAGTAGGGATATTTTAGTAGTATCTCGAGTTGTTTTGTGTAACCTGCAGTACAGTACAATGCACACCTAACAGGGGAACTAATCTAATCATATTGGTTCAGTAGGGATATTTTAGTAGTATCTCGAGTTGTTTTGTGTAATCTGCAGTACAGTACAATACAGACCTAACAGGGGAACTAATCTAATCATATTGGTTCAGTAGGGATATTTTAGTAGTATCTCGAGTTGTTTTGTGTAACCTGCAGTACAGTACAATGCAGACCTAACAGGGGAACTAATCTAATCATATTGGTTCAGTAGGGATATTTTAGTAGTATCTCGAGTTGTTTTGTGTAATATGCAGTACAGTACAATGCAGACCTAACAGGGGAACTAATATAATCAAATTGATTCAGTAGGGATATTTTAGTAGTATCTCGAGTTGTTTTGTGTAACCTGCAGTACAGTACAATGCAGACCTAACAGGGAAACTAATCTAATCATATTGGTTCAGTAGGGATATTTTAGTAGTATCTCGAGTTGTTTTGTGTAACCTGCAGTACAGTACAATGCAGACCTAACAGGGGAACTAATCTAATCATATTGGTTCAGTAGGGATATTTTAGTAGTATCTCGAGTTGTTTTGTGTAATCTGCAGTACAGTACAATACAGACCTAACAGGGATACTAATCAAATCATATTGGGTCAGTGGGGATATTTTAGCAGTATCTCGAGTTGTTTTGTGTAACCTGCAGTACAGTACAATACAGACCTAACAGGGTAACTAATCAAATCATATTGGGTCAATGGGGATATTTAGCAGTATCTCGAGTTGTTTTGTGTAACCTGCAGTACAGTACAATACAGACCTAACAGGGGAACTAATCTAATCATATTGGTTCAGTAGGGATATTTTTGTAGTATCTCGAGTTGTTTTGTGTAATCTGCAGTACAGTACGATACCGACCAAACAGGGGAACTAATCAAATCATATTGGGTCAGTGGGGATATTTTAGCAGTATCTCGAGTTGTTTTGTGTAATCTGCAGTACAGTACAATACAGACCTAACAGGGAAACTAATCAAATCATATTGGGTCAGTGGGGATATTTTAGCAGTATCTCGAGTTGTTTTGTGTAACCTGCAGTACAGTACAATACAGACCTAACAGGGGAACTAATCAAATCATATTGGGTCAGTGGGGATATTTTAGCAGTATCTCGAGTTGTTTTGTGTAATCTGCAGTACAGTACAATACAGACCAAACAGGGAAACTAATCAAATCATATTGGGTCAGTGGGGATATTTTAGCAGTATCTCGAGTTGTTTTGTTTAATCTGCAGTACAGTACAATACAGACCAAACAGGGAAACTAATCAAATCATATTGGGTCAGTGGGGATATTTTAGCAGTATCTCGAGTTGTTTTGTGTAATCTGCAGTACAGTACAATACAGACCTAACAGGGAAACTAATCTAATCATATTGGTTCAGTAGGGATATTTTAGTAGTATCTCGAGTTGTTTTGTGTAACCTGCAGTACAGTACAATGCAGACCTAACAGGGGAACTAATCTAATCATATTGGTTCAGTAGGGATATTTTAGTAGTATCTCGAGTTGTTTTGTGTAATCTGCAGTACAGTACAATACAGACCTAACAGGGAAACTAATCAAATCATATTGGGTCAGTGGGGATATTTTAGCAGTATCTCGAGTTGTTTTGTGTAACCTGCAGTACAGTACAATACAGACCTAACAGGGAAACTAATCAAATCATATTGGGTCAGTGGGGATATTTAGCAGTATCTCGAGTTGTTTTGTGTAACCTGCAGTACAGTACAATACAGACCTAACAGGGGAACTAATCAAATCATATTGGGTCAGTGGGGATATTTAGCAGTATCTCGAGTTGTTTTGTGTAACCTGCAGTACAGTACAATACAGACCTAACAGGGGAACTAATCTAATCATATTGGTTCAGTAGGGATATTTTTGTAGTATCTCGAGTTGTTTTGTGTAATCTGCAGTACAGTACAATACAGACCAAACAGGGAAACTAATCAAATCATATTGGGTCAGTGGGGAAATTTTAGCAGTATCTCGAGTTGTTTTGTGTAATCTGCAGTACAGTAGAATACAGACCTAACAGGGGAACTAATCAAATCATATTGGGTCAGTGGGGATATTTTAGCAGTATCTCGAGTTGTTTTGTGTAATCTGCAGTACAGTACAATACAGACCAAACAGGGAAACTAATCAAATCATATTGGGTCAGTGGGGATATTTAGCAGTATCTCGAGTTGTTTTGTGTAACCTGCAGTACAGTACAATATAGACCTAACAGGGAAACTAATCAAATCATATTGGGTCAGTGGGGATATTTAGCAGTATCTCGAGTTGTTTTGTGTAATCTGCAGTACAGTACAATACAGACCTAACAGGGGAACTAATCTAATCATATTGGTTCAGTAGGGATATTTTTGTAGTATCTCGAGTTGTTTTGTGTAACCTGCAGTACAGTACAATACAGTCCTAACAGGGGAACTAATCAAATCATATTGGTTCAGTAGGGATATTTTTGTAGTATCTCGAGTTGTTTTGTGTAATCTGCAGTACAGTACAATACAGTCCTAACAGGGGAACTAATCAAATCATATTGGTTCAGTAGGGATATTTTTGTAGTATCTCGAGTTGTTTTGTGTAATCTGCAGTACAGTACAATACAGACCAAACAGGGAAACTAATCAAATCATATTGGGTCAGTGGGGATATTTTAGCAGTATCTCGAGTTGTTTTGTGTAATCTGCAGTACAGTACAATACAGACCTAACAGGGAAACTAATCAAATCATATTGGGTCAGTGGGGATATTTAGCAGTATCTCGAGTTGTTTTGTGTAACCTGCAGTACAGTACAATACAGACCTAACAGGGGAACTAATCTAATCATATTGGTTCAGTAGGGATATTTTTGTAGTATCTCGAGTTGTTTTGTGTAATCTGCATTACAGTACGATACCGACCAAACAGGGGAACTAATCAAATCATATTGGGTCAGTGGGGATATTTTAGCAGTATCTCGAGTTGTTTTGTGTAATCTGCAGTACAGTACAATACAGACCTAACAGGGAAACTAATCAAATCATATTGGGTCAGTGGGGATATTTTAGCAGTATCTCGAGTTGTTTTGTGTAACCTGCAGTACAGTACAATACAGACCTAACAGGGAAACTAATCAAATCATATTGGGTCAGTGGGGATATTTAGCAGTATCTCGAGTTGTTTTGTGTAACCTGCAGTACAGTACAATACAGACCTAACAGGGGAACTAATCTAATCATATTGGTTCAGTAGGGATATTTTTGTAGTATCTCGAGTTGTTTTGTGTAATCTGCAGTACAGTACGATACCGACCAAACAGGGGAACTAATCAAATCATATTGGGTCAGTGGGGATATTTTAGCAGTATCTCGAGTTGTTTTGTGTAATCTGCAGTACAGTACAATACAGACCTAACAGGGAAACTAATCAAATCATATTGGGTCAGTGGGGATATTTTAGCAGTATCTCGAGTTGTTTTGTGTAATCTGCAGTACAGTACAATACAGACCTAACAGGGGAACTAATCAAATCATATTGGGTCAGTGGGGATATTTTAGCAGTATCTCGAGTTGTTTTGTGTAATCTGCAGTAAAGTACAATAAAGACCAAACAGGGAAACTAATCAAATCATATTGGGTCAGTGGGGATATTTTAGCAGTATCTCGAGTTGTTTTGTGTAATCTGCAGTACAGTACAATACAGACCAAACAGGGAAACTAATCAAATCATATTGGGTCAGTGGGGATATTTTAGCAGTATCTCGAGTTGTTTTGTGTAATCTGCAGTACAGTACAATACAGACCAAACAGGGAAACTAATCAAATCATATTGGGTCAGTGGGGATATTTTAGCAGTATCTCGAGTTGTTTTGTGTAATCTGCAGTACAGTACATTACAGACCAAACAGGGAAACTAATCAAATCATATTGGGTCAGTGGGGATATTTTAGCAGTATCTCGAGTTGTTTTGTGTAATCTGCAGTACAGTACAATACAGACCAAACAGGGAAACTAATCAAATCATATTGGGTCAGTGGGGATATTTAGCAGTATCTCGAGTTGTTTTGTGTAACCTGCAGTACAGTACAATACAGACCTAACAGGGAAACTAATCAAATCATATTGGGTCAGTGGGGATATTTTAGCAGTATCTCGAGTTGTTTTGTGTAACCTGCAGTACAGTACAATACAGACCTAACAGGGAAACTAATCAAATCATATTGGGTCAGTGGGGATATTTAGCAGTATCTCGAGTTGTTTTGTGTAACCTGCAGTACAGTACAATACAGACCTAACAGGGGAACTAATCAAATCATATTGGGTCAGTGGGGATATTTAGCAGTATCTCGAGTTGTTTTGTGTAACCTGCAGTACAGTACAATACAGACCTAACAGGGGAACTAATCTAATCATATTGGTTCAGTAGGGATATTTTTGTAGTATCTCGAGTTGTTTTGTGTAATCTGCAGTACAGTACAATACAGACCTAACAGGGAAACTAATCAAATCATATTGGGTCAGTGGGGAAATTTTAGCAGTATCTCGAGTTGTTTTGTGTAATCTGCAGTACAGTAGAATACAGACCTAACAGGGGAACTAATCAAATCATATTGGGTCAGTGGGGATATTTTAGCAGTATCTCGAGTTGTTTTGTGTAATCTGCAGTACAGTACAATACAGACCAAACAGGGAAACTAATCAAATCATATTGGGTCAGTGGGGATATTTAGCAGTATCTCGAGTTGTTTTGTGTAACCTGCAGTACAGTACAATATAGACCTAACAGGGAAACTAATCAAATCATATTGGGTCAGTGGGGATATTTAGCAGTATCTCGAGTTGTTTTGTGTAATCTGCAGTACAGTACAATACAGACCTAACAGGGGAACTAATCTAATCATATTGGTTCAGTAGGGATATTTTTGTAGTATCTCGAGTTGTTTTGTGTAACCTGCAGTACAGTACAATACAGTCCTAACAGGGGAACTAATCAAATCATATTGGTTCAGTAGGGATATTTTTGTAGTATCTCGAGTTGTTTTGTGTAATCTGCAGTACAGTACAATACAGTCCTAACAGGGGAACTAATCAAATCATATTGGTTCAGTAGGGATATTTTTGTAGTATCTCGAGTTGTTTTGTGTAATCTGCAGTACAGTACAATACAGACCAAACAGGGAAACTAATCAAATCATATTGGGTCAGTGGGGATATTTTAGCAGTATCTCGAGTTGTTTTGTGTAATCTGCAGTACAGTACAATACAGACCTAACAGGGAAACTAATCAAATCATATTGGGTCAGTGGGGATATTTAGCAGTATCTCGAGTTGTTTTGTGTAACCTGCAGTACAGTACAATACAGACCTAACAGGGGAACTAATCTAATCATATTGGTTCAGTAGGGATATTTTTGTAGTATCTCGAGTTGTTTTGTGTAATCTGCATTACAGTACGATACCGACCAAACAGGGGAACTAATCAAATCATATTGGGTCAGTGGGGATATTTTAGCAGTATCTCGAGTTGTTTTGTGTAATCTGCAGTACAGTACAATACAGACCTAACAGGGAAACTAATCAAATCATATTGGGTCAGTGGGGATATTTTAGCAGTATCTCGAGTTGTTTTGTGTAACCTGCAGTACAGTACAATACAGACCTAACAGGGAAACTAATCAAATCATATTGGGTCAGTGGGGATATTTAGCAGTATCTCGAGTTGTTTTGTGTAACCTGCAGTACAGTACAATACAGACCTAACAGGGGAACTAATCTAATCATATTGGTTCAGTAGGGATATTTTTGTAGTATCTCGAGTTGTTTTGTGTAATCTGCAGTACAGTACGATACCGACCAAACAGGGGAACTAATCAAATCATATTGGGTCAGTGGGGATATTTTAGCAGTATCTCGAGTTGTTTTGTGTAATCTGCAGTACAGTACAATACAGACCTAACAGGGAAACTAATCAAATCATATTGGGTCAGTGGGGATATTTTAGCAGTATCTCGAGTTGTTTTGTGTAATCTGCAGTACAGTACAATACAGACCTAACAGGGGAACTAATCAAATCATATTGGGTCAGTGGGGATATTTTAGCAGTATCTCGAGTTGTTTTGTGTAATCTGCAGTAAAGTACAATAAAGACCAAACAGGGAAACTAATCAAATCATATTGGGTCAGTGGGGATATTTTAGCAGTATCTCGAGTTGTTTTGTGTAATCTGCAGTACAGTACAATACAGACCAAACAGGGAAACTAATCAAATCATATTGGGTCAGTGGGGATATTTTAGCAGTATCTCGAGTTGTTTTGTGTAATCTGCAGTACAGTACAATACAGACCAAACAGGGAAACTAATCAAATCATATTGGGTCAGTGGGGATATTTTGGCAGTATCTCGAGTTGTTTTGTGTAATCTGCAGTACAGTACAATACAGACCAAACAGGGAAACTAATCAAATCATATTGGGTCAGTGGGGATATTTTAGCAGTATCTCGAGTTGTTTTGTGTAATCTGCAGTACAGTACAATACAGACCAAACAGGGAAACTAATCAAATCATATTGGGTCAGTGGGGATATTTAGCAGTATCTCGAGTTGTTTTGTGTAACCTGCAGTACAGTACAATATAGACCTAACAGGGAAACTAATCTAATCATATTGGTTCAGTAGGGATATTTTAGTAGTATCTCGAGTTGTTTTGTGTAACCTGCAGTACAGTACAATGCAGACCTAACAGGGGAACTAATCTAATCATATTGGTTCAGTAGGGATATTTTAGTAGTATCTCGAGTTGTTTTGTGTAATCTGCAGTACAGTACAATACAGACCTAACAGGGAAACTAATCAAATCATATTGGGTCAGTGGGGATATTTTAGCAGTATCTCGAGTTGTTTTGTGTAACCTGCAGTACAGTACAATACAGACCTAACAGGGAAACTAATCAAATCATATTGGGTCAGTGGGGATATTTAGCAGTATCTCGAGTTGTTTTGTGTAACCTGCAGTACAGTACAATACAGACCTAACAGGGGAACTAATCAAATCATATTGGGTCAGTGGGGATATTTAGCAGAATCTCGAGTTGTTTTGTGTAACCTGCAGTACAGTACAATACAGACCTAACAGGGGAACTAATCTAATCATATTGGTTCAGTAGGGATATTTTTGTAGTATCTCGAGTTGTTTTGTGTAATCTGCAGTACAGTACAATACAGACCAAACAGGGAAACTAATCAAATCATATTGGGTCAGTGGGGAAATTTTAGCAGTATCTCGAGTTGTTTTGTGTAATCTGCAGTACAGTAGAATACAGACCTAACAGGGGAACTAATCAAATCATATTGGGTCAGTGGGGATATTTTAGCAGTATCTCGAGTTGTTTTGTGTAATCTGCAGTACAGTACAATACAGACCAAACAGGGAAACTAATCAAATCATATTGGGTCAGTGGGGATATTTTAGCAGTATCTCGAGTTGTTTTGTGTAATCTGCAGTACAGTACAATACAGACCAAACAGGGAAACTAATCAAATCATATTGGGTCAGTGGGGATATTTAGCAGTATCTCGAGTTGTTTTGTGTAACCTGCAGTACAGTACAATATAGACCTAACAGGGAAACTAATCAAATCATATTGGGTCAGTGGGGATATTTAGCAGTATCTCGAGTTGTTTTGTGTAATCTGCAGTACAGTACAATACAGACCTAACAGGGGAACTAATCTAATCATATTGGTTCAGTAGGGATATTTTTGTAGTATCTCGAGTTGTTTTGTGTAACCTGCAGTACAGTACAATACAGTCCTAACAGGGGAACTAATCAAATCATATTGGTTCAGTAGGGATATTTTTGTAGTATCTCGAGTTGTTTTGTGTAATCTGCAGTACAGTACAATACAGTCCTAACAGGGGAACTAATCAAATCATATTGGTTCAGTAGGGATATTTTTGTAGTATCTCGAGTTGTTTTGTGTAATCTGCAGTACAGTACAATACAGACCAAACAGGGAAACTAATCAAATCATATTGGGTCAGTGGGGATATTTTAGCAGTATCTCGAGTTGTTTTGTGTAATCTGCAGTACAGTACAATACAGACCTAACAGGGAAACTAATCAAATCATATTGGGTCAGTGGGGATATTTAGCAGTATCTCGAGTTGTTTTGTGTAACCTGCAGTACAGTACAATACAGACCTAACAGGGGAACTAATCTAATCATATTGGTTCAGTAGGGATATTTTTGTAGTATCTCGAGTTGTTTTGTGTAATCTGCAGTACAGTACGATACCGACCAAACAGGGGAACTAATCAAATCATATTGGGTCAGTGGGGATATTTTAGCAGTATCTCGAGTTGTTTTGTGTAATCTGCAGTACAGTACAATACAGACCTAACAGGGAAACTAATCAAATCATATTGGGTCAGTGGGGATATTTTAGCAGTATCTCGAGTTGTTTTGTGTAATCTGCAGTACAGTACAATACAGACCTATTAGGGGAACTAATCAAATCATATTGGGTCAGTGGGGATATTTTAGCAGTATCTCGAGTTGTTTTGTGTAATCTGCAGTAAAGTACAATAAAGACCAAACAGGGAAACTAATCAAATCATATTGGGTCAGTGGGGATATTTTAGCAGTATCTCGAGTTGTTTTGTGTAATCTGCAGTACAGTACAATACAGACCAAACAGGGAAACTAATCAAATCATATTGGGTCAGTGGGGATATTTTAGCAGTATCTCGAGTTGTTTTGTGTAATCTGCAGTACAGTACAATACAGACCAAACAGGGAAACTAATCAAATCATATTGGGTCAGTGGGGATATTTAGCAGTATCTCGAGTTGTTTTGTGTAACCTGCAGTACAGTACAATATAGACCTAACAGGGAAACTAATCAAATCATATTGGGTCAGTGGGGATATTTAGCAGTATCTCGAGTTGTTTTGTGTAATCTGCAGTACAGTACAATACAGACCTAACAGGGGAACTAATCTAATCATATTGGTTCAGTAGGGATATTTTTGTAGTATCTCGAGTTGTTTTGTGTAATCTGCAGTACAGTACAATACAGACCTAACAGGGGAACTAATCTAATCATATTGGTTCAGTAGGGATATTTTTGTAGTATCTCGAGTTGTTTTGTGTAACCTGCAGTACAGTACAATACAGTCCTAACAGGGGAACTAATCTAATCATATTGGTTCAGTAGGGATATTTTAGCAGTATCTCGAGTTGTTTTGTGTAACCTGCAGTACAGTACAATACAGTCCTAACAGGGGAACTAATCTAATCATATTGGTTCAGTAGGGATATTTTTGTAGTATCTCGAGTTGTTTTGTGTAACCTGCAGTACAGTACAATACAGTCCTAACAGGGGAACTAATCAAATCATATTGGTTCAGTAGGGATATTTTAGTAGTATCTCGAGTTGTTTTGTGTAACCTGCAGTACAGTACAATACAGTCCTAACAGGGGAACTAATCAAATCATATTGGTTCAGTAGGGATATTTTAGCAGTATCTCGAGTTGTTTTGTGTAACCTGCAGTACAGTACAATACAGTCCTAACAGGGGAACTAATCAAATCATATTGGTTCAGTAGGGATATTTTAGTAGTATCTCGAGTTGTTTTGTGTAACCTGCAGTACAGTACAATACAGTCCTAACAGGGGAACTAATCTAATCATATTGGTTCAGTAGGGATATTTTAGCAGTATCTCGAGTTGTTTTGTGTAACCTGCAGTACAGTACAATACAGTCCTAACAGGGGAACTAATCTAATCATATTGGTTCAGTAGGGATATTTTTGTAGTATCTCGAGTTGTTTTGTGTAACCTGCAGTACAGTACAATACAGTCCTAACAGGTGAACTAATCAAATCATATTGGTTCAGTAGGGATATTTTTGTAGTATCTCGAGTTGTTTTGTGTAACCTGCAGTACAGTACAATACAGTCCTAACAGGGGAACTAATCAAATCATATTGGTTCAGTAAAGATATTTTAGCAGTATCTCGAGTTGTTTTGTGTAACCTGCAGTACAGTACAATACAGTCCTAACAGGGGAACTAATCAAATCATATTGGTTCAGTAGGGATATTTTAGCAGTATCTCGAGTTGTTTTGTGTAACCTGCAGTACAGTACAATATAGACCTAACAGGGAAACTAATCAAATCATATTGGGTCAGTGGGGATATTTAGCAGTATCTCGAGTTGTTTTGTGTAATCTGCAGTACAGTACAATACAGACCTAACAGGGGAACTAATCTAATCATATTGGTTCAGTAGGGATATTTTTGTAGTATCTCGAGTTGTTTTGTGTAATCTGCAGTACAGTACAATACAGACCTAACAGGGGAACTAATCTAATCATATTGGTTCAGTAGGGATATTTTTGTAGTATCTCGAGTTGTTTTGTGTAACCTGCAGTACAGTACAATACAGTCCTAACAGGGGAACTAATCTAATCATATTGGTTCAGTAGGGATATTTTAGCAGTATCTCGAGTTGTTTTGTGTAACCTGCAGTACAGTACAATACAGTCCTAACAGGGGAACTAATCTAATCATATTGGTTCAGTAGGGATATTTTTGTAGTATCTCGAGTTGTTTTGTGTAACCTGCAGTACAGTACAATACAGTCCTAACAGGGGAACTAATCAAATCATATTGGTTCAGTAGGGATATTTTAGTAGTATCTCGAGTTGTTTTGTGTAACCTGCAGTACAGTACAATACAGTCCTAACAGGGGAACTAATCAAATCATATTGGTTCAGTAGGGATATTTTAGCAGTATCTCGAGTTGTTTTGTGTAACCTGCAGTACAGTACAATACAGTCCTAACAGGGGAACTAATCAAATCATATTGGTTCAGTAGGGATATTTTAGTAGTATCTCGAGTTGTTTTGTGTAACCTGCAGTACAGTACAATACAGTCCTAACAGGGGAACTAATCTAATCATATTGGTTCAGTAGGGATATTTTAGCAGTATCTCGAGTTGTTTTGTGTAACCTGCAGTACAGTACAATACAGTCCTAACAGGGGAACTAATCTAATCATATTGGTTCAGTAGGGATATTTTTGTAGTATCTCGAGTTGTTTTGTGTAACCTGCAGTACAGTACAATACAGTCCTAACAGGTGAACTAATCAAATCATATTGGTTCAGTAGGGATATTTTTGTAGTATCTCGAGTTGTTTTGTGTAACCTGCAGTACAGTACAATACAGTCCTAACAGGGGAACTAATCAAATCATATTGGTTCAGTAGGGATATTTTAGCAGTATCTCGAGTTGTTTTGTGTAACCTGCAGTACAGTACAATACAGTCCTAACAGGGGAACTAATCAAATCATATTGGTTCAGTAGGGATATTTTAGCAGTATCTCGAGTTGTTTTGTGTAACCTGCAGTACAGTACAATACAGTCCTAACAGGGGAACTAATCAAATCATATTGGTTCAGTAGGGATATTTTAGTAGTATCTCGAGTTGTTTTGTGTAACCTGCAGTACAGTACAATACAGTCCTAACAGGGGAACTAATCTAATCATATTGGTTCAGTAGGGATATTTTTGTAGTATCTCGAGTTGTTTTGTGTAACCTGCAGTACAGTACAATACAGTCCTAACAGGGGAACTAATCTAATCATATTGGTTCAGTAGGGATATTTTAGCAGTATCTCGAGTTGTTTTGTGTAATCTGCAGTACAGTACGATACCGACCAAACAGGGGAACTAATCAAATCACATTGGTTCAGTAGGGATATTTTAGCAGTATCTCGAGTTGTTTTGTGTAACCTGCAGTACAGTACGATACCGACCAAACAGGGGAACTAATCTAATCATATTGGTTCAGTAGGGATATTTTAGCAGTATCTTGAGTTGTTTTGTGTAATCTGCAGTACAGTACGATACCGACCAAACAGGGGAACTAATCTAACCATATTGGTTCAGTAGGGATATTTTACAACTCTTTAATAATTCAAAATTAATTTTGGGCATCTACTAACGACCAAAACGAAATTTTTCGAGGCCAACGATTTTGATCAAATTCGTCACCATCTGGCCTAAAATTCTCTTACTTCAGTTATGGGTAAAAACAAATTAAAGTGAAACACAGATACAGACCTAAAAACTTGATAATGTAGTTTATTATTATTAAAAATAAATTTATAAACTTATAACACCAAAGGGCATATTATCACATTCTGGTATGTCCTAAGGTTGGGTAGAGATAGTTAAGACGTTTATATGTATTCTTTGTGCCATTTCTGTCACACTCAAAGACGAATGGTACAAACGACTCGGTTTTCGGTTTAATATACTGGGTCTTCATAAAATATTGGTGCTGTTTTAATTATTAAATAACAAGAAAACAAGAAAAGTTAAACAAAATCATTTTTTTGTCATACTGCTTCAAAAACAGCTGTTTTTTAGTACATGCATTGAGATTTTAAAGTTGTTATTTTTTCTCCTAGGACCTAAAAACATCAGCTGAGGTCATCAGCTGTTACTTAGTTTATATGAATTAATTAACTATTGTAAAGCACCTATAAAAACAATCGATACTCACGATTGTAAATAACTGATAAAACAGCTGTTACCATCTATTGAAGGTAAATAGGTTATAGCATTTTAGTTTTTTTAAATTGATTTTAAAAATATTATTTGCTGTATAACGAAAAATATATTTCATCACTAGGACTAAATGAATCTTTTCGATCCTCACTCATTTTCCGAGGAACTTGAGTTTGTATCGAAAAACTTCACTTTTGGTCCTAGTGATGAAATATACTATATTTTTTGGAAATCCTTACATTATTATTATTTTTTTATACATTACTAATACACTTCAATGTGTCCACTATTTGTTGCTCTATAGACATCTAGATGATAGTCTATTTCAGCCCACATGTTACCCTTGTTACAGTGGATGTTTGATTCTTTCTCTCAGATGAGCTGAATTGCTAATTTTTTGCGAATAAACTATGTTTAGATCAAAAACCTTGTTCATTATCCTATTTATTAATTCGTCCATTGTTGCTTCATATATTATAGCTAAACGTATCACCTACTTGTTTCACTGGTTAAAATGACTATTTGAAATATAGTTAAAACTACGTCTGTTCAATTTGGCTATCAAAAACAAACGATATGGCTATCAAAAGATGCAGAATTGAAAGGAGAATAAACCCTGAAAAAATCACTTCGAAATCTCAAATGGTTTAAGAGTTATTGCAATTTATATGTCAATAAAAATACCAGATTTTAACATTTCACGTTTCGCCACTTGCAATACCTTTTTAAAACGCCTGTAGCTCCCTAACTATACATCGTAATGATATGAAAATTTACATGACGAAAGAACAAAGTTCAAATTTTACCGTGGTGTTTTCAAATCGAAAATATCTCTTATAGTTTTTGAGTAATTAACTCGTGAAAACAGGCAATTTTCCAACTTTGCAAAATGGCAAGGTACCCCTTGCAGTTTTTTTAAGCGAAAAAGTGAGTTTTTGATTTCTGAATGTTTCTATAGCTTAATAGAAGCAGAATTAAATTTGGAGTCGAGGGGTGCTAATGAAATTTCAAAATTTTTAATATTTTTTTCATTTTTATCTATTTTTTTGTAAAAATTTCAACATTTAACAATACCAATGATATGGATATTGAAAGATGCAAAATTAAAAGGAGAGTAAACCCTGAGAAAAAAAACTTTGAAATCTCAAAGGGTTTACGAGTAATTGCAGTTTAAAGTTTTTTCATATTTAAATATAGCATATTTCTTAATATATAATCCATAAACAAAGCTGTTATTTGATTATATCTCTGTATTTTTTCAGCACACTGCGTTCCAGGCAAAAGGTTTTTCGATGGATGTAACATGTGTACTTGCATGCGTCCTCGTTCAGCGATTTGTACCATGAGGGGCTGCGAAGTAACAATAATACGAGACGAAACCTACGGATGAAAACGACATCATTACTAGCAAAGAAATCTTAGCATCGGTGTTGCCCCAATATCAATTTTGATTCTAGTAATAGCAATAATATTCCTAAAACAATACATCTGTAGATCTGTTCGGGTTTTTGTATATCAACCTTTTCACAGATAATAACAAAGTCATTACTATATATTATATTGGTTATTATTATTCCTATTCCTGCTACATTTTTGACGCAGCAACACTAAGTCAAAACCAAATGTCTGATCCTACTACTGTATTAGACTCAGCTCGATTTAAGGTCCATGTAAGGATGGTTACAAAAAAACAAATCAAAAACTCAGTACAGTACGGAAAGTTAGTCATAAATAGTCGCAAAAAAGATTGACGTTGCTTAAATGCCTCAATATGATGACGTTAATGAAAGGTTTAATTTTACAATAGGAACAAAAGCTTTTTCACAGTAAATTAATAATATAAATGACAAAATAATTACAATGTTTTTATACAAAAGTAAATAAATATTTTTTTTAACTGAAATTTGATATAAATACTAGATAAATAGAAGAATTTAATAGAACAATTTACATTTATTCAACCATAATCATTAAAACCTAAATAAGTTATACTTTTACCCGATAGATATTTAATAGCTAATTAAGCTATTTACAAGTTTAAAAAAAATTAAAATTAAAAATCCCACCCGAAAAAACTCCCTTTTGTGAATAACAATATTATTTGTCCCAAATATCATTTGAACATTTATTTTTTATTTGAATTTAACACAAATATTTTTGTTTCTTTTTATTATGTAGTCATAAAATAAAGTTTTTCCCCTTCGAAAATCTATATATTACAATTATAGAAAATATTTAAAAAACACTTTTCACACTGCAGCAGTGTTTTATTTACCTTCAAAATTTCACAAACTGAAATTAAATTTAAATAATTAAAATTTTGTCAGTATCACTTTGTATATTTATTCATATATTCAAAAATCTTAACTTTTTTTAACCTAACTTCACTCCACCTTTTAAAAAGTGACTATTAGGAAAACTCGGAATTCGTTGATTTATTAAAAAAGAAGTACGTGAAAGCAACTAAAAGTGAAAAAAGGTCTATAAACTATTTAGGAGTATAAATAATTATTTAAAAATTTGTCTTAGAAATTTTCACAACACGTCTTACAAATATTAAGACACTCAACCATAATCCTTCATTTAGTTTTCTGACTGAAAATATTGGTTTAGGGTATTGCGTTTCCGAATTTTTAAAGAAATAGAGATTTTCCGGATGACCACTCTGCTGGATGGTTCATAACAGACTGCCAGGTTTCTTGAAGGAACAGCGAACATTCCACTCGGTGGGACTATAACGCAGTTTTGTTTGTAAGTTAAATGTTAAGAAAGCAATTTTTATTGTATTTTTGTATTTTAATAACTCAATAGTACATTTTTATTGACAACTAAAATTTATGATGTAGCCTAATAAAAGCTTAATAATGAATAATAATAAAAATAATGGAGAGTTGATAATTAATGATAACTCTTACATCACTATTTCTTAACACAAGGACAATAAAATCAATAAATTCTACTAACATCATTTTATTGAATTTCATTTGTTACAATAAATAACAACTACTATCACAATTAGTGATAATCTGTTTGCTTATATACCAAATCCAACTTCGAAACCGCCTCCACCAAAATTACTTCCTCCAAAACTACCGCCTCCCAGACCAGCACCAAGTCCTAAGGTTCCACCCGTAGTTATACCACCTTTTTTAAAACTTCCAAAAATACCTTTTCCAAAACCACTTTTTCCGAAACCGCTATATCCTCCAAACCCGCCCTTTCCAAAACCGCTTACTCCAAAACCACCACCTACGTGTCCTCCACCTCCTCCTAAATAGCCACCTTTTTGAAAACCGCCTCCTCCTCCTCCAAAATGACCACCTCCGTGTCCTGTACCACCGCCTAAGTAACCACCTTTTCCAAAACCACCATATCCTGCATAAGTGCCTCCTCTTAAATATCCTACTTTTCCAAAACCACCATCCCCATATCCTTTAACTCCTACTAAATAACCATATTTTTTTAAACCAACATTTCCTAGATAACCACTTTTTCCAAAACCACCTCCAAAATTACCTCCCCCAAAACCACCTCCTCCAAAACCACCGCCTCCAAAACCACCACCTAGAGTTCCTCCGCCTCCAATTGAGAATCCTTGTGGATAAGTCATGACACTCAGCACTACAGTGACCATCAGAAATAACTGTAAAAAAACAAACATTTCCAGTGTTATTTAAATATATATTAGTAAGACAAATATATATTTAATATTAAAAAAAAATTAATGTGTATCTGATGTGAAAGAAATGTAATATATTTAGGTATATCGATTTGTTAACTTGTTCTATTAGTAAACAATATTTTACAATATAAATCATCGTAACAATTAGCTGTATCAATACAGAACATTGTAAACAAACCAAAAGCCAAAAGTTTTGAATGGTGGAGCCACAACTTGATTTGGTTTTTCAGTATTTCTTAAATATTCCCTTTTAATTTATTAGCTGGTGTTCAAATTTATTTTTATATTATAATTTATTGCCAAACGAAATATTAATTAATGCAATGAATTATAGTTGTTTTATAATTCAGGAATAATGTAGTATAGTTAAGAGCTATGTTGTCATCACATTATAAAATCAAGTATTATAAACTTTATTTTTATTTTAGTTGAGCCATAATTTACGAAAAACTTTCTCTAAACTATTTTCTAGTCACAAGAATAAAGATTTTAAAATTGATTTTATATGTTCAACATTACAAACATATGTCTAAGGGGAAGACATTGTGTGTGGTCCTAATTTCATCCCTGTTTACAATCTAATAAGTTAACCTGTCAAACTTGAATAATTTGTACGTTAAGTAGTCCGTCCTTCGAACTGTTGGCACGGATAAAAATCATTTCCTTAATAAATAACCCATTAAAATAGTCTCTTACCATGAAAATAATCAAAATTATTGTAAGAAGGTAAGTTTTTATTGAAGGAAATAAATTAAGTAACGCTTGATTTTACAAGGATACAAAACAATGAAAAGGGGAAAGGAAACCGAAGGCCGGAGAGTTAGTCATTTTAGGATAACAAATTAGGTTTCGGTATGAACTCGTAATAACACACCCTCAGGGGTTCACTGTAGTAAGAACGTGGCAATCACGATTGATCTATACATTTTATCATGTAATATTGAGTTAAATTCCTCTCTTTCATCTTTCATATCAGATTTCGCTTGACCAACTCTTGTTCTCTTCTGATCCTGAGTATTTGAGGGCTAATGTTTTAAGTTATTTTTTTAAGGCGATGAAAAAAAAAGATTTTTTGCCATAAATTAACAACAAAAAAACTTGTATTAATTGCATAACACTAATCGTTTGTGAATATATTTTGTTCTTTTTATCTTTCAACGTATATTTATTACCCATTCTTTTTTTTCGAAATTGAAAGAACGTAAGTACTTCTTGTAATATAATTATGTCTTATTTTTTTAACCATTCTGTCGTGTTTATGTATGCATCTGATTTCACGTAATTTTATCACACCACTGTTAGGGTGTCTTTGGATTTCCCTTATATTTCATTTCATTAAAATTATATTTTCGAAATTTAATCAACTTGAAATCTATGAGGATCACTTTTATTCGTATACAATATTTAGGTGGAAAAAAATGAAATATGAATTTATATCCTGATGAAATCAAATAATTTCTATTTTCAGCCTCTGAATCGATGTACCATCTCTGAATTTGTTATTTAATGTACAATTATTGTTTCAAATAACTAATTATATTTGTTAGAAACTGTTGGACAAAACAAATAATTCAACCAAGCAGTATTAATAATAGTTTGTCCTAAGTTAGGGAAATCAGTAGACAGAATAAATTCCCATATTTATTGTTAAATACTGAAACTAACAATAGTAACAATCCACAACAAATCCAATAGATTTTATTCCGTTGAGTTATTTTTAAATTTTTTTTAAAACATACGGACCGAGCTATGGAAAACGAAACGATAGATTTTTGGCTTCTTTTTTAACCTAAAGAACAATATCCCGAAGATTCTAAGGAGTTTTGGAAACAAATTGTATATATACTATACGGATTCATACGCTAATCGTAATGAAATATCTCCTGTATTCATTGAACTTAACATATGACTCATCCTAATCTGCAAGATGTCCATTCTATATTAGAGCAGTATAAACGTTCCTTAGGACTTCCTAAGGACACCATAAGGATACGCTTAATTAAGGAACATTTAACTATTATTTACACTAAGGCATCCTGTATTATACGATTATGAAAGGTGAAGGTTACTATATAATTGTACTTTAATTTGTGTGAAAAACAATGGTTACTTTGATTTACCCATAGCTGATGAGTAAAGTATCTATACAAGTTACTTCTTAATCCAATATTAATAGGTGTATTTCAACTTTATGTGTTTCCTGAATCCTGGATCAGAATTAAGTAATTTGTATATGAAATGCTTCAATGTTCGGGACGTAGATAAATTCAATACATCTCTAATTAATGAGGTTTCAATAAGTACTTTTTTTGAAGAGGCAAATGAAAAGGAAAAATCTTATAAGTTCTCGATTTTCCTAATTTAATAAAAGTCGTTTTAAAATTCGAGAAAAAAAAACTTGGAATTTTCAACAGAAAGGAAGAGAAAGAAGAACATAAAATAAAGACCTCGAATACGTTAATAATGTCAAAGTCGGAAGTGAACAAGAGTTGGTCAAGTGAGACCTGAAAGCAAAGATGAAAGTGAGGGATCTGTACCCAAGATTACAAGACTAAAGGTGTAGATCCAGCTAGCTTCTCTCGGAATTGCCAAGCTCGTACTCATTATAAGTGTGCCCCCAAGGGAACTTTCTTAGGGGAGGTTGATTTTATGGTCTGGTTTTTATTCCGTTTTTTTTTTAAGCACTACAAACATTTAGATGCGTACTACAAATTTCAATTTTTGAATTTTCGTTTTTAGGTCCCGAAAAAATATTAAAATCCTAACAATTTCTAAAATTGTTGGTACCTTCTCTGTGTTTTAAATACATGCAAAGAAAATCAGGAAAACAAATTTTAAAATTGTTTTCTTTTGACAATTTTGTTATGGTATTGAAATCATGAAAAATATATTTTGCTTTTATTTTATAGTTTTCTTTTCATTTCTACTAGAAAATAAATAATACTTTCAGGAGGTTACTTTAATGAGTACAGGCTTGGCAATCCCAAGGGAACCTATTTGGATCTACAATTTTTGCATGTAGTCTTGGGTGAAATCTCTACTCTTCATCTTTCCTATCAGATCTATATTGACCCAGAGTATCGAGGACTGGGAGTCTTTATTTTATGTTCTTTTTATATTACGCTATTATGACAGAGGGGTATCTTACACTTAAAGATAAAGGAAAACCTTACTAAACGGTTACTCCTTAACAAATGAGGATGAATATGTAAAACAGAGATAGGCAAAAGTCACCCATATATTACAATATCTCAACTTCAAGTTGGCATAGGAAGTTGATAGACACGACAAAAGTCACCCATATATTGCAATATCTCAACTTCTAGTTGGCATAGGAAATTGATAGACACGACAAAAGTCACCCATATATTGCAATATCTCAACTTCTAGTTGGCATAGGAAGTTGATAGACACGACAAAAGTCACCCATATATTACAATATCTCAACTTCAAGTTGGCATAGGAAGTTGATAGACACGACAAAAGTCACCCATATATTGCAATATCTCAACTTCAAGTTGGCATAGGAAGTTGATAGACACGACAAAAGTCACCCATATATTGCAATATCTCAAATTCAAGTTGGCATAGGAAGTTGATAGACACGACAAAAGTCACCCATATATTGCAATATCTCAACTTCAAGTTGGCATAGGAAATTGATAGACACGACAAAAGTCACCCATATATTGCAATATCTCAACTTCAAGTTGGCGTAGGAAATTGATAGACACGACAAAAGTCACCCATATATTGCAATATCTCAAATTCAAGTTGGCATAGGAAGTTGATAGACACGACAAAAGTCACCCATATATTACAATATCTCAACTTCAAGTTGGCATAGGAAGTTGATAGACACGACAAAAGTCACCCATATATTGCAATATCTCAACTTCTAGTTGGCATAGGAAATTGATAGACACGACAAAAGTCACCCATATATTGCAATATCTCAACTTCTAGTTGGCATAGGAAGTTGATAGACACGACAAAAGTCACCCATATATTACAATATCTCAACTTCAAGTTGGCATAGGAAGTTGATAGACACGACAAAAGTCACCCATATATTGCAATATCTCAAATTCAAGTTGGCATAGGAAGTTGATAGACACGACAAAAGTCACCCATATATTGCAATATCTCAACTTCAAGTTGGCATAGGAAATTGATAGACACGACAAAAGTCACCCATATATTGCAATATCTCAACTTCAAGTTGGCATAGGAAGTTGATAGACACGACAAAAGTCACCCATATATTGCAATATCTCAACTTCTAGTTGGCATAGGAAATTGATAGACACGACAAAAGTCACCCATATATTGCAATATCTCAACTTCAAGTTGGCATAGGAAATTGATAGACACGACAAAAGTCACCCATATATTGCAATATCTCAACTTCAAGTTGGCATAGGAAGTTGATAGACACGACAAAAGTCACCCATATATTGCAATATCTCAACTTCTAGTTGGCATAGGAAATTGATAGACACGACAAAAGTCACCCATATATTGCAATATCTCAACTTCTAGTTGGCATAGGAAATTGATAGACACGACCAAAGTCACCCATATATTGCAATATCTCAACTTCTAGTTGGCATAGGAAGTTGATAGACACGACAAAAGTCACCCATATATTGCAATATCTCAACTTCTAGTTGGCATAGGAAATTGATAGACACGACAAAAGTCACCCATATATTGCAATATCTCAACTTCTAGTTGGCATAGGAAGTTGATAGACACGACAAAAGTCACCCATATATTGCAATATCTCAACTTCTAGTTGGCATAGGAAATTGATAGACACGACAAAAGTCACCCATATATTGCAATATCTCAACTTCAAATTGGCATAGGAAGTTAATAGACACGACAAAAGTCACCCATATATTGCAATATCTCAACTTCTAGTTGGCATAGGAAGTTGATAGACACGACAAAAGTCACCCATATATTGCAATATCTCAACTTCTAGTTGGCATAGGAAATTGATAGACACGACAAAAGTCACCCATATATTGCAATATCTCAACTTCTAGTTGGCATAGGAAATTGATAGACACGACAAAAGTCACCCATATATTGCAATATCTCAACTTCAAGTTGGCATAGGAAGTTGATAGACACGACAAAAGTCACCCATATATTACAATATCTCAACTTCAAGTTGGCATAGGAAGTTGATAGACACGACAAAAGTCACCCATATATTGCAATATCTCAAATTCAAGTTGGCATAGGAAGTTGATAGACACGACAAAAGTCACCCATATATTGCAATATCTCAACTTCAAGTTGGCATAGGAAATTGATAGACACGACAAAAGTCACCCATATATTGCAATATCTCAACTTCAAGTTGGCATAGGAAGTTGATAGACACGACAAAAGTCACCCATATATTGCAATATCTCAACTTCTAGTTGGCATAGGAAATTGATAGACACGACAAAAGTCACCCATATATTGCAATATCTCAACTTCTAGTTGGCATAGGAAATTGATAGACACGACCAAAGTCACCCATATATTGCAATATCTCAACTTCTAGTTGGCATAGGAAGTTGATAGACACGACAAAAGTCACCCATATATTGCAATATCTCAACTTCTAGTTGGCATAGGAAATTGATAGACACGACAAAAGTCACCCATATATTGCAATATCTCAACTTCTAGTTGGCATAGGAAGTTGATAGACACGACAAAATTCACCCATATATTGCAATATCTCAACTTCTAGTTGGCATAGGAAATTGATAGACACGACAAAAGTCACCCATATATTGCAATATCTCAACTTCAAATTGGCATAGGAAGTTAATAGACACGACAAAAGTCACCCATATATTGCAATATCTCAACTTCTAGTTGGCATAGGAAGTTGATAGACACGACAAAAGTCACCCATATATTGCAATATCTCAAATTCAAGTTGGCATAGGAAGTTGATAGACACGACAAAAGTCACCCATATATTGCAATATCTCAACTTCAAGTTGGCATAGGAAATTGATAGACACGACAAAAGTCACCCATATATTGCAATATCTTAACTTCAAGTTGGTATAGGAAGTTGATAGACACGACAAAAGTCACCCATATATTGCAATATCTCAACTTCTAGTTGGCATAGGAAATTGATAGACACGACAAAAGTCACCCATATATTGCAATATCTCAACTTCAAGTTGGCGTAGGAAATTGATAGACACGACAAAAGTCACCCATATATTGCAATATCTCAACTTCAAGTTGGCATAGGAAATTGATAGACACATTAACGGAAAGCTCTTAAATGGGGCTATCTATAAAATATACCAAAACTCAGGTTCCATATACAGGATGTTCCAAAAAATATGTAACTTACTTTTTAAGCATATGAACGTTAAAATTATGTTTGGAACACCCTGTGTAGAAAAAAAAAATAATAATAACAGCTTTCGTAAGAGTTTTTAAATAAATGTATTTCTCGTGCTATGGTCGGTAATAATGAAATAAAACTGCAAAATTTGATTCCCCATAACTTTGTATCTAAGTAAAATATAAAGATTCTATTTTCATCAAAATAAATACATTATATATTTTTTCGGAACGCTCTGTTTATATAATCTGAGTATTAGTACATTATATAGATAGCCCAAAACACGAGCTTTCGATTGATGTGTCTACCACTTTATTACGTCAATTAGAAGCTGAGATATTGTAATATATGGATGACTTTTGCCCAACTAATATATTTTGGTATCCGCTTTTGGTATCCAGTAATCAGTTTTCAGTTCATAAAGTGGAAGAACTCGATTGTAGTCTGTTAACTCTCGTGACTGGAAGTAAATCGATATCAGCTTAAAAACCTTGTTTCGTGTTCGGGTTTTCTATTCCAGAGAAATCTGCAGTGACGAGTATCTTCCCAATAATTTAAAACGCGATGTACTAAACTTTTGATAAAATATTTAGGATACAAACACACTTGAAAATTGGTAAACACATTTTATTAAATAAAAATAACTGCTAAAACTAATTTATTTACTGAGCAAAGCAAAGTTCAGTTTTAACTCGATCATTGATGTGTTGAACGATGAATGTACAACATTTTAAAATTTTGATTTCAGTTTTAAAATGGAGACCAATTTAAATTTTTTGGCCTGACGCGGTAGATCCCAAATAGCGAGGGTTTGGAAGTGTTATAATATTGGTGTGAACAAACAGTCGTACAGCATATATAAAATAAATATTGAGCTTGTACACAGTCGTACAAAACATTTTGAAATGTAAAATAAAATTTGACTTGTTTTCTATAACTTTCTCGCAGGAAGTTTTCACCTCCCTGTAAAATGAAAAACTTTCTCGCTTAATACGTATTTGATGTTTCCATTTACAACATCCCATATAGATAAATAAGTTTATGTAACAGTTGCTGTTTTCTTCCATGAAATTATAATTTGATACAACTTTCACCTAATTTGTGCGTGCATAAATATGAAATAAACATTATTTTTCTTTTCTATTAGTGGTGCCCCTGTGTACAGTAGCTAAGGTATATTAACGGTTTCTTATTGGTCCATGAATATTTTGTGCCTCTTCGCGCGGCAGTAGTAACTACTTTTGGTTATAGCTTGATTTATTTAACGAATTGAAACATGTAAGAATCCAGGTCACTGTCCATAGAACTACCAGTTGAAAACAAAATTTTAAATTTCACTTTAAATATTTATTAAGCGGACAAACTAGATAAACAAATTAGAGATTCAATAGAGCTGGGTATCCTTATTGGTGTCGCTATTACAGTTGCTATGGTGGTATGTGTTGTTTATATGTATGTATGTACCTATCATTACCATTTCTATGACATTGTAAACATTTAATTGGCTTAAAAATGACATAAAACTTAAATCTATTTGAAACATTAGAAAAATCAAAATAACTCATTAAAGTAACGTTGGAACTGTCCTCCTCCTACATTCAAACATAACTACTCCAATGTCGCTTCATGTTTTCAGATGTTCTGAGGAGGTGTTGACGTTGTTTCTCCAATGATGTTTCGAAGCTGTTCTTGGTCAATAAGTATACACTCTGTCCTTTATAAAACTCCAAAAATAAAAATCAGGAGAACTGAGGTCGGACGTTTTGAGTGGCTTCAAACCCTTTAAAATTGCGGTCTCCCAATAAACTGGTCATGAGAGACGGATGTGTGACATGTTGCACCACCATGCTGAATGTAGCCTTGCGTCTGCTCAATGACATCAAGTTGTAAAAAAAATTCCATGCAGATATATATATATATATATATATATATATATATATATATATATATATATATATATATGAATTTGTTAACGTTCCATCAATCCCCACCAAATCTCAGTTGGAATGCAGTGGATGATTGATTACGTGTGGGTTTTCGGCTTCACATTATTTAGAGTTTTGTGAATTCACACATTCAGACAACTGAAACTACTTCATCTGTAAATCATTTAATGGATAAAATGTTCAAATTTTCACTGCTGTAATTTTATATTCTTGACAGCATAAAACTTACCAGTCTCAAATTAATTGGAGCAGAGATTTTGTGGGAACGCAATAGAAGATTTAGAACAACAATTTCATAGCGTATGCTATTTTTCTTTTTTCTGCTTCTCCTAAGAAGGGGTCCAATTTTTTCCAGTTTCCCTGTGCTTGAAACTTTCCTGTACTAGGTTTTCACAATAAAAATGCTCTGTTCAAGTGTAGGGGAATATATACTCCATTCTTGCTAACTAACCACCAGTACGAATCAAGTAAACGAATAAATAATATAAATCAACATAGCAATCATACAAATGACATCTATTGCCAACTTTTGAATTCCAAAAGGTTTTTCTATAGATTTGATGCAGTTTTATATAATTTGAGCGTTAAAATGTTCAATGTTAAATTAAAACTGTAAGATGTTCCTGAATCACGCTGTAATACTTTACAATGTGAAACGTATGAGCAGGTGCACAGCTTGTGTATCTACACACACAGTGTTGCAAATATCTGACTAATTATCAGCGGTAACTACCTAAGTATTGTTATGTGATTATCATTTAGTTGTTCAATAATTTGCAATGTTACAACTGATCAATAATTTAATGTTTTATTTCTTGGAAATTATTTAATGAACGGTTTGATTTTTTTTAAATGTGACCGTTCTCTCTAAGGTTTTTTAAGATCTACCTATTTAAAAAAAAAAATCTACAGTTTTCATTAAGTTTCTTGACAGAGATACCTTACCAAGTTTTCTTGTGATTTGTAAGCGGAATATAACTTGATTGGCAATATATCGTCTCAATTCAGTTACTTTATTTTTAACTGAATTTAAACGACAATGAATTTACTCGGTTTATATTGTTCTCATCTTACATTTAACAATAGAAATGACGTTTACGCCCCAAACGTTTATCCATGAAAGATTATAATAATCTTCAAAACGTTTATAATCTCCAATTCAAAACGCAACACTTAAACGACTATAAGAAAAAGGTTTTCCGCCTCATAAATTAGAAAAAAACAAAACATTAAAGCACAAAATCTATAGGCCTATTATGAGTCTAAATTGACTTCATTAAATCTCCATTAAATTCAGAGAAAATCAGATTTACTGGCAATCCTGTTTTATTGCATTGCCACGATTTCCCGTTTACTATTAGCAGGGTTAATCTATTACTACTATGTAATGGTTGTCTCTGTTGCAAAGTTTTAAAGTTTAATCACGGTACAGAACTTGGAAGCGTGAGATTGACGAATGTCCTTAGTGAGGTTGCGTTGCATTAATACAATATCAAGACTGACAATTAGCAAAATATCTCGTATTTTCTCACATATACGTAGTATAGTTTTTTGTATCTTTGTTGTTTAAAGGTGGAAAACCTCTCGCTTATCATCGCTTAACAAAAAAAAAGAAGAAAGAAATGAACATTATATAAAGACCCCCGAATAACCCAATAGCGTCAGGTTCGAAAAAGAACAATCGTTGGTGAAGAGAAACCTGATAGGAAAGATGAAAGAGTCTAGCCTAAGACTACGTGAAAATATGTGTAGATCCAGCTAGGGTCCATTGGGATTCCCAGATGGTTTTCGTGGATGTATCGGTTTTTGAGGTCTCTTGGGGCTAAAAAATAATCCTTTTTTAAAATTGTGTCTCCCTGTCAATGCAGTGCTCTACAGCACAGATGATCATTAATCGTTCAAACTTTCTACAGCTCAAATAAGTGAAACGTTAATGAAATTTAGGAATAAGTAGGTGATATCTTTAGACTTTAATTTTTGATAACTCAAATATAGCAAAAATTAATCAAAACTTAGTCATAAAAAAGAAGTTACATAAATATAACAATTTTCTCCATTGATTATGTTAGAATATATTATGGATGTAACCTTCTTAAAAATGAGGTTCAAGAGTTATGGTACAAACAAAAAAAAACTTCAATGGAGCTGTTTTTAAAACACCTAATTAATTGACTTTACCGATTCTGTCCTAATTAAGTCAAACGTGAAGACTCCAAATGACAAATAATAGAAAATTGCTGTTTAGGATTAATTGGCAATAGAAATTGTACCTTGACTGCTGTAATTAAAATTTAGATTTCAATCAATTTAAGTTTAGGAAGAGTTTTTGGCACAAACGATTTTATTTAAATATATATATATATATATATTTTAAATATAGTTCTTGATTAGTTTTTTAAAAGTTTTAAAAAATTTAAAAACATTTTGCAATTTTACCCTAAACCCGATATTGTATGAAAAATAAATTCTTGAAGGTCAGAAATTTCCAGTTAAAAAAATTAAGGTGAGATTAAATAAATGTTTCCGACAAAAGTTTCTCATTTAGCGTAAAATATTCAACTCATTAAAAAATTCTGTGATTTTTACATTTTTTAAAATTTTCGTTACTTTATAATAAAAAATAAATTATCAAAATAAAAAAAAAATATTCTGTCAAAAATTGTCTAAGCTATATGACACAAACCTATAAACCATATTTATCTGGTACAATTTTTGTCTAGAACTTATGTTTTTCAATAATCTAATTCTTAAAAGATAAAAATTGTATTCAACTTCAAAATGGCTTAAAAATATAAAACAAATGAAGAATTAATAACTTCTGTTTATTGTATCCACGATACTAAATAACTTTTGTCTAAAACATTTTCCAAAGCTTGTCATTTTTGATCCGTCCTCTCAATTTAAATAACGCGCTTGTACATGTTCGTAAATTAGTTTGTGAGTTATTTAAATAATTCTGGTAATTCCAATAAGAGGATTAAATCGGTCTTGGCACAGTTTTGCGTAACAAATTGAACTGCAATTAGCCAAGTCTAGTGCACGTAATAATTATATTAGTTATGGAATGCAGTACAGTAGTTACAAGAACTATCTTGTTTTACCTCTTTTAAAAATATAATAAACTAGTGTACACGTTACTCGAAATCTGGTACAAATTTTGTTATATATATATAAATACTTTTAATTTAAACACTGTTATAAATTGATTTGAAGCGTTCATTCATTGGTCTAATTGTAAATGGAAGGCTGGTATCCTTAGTGCTCGTTTATAGGAACCAGTGTTAGTTCGTTCCCTCATTGTCCACGCATAATACTCATGCAGTTGCGGTGATCAACCCGCCTTCCTTACAAGTTTCTGTTAAACATTTCAATAAATTTAAGAAAATTTAATAAAAAAATTGCAAATCTATTAACAAACTTAAAAAAACCCATTAAAACATTGTCTAAAATTATGTAGGGCCTATTAATTAATAGTTATTATTATTATTATTAACAAATTAGTTGTTCTTATATTATCAACCAAATCTGTGAGATTAAAAAGTAGTACTATCATTTGCATAGTTTCTTCAGTTACTTATAAACCCTGAAGCGATCATTTTTCGCCTTTTCTTGCATCTTAGACAAACTTAAAAAACTATTTAAAACATTGTAATTAGACATAGTCTAAAATTATGTAGGGTCTATTATTAAAAAGCTATTAATATTATCATTAACAAATTAGTTGTTCTCATATTATCGACCAAATCTGTGAGATTAAAAAGTAGTACTATCATTTTCATAGTTTCTTCAGTTACTTTTGCTTTTATTATCTCTTGAAAATAGAGTGAGTGACATCATATTCAATTGCTATAACTGCGAGAGAATTTAGTTTGCTTTGTCCCAATGTTTTGCGTGCGCCTATTAAAGTGAGAACATTGTTCTGAAAAAGGACGTCAATGATTTTTTATTACTTTACACAAATCTTGCGAACTCAAAAATTTTTCGGCCTACATTTTTAAAGTTTTGCGGCCTAAGCACGTTCTTAAAATGCGTAGTGGGAAATACTGCACTGGTTCATTTCCCCGCTGCTTGCGTTAGTTTTTGCTCAAGACTGATCACTGAGGCAAAGTGGAAGTGGGGCGATTGTGGAACAAGCTTCAATGACCGACTTTTTGTGTGTCATAATCTTTCATCTAAATTAAGAATGTAAGCACGATATTGGCCAAAACATTAAGATAGTACAAAAGACTATAGTGTACTCATATGGTAAACCCTATTGAAATTCAGAAAAATTTCACGTAGAGGATGTGTTTGTATAAAATTGTATGATGAGTTGGGTGAGTACCATGATGGCCCTATAAACTTGTTTAATTTTGTAGTTAGATGGCCAATCATGACTGCCATGAGAAGAAATTATTTTTTAAAGCAGCTTTTTGTAAGGTAAATTTTTGTCTTATTGAACGGACACAGTGTATAGCATTGTGTCTATGAATTCTATATTCACTGAAATATTTGTCAAAGTTTCGTGGGAAATCGTTCGTTTTAAAACTATTAATTCTAATATAACTTAATGTGACAAGAGTCGGTGCTTGATGGGATTCCATATTAATGGAAATAATGAAACAATTATTTAATATTCTAACCACCCCATTGATTCACTGACTTATAAGTATTAACTTATTACCTACAGATTTCCAGAATGAATTGAATACTATCAAACAAATTGCAATCAATAACATGTACAGTGTCAAATTAGTTGATAATATTTTAAATAAAAAATAAAAATATAATATATGTGATTCTCTATATAATTTACATTGAAAAAGAAAACATCAAATATTGTAGAGTTAATTTCATTGCAAACATTAGTTATATAGTTGGAAACTTAATATCTAATAGATATCATTATAAACCTGCCTTTTATTGCTCTAGAAATATAAGAAAATTAGTTGTTAACGATAAAGCTAGGACCGATAGCTTAGAAAATAGTGGCGAATATTAGATTTTTTGTAGTGATTGCAATTGTGAATACATGGGTCAATCTGGTAGATCAGTTAATAATAGAATTAGAAAACATGTAGACAGCTGGAAGTGTGGCAAATCCAACTCAAATTTTGCCATAAAAAACTCAAAAAATGAAAAGTGTTTAATATTTTCCATTTTCCTAGTTTATTACTGAAACTAAAAATAAAACTAAATGTCATTTGAGGGCTCACTTTAGTATGTAATTACAATTTACAATGTTTAATGTGTTTGTTCTTGTTATTAAGTGTGTATCTATGTATCCAAATTGGTTTGTGTTTGTATCTGTGTAATGACAAATGAGAACCCCAACACAAGCAGATAGTCTTTGATCATTGCTGTTTTCAAAGGCAGAGTTTGTAAAGATATATTTACATAATTCCTTTGCTTTTCTTAATAAATTAATTTATTATTATTATTATTATTATACAGAGTTTTTAAAGATTTATTTACAAAATTCCTTTGCTTTCCTTAATTTATTTATTTATTATTATATAGAGTTTTTAAAGATTTATTTACAACATTCCTTTGCTTTTCGTTATAAATTTAAATATTTTTATTATTATATAGAGTTTGAAAGATATGACTGCCATTTTGACATTTTCAATTAGATTTTCCATTGTTTTCAATATGAGCACACTATAGTTTCCTATACATGGCCATTGTCGTGTTTAAATAAAAACAAGATAACGACAACGATGGGAACGACGACGGACGGACAAGTCAAAAATAACGTTTTCTAAAACATTAAGCTCAGGCAAAAAATTTTAGGTCGATGTTATTTGCGGTTACCAAACTTATCGTTTATTTATTATACCCCTCGATAAGTGAAATCCAGGCTCTTCAACCTAACCTCTTCTCAAATCCAGGATCAACAGGATTCGTAACTCTTTCATATTACAAATGTTCCATTCACTAATGCCATCCTCTTCCTGTTACCTTGAAGAAGACAAATTTTGTTCCAAAGTCAATTACAATTATATTGGGAATCGTTCGACTTGGTTCAATACCACAACTATGAGAATGATTCTTTGACCTTCATGTACCGTTGTAAACGATTATTTAAACTTAAATAGACCTTGTGTCCGATAATACTGAATTATAGGATTTATATATAAAGCATCTCCTATTTTAGAAACAGTGTACAGATATCCATCAGTTCATCATGAAAGCACCGTTCATCTTTGTAAGTAAACATTAAACTCTATTTGTGGAAATCACGGTTAGTTAATTTGATATTCTTTTTAAAATTTATCGATATTTATCGTTATTGTCATCATAGATAGTTAAACATTTAATATTTTTATAAGTATTAAAGTATTTTTAAAACACTCAAGTATTTATTCTGTATAGAAAACCATAGAAATATATTAATTTTAACTGTCATATTTTGATAACAATTATTTTCAAAAAATAATTTTCTAAACATTGTTGAGTAGTATCCAAATCACAATTATAGAATAATAAGTACAGTTACTTTTATATTTACCGTCGTGTGATTTCGTTCTTCTGTACGTGTTTCGGAACTATCCTCCATCATCAGAAATATTCTCGCTTACAGAGGTGAGTTCGCCTTACCACGCTGCACATCGTCATGTGATTTGTCACATCTTAATGTTTGACGACCTCTGTGAGCGAGAAGATTTCTGATGATGGAACATAGTTCCGAAACGAGTCATTTATAGAAGAACGAAATCAAACGAAGGAAAATATTAAGGTAATATTATTATATTTATTATTCAATAATTGTTTTTTTATGTTGGAATATGTTTATGAAAGATAATTTTGATGTAAAATATTTAGGATGATTTTTTTCCAATTATTATGGAAAAATATATACAAAAAAAAGGACTCCTGTAACTATTATTTTAACAAATTAATGAGAACGTCAAAATTCCCAAAATAAAAATGCATGCACGTCGTATTTATGAGTAGTGTGAAGTGGCTATATAAATTTGACAATTTTCATCTTTTAAAATTTCAAACGACGACTCTAAATTTTACTTATTGTGTGTGTGTGTGTGTGTGTGTGTGTGTGTGTGTGTGTGTGTGTGTGTGTGTGCCAATTATAATGAAACTCAAGTTTTTTGGATTATATCATTAATTTATATGAAACTTAAACTAAAATTATAACGTTTAAACGTCCATTCCAGTAATTGTTGTCTTATAAGTCAGTTGTAATATAGATTGTTAAAAATATAATTAAGTTTTTGGGGAACCCTATATAAAATAGATAAACCGGCTAAAAGCTGGTTTTCATCTCCTTTTCTAAACTCGTTCCCAAACGCATATTATTGTAAAATGTATAGAAAGAAAAGTTGTTCGTCACAAAATCACCTAATAATAGTAATGTGTAACTTACAATCAAACCATTTTGTGGCCATCAATCAATTTTTATCACGCCTGTAAAGATTTTGTCCATTTTTCTATTATTTATTGTTTTATTAAAGGTTTTTTTTTCCAATTAATATTTTAAAATGGTATTGCTCCAAAAACTAGATAGAGGGATACTTATCATATGTTACGTACTACACTTTACACCAAAACACAGCAGTTAAAACACATTTCTGAGAAATGCCAATATTTGTTTAATCCAAAAAATTCAATTACGCTTTGACTGGTTAGGCTATATAAGAGCAGGACTTTTACGCATACGTATTATGTAACAGAATATATGTTTAGACATTCCTGTGATACGCCATTACATTATGTCGTCCTTGGAACATGATCTTGAATGATCCTGTGCGTTGCAAAATTACGTAACTGAATTGAATGTTCAGACGTGGAAAAATCGTCGTCCTTTTCGGAGACTGTTTTTACAACCACACCTAACTATATTGGTTTGCTTCCAAAGCTTGTTAAATCCTTCAATATATTTTTACAGGAGAGCTGAATGAAAACAGTGTTAATTAAACGCTGATTGAATTGTTTTTTTAACCTTTAAAATATGTATTGTTTTGTTTATGCTCTTAAGTAAAATTCTAGTTTTTTTTTAGAAATGAAAATTTGTTTAGCAGTTTTTGGAAATAAATTTGTATTTTAGAAAATATGGTCAAAATAAATCCACATATAAAATTTGATTAAAATCTGTCCATGCGCTGAAGAGCACTGCACAAACGACAGACATCATTAAAAAACAATTTTTTACACTCAGGGGAGTTCACAATAGATGTATCAGTACAATAATCAACATCTATTTTTTAACTTTTCTCTTTACTATATATATAAATATTTATATACATATATTTGAGAAAGTAAAAAGTGTTGACAATGTATACAACCTGATAACTCATAACACAACTTTCAGACAGTCATATTTACAAACTTGAAACTTATTGTTAAATTTCCAACGTAATTAAAAACTGTAAAGCCTCCTAATTTGTTTCAGCTGTTTTTGACTTTGCTTCTGATCGTTGGAGTATTAGCTACTCCGGGTGGTGGACATGGTGGAGGTGATGGTGGGGTCGGAGGTCATGGAGGAGGGAAAGGTAATGGAGATGGAGATGGTGGTCATGGAGGAGACAAAGGAGGCCATGGAGGAGGCAAAGGAGGCCATGGAGGCGGAGATGGTAAAAGTAGAGGAGGAGGTGGTGGACATGGAGGAGGCCATGGAGGAGGTAAAAATGGATGGAGACGTTAAGAAGTTGTACTTTCTTCTGAACATGGAGAAATGTTTTGTTTTAAAGAAAGCAATTGGATTGAAATGGGATGATAAACTTTATGTGAAACGGATTATATATATAATCTGTGTAATTTTGAACAAATAGAACATTATTTAAAAATTGATTGTGTGATTTTTTTTACTACGTAAATTAGCTACCCATTGTAATAAGTTTAAACGGGTTTGTTTAAGCTATGATATGGTTATTGATATCACTTTAATGTCACTCCTTCAGTTATAAGTACAGTCTTAAATTCCATTATTTCACCTTTCGTTTGCAAACATTATTTTAATACCATTATATTTCTCTCTCAATAATGCACATAAATAAGTAAACCATTTTTATTCAGTCCTCAAAGTAAATTGTGTGTGTGTGTGTGTGTGTGTGTGTGTGTGTGTGTTGCCGCGCTACTCTCGGGGTCGTTGGTTCGTGCCCCAACTTCGCAGCGTCACTTACCTCGCTACTCTCTCTTCACGAATTTAAGATTCTTTGTTCCCTTTTTGGAACACTATTTATCACGAACTCTTAAACTCGCTGTACGATCACCACCGACTGGGCGAACCACCTTTCTTCTCAGAGCAAGCGCGGGCAAGGCCAAGATGCTCACTTTTACCTTTTTCAATCAAAGATTTTGCAACTCTTGGCTCTAGTAAGTATGAGCTTGTCCTCATAAACTTACTAACTTTTAATTTACGCAAAATTCCCTGAATTTTATCTCAATGCTCGATTATTTGACTCTTTCTTAAGATTAACACCCTCTCTCTCCAAGGTCGTGCCTTTTGAGAGAAATCGGCTCTTAAGTTCTGATGATAACTTTTACAATTTTCAAATTATATTACCAGAGCACATATATAAGATTTATGTTTAAACAAGGTTAATAGCATATACAGAATGGATATATATTGAAAACACAACAAAATTTAGAAATGAATTATTTATATATTCTTTTCTCTTTTGCACAGAAAAAATGTTAAATTCAAAAACTTTTTTAATAACACCAAACAATTTGATTAAACAACAACACAACTATTTATTTGTTTGACAAAATTTATCAATGTAATATTTTCTATATTCTAAACAAAATAAAAACGCTTGACTTTTCAGACAGAACCACAAACAGTTTTTCCTGTACTGAAAAAGTCGTATTTAATTATTAATTATTTTCAACACCAAAGCAGAAGTATTAAAATGAATTTAATTTTTAATAATTCCCCTAATGACGTTATATTTGAAATGAAGTTAATATTTGCGAATTATTCCTTAAGTATAAGATACCTTCACACTTTATTAGAAGTTCTAGTTGGATTTGGAATTTGTTGTATAATTAGGCTGATGTTGATATGATGTTTTCGATCCAGAGTCTGTAAGCTGCTATGTAGTTGAATGCTGGTGTCGAATTCTTCTAAGTTGCCTTGAAGTTCGATAAGAGTAGAAATTATTCTAAGTCCAGTTAAGTAGAGTGACAGTTGAATTTTCCTCTCAGCTCAGAGTCGGTTGCAGAAGAAACGTCCACTTCGCGTCGATTCCAAATCAAAAGTATCCTTCTTTCGAAAGATAAATTACGGTCTCCCTTTCAGTGGGAAATAATCCACTTTCTTGGAGCCAATTTTCCTCCCTTTTAGGGAAAAAGGTATTTTCTTCATATTATGTAATTTCAGGCCCTTTTGGTCTGAAATATTTACACTATATTTTTTATTAGTCATATTTTTTGACTAATGAACAGTTTTCTTCCTTTATTATTAATTAAAACACCTTGTTACCAGGGGACTTAAATTTAATAAAGGCGGAACCAAAATGGTAACAATGTTTAGAAATGAAAAATAAAAAAAAGACAAAGACAAGTTTAATAATTAACAAGGCTCAAGTTTATTGAAAACAGAAAAGAAATTTCGACGGTTCAGACTTTGTCATTTACAACAAAAAACATCCTGACACAAATCATCAGTAAAAAAAAAAACTTATGATTAACAAGATCATAAATTATAAAAGTTATAAGCCCTTAATTGTAACATATAATAATTTAGATAAAAAAAAAAATTAATCAACAGATTCTAAAAATTTATCCCCCCCTTTTTAGTTTATATATATATATTTATAGTTACAAAAATTTAACAATAAAAAAAAGACAATGAGCACAGCTTAATAATTCACAGAATTATAATTAATCAAAAAAAAAGATTATACGCCCTTAAAGTAAAAGTATAATAATTAAAAAAAAATTAATCAAGATTTTCAAAAAAAAACTTATCCCCCCTTTTTAGTTTAGTTTATAAGATGATAGTTTCCTTTTAAACAGTAACAGAATTTAACAAAATATAAAAGAGCTTGATATTTTAAGTTCAAGAAAGATCATATCTATAGTTAACATGTTTATCACTAAACTAAAGTAACATAATATAATTGGTTTGAAAATTTCTTAAAAAAAAAACTGTATTGGCCAATAAATTTATATTTAAAAAAAAAAAAGGAAAATAATTTAGAATTTTGAAATTTTGTTAATTGACGTCAATTATTTTAATTTAGAAACTAACCTCTTGGAGGTTGTTAGGACCGAAAATTGCATGCAGGCTCCACCCAATAAATTGTTATATAATTTATAAATAATTACAAAAGTCTACATCTAGAAAATAGTTTGAAGGAACACATATTTGCGGAAGTAAATTTAGGCACATAAATCATATGAGTTAGTTAAAGTTCAGTAAAGTCAGCTGTAAAAAAAAAGGACATCACTTTTATGCACTTGAAAATCTGAAGTTATGTGATGCAAAAACGTGTTTTGCCAACAGGACGAAACTTGCTAGGATGATTCGCTGGTTTGCGCAATATGAGACAAGAATTTCTCTATTTCTCCTACCAGCATATTGGCTGTGGCAAACAAAAAACACGTTTCTTTTAGCGTCTGTGCAAGATCAGACATGTTGTAGCATTAATGTTCTTTATTGAAGAAAATATCTGGTTATTTGTCAAAATTAAAGTAAATTAATTGCATCACAGAAATTCGTTAAGATTGTAATTAAAAGCTTCTTAGATGATTATAAATTTATTTATATATATAGTTTTGTTTTAAAAGAAAGCTTGTATAAGACTTGTAAGATTCTTCAAAAGTCTATAAAACGAAATTTTCTGATTTAGAAGAAATTTCTCTAATTGTTTTATATTTGACATGTTCAATAGGATATTCTGATCATTTAATGTTCAACATTAGTCTGCACTTATTTCACAAAATTGTTCAAAACTTAAAATGTGCCTTTACAAGGTTTTGTAAATGATGTTTTAAGAAAAGAAAATTTTTATAATCATTTAGTTTCAAAAGAAAATAGAATATTAAATAAAACATGAAATACATATTTTAAAGAATACATGATAATTAACAAATTATTTTAAAAATTAACAAAATATATAATATGACAAAATCTGTAAGGTTGAAGTACCTGGTTAATCCTGTCGCAGTTCACGTGAGCTTGTACCGAGAAAAATGATGGTTAATTTAACATTTTTGAACTAGGTTATTTAAACTAAAACGCACGAACTGTAAATTAACATGATGTTGTATGAGACTTGTAAGGTTAGAGAGAAAAAAAACTTTTGTTAAATGAGTGATGCAGAATGTAGACCATGTTGTTATCACATCTAGACTGTGGACCGGGTATTAGAGAAGCTAGCTTGACCGGCGAATGGACTTTGTGTTCAGGTATCAGGCGATGCTTGGTTTTGGAGCGGGCCGCCAGGTGCCAGCATCTGTCAAGGGACGGAAATTGGATGTGGAAGAGTGTTAATGAAGTTATATTGCGGAAGTGTTTTTTTTTTGAATTTAAATGCTACAGCTCTCCCCCCCCCGAAAGACGGAGTTAGTGTAGAAAAGAAAAGGGGCCAGAAGGGCCTCCCACAAAATTTAGAAAAGGAGAGAGAGTGTGCTTGAAGGGGTAAAAAAAATTTCCTCTCAGACAGGTGTTTTAGACCTCGAGATAAACAAAAGACAAACTAAGACTAACATGCATAGCGAGTGCCACATTAACTATATGTAGTTCGACAGAACCGGTCAGTATACCTTCACCAAGATAAACAACAAAGAACAAATGCACCAAACTTAACTATTAAGAAGATGGACTCACTATGTCCTCGTCCGAAGACGTTATGGTGACGAAGAAATAGAAGAGTTCATGACGCTCTCTATATTCTCGTCGCATCGATTACACCCGCGAAGTGCTCGATGTTAAGATATGTCTAGATAGGGTAACATGTCAGGTACATGTAGCGGCCATTGCCGTAAAGTGGAACCTCATAGTTGATCAGACTATGGGTTGAAAAGCGTCAAGTCCGGGGAACAGTGAGATATATCACTGGACAAGGAAAATCAGTATCTCTTCGCCTGCAAACATCTATACAGATTACGGCACGGAGGGGCTCTAGGAGAGCTCAACCCACCGATGCCCAAACATACAGATGTGCATTTGGCTTAGAGGAAATACGGCTTGGTTCCGTATTTTATTATGTTCTGCAGTGCACAGAAAGAAGACTACCAGATGACAATTTGTGCGGGTCAAGAAAGATCAGAAAGAAAATTAAATCGTAAAGGAGAAGGTTCTAGAAATTTGTTAATATTTAATTTATATGATGAGGTTTGAGTTGCTCGACGTGTGCTTTTTTAATAAAACGAGGTGAATTGGCGAAAGAAAGCGCAACGGTAACGGGAGTAAGAAAATCAATGATCCGGAAGGGACCGGACCATCGTGGCATCAATTTAGCAGCTCGCTTGTCTATGGCGGAGCTCAGAGGGTGTGTTTTACACCAGACAAGATCGTTGATTTTATACAGATGAGGCTTCCTGAATTTGTTATAGGTCTTTTCGGCCTTTTGGTGCGCTTTCATTATATTGTCTTTGGCCTGGCGCCAAACTTGTGATGGATTAGTATTAGGTTTTGGAAGGAGATCGTGTATGTTCCAGCTGAGACTCAGTGGTGTATTGGGGAGAAAATTAAAAAGAATGCTAAAAGGTGTTGCTTTAAGAGTCTCATGATGTGCGAAATTGAAAGCCAGCTGAAGCCAGCAAAGGGAGTCGTCCCAAGAGGATTGATTTTTGGAGTGATAGGCGATAAGGGCTGCCTTAAGGTTTCGGTTAAGTCTTTCCGCATTATTAGGTTGGGGGTGATAAGGAGATAAAGTTGCATGCTTAATACCGCGAGAAAAACAAAAGTTGCGGAAGACATGTGATACAAAACATTGTGCATTGTCAGAGATTATTATCTTTGGAAAACCGAAATTTTGAAAAATGTTTTGGCTTAAGGCCTTAATTGTACTGTGGGAAGTTGCATCTCTGACAGGCATGAGCCAGGTGAATTTTGAGAACTGGTCAACTGCGACCAGTATCATGTTGTAGCCCTGTTTTGTCCTAGGAAGCTGTCCGACGTAGTCGATATGTAATTTTTCCATGGGACGATTGGGAACCGTTGAGGCAAGGTATCCTAATTTGGAGTTGTGAGCGGGTTTGCTTACAGCGCACACCGAACAAGCTCGCACTTTAGACGTGACATCCTGTTTTAAAGTTGGCCAATAAAAATTCTCCTTTACCTTAAACAAAGTTTTAAGTACTCCAAGATGACCACCCACAACGGAGTCGTGATGATAATTAATCACCAGGTCGACTAAGGACTGAGGTAAATAAATTCTGGTGGGCTTTTCCAGATGATTTTTCAGGCAAAGTACACCTTTACTTAAACAGTACTTCTCCGAAGAGATGTTCTGTTCGAGGTCGGCAATGATATTTTTCAAAATAGGATCGGCCTTTTGATGAGTCTGGATGTCATGAAAAGCTAGAGGAAAATTTGTGAGGAGACTGGTACACGAAAAGGTGACATTTTCTTCGTTGAAATTTTCCGGTTCAAACATGCGCGAGAGGGAGTCTGCTATGATGTTCTGAGTTCCTCTTATGTGCGCTACCTTAAATTTCAATGAAGTCAGCTTGGCAATCCACCGGCCTAATTTACCAAGTTGACGAGGACGTGCTAAAAGCCAAGAAAGGGCTTGGTTGTCGGTTTCTAATAGGAATTCCCGATGTTCTAGATATTGCCTAAATTTCTCCACTCCAAAAACTACTGCTAGGCATTCGGCTTCATATGCAGATGAGGCTTTTCTTTCTGCAGGTGTTAAAGTACGTGAAGCGTACGCTATGGGCTGTCGTGAGCCGTCAATTTCTTGGAGTAGAACTGCTCCAAGGGCCACTGAGCTCGCATCCGTTTGCAGGATGAATGGTTTGGCGAAATCGGCCATCCGGAGAACCGGAGGCTGTGTTATTGCCTCCCGAAGATGTTTAAAAGCTTTCTCTTGTTCAGCTTGCCAAGAGAATTTTTGGCCCTTCCTCCGAAGCAGATTTAGAGGCGCAGCGTGCTCCGCGAAATTTGGAATGAATTTAGCAAAGAAATTGACCATTCCAATGAATCTGGAAACGGCCTTAGGGTTCTTGGGTTGCGGAAAATTTCTAATTGCCTTTGTTCTAGATGGGTCAATTTGCACGCCACGAGAAGAAACTAGGTGTCCTAAAAAGCTTATCTCATTCACAGCGAAACGGACCTTATCTGGGTTAACAGTCAAGCCAGCCCGCCGCAAACGAGTAAGGACTTCGCGAAGATGTTTTTGATGCTCTTCCCAAGTTTTGGAGTAGATGACTAGGTCATCCAGATAATTAAAAATGAATTTAAATTTGATGTCATGGAAGACCTGATCCAAGAGTCTGGTAAGCACTTGGGCACCAGTACAGAGTCCAAAAGGGACTCGAGTAAACTGATAAAGCATCCAAGGAGTACAAAAGCTGGTAATTTGTTTGGACTTTTGAGACAAAGGGATTTGATGATAAGCTGAATTTAGATCGAATACTGTGAAATATTTGGCACCGACAAACCAGTTAAAACTTTGATGTAAGTTAGGTAGCGGCACCGCTTCGACGACGATGTTTTGATTGAGCCTCCGATAATCAATCACCATCCTTGTTTTCTTTTCGGGATGTTGAACCAGAAAAACAGGGGATGCATATGCCGACCGGCTGGGTTCTACTACTCCTGAATCTAACAATTCGTTGATGTGTTCGCGGAGGTATTCCATTTTGGGAGGTGCCAATTGGTATGGAGAACACTTGACCGGAGTGTTGTCCTTCAGTTGAATATCGTATTCAACTAGATGTGTTAAACCTAACCTTTTTGTGAGTACCTGAGGAAAATCATTAATTATTTTTTGAATGGTGTTTTTATCGTTCTTTTGAAGATGACCTAAAGGATCAGGAGCAGTAGATTCAGATGTTGTGGACACTATAGGTTTATACGCAGAATTACTAAAATTACATAGAGGAAAAACAAGAGACCTTGAAAATTTGAAATAGAAGTTTTTTGCAGAAAGATCAAGTACCAGTCCCGTTTTAGATATGAAATCTGATCCGAGGATCAGAGGACACGACAACTTATGCGCCACCAGAAAATCCACATTCCAACTACAATGTTCCATTTTAAGATGAAGACGACAAGAGTAGGAAATGGGCAACCTTTTTCCAGAAGCCGTGACACAATCAGCCTTCACCCTGGTTATGGATTTAAAAGCCTTGGTGTTCTTTAATTTTTTAAAAAGGGCTTTAGAAATGACGCATCTTACTGAACCGGAGTCCAGCAGAGCCTTAACTTTAATTTGCCCAAAAGCTACTTCCACCAAAGGCAAAAACTGATCGTTCAGACCCCTAGATTTAAGAGAAATGTTATTTTTTTTTTGAAGTTTGTAGTTGGAAAGCTTAGAGCTGGAATAGGTTTGCCTAGACCTATTCCGTAGAGAGAAGAATTTACAACCCCAGATATAGTGACCGGGTATGCCACAATGATAACAGATGGGAGTAACGTAATTTTGAATTCTATTGCCGAAATTGTTTCTTCTTTGATAGGACATTGAGTTTAAATTTTGAAAAGATGGTTTATTAAAGAAATGTGGTTTCGTGTTATGTTTAAATCCGATGTGGTTGGTTTTAAAATGGGAAACTGGCCTGCGCCTGTTTTTTGGAGGATATTGCCTTGTTGGAGGCCGGTTTCGACATTCTGGGCTTCTATGTCCCGGCTGACCGCAACTGTAACAGACCACTGGTCTTGTAGGTCTAAAATCAGTACTTCTAGCTTCGGGTCTCACTAATGGAGCCCTTTGCCTGTCAGTATACATGACATTATTGACATGTGCGCAGAGCCGATCTAAGTCTGCAAAATTTTTAGGTTTGGCAACAAAAACTAAGCAGTTGCGGACTTCCGGAGACAGTCCCTCCAGAATGACGTCCGTGACCTCCAATTCGGACTTATCTAAATTTAAAGTTTCTGCAGCCTCTTTAATTTGATTAACAAAAATGTGCACCGCCTCATTAGTCTTCTGGGGCCTATAAAATAACTCCTGCACTAGAGAAGCCAACCTTTTCGAAGGTATGAAGAGACTTAAGGCCTCTTTGTGAAAAGTCTTAAATGTCTGATGTCTAATCAGACATGAATTTAAAGGGCCCTGAGCATAGGGCATCAGAACATTATTAATGTTTAAAGCTACGTCCGGGTAAGTTTTGACTATTTTTAAAGAAATTTTAAAAAAATTTAATAATTTGTCAAGGTCGAACCCATCTGTCTGAGGAATTGTCTTAATTATTTGTTCGGCAGGATGACTTAATTTTCCGTATAAGGAAATGTATGGACAGCCTTTCGAACTGCTAGGAGTGGTTTGCTGAGGATCGAAAGCTTTAAATTTTTCTTCGAGTGTTGCAAAATTGTTCTGTAGTTCGGCCAGATCCCGTGGCACGTTGTTATCTGCAACTTTTAGTTGCTCAGTTTGCACCCGAGTTAGGAAATCTAGTCGTCTTCCGAACGCATTCATCCGCGCGCGAAAACGATGTATTCTGTAACCCTTTTCTGGATCTAAGTTCTCCAGGTCATCCTGTAAGATAAATAAGGAGTTTTGCGCTAGCGATATCTGCTGCAAAAGGATCTCTTCGGTGAAGTTTCCCATTTCGGGCTCGACGCTGTTCTGCAGAAGGGACCTAAGAGAGGTTCGCATTTTAGTTACAATGTCTTTTTCACCACCTCTAGCTACTACCTCAAAAGCAAGCTCGGTATTCTTTAACGTGTCCACTAATCGCAGCAAATCCACTGCCATCTTAACTGTTGCTGATAATAATAGATAAAAATAAAAAAAAATAAACCAAGTAATTTAAAAAAAATTTCTTTTAAGAAGATGCCCAAAAAAAAAAATTAAAGAGCCAGAGAAAGACTCAAGTATTATATGTAGTGTAGATGTTGTGTATATGTGTGTGTGTAAGTATGAATCAATACAGACAACGAAAGAAAACTCGAGAAAATTTTTGAAGGAGTTTTTGAAATTTTTTTGTTTTTTTTTTTGTTTTTTTTTTAACTATTTTTGAATTTTATTATTTATTTAAAATTTTTTTTTGGATTCCCGAATGACCCCGCTGTCTGGATCAAATTCAGTGAATGAGTCGTGTGCAGTGTATGTAAATATATATATATATATATATAAAAAAAAAAATTTAAGCAGACAAAATAATAATTAAAAAAAAAAAAAATTTATCGAAATTGGTTTAGAAGTTTTTGTGTAAGTGTTTATAAAAATAAATAAATAATAAAAAAAAGAGACTATAGATTTATAGAGCTTTAAATATTTAAACTAAATAAAAAAAAATTTCATCAGCAACAGTTGTACAGTATTTGAAAAGCTGCAAAACATAAAAATGAGCCTTGTTTAACAAAATAATTTTGAATTTAAATTTAGATAGTTCCAATGCGAAATTTTGAAAATTAACTACGGTTCCAGAATTTAAAATAAACCACGCTCTGCTACCAAAAACATGTTACCAGGGGACTTAAATTTAATAAAGGCGGAACCAAAATGGTAACAATGTTTAGAAATGAAAAATAAAAAAAAGACAAAGACAAGTTTAATAATTAACAAGGCTCAAGTTTATTGAAAACAGAAAAGAAATTTCGACGGTTCAGACTTTGTCATTTACAACAAAAAACATCCTGACACAAATCATCAGTAAAAAAAAAAACTTATGATTAACAAGATCATAAATTATAAAAGTTATAAGCCCTTAATTGTAACATATAATAATTTAGATAAAAAAAAAAATTAATCAACAGATTCTAAAAATTTATCCCCCCCTTTTTAGTTTATATATATATATTTATAGTTACAAAAATTTAACAATAAAAAAAAGACAATGAGCACAGCTTAATAATTCACAGAATTATAATTAATCAAAAAAAAAGATTATACGCCCTTAAAGTAAAAGTATAATAATTAAAAAAAAATTAATCAAGATTTTCAAAAAAAAACTTATCCCCCCTTTTTAGTTTAGTTTATAAGATGATAGTTTCCTTTTAAACAGTAACAGAATTTAACAAAATATAAAAGAGCTTGATATTTTAAGTTCAAGAAAGATCATATCTATAGTTAACATGTTTATCACTAAACTAAAGTAACATAATATAATTGGTTTGAAAATTTCTTAAAAAAAAAACTGTATTGGCCAATAAATTTATATTTAAAAAAAAAAAAGGAAAATAATTTAGAATTTTGAAATTTTGTTAATTGACGTCAATTATTTTAATTTAGAAACTAACCTCTTGGAGGTTGTTAGGACCGAAAATTGCATGCAGGCTCCACCCAATAAATTGTTATATAATTTATAAATAATTACAAAAGTCTACATCTAGAAAATAGTTTGAAGGAACACATATTTGCGGAAGTAAATTTAGGCACATAAATCATATGAGTTAGTTAAAGTTCAGTAAAGTCAGCTGTAAAAAAAAAGGACATCACTTTTATGCACTTGAAAATCTGAAGTTATGTGATGCAAAAACGTGTTTTGCCAACAGGACGAAACTTGCTAGGATGATTCGCTGGTTTGCGCAATATGAGACAAGAATTTCTCTATTTCTCCTACCAGCATATTGGCTGTGGCAAACAAAAAACACGTTTCTTTTAGCGTCTGTGCAAGATCAGACATGTTGTAGCATTAATGTTCTTTATTGAAGAAAATATCTGGTTATTTGTCAAAATTAAAGTAAATTAATTGCATCACAGAAATTCGTTAAGATTGTAATTAAAAGCTTCTTAGATGATTATAAATTTATTTATATATATAGTTTTGTTTTAAAAGAAAGCTTGTATAAGACTTGTAAGATTCTTCAAAAGTCTATAAAACGAAATTTTCTGATTTAGAAGAAATTTCTCTAATTGTTTTATATTTGACATGTTCAATAGGATATTCTGATCATTTAATGTTCAACATTAGTCTGCACTTATTTCACAAAATTGTTCAAAACTTAAAATGTGCCTTTACAAGGTTTTGTAAATGATGTTTTAAGAAAAGAAAATTTTTATAATCATTTAGTTTCAAAAGAAAATAGAATATTAAATAAAACATGAAATACATATTTTAAAGAATACATGATAATTAACAAATTATTTTAAAAATTAACAAAATATATAATATGACAAAATCTGTAAGGTTGAAGTACCTGGTTAATCCTGTCGCAGTTCACGTGAGCTTGTACCGAGAAAAATGATGGTTAATTTAACATTTTTGAACTAGGTTATTTAAACTAAAACGCACAAACTGTAAATTAACATGATGTTGTATGAGACTTGTAAGGTTAGAGAAAAAAAAAACTTTTGTTAGATGAGTGATGCAGAATGTAGACCATGTTGTTATCACATCTAGACTGTGGACCGGGTATTAGAGAAGCTCTTGACCGGCGAATGGACTTTGTGTTCCGGTATCAGGCGATGCTTGGTTTTGGAGCGGGCCGCCAGGTGCCAGCATCTGTCAAGGGACGGAAGTTGGATGTGGAAGAGAGTTAATGAAGTTATATTGCGGAAGTGTTTTTGAATTTAAATGCTACAACCTTTTAATTAATAATTTATTGTATTTATTCTTCAACGTTATCTGTGATCCAAGTTGGCAATATGATGTTCCAGACTTTAGATCCCGACTGAGGATGCGCGCGCCACTTTTCATGTTTTTGCATCAAAATTTCTACTTTGGTCATTTTTTCGTTCAACTCGCTATAACTTTCGAACGCTCGAACCGATTTTAAAGTTCCTTTCGGATTCTTCTTCCTCTCCATCTTGTGGGTCTTGTGAAACTTGATTCATCGCTCTACTACGCTTCGTTCGCGAGTTATCGTCCTTTTCCGAAATTCGATTTTTCTTCCTTTTCAAATTTTGAGATAAGTCCTTTCTCAAAATTCTTTTGACGAAATCTTGTTCCTCTTCTACTACGACGAAAAACTCTGTTTGTACTTTTCACATAACTCGTTTGGTTCTCGAGTTATACGTCCTTGAAGTCCCAAAGTTTTTACCGTATGAGTTTTTGTTCATAAAAACCCCCCCATTATATATTATCACTTCTGCTTTGATGTTTTACAATTTTACATACTAGATATCTCTAATTACAATGTTATTTTACCCCTTTAACTTTTAATTTAACCGCTTTAGGGCTTTAAAGTTTTACGTTTTGTAATTATTATATCTCCCTTATTTTATTCTCAAATTTGATTCTAAGTACATATTATTGTGCCTTATTGTGGTCTCTTCAATAGTACTTATTATTATTTTTTAAATAATCCCCCCTTCAACTCAAAAATTCCAAAAAACTCCCCAAGAATGACTTTCTAAGTCCATTTTCACCTGTTAATTATTATTAATTCATATTTCTTATTTATTATTATTATTAGTTCCCCTTTGAGTTATGACTCTACGTTTTTTGAATTTTGAATTTAAGTTTTTTCCAAATTTTAGGTTTTTGAGCCCCTATAAAAACTTGAATAACTTTTTTGTTTTAATTGCTTTTAAATTTATTCTTCGATATTATTAATCGGTTGATTCTACTGAACATTAATTTATTTTAATAATTTAGTATTTTAATAAAATAAGAAACAAGGCAGGGCGACTTTACACGAATCAACATGCAGTGTTCAACACCTGTTGGCGTGACGTCATCGTTCCTCCTCGTCCCCCATCTACATGGCTTTATCGCGGGAATTTAAACTGTTTTAAGTTTACTTGAGACTTTTGGCTTTTCCCAAACCGTCTCAGTGTGTGTGTGTGTGTGTGTGTGTGTGTGTGTGTGTGTGTGTGTGTGTGTGTGTGTGTGTGTGTGTGTGTGTGTGTGTGTGTGTGTGTGTGTGTGTGTGTGTGTGTGTGTGTGTGTGTGTGTGTGTGTGTGTGTGTGTGTGTGTGTGTGTGTGTGTGTGTGTGTGTGTGTGCTATTTCACCAGATATATATGGTTGAGTTTATATTTGTGATATTCAGTAAATCTTGAGTTATTGTGATAGATAGTTGTATAGGGAGGGGGAAGATTTGGAAGTGGTTCTCTCTTAACGAAATGTAATTACTAACGAGAATCTGTGTTCAAATTATATACTGAATGGACAACCTAAGCTTCTGTAAGACTAAAGCAAAACATTCAATACCCCTAGCTTACAAAGGATTTGATAGGTATATGCATGTAATTAAACTGGACTTAACTGTACAACACGGATATTCTTGAAATGATTACATCTGATAATTGTATATTGCTTCATATTTTCTGCTTATGTATCTCTCTCTTTAATATTAAATTTAATTAACAATTCAATCGAATGTAACATAATTGGCTCCTCTCATTTTAATTATATATTAAATTATGTAGATAATGAGTAACTAGATGTATGTGTTAGAAATTTGCCTTTATTAGGCCTGGGTTCTTGATTAACATAATAAAATAATCATCAATGGTTCACTTTTGTACTCAATATGTATTATATTATTTATCTACTCAAATACCTTTATTGTTTAGATTAACACTTCTATTGTTCTAATAATAAATATCGATCAATTCTATCAACTTAAGGGTTTATCTTAAATACATTTAATACAATATACATCTATTTAGACATTTAAACAAAGAATGATTTCAACTGTTGTTATTTTATGTATCTACTTTACTATTATCAGATGACTCTATACACAAATGTTTGCTCACCAGTTTTTCTTGTTGAGACTCTTGTATATTCGGCGGGCTCTCCTTCTCGCTATACATTTCACAAAGACTGGCAGCGTCTCTGCTTAGTTAAGTGCTTATATGAACTTGTAATTTTGTGTGTCGGTCATCCTACTCTCAAGGAGAGAATTTTAACACTTTTTGAATTATTTCGCAACAGCTTGCTCTCTTTCCAGTTTTCATATTATGATTCTCCTTATTCTAATATATTTATAATATTGTATACTTATTTCATTGCAATACATTTATTATACGTAATGTAATACATACTACTTTAAATAAATACATGAAATCATAATATTTACATAATTATATAAATCCTAACAATACCGTTTCTCTAGATATATAGACCCAATGTCTAATTTCATGCCTATCCTGAGGGTTAAAACTTGAAATACTCTCTTGCGGGTATGTTTATGAGTGTAATCTTATATAGTATTTACATTTTGAAGCCTAAATAGAGTATTATAAGAGTTAAAATGGAAACATCGTTATTATAGTTATGTGGATTAAAGCCGTTATATCACTCACGTCTGAACAAGCTTTAGGTTATTCCTTGGGTGTCAGGTCGTCTTCAAAAATGTCGTGAATGAATAATACAGGGGTTGAGAGAGACCAGTTTATGTCGATGATGTGGGATATTTATTGGAACTTGGGGGGGTTGTCCTGATGATTGTCCTTATTGAACTATGAGTTGTCCTGATGTGTGAGTGGTTTTAGCATCAGGTATGTTAGGGTGGTCAATGTGACAGGTACTATGTGACGTAGGGGAGGATAAATGGATGTCCTGCTATTACAAGGAAATTTTCTGTTTATCAGGGTGTGCTCGTGTTCGTGTAATGAACAGTGGCACGGTAAGGTAATCAGGACCGTACCAGGGATAGTTTTGGGAATTTATATAATGTGTAAGGTGTGGGATGTGTGATGGTGAATGTGCTTCTTGTGATCTCCGTTATAATTACTTACTATGTGGGTTATGTTTAAACTTGCGATGAGTTGGGCTGCAAAACAATAAGAGAATAATTGTTTGTCATGCGTGGAAACACAGTCCTGTCTTCTTTGGTTGGCAGTTATCCAGCAGATTCTAGTTCAATGTCCTGATGCAATTTCAATTACCCATATGTTAGTTCCAAGGACACGAACAGGTGTGGTTATCTCATCGCAGTGTTATGGGCATGTATTCATATAGTTTCCAGGCTGTGGAACGCTTTTGAACTGTAACTTTAATTGTGGAGATCACAGTTTTGGTGGTTTGGCACAGGAAGTTATGGCATAGAGCTAGTATAGGTTTATAAATGTCTTTACGAATTGCCTAGTTTCATTCTCCATCTTTTAATCGTGATTATAACAATTTAAAGTATCTAAGTAGTTTGTTAGACAGTCGTTTGTGCAGGTACCCGATTTCTAGAGTTATAAGGTATATTGTGTAAAATTGGAGGTAACTTAATATATATGTCTCTGTTGTCTCAGCAAAGTCAATTTGAGATTGTCATACACTTCTGATGTTGTCACATTTCCTATTTCTAGCACAGCATTTTGTATGTATTGCATTGCACTGCGCACTAATTGTAAAGTATTCGACACATTTGCTGTGTATCCTTGTAGTGTTTTGGTTTTGCTGACCAGGTCGCCATGATCTCCCCTAATGAGCTGTTGGACATTGTTGAGGTGGTTGTTAACGGTCTCTTCATCAAGGCGTGATGTTACTCGTCTGTTTATGGCTCCTGTTCTTCTAGGTTCTCTGGATCGTCTAAACTCTATCTACTCGTTCTCTTGGATTACTGTCCATTAAATGTTTTTCGGAGTTGTTTGGAAGTTCCACCACTGTTTTAGGTGTTTGACATGCTTTAGAGTTCAAAGGTTTTAAACATAAATTAGAGTTGACAAAAGTACCTGGAATGTGGTTTATTGGTGTCAGAGTATGTATGCGTGGTTGATCGTTGACTCGTATATGTGTTCAAATTGAAACTCTTGAAAATGTGCTGCTATAGAAATCATGATCTGCGTGTTCTGTTGGGATGTAAGGGTTGAGGTAATTGTGGTAGGAGTAGAATGAATAAAATTTTACTTAGTTACACATAATGGATGTCAGAGAATCCGTCTTGGTTTCCTGTAAATGAGTAAACATGTATGTATAAATAGACCTGAGTTTTTTCTCAATATTCCCCGTACCATCGATGGGATCATTCTGTGTCATATATTTCTTAGTTATAATGACGTTTATTAATTATTCTATTATAATTCATCTCATTATAAATAACTGATAATATTTATAACAATAATGATGGTAAATTACTTTAGATTTCATTATATTTAAATAATTATTTAATTATTTGGGACTTATCGATTGATCCGTGATAAATCAACGACAACCCCTATCCTCTTGGTATGTTTTTGAACTTCTATTTCGTAAAGTCTTTTGGTAATTGTTGACATAAAATAGTAACAAATTGATTAACTTTGAGTTGTACCACTCCATGATGTCTTGTCTCTGAGGTCTGTATGCCGTTGCTGTTATGCTATGTGAATTATTCCTAAACCCATATATAATTGTTTAGGCGTATCAGCTACAAAACGAGACCCCTTGTCTATTTGTAACGCTGCTGGCATTCCATATGATGAAACAAATACTTCTAGTAGGCATTTAGCTGTAGTAATGGCTTTTTTGCTTTTGCTATGGCTTTGAGAATTGCAAATTTTGTGGTGTTGTCAGTGGACGCTAAAATTAATAATTCGTTGTAAGATTTTGGTAAAGGTCCTATATAATCAAATGTTATTTTAGTGAACAGTTTCGTATGCACCTTTATTGGCTGCAATAAGCACTAAGGTTTTTGTCTGTCGGTTTCATGACCTGGCATTTGTGGCATTGTTATATTTGATGCACAATGTCAGTTGTCATGCATGGCTAGTATTATTTTCTTTATATTTAATATCGTTTTTGTAACGCCGGCGTGACGTCCACCCACATATCAACCTTGAACTGCTTGTAGTATATTTGAGGTCAGTGATTTCGGTACCGCTAGTAGTAGTTCATTTTCTCAATTCTAAAGTGCTTGTAATTCACAACACTATCCTGTAATATGTATAATCTTCTCGACCAGATGTGCTTTTCTGCGCTTTCCGGATCAATCAAGGCTTGTAAACTACGCTTAAAAAGTCAATATCTGATACTCTCCATTGACCTGTCTCTCCGCATCTTACATTCATAAGCAACTGGTCTTTGCATCCCGTCATCTTGGTATTGTGACATGACGTCCCCTATTCAGTCTCGACAGGCATCATAGGAAGAACTTGTGGTGTAGTGAGAGCTTGTTTTAGCTCTCTTGTTGTTGAAAAGCAGTCTCTTGTTGTTGCAACTATTGGATTTTTTTTTAAATTTTTGGTTTGACAATGTCGCTAAATTTATGGATAAATTTTCTATAGTATGACGCTGTCTCTAGGTAGCTGCCTATATCCTTTGTTTTAAAGGAGTGGGGTAATCCGTTATTGCTTTTAAATTCTTATCTTTGTGTCGTTATCTGTGTTGTGGGATTTTGTGTACTAGCACGTTTATGTTTTGATAAAAAATGTCAATTTGATGTTTTTAATTTTAATTTTGCTGCATCTAACCGTTTAAAAGTTTTTCAAAAATTTTTTAATTGTTCCATAAATGTATTGCTGTATGCCACTAGATTATCAGTGTATACTATCATACCTTGATACTAATCCCGAAAACAGGCGATTCATGTTACGCTGGAATGAGTTTGCGGAATTGCGAATTCCCTTGGGCAGCCTTGTATAATATTATAGGCCATTGTGTGTCCCTAATCCGGTATAATTCCTGTTTTCAGGGATTGCTTGTTGAAAAAAGGTTTGATTTATATCCGTGAAAGTAAAATAGTTTACCATGCCTAGTGTGTCGAAGATTGTGTTGGTCCTGGGTAAAGGAAATTTGTCTACCATCATGATTTCGTTTATTTTCTGTAATGGTCGCCTGATTCTTTCCTAGAAAGGATGGGGCCGCGAAGGCGCTTTGGGAGTCTTCAAAGACTCCTGGCTTTTTAATTGCTCTACCCGTTTGTCAAGTTCTATTCGTTCCTTGTTACTGAGTCATTAAAGACTTTTATCACTGATTTGTCGGACTTCATTCATATGGCATATGCTCGTATATTCGCTTCTTGTAGGTCATATGATCCGCGTTCAAATAGAAGTATATATTTTTGTATTAGTACTTTAGCAAGTCAATATTTCTTTATGGATAATAACTTGGTTATAATAATATAAATTTAATCAAAATTCTGATTTTTAGTTTTTTAAATATAGAACGGGATTTTTTAAATGTTTTTTAAATGTTTAACGGGATGATTATTTTGTTGTTGATATCGCTAATTAGGAGAATTTAAGATATATGGTGTTGGTAAAATTGTAATAATTTTATAGTTGGTCTGGTTTTCATAAAATTGACTTTTTTTGTATTTATGAATGGCAATTTGGAATTTATTTGTGTTTGTACTTACACTAACCACATAAACACAAAATAATTTATAGATTTTATTTGATAAAACCTTATCTATCTTTGTTTTTGAAGAAGCTGCGTATTAGTTTAAGATGTACTAATGTGTAAACAAGTACAATTATATTTACAATAACAATTGTCTGGAAATCTACGTACTGAATAATTTCTACAGGTTCAACAAATAGTTTTATGATCCTTCATAAATTTAAGTATTTTTTCGTGTATAATGTGGATGCTTTTAACGTAAAATATTACAAATATAATTGGTCATAAATTATATTCTAAAAAAAAAAGTCTGATGTGATCGTTAACAAGATATATAATCCTCTTTCCAATTACATGGGAACAACTCAAAAGGACGAGAAAAATTCATGTTGCTTGATATAGTGGAAATGTAGAAAGAGGATTCAAGCTTTGATCATTTAACCTAGTTTTTTACATTTACATACACGTTATTTTCTTTTTCTCTCTCTCCCCCCCCCCTTTTTCCTTTTGTATTAGGTAGAAGTGATGAAAAAATAACATAAACCTTATCCCCCCCAATATGATATACCTATCAAGGTAAAATAACCCACATATACAATTTTCCAAATCAACATATATCGCGACTGCTGTTTCGCAATTAGGCATCTTCAGACATCTATGAAGTGAAATAAACAAAATACAACTTAAGTACCAACTTATATACTAAGAAATTGGGGGATAGATTTCAAGGAAAGGGGAATTAATCAAGCATACCTGAGAAAGTTAAGGACCTGGCAGGATGTGTGATAGTAGGTTTTAACAAAGGAGATGGGTTAAACACATTTTCGTTGAGGTTTGTTACCTGTAAACTGAGAACAGATCTCTTGATTTCTAAAATTTCAATAATTAATTATTTTTTTTACTACTTATTAATAATTTACAATCTTAGGAGGATCAAAACCATGACCAGAATCTAATAAAAGGCCAGCAAAATTTGAATCTGTTTTACCATACTTCCAACAATGTACATGTTCTTAATTCTTGTTTTAAAGGATATACCTGATTGATCTGTGTATTAATTATTACTTTGTATAAATCACTATTACCTAATAAATATCTTTTGTACATTCTTCATACATTTATATAATTTATATTTAAATATAAACAAAAAAAGATATGATTATAAAAATAGAAATTTGATTACAATGTCCGTTTTATCATTTCCAAATTCAATATTTGTATTAAAGAGAAAAAAATATCTTCAATTCAGGATTAAAATCATAAGAATTTTATGTTACAGCCGTTATGATGAAAATTCCATTCGGCCCGAACGCACGAACACACGCACACACACACACACACACACACACACACACACACACACACACACACACACACACATTTAGTCGTAGATATTTAATATATAACAATTCATAAATTTTATTGTTACTATCTGTATATTATTTTACTTTCTGCTGCCAAAGCAAAACATATGCCTAATTTTTATTGAATAGTCAATTTACAATTTATTATTATTATTATTACCTAGAATATAATGTATATAGAAATTGAATAAATTTATTAGTTAAATATCCTTACACAACTATAGTAGTTTGAAGGGAGAAAGCTATTTAGGATAAAAAAGTTGAATATAATTCGAAAGGAAGTCTATACTTGTAAAGTTTTCGCATTCGCACATAGTATTGAGAAAAAAATGTGAAGAGGTAACAAAATATCGTAGATTTTATTGAGGCTCTTGAGTCGAAAAAAGTGGTTTTTGTAATGGTTATGCCCTTTCTATGTGTAATGTTCTTCAACCAAAGGCGTTTTCCGTAATAACCAAATATGTGTGGGCATATCTTGACTATATCTCATTTTAAATTTTTTTATTCTAATTCAAAATTTGAGGATAAGTAACATAAAATAGAAGATTTGTATCTAAGCCAGCTTTATTAATTTTGAGCCTTAAGGACACATACAAAACGTATTCGTCGTCATATTTAAACAATGTGGTTTGTGAGTTAAGGATAAAACACCAAACATGTGGCTCTTAGAAAAAATTCAATTTCGCAAATCGGCTGTACCGATAGTGTACAATGTTTAATGAAATTAAATTATACGATCTCGGGTGCAAAACCGTTGTTATGGAAAAAGTAATTTTCAGTGAATTGTAAGTTTTTTTCCATCCACACATTTAAGCTCTTTGAAATAAAAGTAAATACTTGGAACTTCTACAATGTGTGTAATAATATATTATATAGAGCAACTGTTGAGGTGAGCCGAGGTGAGGGGACACATGAGCACCTGTTCTAATACGCATCTGATACAATGGTCTTTAAATCCTTCCTTCCATTATAAGTTGGAATTTACCACGATATTTTGGCTTAGATTTTCATGAACTAAACTACTCATACCGCCTCACAATAAGCATAACGTTAATTTAATCTCTTCTAACTGCCAACGAATTCATTAAACAATTCTTATTAGTTCCTCCTATCTAATTGTCTAAATTTGCGAGAAATTAAAGCCAAATATTTTCTAACACTTAAAAACCTCGTTTGTAGTATTTCTAGATAGTTGATAAAATATTTTGTTCATAGAGATCTGACGACAAAGTTATATTTCAGACATAATATAACTCAACCATTAAATAAAATTATCAGCAAATTGATATTACGTAAACATGCTGCAAATAAAACTTATTGTTAAATAAGCTATTTAACTTCATTTACAATATGATAATTGAAAAACAATTCCTGCAACTAAAGTACAAATAATATCCTAATATTAATATTATTCGTCATTTATTTTCGTCCATATTATTGCAAACAAGAAATGTTTCCAATATCACCTGAACCCAAAAATGTCTCATATATTATCCCGAACCTCAAATATTTTGAATTTTGTAATAAAATTGTTTAAATCATAAGTATAAACAATAATGAGTCTTGGTGTAGGTCTTATCTTCACCTAAATGAAGTATTTCACAATAATAAGAGTGAAGTTATATTTTGTGATTTTGTTCGATATTACAACGATTACATTCATTTTTTTCTAATATGAATATTCTCCCTGTGGAATAATAAGTTTAAAACATTCAGGAAAATGTTTCCTAAGATAACAGCACTGGAGGAAATGTATATAAATAGTTATTTTGTTAAACAGTTAAATGGTGAGTGGGAGCAAAAGTTACCAAAAGATATCTTAACAATTTTTATAGAAGTTTGAATTTATATACGCTTATTGAGCAAGAATACACAACTTGACACGGATTAACTCTTTAAAATAAAATCACAATTAAAAAGATAACACATTCTACATAATATACATTAATCTTGAACATGATATAATCTTACAGTAATTTCATTTGCTAAGGAATCTTTGCGCTAGTCTAATATTTATTTACTATTGGCTTGATTTTAATTATTGAAGTTAAAATGAAGAGTGTTAACTACAAATTTGCCGAAAATTATAATTTATTCTTTGAAACACTTATTCTGTAAGAAATTTACGATTTAAATAATATGCCTGTTATGGTTAAATGAAATGTATTAGAACAAAATAATTAAAAACAGGTGTAATAATTTCTCAAATACTTTTTTTTTATTGAAAATTTATAACTGCTGATTGAATTATTTTAGTTTAACTTATTTAGTGGTAAATAATTTGTGCTTTGTTATGATGATTCCTTACTTTTCCAAAGCCAAACAGTTTATACGGATCAATAAGTGTAATAATTGCGTTAAATGTTAGCTATTATTTGTACGTACATTTCAGTTTAAATAGATCTCCCACAAGAACTTCTACTAACTTGTTTCCAAAAACAAAATCTCTAATTTAAATAGTTTTTAATATTCCTAATAATTTATTTATTGTAAATATTTAACAATAACAAATGTAGAAAAATCTCTTTTACTCAAGTATAAATATCGTGAAACGTAATATATTTTTACGATTCAAAACTATAATTTGTTAAAAAGCACAACTTGTTACTATTTTATTTTATATGGACAATATTTTATGTTATAAACAAAATATAAAAGCTTGACGATCCATCAAGTGTTTAACGTCAATGAAGTTTATTTTATTAGGGGATATATTTCGTTAAACTTTGTTCAGCAGTATATATTAATTTTATATCTGGTCAACGATTGAAATTTAATAAACAAACGGTTAGTTCCTAAGCGTTAAATAAAATATAATCAAAATTATTTTACAAAGAAATAACTATTCAGTGTTGAATCCCTTTATAAGGTAATATACAGTTTGAAAGTTAATATAAAATATAAAACACAATACATGAATATAAATATTTTCATTTATTGTACTTGATGAACAAATAGATATTGTATAAGTGTATCAATAAATTTTTATTTTAACTCTAATGACGACATAAAACGACAATTATGACCAACATTAGCCTACTGTGTGGGTTTATAAGAAATGTGTTGCAATAAATCGTTATTATACTTTACTTAGACTTGGATTTGAGTGTAAATTTATTTGCCGTGTTTATTAAAATTACATTTATATGTTAGTATATTTATGGACCCTGATTATTTCATATACTTCATGTAGTATATTCAGGTTATGTTAGCTAATAAATACAAATTTAAATTAGGAATTAGATAAATGATATATATATATATATTTATAATAGGTAATTATTAATATACTAATTCTTAAATAACCACTTATTAAATAATTGGATAGATATATTTTTAACGTAAAACAAATCAATTTTGAACAAATTTGTAAACTGCCCTCTTTTGTACTGAACATCATACACAATCGAAAGTATACCAATATTAAGAATAAGCATAAAAATAATATTTATTTTGTGGGTTTATAAGTAAATTGAAAATGCCATAACTTTAGACATTAACAGCAGTTTTATTGCTCATAGAATACATAAGAAAGAAATGAATCGTATTGAAGAAGCAAAGGTTGCACGCAGTTCATTCATATCTTGTGATTCAATATCCTTTTCAGAACTATTAAAAAAAGTATGTGTTTGTGCATATTTTGAAAACGTGATGGTAAGTTTCCATACATTCGTCGGGTGCACAACATTGATCAGAGTCTAAACACTAAAACAAAGAAAATTACGTAAATGCCATTAGTACAGTAAAATTAGTAAAATGTTAAATTGTGGAAAAACATTGTATTAACTTTCTGACACACTCACCAACAATTTATAAAGATCTTAGCTATTGCTAGGATAATATTTTTATTCTACATTAGTGAGATATTTATTGATTACTTAGAAAAACGTATACACATATTTTTCAACATTTATACATAGCCAAATATTCCAATACTTCATTTTTCTCTAATATAATTATTTCGATGAAAGAGAAAATTGTATTTTTAGGAAATATATATTTTTTTACAATATTGTCTATATGTTTCTATCTATGTGTCTGGCGCCCGTCTGTGTGTCTGATGTCTACAAATGAGCCACTTCGCGTTGAAAGATTTTAATAACAGTTTGTTTGTGGTCCTATCTAATAACTAGATATTATGTATACAGGAAAATTTTGTTCTGAAACTGACTTTGAAATTGCCAGTTGAATATTTCTTTGCAAGTGTAAATTTATTTTTGATAGATATCATAGATATCAAAAATATGGATTAACTAAAACACCCTGGAACAATGGCACAATGTTAATAAAAATCCAGAGTGTGCAAATTATAAACAAAAAATGGATGGACAAATAATCACAAATCCACTGGAAGTTGTGAATGTCTTCAATGGGTTTTTTGCTTCACGTGGGATATATCTTTTGAGTAATACTAGTCCCGGTAATAGGTACTAACTTAAATGTCCTAAACTCAAAGGCATTGGGAGAGCTATATAACCGCTTCTAATCGAAAAAAACCTGAGATGTAGAAAGACTCTCCTTATGGCTTTTAATGCTCTGTTCACGGGAAAGTATTGAGCAAATTGTCACTGATGTTAATGCTTCTTTCTAGGAAAAACTATTAAACAGTTTTTTTCGGAACTGTGTAAACTTGCAAAAACTACAGTATTCCCATATATAAAAAGGAAGGATAAAGTATGTGAGTAATTACAGGCCAATAGCAGTATTACCTACTTTCATCAATAATTTAAAAAGCTCTTTTCACTATTGTTAATAAACTATTTAAACAAACAACTGTATTCTCCAAACAATTTGGATACCAGAAGTGAAAATCAACTACAGTTTCAATAGTCAAAACAATTGACTATGTAGTTGAAGGTCTAGACAATCATAAAAAGGTAGCAAGTATAATCTTAGACCTCTCCTAATCCTTGACTGCGTCAACCATACCTTATTGATAAACAAGTTATACAATAATTGTGCTATGAGATGTAGAACACAGCGAGTCCAAGTTACAGACAGGTTGGCGGGAGAAGTCCAAGCGAACTATGGAGTCCCTCAGGAATCGATTTCTATGACCATAATTGTGTCATATATACATATATACGTGTATATATATGATCTATCATTATATGTAAGAAGTGATATCTTTATTCAATTTGTAGATTACACTACACTTACATTTAAAAGCAGATCCTACACAAAATTTGGAAATATAATCTGTTATTGAAACAAACTCTGTTTGACAATATTTTGTTGAAATAAACTTCCACATAAATGCAAATAGTACCAAACTACTGCATTTAAATATATCTGTAAAAACCTTGATGCAATGTTTTTTGACAAATTACGCATATGTTTTTGTATATTGCGTATACGTGAGAAAATAAAACATGGTAACAGTAGGTATTATATTATTTTTGAGTGTTATTTTATATTATTGCAGTTTTACTTTTAAAGTTGATTCAAACAGACGTTATATCTAGACGTGTTTCACTGGTAGTTTTCTTGAAACACAATGTGTTATTCACTTGAAACTCTGCTCATGGGGTTGAGTCATTAGTCTTAACATTTTACTAGAGTTTAATAAATTGTTTGCACCGATTTTTTTTTTAAATGTGTACTTTATATACAGCTATGGCTGCTTTTTTAAAAATTTTATGATGATTTAAGATTGCCTTTTTTTCATAAACAGCGACTTATAATTTTTGTTTGTTTCTTAAGAGACTGGCACAATTTGATAAAAGTTTATTGACCTGATTTAAAAAAAAATCATAATTCCTTATAGCAGCTAGCCTATATTTATAATTTTAAAAATGTAAGAATTCTATAAGAGAAAATATGTGGTCCCAATTTAATTAATTACTATCGGTTGAATCGTTTGGGCTGTAATGCACTGACATACTACTGATAGTATGATTTAAAAAAAACCAAAAAAAAAAAACACAGTATTTTATATTCTGATTACGTCAAATAGTATACATCTAGAATAAAACCCATAACTAAATTTAGACCTAACTTCTTTATTCTTATGTATGAGTGAAAATAAAAATGCTTAGTTCTCCATGTGTCTGTTAGTTTATCTATAGAACGTATTGAGATATCGAAACCATGTTTGGGAGAATAATTTTTAGTGTACGACATACTCTTATAAATTATTATTTAGCCATCTAAAATAGGTATTATTTAAACTTTTAAAATGACAAACAAATCAAAAACATTTTATATTCCAAAAAACAAACGTTTAACCTAGTGTATGGTGTAGACATAAAAGTATCAATAACAATTTTATGTTGAAAAGTAGCTGATACATCCCTAACAATAAAACATAAACTAATTTACAATAATTTACTAGATTACTCAAATGGTTGTCTTGTTCATCGACTACTTAGTAATAACTAAATAGGCCTATTTATACTGATAAGTGTTAGAACACTAACAACAACATTTATCATAGAATATTAATGATATATCGTTTTTAATTGTGTTACTTGATGTTACGTGTGTATCGTTATATCCTTCAACATAGAACAAAAATAATTACATCATGAGGTACACTATAAAAATGGTTAAATATTTATAATATTGTAAACTTTGTGGCATCAAAATTTTGAAATATATTCAATTTTTAAAATTTGTAAGTCAAAAAATATCATATTTTGTAGACCACTCCAAAACAGATCTTATGTAACCTTCTGTACAATTTGGTGTCGAAGTCGTAATATATACTGAGCCAAAAAGTATTTTGAGATGTGTTTATTAGAACTTTATCTTTATTTCGATGTTCAGAATCAAATAAAAATGTTTGACAGACTGATCTAGAAACAGATTATATATATATAGAAATGTCCCACATTACAATAATTAGGGAATAAAAGTATATAAAATAGTTACATATTAATTAATTTTTAATTAAGTGATCTATTTATGAATTATATCTTGTAAAGACTAAGATAAAGTTAGCCAAGCAAAGTACTAAGAGCATAATCGCTTAATATTATTTTGGTATTAAATACTTACACGCTCCCCCCGCCTTAAACAATAATAATCTGCAACAGAAAACGTTGCAAGGCTTAGCACTAGCACTAACAGTATATAGTTGAAAACCTTCATTGTTACAGATCTAGGATATAACTGAACCCTTTCATGTACCTTAAAAAATTTTATATTAATATATACCAAAGAAATGGATTAAGGTTAATTGATTATCCATTGTTCAATATTAGTAACAGTAACATTTGTCATTTGTATAAACAATAAAAGAAATAATCAAATAAAACAATATGGATTTTACAGTTGATACCATTATACAGCTCTTGTTATTCATCGATATATATTCATTATATGATGTATTGTACTTGTATTGTTCGATACTTCTGTCATTATGTATAGTTACACAAGCAGATCTCATAAGAATACATCATCTTATTGATTAATTATGCACACTTTAGAAGTAAGTTTATTTGATCACGTATACGCATTAATAATAGAAACACAATTCTCCGGACATATTATTTTCCAACAAAGATAACTAACCCCAAATATTGTGTTTAGAATTGTGTATATCTAGCAAAGTACTCATTCAATAACGTATATAATATATAGGGTGTTCATTTCATAATGCAACCTAGACAAGTTAAATTACAAATTTCATCTTATATCAGAATGTCTCTCTTTATTCCGACAAATAAATTAGAATTATGGTTTTAGAACTGACGTAATAATAAAATTAAATGTTAGAAATATCAGACTACTCTTCTAAGCGCTCTAATGATATCAGCTGAGTTATGTTTATGTTTATTTTGAAATAGATTAAGTATTATTATGAACTGCGTGATTTTTTATATAGCCTCTTAGGGAAAGAACCACTAGCTAGAGGACTTATTCATTTGTCAAACTGTTAAGAGGCTCAAATAATTTTTAAAAAATAACAGTATAGGCGTTTTCAACGGATTATTTAACGTACTTTAAACAGTTGTACGGAAATTAAATTTGAAACTTACATATGGTTGTAATAAATACTACTATAAAATTTGAAAATGACAATAATGTTTCTTTTAGAATAGTAGCACTAATTGTTTAATGTTGTCTAAAAAGTAATATTGATTTTATGATATCGTAAAATCAAAGTAAAATAACTTTGAAACATAAATTTGTACTTGTACAACACAAATATATAATGTTATTGTGGAACGATAGTTTTACAAGTATTAATGATATTAAGATTATGTGAAAGAAAATACAAAACATAAGAGACACAGTGAATAAAAAAATCAGTTAGAATTATCTTTAATTCAATTATTAATTACTAATTATTGTTCAATAAATATCGCCAATTATAACACCTGTCACGTGAGTTACAATATTTATTTTGATGATTAAAAGTGTTGAGTATTTTTTTTTAATACCATGTATTCTATATACCTTATAATTTTAATATAGGTTCAACGCTTTTACGTAAATTGGACCGTAAAAATCTTGTTTTTCAATTCTTTGAAGCTATGTAGCTCGTAAACAGCTGGATTAAAAAGTATTTCTATAACAAGTTTTAAATCTAAATGCGTTATTGGAAAAAATACCAGATGGTATCATATCTAAAAAAAACCTGAAAAAATGGAAGATTTGATTTAACTTTTTTAATATATCCAATACTTTCCAATTAAAACAGCTGTTACGAGTCTACAATTTATATAATGGTTTGTCTACAAGTCTTGATTCAATCATTCTATACGAGTACGTAATAGCAAAGTCTCTACAGTTTCATCTCCGATGCAAACCAACCTTTCATCTACTCATAGCTGGAAAACAGCGATACTATCTCCCTATGCCTCTAAATATTGGAAGGTAAATATACAAACTAAAATTTCTATAAACATCAAAATAAAAAGAATTTTGTAAAATAGTATTTTGGATTTTATCTTGGGTCATTGCGAGTTCTTTTAATATTAAAGTTGTTTAATAGTTAGGATTGAAAATAGAGAATGGAGAAGGAGTGAAATCCCTCTTCTAACTGATTTTATTTCTTAGAACAGCTTTCATTATAGGTATCTTTGTAACTCCCAACTTCTATAAATAAGACAGCACATGAAGCCCCGCCCCACGCCAACATATCAAAATATAGATAGCACTTACTGCACGTAACACTGTGTTCTACCGAACCTGACTCACAGTTGGCAAAAAGTTAGAAAAGGTGGAAAAAGTGGCGGTTAACTATTATTTTCTTAAATACAATCTTGTTGAGCACTGTGCTGAAATTCAAAATAATTTCAAATAATAAATTTCAAAACGAATTTTATTTCATAAGTAGATATATATGTAAGTTTAGATTTAGTTTATAAGCAAGACCCTCCGATGATGATAACCATGTTATCGAAATGTACATCCGGGCAATTAGTGGAAATAATTAATAAAGAACAATTAATCAGATAATTGTGTTTTATTTTAAAGTTTCTAGTTGATTATTTTTATTATTTTCTTGTTAAGTCCAAAGTTAACTTTATTACAGATAATGTGACGGTATTTACGGGATGTGGTAAACATTTGCCATATCAATACCTTAGCTAAAATGATTGGATCACTCTAGCCTAGGTGAGATGGCTCCATGAGTCTAACGTTGTTTAAAAAAACCTTGTGTTAAATTGAGAAATGAAGCTAAGAAAGATGTTTACAGTGACCGAAGCCCAGAAGGTTTGGAACACTTACTGTCATCATAGCTCAAATATAATTTATAGTGTTCCCTTCCTATCATGATTCTTCACCTATTCTTCTTCTTCCTATGTCTTCCCTATATGAGCTTTTAGAGGCAGTATACAACAAGGATTTTTTGTTATCTATTTTCTAGAATATCAAAGTCATGTTATAAACAACCAAACTACTGGTAATACTTGTTCTTCGTATGAAATTGCATTTTGTGCTCTTGTGCAATTAAGGGATAAATTATAAAAAAGAAAGGGGGAAAAAGAAAAAAAAAAAGAGAAAAAAAAGAAGAAGGGCGAAGCGAAAAATAATAGTGTAAATTGTGTTACAGTTATTACTAATCTCATATTATATTATTTTTGGTATAAATGTTATTTTACCAAACACATGAAAGATATAAACAAATTAAGTAATATATTGTTTAATTTCAAAATGATACATTGTACTAAAGCTGTACATAATACATTTTTCATAGTAACAAATAAAATTACTCTATAAGAACTTATTCTTGATCAGTATTTAAAAGCTACCGTGCAACAATAATTGTTTAAGTAATACGTACACAAACAAACATATTATTTACTTGTTATTAATCGACAAAAAATTGAAAAATATACACCATACCTGGGACCCAAGTGTTTTGCCTTATTTGATTGTTCGTCTATTATATCAATAATTAGAACAATAACAATGAAATTATATTATTTCCTTATTAAATAAAGAATAGAATTAAGGTTCCAGGTTAAAAAAAAATAAAGTTTCATTTTTATTTTGCTTGATATGATTGTTGTGAAAAAATTTGATTTGTATGACATATTTAAAATAATTATTAAATTAAAAATTTACATATGATTTCATTTGGCAATAGCACGAAAGATTTTATTTAGTTTACATCAAACTTTATCTATTAAAACTTTTTCTATTAATAATATTATCCTCAAAAATGGGAACAACATCAAAGGGAATTTATTATAATTCTAGGAGTTTTTAATTGAGTTTTGGCTAAGTAGAGAGTTTATAGGGATCTTCAATTATGTATGTGTATTTTATCAAATATGTAGATGCTTTAAAAAACAATGCTAATAGCAACATAAATGTTTGAAGAATATTTTGAGAAGGGTTGTTTGTGTTTATGACAATTTTTCTTATGATTTAGCCTAAAAAAGTCAATTCACTCTTTCAATTTAATTGAAAGTGAATTTTTAAAAACAAATCTAAATATTGCGTCAATTAAAATAGTATTCTTGAAAAAAAGAGTAAATCAAATTATAATTTTTAAAATGCCTAAACTAAAGTTAACAGTCTAAACATTATTTGCTTAAAAGTGATATATATATATATATATATATATATATATATATATATATATATATATATATATATATATATTGTTTACTCATAACTATATACAATTACTTTAAAATGAACTCATCTGATTTGCAATACATTATTAATGACCAATTACACCAATGAAACGAATAAAGCAAAAACTGTTATCTAACATTCAAACATGAATTAAAAGTCTTACCGTATAGAAAAGCATAATTGTACATTGTAACTTTATATCTTTAGTTACAAAACTAATGTATTAATACCATATATATATATATATATATATATATATATATATATACCACACAAAAAACTACTGTATAAAATATGTATAAACCATAAGAAAGTTGTTTATAAGATCAACAAGTCGATGTGAAGTTTTTTACAGATATATACGTTTTGAGATTACTTGTGCCCAAAACAGTGGTTTTTGGAATAATGATGAATGTCTGTGTGTTTGAGGCCCGTCTTTTTGTCTGGCATCTGGCATATTAACAATGCTCTACAGCCAAACCACTTGGACAGATATTGTTCTAATTTGTTTAGAGTAGTGTGGTTTTCTAGAGTTGTAATATTTTATATCCTAATTAGAGTTATCCAAAACCGTGCATTAGATTTATAAATTATTTTTCGTCTTTTGACCAAAATAAAATCCCATACAACGTTTTTTCCGTTGTAGAGCTTATGAGAATATCCAAATTTGGTAATTTTAAAAATACTTGAGTAATGTATGTATAAAAGAGAATCTTCGTACTTAAAAATTGATTAAATATATTTATATTCTTGATATCTAGACACTTAGATATTCCAACAAATTATAATAAATTTGTATCTAAGTGTATCTAGAATTTTTATCTAAAATATTTACTTTTAATTATAGAGAAATATATGTCTTATTAATTGAAACATCATTCACATATTTTTAGAGGTAAATTATTATATTACGTATAACATTTGATATTAGTCTAAAGATTAACTAAAGTTTTATTTTTTAATTAATGTTTATTAATTAAATTTAAACGTTTCATATACAATACTGTAAAAGGACACACATCCAATGTAAAGGAAATATGTTCACTTAAAAAGAAAACAATTGTGGAAAATTGTATATTGTAACTCTATAAACTTATAATAATATGAATTCTCGTTTAAATTGCGACATTTACTGTAAATTAACCACATTATAATTAAGCTTTTAAATATTTGTTTGTACAATTTAAGAATTTAAAAAAGGCAATCCCATTATACTTGTTTTTCTGATCTTTATTGATAAAATTATTTAAATGGTAAATTTGTACAGACTTTTCCACGTGTTGTGTTTACACCCCAACCGGCTTTTCTCAATTTTATCTCTTATTAAATAATCTCCTAAATTCAAAGTTTATTTCTGCAAAAAAATTCGATATATATATTTCTATTATTAAAAAAATATATATCATTTCTTTAGGTAAAAACGATTAGTATTAGTTAGTGAGGGCTACATTTCTGTACTTCCTTTTCTCTCGTAAGAAATACAAGGAAAACTCAGTAATGATAATATTATTATTTAAATAAAAATTTTCTTCATAAAGACAGTACGTTTCTGAAACTAGATTATCCCTAGCACTGGATCGGCCCTAGTGCTTTAAATCAATTTATCAGCAATATTCTTAAACTAAACGTTATACGTACAATATTTCCAAAAAAATTCTATTTCAAAACAAAAAATGTAACGTGATTCCATTTAGAGTGCGAAAGTGTATTTGAATTTTACGTAAATACACTCTTTTGGGGTGGGTTCTATTATTAATTATAACAGTCTTTATTTCTTTTAACTAAATGTATTTAAAATATTTAAATTTTCAAAAACAAATTAATTTATGTTTTCAAATATGTCTCAAAATGTCATTCACTATTTCCTGTTTAAATCACTTTAAAATATTTGAAGTGTCGGTGAAGGTCAATTTCCTTTCACTTATGGGAAGTCCCTTATGAAAGTTGTCCTGTCGACCTTATCTGTTACTCTTTATCACCTCCGATGCGTTTTGTGCTTGTTTGACTACTCCTGCTGGCGCTCTGTTGCTGAATTATGAGAACGGATTTTCTAGTTCATCGGTTGTAAAAACATATATGATCCAATTCCTCTTCTTTTCAACTAAAAGAAGTTTCCTTGATATTCTGGCGTATATTCTTGATATATCGTGTCCTGTATCAATTTCTCTTTTTATTGGGTGTGTGATACTAAACACATTAGCTTCTGTGTATTAAGAGTACACTAAAAGCCATTTAGCAAGCCGAATTACTATCAAATATAACAATTGTCAATATAAGTTAATCCAATACAACAGGTTGTACTGAACCTATCATATCGGGAAGATGGAATGCTTAGTCAGCTCAACAAACAGGAACGAATAATGTAACTTATTTTTATTATGCTGAGTAAACTAGTAGGTAGAATGGATAATTTGATCCAGAAATTATCAGCTCAACAACTCGATATAATCAAATGATGTTCAGACGTTTCAGTACGCCAACACTAAACCACCAACAGAATACCACCGCTCATCACGACGATTTGGTTTGGGGAAGGACTAGGGCAGTATGTAATGACTTTCTATATAACGGAATATGGATTAAAATATCCCCGTTACAAAACTAGCCAAGATATTTGGTCGTATTTATTAGGGAGTAAATTCTTCCGATAAAGCTATTAAGGCACACTAAGTATCATACATAAGTAAGGTGATTCCAATCGCCGTTGATAAGAGGTGAAAGTATTAGCGGCAAGAGCTTAGGATATATTATTTAAAGCGTTGGGTTACATGATGCTGCATATTCCGTTACAACTCCCATGAAGGCAATGAGCAAATTAGGAGCCAAGAAAAGGGTACGAGAAAGCGTAAGTTCCAACAATTGTTGAAGAAATTAAACAAGATGGGTGGAGTAAAAGACAATTCAATCAGCAATAAAAACCTATATATTGATAGATTTAAATCCAATTATGCAACTAATTATTATCGACCTGCAGAAATACCAATATAAATTGAGAATTTGATTTTACAAAAGTTTATATGCGGGGTAGACCTTTCGTACAACCGTTACTTGACAAGTCGGTAGTTGTTTGCCTGGACGGTGACATCAGCGAGTGCATATCCTCGAAATATTATACGAAAAAAAGAGATTAATTTAGAGTACTTTTAAGAGTTCAGTAAATATAACCACGAAACGAGATGTCTATGTGTTTTTGGCTTCAAAATAAATATCACTATTCAACAAGCAATGTCAGAGTAATAACTCAGTCATTTACTACCATTTATGCTTGGTGGTAACGGTCCCGTATTTTCTTGGGATGATTTCGGTTGATAGTACTTTTAGTCAAGGAAAGTGGGAAAATTGTCTAATTGATTCAGTCTCTTAAAATTCCATAACTAATCTAACGGCCGGCAATAACTACAAACTGCATTTAGCTAAATATAAAAACGAAAATCATTAAATGGTTGTAAGTATATCTACAGGATCGTATTAAATCCTAATATTGAAATTTATAATTCATATCAGGTTAAACTCATTATTCAATATTCACTGAAACAGAACAATAACGAATAGAAATAGGTTATTTTCTGTTCTAAAAAGATACTACTTTCAACATCTCGTTTTCAAAAATAGTATATTGTATCTATTTAAAAAGGAATTATAATAATAACAAGTTGGTAATATTTTATTGAATCTGAATCGAATACATCCTTTTTGTAAAACAGCATCATTTCCAAAAGATGGAGAGTGTCAAGTTGTCTACTAGAGTGTAAGATTCTGACACACTATATACAATATTACAGCGTATTTACTCTCATATTAAAACTATTTAATATAACAGTAAAGCTAAATGCAGTTCCGATAAATCACAGAAGCGAAGCAGTTTTGCTATAATTAAACTTATCTTTCTTTTACAAACAGCTTTCCCATTAAACCTACATCACTTAATATAGTTAGTTAAAGCGTAATGAGATACTCTAGAATATAATTCAATAACCAAATGAAACACAATATTAAACAAAAAAACACATTATTTATGCAATACAAATACAAGACAACTTGATTCTTTTGCTAAGCTAGTTACAGTACATTCTCAGTAGGGTTTGTTTGTATAAAGAAACTGAGGATAATTAATTGTTTTGTCCTGTTTGTTTGTATTGCACAAATAAAATAGTTCTTTAACATTTTGTTTATAATAATTTAATGCTTAATATTTGTTTGAATCATATTAATAATAACAGTATTTTTTGTAACTATTTTTACCGTCATTTTAACTATTTTATTGCTAAACTCAGAAATCAAACAGTGATCAACTTGCCGCCATAATAAATACTATTATTTTTAATTAGAAAATAATAAGTATCACTTGTATCTTAGAGACGTTTTGAGAAAAAGGTAAAGAAAATAGTTAATAAATTGGGTGATTTTACCCAATTGGGTAAATTGGAAATGAGACGATCTGTTGCCCAAAGTTTTTACGTTAAAATATTTATTTACCTACAAATAATAATAATTGTTATTAAATAAACGTTATCCTACATTTTTTGATTTAAGAGACGATGAAAGAATGATTTTTAAAGATATAATAGATAAAATACATTCAGGCAGGAATTTCTTAGTTTTAAATAACGTCTTTAAGTTAAAATAGTTAATTTAACAATTTACACCAAACCAAGTCACCACCTAACCACATACATTACTTTCATTTAATAATAGATTCATCCGAAAACAAAATCTACACATACGACAGACACCATTCCAAGACATACTCTTCTGATCATCAGGGATTTATAAATGGGCACATGCTACAAAATAATAGACGTGGATTATCAGATACAACAACCAAAAATGAAATGAGCTAAAGAACTTTACATATTTAATTTTTTCGTTAAAAATAAATGGAAAATTAAAGAACAAAAAGAGAATTAACTAGAACTAGACATAAAATAAAATGTGAAATCTAATATCGTTTTATCTTCCAAGACGAGTGTAGCTTCCCTTAGATATCTCAACAACACATCATGAAGCACGAAATGATTAATCATCAAAAACCCTTGTTCTTGGTTGAGAGAACAATCTAACGTAGAGGTAGTAACACATGTCACTAGTACATGATAGCGACCCACGTCTAAAGCTGCCATGTAATTATTAACAAAGCACTAGAGGAATCGTTATTTAGACCTAAAATAAGGTATTGAAATGAATATAACATTTTTCAAATAGAATCTTCTAAATAACAATTTGGATAGTTAATACTACAACATTGACAAACATTTAAAAAGAGTAATCGTGTTTTTTATTAATTTTAAGCAATTTTAAATGCATGTAACATGATATTTGGAAATATTGTAAATAACTAACGTTCATTTAAACGTAGGGTTTACTAAATAATATTGCTACCAGATTATATAAACAATATAATGAAAGTTTCGGAGTTTCAAAATTTGTTACTAACCAAAATTAAAACTAACTGATGAATGTGCTTGACGTATTTTATGGTTTATTCATTAAATTAGATAATATTTAATAAACAAACATATATTCAAATGACGTTATTAATAAACCAACTAAAATATTGTAATTTATATTTAAGTTACATTTTTTGTCTATTTCCTTAATGTAGTTCGAATTTGAATGTTCTTATTTACATGACTACTTCTCAACATTATTTATAAATAATACATAAACCCTTCTCTTTTTAGAACGCTTAATAAGAAAAACTGTTTTAAACTGTTCCATTCATATTCAGTAATGCACATTGAAATGTAATAAATAAGACTAATCATATCAGTTTGCCTGTATTTTACGATAATTTAAATACATTTTAAATAATAAGTACTTGGAACTTTTATAAAGACATATTTCTTGGTTTTTCATATAAACTGACAACTAATTGGTCCTTCCCTCATTATTTAATGATTATCTAATTAAACGTTATTCAATAACTGTATATCATTTAATAAAAATAAATATATCTAAACAAATTTAAAATAAATATTTATTTCAATATATGGTATATTGCATTCATTAATCCTTTAAATGTAAACGAAAAGCTTTTTTATGACTCGGATAATTCAAAATAAATTGAAAAAACTATTAATAGTGTTTATTTATTAGCCATTTCGTAAAGTGATAGTATTATGATTTTAATAGCGATAATGGTAATTTTGTTTTGATAATTTACAGTGAAATTTTCTTTTTACAGTATTTTTCCTCCCACTTTTTAGTATTTTAAATGTCTTGAGATTGAAATCAATCAAATAAGAGCCACAGGTGTGAGCCGAAAAACATGTGTTACTATGTTTAAAATGGATATGTAATTTCTTTTCCGAATTGGGTTTATATTATCCAGGAAATTGCAAGTTTGCAATGCAAAGATATATTAATAATTACGGGAGTTTATTTGGAATAAGCCATCTAATTTTGTCGGTAAAACATGGTAATTATTTCATGTTTAGTTCTAATTATCACGACATATATAAAAATATACCACTAATAACTGTATTAACAAATGTTGGTTATTAAAATAGTGGCTGTTAACGTAAAACTAAATGTAACATAAATAACTGTTTTATGCTTTATGTTTTATACAATTATTATAAACATTATGTATAGTAATGCTTCAATATCATAATTTAGTACATAAGAAAAAGAATTAATCAACAAGAAATTATAATGAGAAAAATATCATTTTGAAAGTACGTAGTGTGTTATTATTACGTAAAATTGTTAAAATTACAAACACATGACTTTAAGGTGAAAACTATATTGGTGAAAACTTGTTTAAAATATTATTCATTCAAACCATACACAATTAAATTTTCATAAACTCGATTTTAAATGAAATATCCACTATCTGTACAATAAAGAATTGTTATTATTGTTAATCACATACAATTTGGTAACCTGTTGCAATGCATCGAGTTTCAGGTTTACTTAGAAACATCTATGGGTTGAATTTTTTGGTCATTTATTTTATTCTAAACTATATGACTTCAATATCAATACATCACAATTATTTCTTCAAATTTACCATAACTATAATTAAGGTGGTCACACTCTTATTATCAAATTTATTATTATTATTTTTTAATGCCACTTAAATAAAGTTCTCCTTTTACCTTAATATAAAAGTCCCAATATTATGTAGGCTACTATCGTCCTTCTTAGTTGTTCATTAAGGATAAAATTCCTCAATAGGAACGTTGGCATTGTGTAAATACAATTTTTACAACTATACGCAAGATTTTGACATTTTTCTGCTATAATTTCTTAGAAGTTCTTTGGCATTTATTAACCCAGATATTGTTTGGAACAGGTACTGTTTTCTGTCGACCTGTTATAATTCACTTTGTACTTTCTTGCTGGAGACATCACCAAGACCACACACTATGTTGATGATTCTGAGTTGAGTTCATTCATGCATATTTTTATGAACATTCGTTCCTCTTCTACATTTGTGGTATCGAGAAGCGTGTTTTATTGCGATAGTTCGTTATTTTCCTTGGCATTCACATACTATCCTGGAACTGACGAGGAGACAACTCAGCAATTTTATGGTTACTTACCTGTCCGAAAGGATAGCTATGTCATGAGGTCTATTTCTATAGATTTTGAACTGTACACGTATTATATATTACGTGATTGTTATAATAAAAAGATTCTTGGGTATATAACGATAGTAATGTTTGGGTAGGTTTACGACATAATAATAACAATTTTAGTTAAATAACTAAGAGAAGATAGCCCTAGATGATAAAAAATGAAAACTAAGAGATCATAAATTAATAATATTTTTGTTTATAAAATAAACGTAGAAGAATTGTTAAATTTGGCTAAAACCTAAAGGTATACAACTAGCCTAAGTAAAACAAGCGACCTAATTATGAATATAAATTAAACACAATTTTAATGGAAGATCATATCTAAATAGATGTTAAATAGTTTTCTTGAAAATAAATATAATTTGAATAATTTTAATAAATATTAATAATATTTAAAAAGATCTAAAACCCTAACGATTTTACAAGTAAATGCGATGTATATTATGTTATATGTTTTTGTTATATCAAATAGAATACTTCAAATAACACCACCATAGACATAAGGTCAAAATAAGGTCACATAAGTTCTCTGTAATACGTCCTTAGAGAATTACCCTTCTCTAAAATCAAACAATTGCTCGGTATAAAATTAGTATATATAAAACTATTAAAGACTACTTTTTTATGAACAATTTTAATTATTTTTGAGAACACAGTTAATAAATATATTAGTTTATAATTACTAATGATACAGGTATCCAAATTCTTTAATATAGCGAAAACATATCAGGAAATATTCCAATCTGCATAATCAAGTTATATATATATATATATATATATATATATATATATATATATATATATATATATATATAGATATATCGGGTTATATATAATTTTGTATTATTTCAACTAAATTTACACTAACACTATCACTTCCTGCTGCTTTCTCATTTTTGAGCATGTTTATTATAACAGATATATAAATATTTTAAATAATGGAGAAATTATAAAATTAAAATAAACTCAGGATTGATTTAGTTATTTTCAAAAAAAAATTCATTTCCACTCTTAAATTTCATATCGGGACCCTTACTGACTTTTCCTGTTACATTGGTAATATAGAAGTGTATCTGACCTGCAATATAATGATGGCCCACCTAACATTTTTTCCAGAATAAGGTCAGATACAATTCTATCTATAGAATACGGTTTCTCAGTTGAAACAACTCAGTTATTATCGATATGAAGAATCGTGTTTATACTGCTCTTTTATGAATTAGAGATAATAACGTTCCTTTTGTAGTTATATATATATATATATATATATATATATATATATATATATATATATATATCACTCTGTTTATAAAAGATTTACTAAACCAACAGTGCTTATCTTGTACGGTTAATTTAGTATTTTATGCTAAAATAAATTTATTTTTCAAACCCGTATAGATAGCAAATCATGTATACACTATTTAATGTTGTCAGTTTTACTTATTCTTTGTCCAATAAAATAACGAATTAAATACTGAATAAATCTCAAACAATTTTAATTATTTTAATGACCAATTAAATTGATCACGTAGATCAGACCAACTTTCATTGATTAGAAATTGAAATATTTATCTGAATTTGTCTGAGTTTGATGATTTAAAAGGAACTTAATATTTTTATTATATTTCATATTAGACAAAAATTCACAAACTGTTAATTTAGAATATGCTACTCATATATGAAATGTTTTTCATTACCAGGTATGTTATATCTTTCTCTTACAGATTTAATACCCTGGTCTTTAAATTTATTCATATTTACTCTTGTGGGAGTACCAAGTAACATCATAGACCCATATATTATTTTAGTAGAACATATTTTTTTTCAATATATATAACTTATGTCTTTAACATAACCAATAATTGAACATTTGTTTTCATTCTAAATAGCTTTGAATTTCCGTAATATAATTAATTGTAAATATGGAAAAGATGCCAAAAATAAACAGCAAGAATCGTCAACCTTTAGCATAATATTAGGTGAAATATTTCATAAGCCTCCCATTTTTAAAGGTTATTTCAATTTTCAAACATGCCACACCCTTTAATTCTTTAAATACCTAATTTGATATTATGTATTCATCTCTCTGAAAAACTAACTCATCTTAAAACTTAACATATTCATTTGTGCGTTTGAAATTGGTGAAAGTTTGTAGATACACTTCTAATATCCTAATGTAAATAAAGAATATTTGGACCTTTAATAAGTTATTCAAGTAATGAAACTTTATCTTTACTTGCTTCTATAACTGTGTTAACCTAATGGTCCCCATCTATATCATTCTTTACCTAAGAAACAATAAAAAATATTTCACTATAAGCTAATTTTAACATTGAACATTATTAAATACTCCAAGTAATCAGAAATCAAATAATTAACCTAACCTAAACTAACATAAAAATTATAAATTCATTTTAAAGGTATACAATTAACTTTATAAAATATTAAATAGTAATATAATTACATAACCTGCTTTCCGTCAGAGACTTATTTGTTTGTCTTCCTTAGACTCGTTTTGTGATCGTAATTCGGATTCTGTGAATAATACTAATGATGGGATCACGATACCGAAACGCATCTAAGAAAGACGAATAAATAAGTCTCTGATGGAAAACAGGTAATATAATTATATTACTATTTAATAACTTATAAATAATTACAAATCAATATGTATTATGACAAGCAAAGCTTATAGATTGCAACATCTAATAACATGTACTAAAAATAATAATTTTAAAATCTTCAAAATATTCTCACACACATAAAACTAAGTGAATTTTTGTTAGGTATGATATAAAACTCTTGCAATAATAAGTTAACTATACACATAATACCTAATAAATGTAAAATACTTACAATATCTCAAGATTATCCAATTTTGTAACACGTTTCACCGGTGCATTATCTGCAATAAGCAATAAGATTTACCCAACCCCACCACCAAGTATTTGTAGCCACGTTGATTTTGTAATTTTGTAACCTTTCTAACAGGACTCAACATGTCATTTGATTTTAATAGCATATCGACAACCAGTCCCATATATGTTGTTGAGAGTGATATTTTTACTCATATTAAAGAATCAATTTTTTTTTCTTTTTGTCTTTGCCTGTACATATATTTCCGGGTAATCTCTATTTCCAGCCATCATCCCAGTCGATGACACATAAATCGTAATATTTGTTATGGATAGATACAGCACTACAAAAACGTTTAAGACATCTTTATTTTTTCCTGCTTTGCTCATCTCTTAATAATGCACAAAATAATTAAGCCTTTCCACGAGTGTTTTACCTTCTACTTTAGAGTAAAATTGTAATGATTCAGTTTTTTAATTTTTTTTTATTGAATATTTAATGCTCTTATTGTTATCATTAATTTTACAGTGTCCTAAATTTATAAAAAAATATCATAATCCGTTTTTAAAGTTATTTAAACAGGGTGGACGACTCAAATTTTCCGAATTGACGTAATTAATATCCTTCTTACCGATTACAACACAATTCTAATGACACATTATGCTACATTCGATGCGCTTAATTTTGAGATTCCGTGCAGTGACTGGTTCCTTACAAAACAACACAACCAACCATATTCTATATTTATTTTTTGTAGTTTTAAAGGGAAAACTCTCTCCGTCAGTATTGCATTAAAATAAATAAAAGCTCATAAAATAGTAAAATCTAATCATTTTATCTTATAAAAGCTTGAGAGTTGACGAGATCAAGAGGTGGCCTTATGAGAAGTACTTAACTCATAATTATGTATGTATGTACACGTGGAAGGTGTAGTCTCAACTAGATAGTTATAATTACTACACTCTTACTACAAGTTAATTGAGGTGCAGGAACTTTTAATAAAGTACTTTCGTTTATAGCATTATTCATATTATAAGGATAAAAGACTCCCTGAACCAAAAAAATAGAAACCATTCAAAGACTAATATATCCAGTTATGTTTTTTTATTAAAAATAAAATTACCATTCGAGGATATAGTCAGTATCCTCAGATGTTTAAAACTACACATGAAATTAAATCTAAGTAGACTACTAAGTGACGCCCCCTTACACTCTTAATTTGCCTATCACAAATATCTTGCCTCAGATAATTGACTCGGATCTGGATGGTTCAATACTCTTGGCAATCCTATGCATTTTACAAAATTATTAAATATAAACTATTAGAGTAAACCAAATAAGTAGAATTTATCAAATTGAAAAACGCGCGCGCCCGAAAAATGACTTTGAAATTAACCTTAAATTAATATAAACATAAATTAATCACAAATAAACTTTCCAAATAATTATGATTAAACATAGTAAAATGAAACATAAATTGAAATTAAAATACATTGCACTGTGAAACTAACTTTTCTAAAGGTCTACATTTTATGGTCAATAATTGACTACACCAATCCCTTCAATTGTCATGAAAACTTCACTATTATAAATTCCAAAAAATGATTGAAATGTATTCCGTCCCTACACATTCTTGCTATTCGTCTGAACAATTGTGAATCATACCACTGTATTCCGTGAATTATAATTATATATGTTTCAGTGAGAAATAATCTCTTTTAACTATTTGGAAGGAATATAATTGTTACGTGTACAAAACTCTCTCATGTAAAGCGTCCTAATTGTTGTTGGTATAATGAGGGGGGAATATGAACCGTATGTAAATTATGTAAATTATTAAGTTTAGTGACTTTCTTTTTTAAGGAGAGGCGTAAATAATTTTTAAAGTAATTTGTTAAACCGATTAAGACCGTAATTTTTTGAAATTAAAATGTGAAAGTACTACTTGTAAATTACCAATGATAATACTTTAAAGGTGATATGTAAAACCATAATTAAAAAGAAAAATTCATTTCCTTCTTTAACTTTCAGAAAGTATAGATTATGTTTTTAGATTTGGTGTTTATTTCAAAAATATTTAGTTTAACGTGTTTGAAAAATGAAACTTATTTTCCTTTTAATTCCTGGTTTGTCATTTATTTGAAAAGGGTAAAATGTGTATTTATTATCTTATACATTTACAGACAAAATAACATATCCTACCTTATTCAGTTTGTGGTTTGTTTCAAAGGATAAGTATATTTTATTTATCACACAATTCGTCAATTATATAAAATATAAAGAGAATAATCGTATTTAAGTTCTAATATAACATTTTAAATGCAACATCAAAGAGTAATATTTTTATATGTAAGACATATTTATGAATATATATATATGGACTTCCACTAAGCATTCAGTGTTATCATAACTAAAGTATAAACAAAATACTTATATAATTTTAAATAGTATTCACGAAGATGGTAGAAAAAAAGCTCTCACTGATCCTGTGTTAATACAAACAACATGATAAAAAAAACTCCATAAAATTAGAATATGCAATTTAACTGTATAATATTGTTAATACGTTAAATAATACAGAGAACCAATAATGGATATTATAGTTTTATGTAAAGAAATATCAACAAGTCAAATCTAAAAGTGAAGTCACTGTTGGTATATTCAGATGCAAATTCAGATTTGTCATTTGTCAAGGACTAGAGAGAATATACAAATGTCTTACAGTCACAAAAATGAATTAATCACTGGGACGTATTCACTCTGCATACAAATTGAGTCAAACAGATATTTGATATAAGAGAGGGCGCTGGGAGGTTGGAGATTTTTTAATTTAATTTTTATTTATATTTATTTTTTACATAAAAAAGAAACACAATTGAAATGGAAATAACTTAAATGCAGTCATTTATATAACAGTATTATAATAAACCATTTCAATGTAATTTAATTTAGAACCTTCAAATTCAGAGATAATTAATTATCAAGAATTTAAATCAAAATATATAACTGACGTCTCCGAGAGAACTTTCTTTTAATGTAACGCTTAGATTATGCGTGTTACTAAGTTCCAAACAGAGCTTATTTAAAAAAAGAAACATTAGTTATTACAAAAGTTTTGAGTAAGGTAAAAATTAAAAAATTAGGAAATTTGCTAAATATAGCATATATATTAGTAAATAAATAAATATAGTAACTAACTAGATTTAAAAATCTGTGTATTCGTATAAGAAATAAAAATTATTATTGTTTTATGAATAAAAAAATCTTAAGTTAAAGTATAGATTTTTAGACGTTTTATGTTGTGTATACCCTTACATGAGATTTGATTCCAAAAAGTAAAACTGAAAATTAATTTATCATCAAAATACTTTAAACTGTCACCACTATTAAAAACGTAACGAAGAAAATAAATAAAACCAAAGATATTTATATAAAACTAATAATACGATATTCATTTTAGGATGACACTTATGTGGACTTACAAAAGTTAATTTATAACAGTTTCAAAAAGTAAAAACAGCACATCATTATTGATTTGGAATTTAATATAAATCACTTGTACAGCGCGATCGTAAAGTCACTGTTCACTGGAATAAATTTAAATAAAACGACATAACACAAATAAACAATTAGAGACATATGAAAAATATCGAAGGTATAAATAAGTGAAATAACACATTTATATATAATAACTTAGCTTGTAAAGTAGTTATAAAAGTAATTAAATTATTCAAAGACTCTGTTTATACTTAATTTATAGTTTACGTGAATGCCGGATCGTATAGCATACACCATATTTATTAATGTAAAGAATTTACAGTTTTATAGGATGTAACACGTTCATTCTTCGGATTTATTCTGTCTTCAAGGCTTTTTTGTGCTGTACAGTAGTAGATGGCAGTTGGTTTCAAGCAAGTAGTTTTAATAATGTCTATTGTGAACTGAATGAATAATAACATCATTCGTTTTGTTTGTTCTGTAATACACTTTTAGATTTATCAGGTAAGTTTCATCTATACGTAGTTGGTTTTAACAAGTTAATTAACAGTAATCATCAATAATAGGTTGTTTGAAATATTTATGTCAGTTGGTCTGTCAGTGTGTCAATGATTTAATCCCGGTGGTTTTATTGTATTAGATAGATTTTTCATGATTGTAAATTATAGTTAATAGTTTGCAATCCCTTTTATACACTGTACTATAACTTTATTGTACAAAGTATTTTGTTATATATTGTTTGTTTTTACTATATTTCACATAAAATGACTATAAAATCAGGATAAATGTATTGGATTAATATGGAACAATTGTTAATATTTTATCAAGTTTAATTATAATGCGGGATTTACGTCTTATTTTTAGTGGCGATTACGAATTTGGTGTCTGGGAATGAAATCGAAGCTGTATTTTCACTGATTCAGCACAACTTAAATATTTCTTAGCGTAGGTTATGCAGAATATATATTGAAATCCATAATGACGAGAGACGATATACATTTTTTTCCATTTACATACGAATAGTTATAATCAAATTTATTTACAATTTTGGATTTGAATTTTTCAATTTTTGTCTTTCATATTTTAAGTTTAAAAACATAAATTAAGATTTTATTATTATTATTTTTTTTTTTTTACATTTTGTTTTTTATAAAACTTTCATAAAAATTAATACATTGCAATTATGCACCTTCGGAATATGTTAATACCTTTTATGACATACCTTTTATAGAACTTCATATACATGAGAAATTAAAAATTTCCATAATCATGGAAAAACAAATATTAATATATACTACACTGTATTGGCACAACAAGTCGGTCTAACACAAAAAGCCTTACATGGCCAGGTGTTAGTTCAACCAATATTAATACGGTTCCCAAAAAAACAATGCGCCCAGATATAAACCCTAGGACCGTACTGGCCCTGTTCCTGTGTGTTTAGCAAGGAATATTTTAATGTTAGGTGACCATTGAAAAAGAAACGATGAGCGCAGTCCAGACGTCTTCCTTCAGTTCTGGTTGATGCACGAATGGTGCTGAACAAGTCCTTTTCTCGCATACATGATAGAAAAGGGGAGGGGGAGGTCAATGATGATATATATATATATATATATATATATATATATATATATATATATATATATTCATTGTGTAATATTTTCCGTTTAGTCTAATTTAGATGCTTAAAGTTTTCAAGAGAATAACAACTTACACACGGAGATCAAGATTCCGATTTTAAAGGAACAATTGTTTTTTAGATTGTACATAAGAATGTGATAGATGGTTAATTAAAAACACATATTTGGATTTCGACTAAGATCGAAAGTCATTTTGTAATAAAATACGTTAGTTAGTTTCTATTCAAAAAGAAAAGAATAAAACTGAATTTAATAAGAATATTCAACTCAGTACAAACATATTTCTGCTTGAAAAGACTTCTTAATGAATGCAATTATTTTAAAAGTTTGAATACAATTTTTATTTACTTCAATATTCATATAATAAATTACTTTTGTAACTTTGTGAAACTTTTAAATTATCTCATGGTATGAGCAAGGAACAAAATTATTCTAGAATGAAAATGTTTCATCCGTAATTACCCAAAGGAAATCAATATTTAATTATAAATCAAAGTTTGATTATTTCAAAATTATGTATAGTATGCATCTCACTGAAAATAAATCGATTTCTATATTAATAATTTTAAACATTAAATAATGACTAAAGTTATTATATAATTGAAATGATATTTGAACGTGTACATTTTAGATATTCTCTAATGAAATATTTAAAACTATTTCCATTTAAACCAGTGTCAAACCATTTATCAATAATATATTTAGGTAATTTTTGCCTTTCAACTATGGAGTCGATATAGTTAGACACTTTCAAACTATCTAAAGGTATAAACAATCTCTTAATGTAGAGAATAACAATTATGTTTATTTTAATCAAAGTATTTTATATTTTGTTAGATGACTTTTGCTAGGGTTTACGAAATGGTAACATGACCAGACAATATTATTTGTGATATTTGCATACATACTGCTTAACATAACGCCGAAGTTGCACTAAATTTTAACTGTTTCTCCTACAATATAAACTCTAAGTTCAAGTACATCCCACTAATTCTCTCATTACTTAAAGGAAACTTGGTCTGACTTATCAATTTTCCTTTAATCGCTATTTGGTAATGACTGATTTGCCTTAGTTAAGATGTGGATTATTGATGACATGACACAAATATTAACTAAAACATATAAGATAACATCGTCTGATGTTGTTGGATGGGTCACTTGAACTTGTTTTATTAACAGGCAATGGATTAAAGAATTTCTCAAACAAGCGCTATTACTAGAAAATGTGTTCTAAAATGTATAACTAAAAATACAATTATATTAGGCTCTGTGTCATCATGTTATAATAATCTGAATTTCATGTACAGGTTTTATAAAATTTTAGTTTTTGACAGAAATTTTATGATAATTTTTCATGGAACGTTAAACACACTACGCTTTGCTTCACGTATTTTGATATAGGCTATACAAGTACAGTGAAATATAACGTGATTATAAGATATTTACTTTAAAGCGTGTACAATTCATTCAAGCTTACCATTGCATGGACAGTACATTACTTGAATGTATCTGACAACTGAAGATGATGAATTAGCTATTTAAATATCATCTGTTATGGCATTGATTAATTATTGTGTTTACTTGGTTTTCCATTATTTGTTGGTTTTCATTATGTTTATAACTTATTGTTCTGATCAAAAATTAAATTAAATAAAAAACATAATTTTATAACAAAATGTACAATTTGACAACTAAGCTGAACATATTTCAATAGTATTCACATTTTACTTATACGACTAAAATAATCTACATGTTAAATTAAACAGAAGAAACATAACTTTTATATTTTCAAGGCACTTTTTGTGAAAATCAAATATTATTTTGATTGTGGTTATTGTTTGTAGTCTGTTAAAGGGTTTGATTAACTGGTGACTCATAGTTACAGGTCTGTTTTTATTTGTGATTTTCGTAGGGTTGAGTAGTAGTGAAGTCAAGACGAGAGGTACATCCTCAAAAACCGACAATCACGCGTCATTGTGAAACAGTTATTGATAAAATGAAACTTTGAATTAAAAAAAAAAATTCTTTTTGAAAGACATTTTCAATGATGTGTTTCACGACATATGTTGCTATTTGGAATTTCTGAGTTTTAATCTGTTTAATTTTTTTTTAAATTGTATATATTTTTTAATTTTTTAAATTTTTGAGTAAGGGGCGACTTAAGCAAATTTCTGTAAAAGGTTATATTCTCATGAATCTAGGATAAAGAATTGGTTTATGTAGGTAATGTTATGTGTTAATAATGTACAGCTCGATCGTAAAGTCACTGTTCACTGGAATAAATTTAAATAAAACGACATAACACAAATAGACAGTTAGAGACATATGAAAAATATCAAAGGTATAAATAAGTGAAATAACACATTTATATATAATAACTTAGCTTGTAAAATAGTTATAAAAGTAATTAAATTATTCAAAGACTCTGTTTATACTTAATTTATAGTTTACGTGAATGCCGGATCGTATAGCATACACCATAATGATTAATGTAAAGAATTTACAGTTTTATAGGATGTAACACGTTTCAATCTTCGGATTTATTCAGGCTTCAAGGCTTTTTTGTGCTGTACAGTAGATGGCAGTTCGTTACAAGCAAGTAGTTTTAATAATGACTATTGTGTAAAACACATTACATAAAATAAGTAAAACATAGTTGTGTAGTTTTAATATTAAACTAACTGTAAAACAATACTTTTTTGACGTTTAGCATATACGCCCTCTACATTCGCATTAAAATAACTTTAAACTTTTTTTTATAATGATCAGTGGTCAGAGACTTCTAAATCAACCTACATTGAAAAAATGTCTAAACACGACCCCAAGCCCCCCCCCCCCCAAGCACTTTTTAGCATTTTTAAAATTTGAAAATATTTTTACTAAATTCTCCTAGGTCGAAATGTGGGGGTTTAGATTAAAACGAAGGTACATTTGGTTAAGTACCTATACATTGCCACGAGTGGTCTGATTCATCCTATTTGTATGTAAATTTTTTATGTTATTTTAACAAACTGGTTTAATCATTTCACATGAGAAAAAAAATTCACCATTTACAGTATTTGTAAAAGAGAGATGAACTAAACACATTATTTTATATTATTATAGTTAATTACCTCATTAGGCACATATATAAAAACAAAGGATGCAGAACACATTTGAGAAGCCACATAAATTGTATACTAAAGCTTACCAATACATACACATTATAAAATCCCGTTTCTATTTTTTTGACACCAAAAAGTTGGAAAATGAGTTAAACCTGTGCATAATAGGATGCATGGGCCATGATCCAGCCTTTGAACAATTCTGAAGAATATTAATTTTTTTTTAATTTGGAAAAGGGGTGTTAAATAATTTTAAAACAGTGTCGTATATTTTTTTGTTCCAAAATATTTAAAGTTTACGCAGTCATAAAAACGAATTTATCTTATCAGATGTTCCAATAAGAACATATATTTACAAAACATTAACTTAATATGTGTATACATCGATGACAGATTTTATATTTTTATTAAAACTGGTTTACGACTAATTTAAATTAAACACAATCCTAGTTATATGTTTGTGAATACAAACAATATTCAAAGATTTAACACGTTTCCTTAACAAGGTCACCCAGAAACATAAGTTAGAAGAAACCTAAGTAAACATATTGGATATTTCCTAGCGTAGTAACATGAAACTATACTGTATAGATTTCAATGGAAGTAGGATAACAATATCAAATTATCCTACAATATAGAATCAAATGAATATATACACTGCCTCACAAAAGTATAACGAATTAATAACTGTTATTTCTTTTGTGTGGAAAATGAAATTTCTTTTTTATGTTTAAATAATAAAGAGTCTGATATACGTATTAAATTTAGACAAACCAATTAGTAAGTTTTTAAGTTTAATTAATAAGCTTGTTGGATTATTTCTTTAAAGTTTAAAGAAAAAAATGTATAGAAAGATTTCAAAATAAATAATATATAAGAAAAACTATAATGAAAACTTATTAGGTTGAACTAGAGTGTCAAAAGCGTTGTCATGTAAAACATAAAAATACGTGCAATTGAGAAAAGCCTTATTTAATATAGTGTCGTTTCTATATACGAAATACGTTTTTCCCAAGGGAAATTAAGTCCTGTATGTCTCGATGGTCTAAAGTTCTTGATAACAATGAGGCAATGATCTTTATCTCGTGGTGGTCACACCACATTCATAGTCCCTATTCTTCTCATTTAATAACATTTATAAGATTATTAAAATTTACACGCCTAATATACTCCAAGGGTACATTTTATTATATTTCAAAATATTAAAAATAAATGAATATACTCAATAAAGTGACTTACCACGTTGTAGTGTATTTAGTAACACATTTTATATATTTACACAACTGTAAATATAGTCAACTCCATGTTATTTATTTTTGATTCTTTATCAAAACTTTTATTAACAATTTTCCACTCCTGTCTACAATTCTACAAGTCTACTATATTTTATGTGTATATAATATATATATATATATATATATATATATATATATATATATATATATATATATATATATATCCTGAATCTAAACAACGTAAATGAATCACCTAGTTGTGTATTAAAGCAATAATACAGAACCTATAAAACTGTTACATTTACTAATAATATTTTGTTTTTAGTTTTTTTTTTAAATTCTTATCGCCAATGTGATATCATAGTTTCATTGAAATGAATATATATATATAAACAAAAATTCTCTTTCTAAAATTATGTAATATTTTTATGCTATGTGTTTCCTCTCTTAAGCACTACAATACTTATACTAATAACATAATATTTTACATTCCTATACATATAATTTTTATTTATCATTTAACAAAAAATTATATTTGTTTAAATAATATTTTTACCTACTACATGTATATTTTACATTTTTTTTTAATGCGTCAAAGTGACAGTATCATTACCGTGTATCGATTCCGGATTCCCTCAATACTAAATTTTACTTGAAAAAATACAAACTTCAACACGTGTGTTTAATAATTTGACTCTTAAAGTTTAATTATTTTGCTACTTCAACTAATGGACACTCAACACGTCTTTGGAACTCGTTTTCACCTTTAAATATGAATCTCCCATTATTTAGATAAAGGTCTAAATAATATTGACGACAAAGAACAGTAAAGCCGAGTGGTCATTTAGATTTATAATTTAAAAGATTCCACACTCAATAAATTGCCTCCGATAATTAATTAGAAACCTAACTGAAATTAATATATCATGTTCAATTTGAAATTGTTAATTGATTTTTATTAGGTAATGGAAATACTAGACATTTTTATGTTCACATATTTTTTCTGTAGAATTTAATATTAGGTTACTTGATGTATTATTATTGTTGCAGTTTCAGTTAATGTGGGTTTAATTATTAAATCGCGTGGATTTTCCATCGATTGTAGTTTAAATAAAGACAACTCTCTTATTAAAAAAACAGAAAAATCCAACAAACCATTCATAAGATATATGTACTTCAAATTTAGAAGTATTGTATCAGTAATAAAATGTATCATTAATGAAGAAATTTCGACATCAAATATCCACATTTTCATTCTACATAATGTTTTCTTCTGCCTACTAAACTCTTATACATTATTAATGTTGTTTGTCGAATATACGATAAAACAACTACTAAACATGATTTACAGTAACATAATGAGATAATATTTCCTCTAATTAAATTCCATTCCCTTAATCCATGTAAAATTTACTGCGTCTAAAGATGAGTTGAGCAGGTGTTTAACCGTTTAAAGATGATAAACGGTGTTTAACGATACGATGAAATGGGGTTAATTTCATGATGCTATCAATTTTCTTCTTTTTTTCTCCACATTTTAGTAATATTTTCCAATGTCTGTGCGATATTACGCGAGAGATCTGTAATATAGCATAAGAAAATCAATAAAAATACTTTGTTATATGTTCATTTATTTGTTTGTATTTATCAATTTAAGTCACAAAAAGGTACCGATACTTCACAACATGTTAACAAAGCACTTTTAGTTTATAACTGAAATTAGAATGTTCTTCACGTAAAGACTAATTATTTACACTGGAATTAAGAATACAAAAAGAACCTTTCTGGGTTTCAAAGAAATGTTAAATGTGTAACTTATAACGCTAACAATAACAAAATGACTATTGTAGTCCACAATGGCAGTATTGTTTTGGTCTTTGGACATTCCTATGTTAGTTCGTGTCATTGGTCGTTTTAAAATATAGAGAGGTCAAACTTAAATTATGTGATTCAATCATAACGAGAGATAGATATAAAATTTAAAAAATTGTTTATTTTAGATCAATAAGATGAAAGTTCTAAAACACGATAAAAAAAAGAAATAAAGTGCTTAATTAAAGTTCTTTAGGAATCTTACAAAGTTTGTTTTTTTTATTACCGAATATTAAGAAACGTATCCCTTGTTAAGAGCCTCTTTACTGCTACAATGGGACTATACACTAATTAAAATATTTCTTCTAACATCTTGCTTTAGGTCAATAGGAGTTTTTGTAATATACTTGTGAGTAAAATACTGCAAATATTATATTATTTAAAAAAATTACCAAAAGTATTTATTCTATCTAACAATCAAAATGTTATGTGTCGTTAATTATGTAAAGTTACCTAGAATTGAGTGGTGAATGTATAAATTTTCTAGAATCATATATTTTAATGTTAGGAAATATAGAATAACAAAATCTGTTTTTACGTCATTAAATTAGGATCATAAGAAATAACCAACAAACCATAAAAACCAGTAAATTTTTTTTGGCAGATCAAAACCTTACACTACAAGTATTATATAATTCGGAAGATATATATATATATATATATATATATATATATATATATATATATTGATATAAACAAAATATAAACAATAAATAAATCACATAAAATTGAAAATAAAAAAATCTCAAAACAAAAGAATTCGCACTAAACTTGGCACAGCGCCAGACAGTCCAGCGCATGTAAAATGTCTATCTCGGTCAGTGAAAAAAAAAAAAATAAATAAATAAAATTCCACTAGGAAGCTGGAATGTGAATGTACAGTACTAATAATAGTATATTTATTTTCATCTAATACCGAAAGTATTCTTATCTGGTACGCGAATAAGTTTTCCGTTCAAAACGATAGCGAACGCGGATATTTGATGAAGGACCGGAATAACACTTCAAGTACGAGTATGAACGATAATTTTTAAAACAATCTTTATCTTATTTTTATTATATAAACTCAATCTGTTTATATTAACCATCTACATGTTTTTATTAAAAAGGTTTAGTGTTTTGACCAAATAATGGTCTCTAATTTTGGAGCTACTCTGTCCAAAGCTGTTGGTTAAGAATTTTTCATGTCGACAGCCTTGTATTGGAACATACATTTTGTTTACCTTTAGCATTAAATTATTACATATAGCTTCTTACATTGGATTCTTATTATTTTTATATCATTTACAAATTTGCCAGAAACCTTTTTTTTTTTTTAACCCGTTTCAAAATGCTCATCCATTTCTTTTATAAAGGAGTGTTTTAGAAGAATGGTAATCAACATCACAACTTGGGCTGAAGAAACGTTCAACCATCCACAGAATTGTTGACATGTTTTATAATACGTGTGTCTGATGTTTAAAAAAAAACATATAACGCTATTTTATGAATGTTTGCTATCATATAGAAAGGTTTACTTAACACATGAGCTACCATTTTGCCATATAAAATTAACATGTGAAAACTATACTTATATTTATTTTCGTATGATTGTATTTATTCTATATGATTGTAGTTTATTAAGTTAGTATGGCTGAGAATGTAACAATATTTATCCAATAATTTTTTAATATTTATCGCCTTTACTTTACCATATTTTTTAATTTGTTTATGTTTGTACAATGTTATTATATTTTCGCAAAAAAAAAAACATAACTAATCAACCATACTAGTTTTTATAGAAATGATAATCTACTTTTAGTGTTGTACTAGATTAATAATTACAATATTAATAATAATGTTTACATTATTTTGCAACTTTTTATGTTGTAAAGAAGTATGATACTGGTCTCACTCTTTTTAATTAAATACAAGGTGTAAATACTTGTATAAAGTAGTAGGGGAAAAACCAACGCTTTGAAAGTAAAAAAAGGCTTTTTTTAATATAATTAATAGCTGTGCGAATCCTTTTTATTTATAATTAAACTTCATTGCTTCACACACCAAAGTCTTGCCTTCGAGAAATGAGAGAAACCCCAGGGAAAAAGTGTATGTTAATGAAATAAATCCATTTCCCTCTTTATTTAACAATAACAATATTATAAAAATGTTTTATCTGTTGCAACTGATTTTATCAGCACCAGTATTCTGCAATGTAATTGTTATTCAAATTATAATATGAAATATGTGGAATCGTTTTAAATCCGGTAAGTGTGGAATTAAATGTGTACTTATTTAAGGTGAGGGATGGGAGTAGATGAAAATATCATTTGTTTGCTAAAAACAAGTACGGTTTAAATGAGGGAACTATTTATTTGTAAACTTTTAAATTATATAAAATAATACTATAACAATTGCACACACAATATACTTGTATTCACAAGTAATTTGGTAATTATGGTATTCTAAATAACAAAAATGTATAAAATTCAAAATGAAATAGTGTTCTTTCATGTTCATTTATTATCCAAATAAATTTGAAAATAATATAAATATCTTTTTTTTTTTAATTAGAATAATATTTTTTAATATTCACACAAAACACCATATTATATTAATTACCAAACTCATCTTGAGATATTTTTATTGGAATTATATATATTTAGTTATTTATATTTATATGAGTTTGTGTATTTACTACTGTAAATAATGTATTTTGTTATTTATTCTCTCTATATTTAGTTGAAATAGAAAAAAATCCGCAGTTATAAAATATTACAGAAAAAAATTTTAGTGATGTAATAGAGATATTAGTCTCTAGACGATCCTTATGGGATAGGTCAAGATATTGATTTTGTTTTGTTTGTTATTGGTAATTGTATTATGTAATAATAAATAAAATATATATGGAAAAAATAAATTATATTATAAAGATGACTATATTTATTTTATAAGTAGTCTTTAAAGTCCTATTATAAATCCGTATCTAAGAAATATAACTGCAATTTAGACTGTCAGTTATAACATAAATATATTGTTGAATAATAGTGTAAAACCTCACATAACTAAATATTATAACTAAGATGTTTTCTGATAAAATATCTCCTTCAGCCTGTTGTATTGGTCTAATCCATAACATAAAACGAATCAAATGCACACCACATAACGCCTTATTTTCTAGATCTTTAGCCTTTATATGAAATTGCGTCGATCCGACAGGTCCCGCTGTACAGTGGCAAGGCTTATATTTCTTATAAAATTGCATGTTAAATTAATATTATTTATGAAGTACAATATTTTGTTCAATTCCAAAATCAAATATTTAATTTGAGATTTCAATATTATTCATGAATCAGATAAATCTTCATATATTAACCAACCATATGGGACAGGAATATTATTAATTTATTAAAACGGCCCATTTTACAATTATTGGTTCAAGTACAACGTTCTTCACATGTTTAAGTTTTTACATTCACAGAAGAGCGAACTGCCGACTATAGTAATATATTAGTAACAACGTATTTTGCTACTATCAGTTCCTAAACACAATCATGAGTGTAACCTATAATCATTGGTTTTTTTTTATTTCAACGTAACGTTCGATTAAAAAATTTGTTAAAACTTTGAAAATTTTATAGTAAATATATATGTCTTATTATAATAATGAAAATTTAGCTTTGATCACATTAATAGAGCATTGTATGTTGTTTATGACTATCATATACTAATATTATTTTATGCAAAGTCCAGTTGTATTGTTATGTTTATTATAATATTTATTCACGCAAAATTTGTAATTAATATATATATATATATATATATATATATATATATAGTTATATATATATTATATATATATATAATAAGTATTATATATAATATATAAGTATTATATTATAATAAGTATATTATATATATTATAAGTATTATACGTATAATATTAAGTATATAACTTATATATATATATATATATATATATATATATATATATATATTGTAACGTTGAGAAGCCCTAAGTAAAAGCTTTGTCCAATTCAAAATGTTTAAACCTTGTCAGTTAGAAATAAATGTCAAACATAAACGTCACTCCAACACATAATAAATTTTGTTAAAGGATTTCTAAGGAAACAATACTTCGAAACTACAAAATTATTGAAAGGGCGAGGGCAGCGTGACAAATTAAATAGGAAGAGTTGAGTTATGTAATGTGACAACATGGGAAATTAGAAAGTTTGTGTACGCCCAAGTTAACAAAAGAAAAAGAGACAAAAAACTAGGCAGAGGTACGTTGAACTCAGCTAAGAAACAAGATTTAACGAACTTTGAAAGACGGTTAGAGTTTGAAAAATCAAATCCAACCAACCAAAAAGAAGCGTCATCCAGAAATAAGCGAAGAAGGGGTAAAAACGGGAAAACTCTGCGTAAGAATTCAAAAATCAGAAAAAGCAGTGAAGAACGAGCGTCGCAAGGGAGAGGAACTAGGAACAGGGCGAAGTTCGCCAAATCATCGTAAAGTTAAAGAAGAGTTTTGATTAATTGACCAAGAATTCAAGCAACAGAGTGAGGTAGTTCAAGCTTCGAGATCGTCAAAGTGCCTATAAATTGGATTAAGTTTCTTGTGATATCTGCCATAAGTTCGAGGGATCATCTCACCTGTAAAACTCCAAGAAGACATCATTCCATGCTACTGAACCACGATAAGTTATCTGATTAGTTATTGTAGTTTTTACTTCAGGTTACCAAAGAAACCACGCCCCACTTTAAATAAAATCTGAGCTAGGCCGAGAGCCATTTAAACTTAAATTTTCAAAGAGCAATCAAAGTAACTTCATTATATAATTGGTAAATTATACCTGGCGCCCAACAAATCAATAAAACAATTGAGATATTAAAATATAAAGACTAAATTAAAATTACAATTAATGATACGATTTTGATGCACCTAATAATAATAATAAAATTGCTATGTTCTAGAATTAAGTATTTCATTGTGTTATAAATGTTTATGTCTAGTTTAAGTTGAATGGATGAGATTTAGTGATAAGATGAATAAATTTGAATACTCATATGTGCATCAATTAATTTGAAGATTTAATTAATTCAACTGTTATATATTGGCACCCAACTTTAGGTGCAAATTGTATTTAAAGAATAAATAATTTAAATATGATAACGTAGTTGTGTTTTAATCAAAGTAATTAATTAAAAATAAATAAGAAAGGTTATAATTGGCGTCCAACTCGTGGCTTAATTAAAATTAAAATTTAGTTCACGTGGTGTAACCTGAAGGTAGCATTATAAGATAAGAGACAGAAAGACTATTAGATATAATTAATTTAATGTTAAGACGTAGTAATAGGATAAAAAATTATAAAAAGATGGCAAATAACCAAATAACAATGGGGTTTGATGAGGAGATTAATAATCAAATGGGGATAGAATCAGAAATGGATAGAGCTATAGGGATTAATAATAGTGAAAGTAATACTAATGAGGGTAATAATTCAGGGGAGAGTGAAAATTTAAAGGTGTATGGGACCCCAACGGTAGGATTAAACGAATTAATCGAAATCCTTAATAAAAAATTTGATGAAAGTAATAAAAATGCGGAAATCCTAAAAACAAGCATCGATAAAAAATTTGAAGAAAGTAGTAAAAATGCGGAAGCCCTTAATAAAAAGAATTTCGAAGAAATTAATAAAAATGCGGAAATTCTAAAAGCAAGCATCGATAAAAAATTCGCAGAACAAAATAAAAAGCTCGAGGAAAATAATAAAAAATTAGAAGAACTTAGTGGCAATGTTAGTCAAAATGCGGAGACAATGGACCGAAAATTTAATGAATTTGCGGAGAGATTCGAGAACAAGCTCGAAGAAATTAAATTAAGATCGGATACCACAGCCGAGACAATTAGGACGGAAATGAATGATAAATTAAATAAAATTGAAGAAAATTTCACCGATAAATTAGGTAATAGGTGCGAAGATTTAAGAGAAAATTTAAAAGAAATTGCAAGTAAAGTCGTGGAAGTAGAAAAGGATGTGCAAGAGAGCATTAAAGAAATCGAAATCACCGTAAACAAAAATTTAACTGAAAATCAAATTAACGTAGACGCTCAGATTGATAAGGTCAAGGAAAGTCAAGCTAGATCTAATAATAAAATTCTAGAAATCGAATCACAATGCCAAGAAAATTCACAAAAAATTAACCAATATCAGAAACAAACGGACGAAATGAAAAATAAAGTGACAGAAGTAGATGAAAGATTAAGTAATTTAAAAACAAGGGATGGTATCATAATAAGGGAACCAGAGATAAGGGATATTAGTTTTACAGGAAAAGAAAGATTCCCAATGCAATTTTTAAGGATCATAAAAGAAGTTAGCGTTAGTTACACACATCAAGGGAACATGTATTGGTTAGATAGATATTTAAAAGATGAAGCATGTGTATGGTGGTTTCTACACCGTAGGGAAGTTAAAAACTTCGAAGATTTTGAAAAAATATTTATGGATAAATATTTTAACGAAATGATACAAGCAAACATCCGAGACAGGTTGGAATTCGGAAAGTTTAAAGGAAAAATTGGGGATGAAGCTATCACATATGTGGAGAACATGATGTTGGAATGTTCAGAGTTAGAACCGCCGATTTTAGAAGCCCAGTTAGTCCAAAAAATCGCTAAGCACTTTCACCCAACTACACTAATTGCTGTTATCACCAGGGGTGTGAAAACAAAGCAGGAATTTGTAAAACTATTGATGGAATTCCGACAGGCAGATGTACGACACATTAATAGTTACGAAGAAAGAAATGGTAATTATAAGGCATCCTATCCACGCGACGAGAGAGAGGGAGAAGTTGTAAACAGGCCTTGGGGACAAATGAATGGGTACAACAGTAGACATTTACCGTTACGTCAGAATAGGGATGTTTACAGAAAACCAGATGTGCGTGCCGACATAAAAAATGGACCAGGGAACCGTTGGGAAGGTCGACAACCTGCAGACAGGGACGGAAGAGGGCAAAAGTGAAAGTTGGAATGGAATGTAGACCTAGCGGATAAGAACAAGGCAACCATAAATACCTTATTCACCGATTTAAAAGATTATTTAGAGGACAATCACGACACAAGCGATATAATTAATGACATTAATAAATGTCCAGAAATTAAGTTAGTTTTTAATGAGTGTGTACAGGTCAGAGCGTTAATCGATACAGGTTGTGAGGTAAATTCGATATCTGAATCTTTCTACAACACAAATAAATTAAATTTAGGAGTTTTTGAAGAATTACCGGTAGCAGGAGTAAAAGTTATTGGAGCATTAGGTCTGCGTTCCAAAAGTGTTAAAAAACAAATTTTCATTAAAGTTAAGTTAGGAACAGAATTAATCGCCGTGCATTTTATAATAGTACCAGAACTAATTCGAGATTGTATACTTGGGTTAGAGTTTTTATCAAGAAATCATGCAATCGTCAATTTTATTAATAATAAGTTAGAAATAGGAAATAAATTAAACTATGGAGTTGGTAGAAAGGAAATTAAATTCGAGGATTCGTCAGAAGTTAATATTGAAAGTTTGAATAATTGCCTACAAATTGAAGAGGATAAATATGAATTTGATATAAACAAAATAAGCAATTTGGAACATGTACCACTTGAGAATAGGCAGCGGTTATACAGCATATTTAATAAATATAAAACAGTTTTCAGCAAAAAACCAGGATTAATTTCAACTTATTACCATAAATTTCAAGTAACTGATAGAACACCATACTGTCAGAGGAGTTGGCCAGTAGCAACTAAGTTTAGAGAAGCCGTTGATGCAGAGATTCAGAGAATGCTAAGTTATGGGATCATCGAGAGAGCAAACAGCGCATACATTAATCCTATAGTACCTGTATGTAAGAAAGATGGGAGCGTAAGGATCTGTTTAGACGCCAGGACTATAAATGCGAGAACCATACCGGATTACGAAGGGATTCGACCAATCCAAGAGTTATTGACAATCGGTAAGAAGATCAGTTGGATGAGTAGTTTAGACCTAACTAGCAGTTTTTGGCAAATCCCGTTGCACGAAGATTGCAAGGATTTCACGGCATTTCTGTACAAAGGATTGTGCTACAGGTACAAAACCGTTCCGTTTGGGTTGAGCACAAGCTTAGCAAGTTTAACGCGAGGTTTGGACTCAATTCTGACGGAAGAAGTTAAAAGGAATTTAATTATGTATGTGGACGACTGTTTATGTATTTCGCAAAACTGGGAAGATCATGTGGACCAATTAGAAAAAATATTAAAGGTATTTCAAGACGCCAACTTAACAGTAAATTTTGAGAAATCTATGTTCTGCAGGAAAGAAATAGATTATCTAGGTTTTGTTATCACCACAGATGGTATCAAACCGCAAGAGCAAAAAAATGATGGCAATTCAAAATTTTCCGCGTCCTAAGACACCAAAACAATTAAAAAGCTTTTTAGGATTAACAAATTTCTACCACCGGTTTTCAAAAAATTACGCACAAACAACAGCTCCATTACAAGGACTACTGAAGAAAGGAACAAAATTTAAATGGACAAATAGTATTAACCAGAGTTTTTTAGCTGTAAAGGAGGAATTTATTGAGGCTGTAACGTTAAAGCACCCAAATATGGAAAAGATGTTTTACTTACAGACAGATGCGTCCGATATTGCGTCAGGAGCACAACTGTACCAACTCGATGACCAGAATAACATTGCTGTAGTAGGATTTACAAGCAGAACATTTAAAGGGGCTGAGAGATTTTATAGCACTGCCGAAAAAGAATTGTATAGTGTAGTATTAGGATTAAGGAAATTTAGGAATTATTTATTAGGGAGAAAAATAACCGTTATAACTGACAATAAGGCGATCACTTTCATTAACCAATGCAAACTACTTAACGCTAGAATGACGAGGTGGATCTTATTAATTCAGGAGTATAACATCCAAATTCGACACTGCAAGGGAAAAGAAAATATTGTTGCAGATACATTGAGCAGATTCCCAGAGGATGGAGAATGTTCACAAGAAAATGGGGAGGACCGACTTGTACAAATCCAATTAGTGTTACAGAAGTTTAATCCAGAAGTGGGCGAACAGTTACAAAATATAGAAGTTTTACAGAAGAAGGATACAAAATTTAGGAATATAGTAGGTAAATTAGAAGAAAATGATCCAAAAATTTTAGAATGTTATAAATTGTTTGAAAAAAAATTATTTCGCAAGGAAAGAGGAATGTGGAAATTAATGATTCCAGAAAAATTCATTGAAGTATTAATTAAGGAAATTCATGAAATTTGCGGACATATAGGAATAAGCAAATGTTACCATAATTTTAAGGAAGATTTCACGGGAGACAAAGTCGCTAAAAAGGTCAGGGATATAATAATTAAATGTTTACGATGTCAAAAAATGTAAACATGACAACAAAGGTAGAAACGCAGAACTTACGCCTATTATACCAAAAGGTAAGGGTGAACTAGTGTGTGTAGACTATTACGGACCATTGCCTCGGTCAGTCTACGGGTCAAGGTACATCTTAGTAGTGATTGACGCATTTTCTAAATACACAAAATTGTATAAGGTAAAAAACACAACAACCGTAACAACATTAAATCAAATCAGGAAATACATTAAAGAAGTCCAATTACCAAAATACATACTTTCGGATAATGGTACACAATTTACATCCAAAAAATGGACAGAAGGGTTACAAGAACTGGGAATTAGACAAAGAACCGTTGCAATACGAAATCCACAAAGCAACTTGGCGGAGAGAGTAATGCGAAATCTAGGTCAACTTTTCAGGATCCTGTTACCTGACAATCACCAAGAATGGGGAAGGCTACTTGAAACTGTGGAAAGTTTCATGAACGAATCATACCATGATACAATTGAGTCAACACCATTAGAAGTACAATTTAATACACGTCCGACACGAATTTGGAAAAAATATTTAATTAATCCAGGCAACACAGAAACAAACGACATTGACCACGGAGAAATATACTTACGAATTAAAAATAAAAGGGAAAAATTCGCTAAGAAGTTCAATGAACTGCATCCACCAACCGAATATCAGATAAATGATTTAGTACTAGTAAGAGCTTGTATTCCGTCAAGCACAATTGAAAAACGATATCACAAGTTCTGTGAACTATATGAAGGACCATACACCGTAATCTCTAAGATAGGAAAAACTACTTATAGGTTAGCTAGTATTAAAAATAATAAAACTCACATCCGAGGTATATTTAATTGTAGATTATTAAAAAGGTTTCATAATTAATTAGAGAGTTAAGTAAACAAAAATAAATGAATTTAACTGTAAAATGAAATGTAAACAAACACATGTCCTACAGTTGAAGAGGGTCAAGGGAACAATGTTAATTGGGGTTTACAAGAAGGGTTTGTTGACGTGGGATTCTAGACAATGCCATTGTTAAGAAAAAAGGTTGACCGCAGTTTAGGTCATAAAGTCATTTAAAGGGACAGTAATTCTAGTGGGTTTTTAAATGAGAGTAAGAGTAGGTCATAAAGTCATTTAAAGGGACAGTAATTCTAATGGGTTTTTAAATGAGAGTAAGAGTAGGTCATAGTCCATGTTACGATATGTATATGTGTATTATTAAAATAAGTTTAGTGTAAAGGTGTATCAAAAGCAAATTTTATCATTAATTATGCAATTAACATAAAATTTCTTGGGACTTATGTAACGTTGAGAAGCCCTAAGTAAAAGCTTTGTCCAATTCAAAATGTTTAAACCTTGTCAGTTAGAAATAAATGTCAAACATAAACGTCACTCCAACACATAATAAATTTTGTTAAAGGATTTCTAAGGAAACAATACTTCGAAACTACAAAATTATTGAAAGGGCGAGGGCAGCGTGACAAATTAAATAGGAAGAGTTGAGTTATGTAATGTGACAACATGGGAAATTAGAAAGTTTGTGTACGCCCAAGTTAACAAAAGAAAAAGAGACAAAAAACTAGGCAGAGGTACGTTGAACTCAGCTAAGAAACAAGATTTAACGAACTTTGAAAGACGGTTAGAGTTTGAAAAATCAAATCCAACCAACCAAAAAGAAGCGTCATCCAGAAATAAGCGAAGAAGGGGTAAAAACGGGAAAACTCTGCGTAAGAATTCAAAAATCAGAAAAAGCAGTGAAGAACGAGCGTCGCAAGGGAGAGGAACTAGGAACAGGGCGAAGTTCGCCAAATCATCGTAAAGTTAAAGAAGAGTTTTGATTAATTGACCAAGAATTCAAGCAACAGAGTGAGGTAGTTCAAGCTTCGAGATCGTCAAAGTGCCTATAAATTGGATTAAGTTTCTTGTGATATCTGCCATAAGTTCGAGGGATCATCTCACCTGTAAAACTCCAAGAAGACATCATTCCATGCTACTGAACCACGATAAGTTATCTGATTAGTTATTGTAGTTTTTACTTCAGGTTACCAAAGAAACCACGCCCCACTTTAAATAAAATCTGAGCTAGGCCGAGAGCCATTTAAACTTAAATTTTCAAAGAGCAATCAAAGTAACTTCATTATATAATTGGTAAATTATACCTGGCGCCCAACAAATCAATAAAACAATTGAGATATTAAAATATAAAGACTAAATTAAAATTACAATTAATGATACGATTTTGATGCACCTAATAATAATAATAAAATTGCTATGTTCTAGAATTAAGTATTTCATTGTGTTATAAATGTTTATGTCTAGTTTAAGTTGAATGGATGAGATTTAGTGATAAGATGAATAAATTTGAATACTCATATGTGCATCAATTAATTTGAAGATTTAATTAATTCAACTGTTATATATTGGCACCCAACTTTAGGTGCAAATTGTATTTAAAGAATAAATAATTTAAATATGATAACGTAGTTGTGTTTTAATCAAAGTAATTAATTAAAAATAAATAAGAAAGGTTATAATATATATTATATATTAATATAATATATATATTAAAAACAGTATCTTGAAGAGTGTGTTCAAAAATGGATCATAATTTCTATAAAAAAACAGTGTGAAATATAACACACGATGTAATATTTCCTCTGTAACAGAAGTCGTGGATATTGTAATTTTTAATTCATCGATGAATATTGGACGGTTTTTAGAGACAGTTGCTCTTGCTACACCCCAAGAGAAAACATTAGGTCGTGATAGGTCAGGCGATTGTGAGACAATAATGCCTGTGAAATTATGCGATCAACAAAAACATCTGCAAGCAGTGAGATCGAAACACGAGCTGTATACGGAGTTGCATCATCTTGTTGAAAACAAAAGTTCAGTATTTCACTTAACTCAAGTTCGCCTATGTATGGATACACATTTTCAGTTGAATATAGTTGTGCGATTACAGTTTTATTGACCCACAATCCCACGTCTGGAAATGGCAATCCAAACCCCAATATTCATAGAATGAAGTAATTTCTCTTGAGTACAAAATGGATTTTCAATACTCCAAAAACTTTAAGTTTGCGAGTTAAAGAACCCGGATAAATGAGAACCATGCCTCATCGGTGTAAAACGTATAATTGAACATCGATTTCATTTTATTTTAAGAAATTATTGAACCATTCACAATACTGCATTCCCTTACCATGTTCAATGGGTTTTAATTCTTCTACGACTGTTGATTTTTATTTGAAAAGTTGTTTTTTCTCCTTACATTCGTGTGGGTCTTTTCGAGACTAACATTGGTTTCTTTCGTTATTGACTTCTTCAGACTTAAGGACATCTTATCGGAAATATCCTGTAGTTAGCGAGGTGGTTATATGAAAAAGATTTTGGTAGAGTAACTTTTGAACCTGATTATTAGGAATATTTTGTTAGATTACCTGCTTTTGACTCTAAATAAACACGGTACGTATGTTCAGAGATATAATGAGTATCCAATCGCCGTCAAACACATGACCACCTGAATAAATTTAGGTTGCCAACAATATATATTGTAGAATTATAATACAGCAAGATATTGTCAGTATTAGCTCTCAAAATGACACAGTACTATTTACCCAGTGAATGATTATGGTAACAACATTACATTTCTGTGACTGGATTCAAGAAAAATGGTCAAATACCTTGAAATTAATTTGTGTATGTCACCATCATTGATTAATCTATATCTCAAATTATTTTTAAAGTATCTCTACTCCATTAGGAACAGTTTGGTTGCTATTCTTCACTCAATTTCTGCACGTCTTGGTTCATTTTCAATTTGAAAGATTTCATCTTTACCTGTGTTTATATTTACTCCTTCAACTATAGTAGACTTGGAGGGGGTATAGTACACCCTATACCTAATTAAGAAAAGTTTTCTAATACGAAATTACTCTAATACAGACAACAAAAACACATACCTTTATTTTAACACAATTTACAACATAAGTGAACAGAAAAATGTACTATATAAAAAAATTAGGGTAAACAGTAATTAATTGAAATGCAAATAAGACTGCTATTATGGAGTTCTCGCTAACATCTTCTGGAAGGAGCACTCAATTTGACCGATACTAGTTTATAGATTAATTTAAAAACAGTTTGATATTGTTTAAATAGTGGGCCTTCACATACCCACAACGTTAAATTATACAATATAATCCCACTTACACTATCTTTACAGATTAAGTACTCTAGTAAAATAAAAATATAACATCTTCTGAAAGGAGCTCCCAATTAGACCGATACTAATAATTTATAGGTCAATTTAAAAACAGTTTTCCATTGTTTAACTTAGTGGGCCTTCACATACCCACAACGTTTATATTCTTCAATATAATCCCACTTACACCATCTTTAGAGGTTAAACATGCTAGTAAAACAAAATTATAACATCTTTTGGAAGGAGCTCCAATTTGACCGATACTAGTTTTTAGATTAATTTAAAAACAGCTTGACATTGTTTAACTAGTGGGCCTTCACATACGGACAACGTTAAATTATACAATATAATCCCACTTACACTATCTTTACAGGTTAAGTACTCTAGTAAAATAAAAATATAACATCTTCTGAAAGGAGCTCCCAATTTGACCGATACTAGTTTATAGGTCAATTTAAAAACAGTTTTACATTGTTTAACTAGATGGGCCTTCACACACTTACTATGTTAAATTATTCTATATAAACCAAATTACACTATTTTTACAGTTTAAGTATTCTAATAAAATAAAAATATACAATATTTATATACATGGATATAGATCTAAGCTCGACTAACAGGAAGTCAAGCTTTTCAAAAAATAAACAAAATAAATATAATAAGACATTGAATAAAAATCACTTGTTATTTTTATATTGTACTGTATAAACTAAAGCAACGAGATAGCATAATATTATATCTGCTGTAAAAGTTGCCAACTTGTATTTAAATCATTACTTTTTAGTATATTTCGCCTTATTTAAACTGAAAAACATCTTAGTATCATCATTTTATAAGTTAAATGGCACCATCTACGTACTTACCCCGTCCCAATTTCATAAAAACCATTCATAGTCTAGTCCAAGAGCTGTATAATATACATATATTTATTTTAAAATAGATTATTTTTATATATTTTAAAGTTTTTACATTAAAATATTTCATAATTGCTTTGAATACAAATATATTTAAAATGCATTTTTGAATTTAAGAATTGGTATATTGTTTAAGTAATTAAGATAGGACTAGTAATCTTTGTTAATTTGTTCCCGGCTAATTTATATCTATGTTATCAAGCCGTTATTTGGGTTCTATGAGACAAACAAAATTAAATTAACACTTTTAAAAATTAAAAATATTATAGACATATTAATTTTTCAGTCATTTCACATTAACTTAGATAGTCCAAGTGGAGCATGAAGTTTAGTAAATATATAATGTTGGAAAGGATATTTGTAATAAAATAATGAAGTATAATTTGCTAAAATTTGATAAACACAGCGTATGCTAGATCAAAAATATTTAGGTCTTATTTAAAGGTGAACAAATTATTATTCTTTAGTACATAATTTTCAAATAAATATATGTATATTAAGACAGCTCTTGGATTATTGACTGTTTTATGTAATTGGGACTGGGTAAGTACTTTATCGATGCCACTCAATTTATAAAGTGATGATTACCGAGATATTGTTTCAATTTAAATAAGGGGTAATATATGAAAATTTAATAATTTAATTACAAGTTTTTCAACTTTTATAGCAGATATAATATTAGATATCTCGTTACTATAGTTTATACATTACAATATAAAAATAACATGTGATTTTTAAAAAAAAAAAGGTTTTTATATAACATTCATTTATTTTTGAAAAGCTTGACGTCTCGTTAGTCGAGCTTAAATCAATATTCATGTATATAAATATATGTGTAAAATTTGATTAAGCTGGACAAGTACAGCTAGATGTAAATATCGACTTTAATGAAGAGATATTTAATCAATACATATTCACCTTTTGTCAGTATCGTGCAAATTCAAAGTTCAATTATGAAAGTTATTTTACCCATCGATTTTCTCAATTCACAAATATATGTATTAAATTATTAACAAATTATTTAAATATATTCGTATTCAAACTAACTATGAAATACATTAATGTAAAAATTTTAATATAAATTTAAAAACTATTATAAAATTTATATGTGTATAGTAAGACAACTCTATGACTATAAATTTTTTAAGAAATTGGGATTGGTTTTATTTTATAAAATAATGATACTGACGTGTTTTTCGTTTTAAATAAGAGCGAAATATATTAAAATATAATTATTTTATTTACTTGTTGGGCAACTTTTACAAAAGATATAATATTATGAAATCTCGTTACTTTAGTTTATACAGTACAATATAATAATAACAAGTAATTTTTTTTAATAATTGTGAAAAGCTTGATTTCTTGTTAGTCGAGCTTAAATCATTATTCATATATATTATTTTCACTAGAGTGCTTAACCTTATAAAATAGTGTAAATAGCATTATATTGTAGTTTTTAAACTTGTGTATATGTGAAGGCTCTTCTGGTTATTAACTGTAATTAATTCAAATTAACTCACTTAGGGGCTTGTCTGTACTAACCTGTCAGAGTGCCTAGCTTAGAGTTGCATTTGAGCTGATCTATACGTTTGTAAATTTGACTTGTTGAAAATGGATGAATCGGATGGTATTCTAGTGGACGGCATTCATTTACAGAGCAGACACACGATTACTCATAGCTGCATATTGGTTTGTGTATGTCAACATCATTGATAAATCTAAATTTCAAAAATTGTAAGAATGTCTTTATACCATTAGGAAATCTCAACAACAATAATATTACTTCTTTTGCAGATGATAATGCCTTGTTATCTGTAGGTGATACAATTGAGCAATCAACTGCAAAAGAGGAAAAAGGTGATAATATAGTGATCAACTCGACTTAAAACTGGCGATTAAAGTTTAACGAATTTTAATCAGGTGTATCTATGATGATTTTACAAATAAAAATTGCAGCAACACACACATATCACCATTAACGGAGCATAATTCCCACAATATAATAAGAAAATACTTCAGTACACTGGATGTTGAACAAACTAACTTATAATGAATCCCAAATTTACTAATACAATTAACTATTGTACAGTATATGGGTTCAAATGTATTTACATTTAATTAGTTACCCGACTGAATTACAAAAAAACTATATTTTAATATAAATAATTTTAATATTAGTATACAAATTTAATCAATTTCAAATTTAATCAACTTTAAAATTAAAATAATCTAATTTTTGGCATATTACTTAAAAAAGCGCATATATAAGTTCCGTTTCTTTTCCGGAACTTAAAAAAACTCGTTTTAAGAAACCCTCTAATTACAATTAATAATCTAACTACATCCTAAACCATTTGTCGTAACGCAACTTATATAAATGAAGATAACCAATTTAGAGAAAAACTTTGTTATTTAAACTTGATAATATCTATAAGGTAAGTCAATTAGTGGAAGTTAATATCTTATTCAAATTACTTTTAATAAAAAAATTAGGCTTGATCAATTTTAATATAATCTATCTAGCATGAACGAACATTTTTATAATTTCTTATGCTTTGTTTCAAACTTTTTTTTACATACAAGGAAACAGACAGATATGGTCCAATTGGCTATATAAATATATATATATATATATATATATATATATATATATATATATATATATAGAATTGCTCTTACATTTCCATACATCTCCTTTGCAAAGTTTCACAAATTTGACGCTAGATGCCGTTGTAGAACTTATCAACAGTTTTTAAGTTTAAATTAATCATAAACAATTAATATTACACACTTTTCAAAGTCTTTATTTCTGTTTTATTGTAAATTTATTTGTATATTGAATTCCATTATAAATGTCATTATTTAAATATTTTATCTTTGAGAAAAACCTTTAATAAATCGACACTTTCACATAATTAATGTACAGTAGATTCACTTAGTTCTTTTGCAACGAGAAGTTATGTTAAAACGTAAACCTTAAATCATTTACCAATGTATTGATTTATATATTATCCTTTGCAAACGTTTCACACATAATGAAACGACGCAAGATGATGTTATAGAATGTATCGTCAATTGTTAAGTTTGAATTAATTATAAACAATATACAATAATATATTTTTGTTATATAAATTTATATAATTTATTAAAATGTAACCTAGATACGAGATAAGTTAGACTTCGGACGATTGGAAGGGCGGTGAAACAAACGATGTTGGTAACCATAGAGACCATTTGAAAAAGGACTCAACCTAGCAGAGGTAGAAATTCAAGGTTTATATTAAGAAGATAAACAGCTTTACGAGTTTTGAAATAGGAGTTGTTAAATTTCTTATTTATCGTCATTGCTCAGACTCTGGGATTTAAAGATCTGAACGTAACAACAGATCATGTTTAATATGATATCGAGATCAGAAAAAAATATGCAAAGATAAATATGTTATTTAAAAGATAAACAATAATAAACCGTTATTATTGTATTTGGACCATCAGACGAGTTGTTGTATGTAATTCATTAATTTTCTAAACCAGATGATAAAATATAATTATAACTAACAATACATTGGCCTAAACACCTATAGTTGTAACAAATAATATACTTCTTATAACACTGTATACTTCCAGCTCCAAAAATTCTTTGACGTTTGTGGATCGTTGTCCAAGTAGACGAAGTGGTAAATCTTGTCGTATCTTGAGTCAATTTATGAAGTAGTGAAGGGGCGACTTCTTCCAGAAACAACTCGCTTGTTCCCAGCATAAGTGGAACTACTATTCTTTTTCTAATGGCAAATAGGACCAGTTTTATACCACCTTCCTGTGCGACTGCCATGATTTTTGAACACCTACCACAGTAAAGGGGCAATGATAGGGAAGTGTTCCTCCTGACACTCTGTATAACGAGATATTCTGGTGTGCTCTAATAATACCGGAAGTGTAGTAAAAATTAACCAGTTTTAGTTGTGATAAATTTAATATCACAATTTATTAAAGTTTGTCCTTGTGCCGTATTTATAGTGATACTAAATGGTAATCTCACTGAAAATTGAAGTATTTTAAATTGAAACTGTAGCTCAGTACATGTGAGAGGAATTCTCAGAATAAATAGTTCTTCTTTCCTTTTCCTGTCATCATTTCTTCTTAAATTATATTGTAACTGTTTTACGGTCTCACTTGTCCATTACATTATTTTGGTAAATATTAATATCCTAACAAAGTAATTGGTGATTCTATTTGTATCTTAAAATATATAAATCATACATTTGAGAATTGAGAAATTAGGTGGGTAAAATAACTCTCATAATTGAACTTTGAATTTGCACGATACTTACAAAAGGGGAATATGTACTTGATTAAATATCTCTTCATTAAAATCGATATATACATCTAGTGTACTTGTCCCGCTGGTTCAAATTGTACACATATATTTATATACATGAATATTGATTTAAGCTTGACTAACGAGAAGTCAAGCTATTCAAAAATTAACTAAAATGTTATAGAATTTTTTTTTTTTAAATCACATGTTATTTTTATATTGTACTGTATAAGCTATAATAACGAGATATCTTAATATTATATCTGCTATAAAAGTTGAAAAACTTGTAATTCAATTATTACATTTACCTTTATTTAAAACGATAAAATATCTTGGTAATCATCATTTTATAAATTGTATGACATCATCGAAGTACTTACCAATTACCTTAAACAATCCATAATCCATTGTCTTAATATACACATATTTATTTAAAAATTATATAAAAAGAGGTTTATTTGTTCAGCTTTAAATTAGACAAAACTATTATTAATCTAGTAATACGCTGTTTTTAGCAAAATATACTTAATTTTCTTATTACAAATATATCCTTTCCAACAATATATATTCACTAAACTTAATTCTCCACTTAGACTATCTAAGTTAGTATGAAATGTTAGAGTTATTTTGCTTGTCTCATAGAACGTAAATACCGGCTACATGCCTTGATAACATAGATATAAATTAGTCGGTAGCAAATTATCAAAGATTACTAGACCTACCTTAATTACTTAAACAATATACCAATTCCTTCAAAAATACATTTTAAATATATTTGTATTCAAACTAACTATGAAATATCTTATTGTAAAACTTTAAAATAAACTATTTTAATATAAATATGTGTATATTAAACAGCTCTTGGACTATGGATGTTTTATGAAATTGGGACGGGGTAAGTATGTTGATCGTGTCATTCAACTTATAAAATGATGATACTAAGATGTTTTTCATTTTAAGTAAGACGAAGTATACTAAAAAGTAATGATTTAAATACAAGTTGGACAACTTTTACAGCCGATATAATATCTCGTTGCTTTAGTTTATACAGTACAATATAAAAATAAAATGTGATTTTTATTCAACATCTTATTATATTTATTTTGTTTAATTTTTGAAAAGCTTGACTTCCCGTTAGTCGAGCTTAGATCTGTATCCATGTATATAAAAAATTGTATATTTTTATTTTATTAGAGTACTGAACCCGTAAAGATAGTGTAAGATTATATTATAGCATATAACATTGTAGGTTTGTGAAGGCCCTTCTAGTTAAACAATATAAAGGTTTTAAAATTAACCTATAAACTAGTATCGGTCAAATTAAGTGCTCTTTCCAGATGTTATATTATTATTTTACTAGAGTGCTTAAAATGTAAAGATAGTGAATACGAAGATGATGCAACTCCGCATACAGCTCGTGTTTCGATATCGCTGTTTCCAGATGTTTTTGTTAATCGCATAATTTCTCAGGAATTCTGGCCTCAACAATCGTTTGACCAATCACTACCTGATTTTTTTTTCTTGGTGTGGTGCAGCGAGAACAACTGTCTATAAAAACCGTCAAAATTCATCGATGAATAGAAAAAGACAATACCCATGGCTTCTGTTACAGAGGAAAATCTTACATCGCGTGTTTGAAAACGAAATTAAATACATTTAATTGTGTGTTGAATTTACAGGGAGCGCAGTTTTGAAATTTAATGTTATGGTGTATATTTTTTTAAAGTATTTATATGAATAATTAATAACTGGTATTGCATAAGGTATCATTGTATATATCACCCTTTATTTCACAGCGGAGTGATTTTTGAACACACTGTATAAGATACTGTTTTAAATATAAATATATTAATAACAAATTTTGCGTGATTAAATAAGCATAACAATACAACTGGACTTTGCATAAAATAATATTAATCTATTGTAGTCATAAACAACATACAATGTTCTTTTAATGTGATCAAAGCTAAATTTTCTTAAATATAACACATATATTAACTATAAAATGTTTAAAATTTTAACAAATTTAATTGTTTAATCGCATGTTACGTTGAAATTTTAAAAAAACCAATGATCAAAGGTTACACTCATGATTGTGTTTAGGAACTGATAGTAGCAAAATACGTTGTTACTAATATATTACTATAGTCGGCAGTTCACTCTTCTGTGAATGTAAAAACTTGTACATGTGAAGAACGTTGTATTTTGAACCAATAATTGTAAAATGGGCCGTTTTCAAAAAGTAATAATACTCCTGGCCCATATGGTTGGTTATTATATAAGGATTTATCTGATTCATGAATAATATTGAAATCTTAAATTTTATATTTGTATTTGGAATTGAACAAAAATATTGTACTTCATAAATAATATTAAGTTAACATGCAATTTTATAAGAAATATAAGCCTTGCCACTGTACAGCGGGACCTGTCGGATCGACACAATTTCATATAAAGGCGAAAGTTGTAGAAAATAAGGCAGTATGTGGTGTGCATTTGATTCGTATTATGTTATAGATTATACCTTTACAGGTTGAAGAACATATTTTACCAGAAAACATTTTAGTTTTTATATTTAGCTTTGTGAGGTTTTACACTATTCAACAATATATTTATATTATAACTGACAGTCTAAATTGTAGTTATATTTCTTAGATAAGGATATATAATAGGACTTTAAAGACTACTTATAAATATAGTCATCTGTATAATATAATTTATTTTTTCCATATATATTTTATTTATTATTACATAATACAATTACCAATAACAAAAAAACAAAATCAATATCTTGACCTATCCCATAAGGATCGTCTAGAGACTAATATCTCTATTACATCACTACAATTTATTTCTGTAATATTTTATAACTGCAGATTATTTTCTATTTCAACTAAATATAGAGAGAATAAATAACAAAGTACATTATTTACAGTAGTAAATACATAAACTTATATAAATATAAATAACTAAATATTAATAATTCCAATAAAAATATCTCAAGATGATTTTGGTAATTGATCTAATATGGTGTTTTGTGTTAATATTAAAAAATATTATTCTAATTCATAAAAAAAGATATTTATATTCTTTTCAAATTTATTCGGATAATAAATTAGCATGAAAGAACACTATTTCATTTTGATTTTTATACTTTTTTGTTAATTAGATTACCACAATTACCCAATTACTTGTGAATACAAGTATATTGTGTGTGCAATTGTAATAGTATTATTTTATATAATTTAAAAGTTTACAAATAAATAGTTCCCACATTTAAAGCATACTTGTTTTTAGCAAACAAATCATATTTTCATCTACTCTTATCCCGCACCTTAAATAAGTACACATTTCATTCCACACTTTACTGGATTTAAAACTATTCCACATATTTCATATTAAAATTTGAATAACGGTTAAATTGCAAAATACTGGTGCTGATAAAATCAGTTGCAACAGATAAAACATTTTTATAATAAAGTTATTGTTAAATAAAGAGGAAAATGGGTTTATTTCACTAAAATAAACTTTTCCCCTGGGGTTTCTCTCATTTCTCGAAGGCAAGACTTTGGTGTGTGAAGCAATGAAGTTAAATTAAAAATAAAAAGGATTCGCATAGCTATTAATTATATAAAAAAAGCCTTTGTTACTTTCAAAGCGTCGGTTTTTCCCCTACTACTTTATACAAGTCTTTACACCTTGTATTTAATTAAAAAGTGAGACCAGTATCATACATCTTTACAACATAAAAAGTGCAAAGTAATGTAAACATTATTAAGTTATCAATATTGTAAATATTAATCTAGTACAACACTAAAAGTAGATTATCATTTCTATAAAAACTAGTATTGTTGATTAGTTGTTATGTTTTTTAGCGAAAATATAATAACATTGTACAAACATAAACAAATTTAAAAATGCAGTTAAGTAAAGGCGTTAAATATTAAAAACTGATTGTATAAATATTGTTACATTCTCAGCGATACTAACTTAATAAAACTACAATTATACGAAATAAAATATAAGTACAGTTTTCACATGTTAATTTTACATGGCAAAATGGTAGCTCATATGTTAAGTAAACCTTTCTATATGATAGTAAACATTCATAAAAGAGCGTCATATGTTTTTTTTTTAAACATCAGACATACGTACTATAAAACGTGTCAATAATTCTGTTAATGGTTGAACGTTTCTTCAGCCCAAGTTGTGACGTTAAATAACCATTCTTCTAAAAAACTCCTTTTTAAAAGAAATGGTTGAGCATTTTGAAACGGGTTGAAATAAATCAGGTTTCTGGCAGAATTGTAAATGATAATATAAAAATAATAAGAATCCAATGTAAGAAGCTATATGTAAGAATTTGATGCTAAAGGTAAAGAAAATATATGTTCCAATACAAGGCTGTCGACATGCAAAATTCTTAACCAACAGCTTTGGACCGAGTAGCTCCAAAATTTGAGACCATTATTTGGTCAAAACATTAAACCTTTTTAATAAAAACATGTAGATGGTTAATATAAACAGATTGAGTTTATATAATACAAAAAACGTTAAATCATTTTTTTAAAAAATAATTATTAAAAAGTTATTACGGAGAATTTAGAGTCATTAAAACTGAAAACAAAACTAAAACTAAATCCAAAAAAAGAATACAGGGCCTGAGAAAGAAACAAGGATATAGAAAAAACAAAATACTAAAAGTAAATAAAAGCGTTCATAGTTAAAATGGTGAATAAAAATCATTCCTAAAGGAGGTTATGTTAATGTACAAATGGCAATACATATAATAATAAATAATAATAAATGGAATAATCACGCACAAAATGATAGATTGTCACTAAAGGCAATAAATATGTAACGAGTAATGAAAAATTAAGCTAAGAATGTGTTTAATTAAAGTGAAGCATAAATAAAAGGAATCAATGAAAATCTAAAATGTAAAATATGTGTATAATTCTTGTAAGATATGTAAAGAGTAAGGCATAAGTAACAATACAATAAAATGGGGTGGAGGGATTGTCAAAAAATATAGAATAAAAGAAATGACCTTAAACCACAAATATCTCAGAAATGAAGCGAACGAGTAAGAAACCAAGAAGAGATAATTTCGTTTTTTAGCCCAACCAACAACAAACCAGGAATCAAAAACCAAAACAAACAAACTCAATTCGTAAATTTCAAAAATAATTCAACAACGTAAAACTTGGATAACTTCTAAAGTAAGCATTGTGCGGCGACAACTCAAGTTTATGAGATACCATATAAGCGAGAAAAATATAAATTTAACCAAAAAACCAAAAAAATATATAAATCGAAGTTGTCATTCAGTGGATATGGACCAGTGGAAGAATATATAAGATATATTGAATTGATAAGGCATGACAAGAAAACTACAGATTTCTACATCGGGACTGACGTCATGAGAGTGGGTGAAGGTACCTGACCATAAAGACTAATACAACAAATTTAAAAAAGGAGAAATTTTTAAGTAAATTAAAGTTTTGTAAAACGTAGAAGAATGAATGGTAATGGATTACAAAGACAATTGGAGCGAAAAACCCATAATACCAGCCCAAAAAAAGACAAACAAGAAAGGGAAACGAAGAAAACCAAGTCACGTTGGTAGTGATAATTTTCCAAAAAGGGAGAAAACATATTTTCTTTAAAAAATAGGATATTTTATTACTAAATACAGAGAAGAGAAAATGTCTTTTCACGTTAAAGAAGTAGTCAGGTGAACCTATTCAACCACCAAATTTATAAATAATATATACAAGAGCAGACAATATTGTTCGAACAGCAGACTATACATGTTTCATCATCCAGGGTCAGGACATTAGCATCTCTATAATGTACCCAGAATATAATCTTATTAAATTATTCTAATTAAAATTTTATAACAATTTTTAATTCCTTTATTAACTATTATTGAACTATTAGAGTATTCTTAGATTTTCTATGGCCATTCAACGATCAGTATATATGAAAATAAACGTGTTTGGTACAAGTTATCAATAAAAATAGCAGCTAATTGGCTGGTAATTTATTAAATTCATTGTTAAATAGACAATAAAGAAGAAAAGTAGAAATTGTAAGTGTGGTTTATTCGAAAAATATAAATAATTACAACATATATAATGCTTTTTTGAGATATATTTGGTCTATATCTCATGAACATAATTGTGTGTATATCCTGGTAAACTATGTGTATGTGTTGTGCTCTAAGAAAATAATTCCTAAAATTCATAACTTATATTGCACATAGTGGAAACTAACTCATTCACGCTTTACGACCTTAGAATAGAGTTGTTCACATAGACACAGCAAAAGAAAAGTGAGCTAGTACATTTGGAAAAATATAGAACAGTAAACAGTAATATAGGCCAATCCTCGAGTTAAATTGATAGAGAAAAGAATATGAAGAGAATACAAATAATCTGTATTAGCCTGCAGAATTGTAAGTTTTCTTATTTTACAAAGCGTACGTTAAAAGTTTCTCACTAAACACTAGCTTCTAATTTGTGCAAAACGAGTGTTTTTTTCTAGTATTCTATATTTGTGAAACCAAACCTATTTATTTTATTACTGTGATAACTGAATAAAATGTTACACTAATTGGCATATTAGTTACTCAGTTCTCAGTTCAGTAATTATTCTTGAAGTCGGAGTTTAGGCCATATGTCACTTATTCTTAGATGATACAGTACTGAGTTAGTACACCAAATAGAATCTTTAGGTCTTAATGATGATAGAAGATAACATTGAGAGATCATATTAATGAGTAGTCCAAAAAACTCAGATTCCAGGTCTAAGTTTTATACCCAAGTATCTTATACTTATATTATACCTAACTTTTGATCTCATAACATGGAAGTAGTTCACACAAAAAGTTTGTGTGTACCAAGAAATTAATAACAATTATTACAATGTTGGGTATTGCAGAGATAGTATTATATATTTACCTATTACGAAAATTTTATATAACTAATGTGTATTTTTTGTTTCTATGTTTGGTTATAATAGGGAACAAACACATATCATTAGTGGTTAAAATGATTTTAGAGGACGAAAGTAAAAGTTTTAGACGAAATATTTAAGATTTAATTTAATTTTATTAAAATAATTCCAAAAATAATTTATGAAAGTATGGATGTTGGAATATTTAAAAAAACAATTAACCCAAATTCTTTAAATAGTAAATTTTAAAATAGTTTCTGTTTGAAACATATTTTGGTAGTTCCACTTTCTTTACTGATTATAAATACTATTAAAACCATTACTATTTGACTCAGATGTCCGTAAAATGCTACAAAACTCGACAGATTATTAACTAGACAGATTCGACAGATAACTAAAGACAGATTCTTCAATAATAATCGACGAAAGTCAATCTTTATCATCTGATTGGCTACTATTATATGTAAATAATAATGATCCCTACATTATTGTTTATTATTATACCTAAAAATACATGGTATAACTATTTAAAATGATTTTTTTTAATGATATTTATTTTGATATATAAAATATCAAATTTAGGATTATTGATAACCAAAAGTTCAATAACTATTCTAACAATTAAAGCGAATAGAAGTTTTTATTTTTTCAAAGATTAAGTAATTGTATTGAATATTGTTTAACCAATATTGTGTGTTTTTGTAGTTTTTTATGAATACTGAAGTTTATTTAAAACGTAACATCTAGAATATTATTAAACGATAATATAATACAGATAACTTTTACATTTCCTCATTATTGTAGGTTTGAATATGATTCACACGTCGTGTTATTTGTTGACAGTATATTCTTACATTAAAAAGATCTTCCATAATGTAATAACTTTACTGTTAGGGGGGATGACCTAGCAGGTAGATAAAGGTTAATGAACTATGTTACGGGTGGGTTTTAGAAGAGGTGACGAATTTAATACAATTTGGTCATTTAAGTTGAGAATAGGATTAAGTGAAATAGATCTATTTATTTCTAAACATTCTAAATTATTTAATCTATTGCTTTTATTTTCTATATGTAAGAGTTTAACATTCAATTTTAGATCAAAACTATGACCCGAGTCCAAAAGGTGGTTAGCAAAGTTAGAGTTTCTATAGGCATGTTTCCAGCTATTTACATGTTCTTTAATTCTAACTTTTATAGATCTACCTGATTGACCTATGTACTCAGAGTCACAATCTTGTTAATTATGTTTGTAAAGTAGATGATATCCTTAATGATAATTCCTCTTTTAAAATATTAAAAAGTGATCCTACTTAAATTGTACTAATTTGTTCCCTAATAATGTTGGCCAATACTTGAGAGTTATGAACCCCCAACCACCCAGATTGTATGACCTACCTAAACTTCACAAACCTAATATTCCTGTTCGTCCCGTAGTATCTTTTAACAATGCTCCTACTTATAAATTGGCCCAAAAAGTCAATACCTAAATATAGTATTAAGAATTCTTTAGATTTAATTAACAAAATTGGAAATGTTACTATACCTTCCAATGCTAAAATTGTATCTTTCGATGTTAAAAGCGATTATCTTTAATGATAAATTTGATTACTAATGCAATGCTTGTATTGTGAATGGTTTGTTTCATTTTTCTGTTATTTTACATCAGAGAATTATCCTTGTTTGAACTACAATCTTTGGAAAATCCACGTGATTTTATAATTACGTCTGTGTTAACCGAAACTGTAAAAATACTCATATGTCGTGTAACCTAATATTAGATTCAGCAGAACAAATATGTGAAAATAAAAAATTCTAGTACTCCTATTATCTAATAAAAATCAATTACAATTTCAAATTGAACATGATAAATTCATTTCAGTTATGTTTCTAATTAATTAACAGAGGCAATTTACTGAGTGCGAAATCTTTTAAATTAAAAATATAAATGTCCTTGGCGTCAATATTATTTAGACCTTAATCGATATAATGGAAGATTCATATTTAAATTTGCAAAACTATTTCCAAAGACGTGTTGGGTATCCATTTGCAAATGAATCTAAATAATTAAATACTTTTAATAGTAAAAATATTAAACACAAACGTTGAAAGTTTTTTATTTTTTTCAAGTAAAACTTAGTGTTGAGGGAATAAGTAATCGATACCCGATAATCATACTGGCACTTTGACGTATTTCTCAAGGAAATGTAAAATATACAAGTCGTTGATAAAAATATTGATTTCAATAATGTGAAATTTTGTTAAATAATAAATATAAATTTTATGTTTAGGAATATAAAATATTTTATTCTTAGTAAAAGCATTTATAGAGCTTTGGAGAAGAAACGCGCTCCATAAAAATATTACTTTTTTTTTTAAAGAGAATTAATTGTTGTAACAAATATATCCATTAAAATGAATCTATAATACACAATGGTAAAAGAATATGACAAAAAACTTAAAAACTTATTCCCAGTTGTGTAAATATATAAAATTTGTTATAAAGACACTACAACGTGGCAAGTCTCATTATTGAGTATATTCGTTTACTTTTAATATTTTAAATATAATAAAATGTGCCCGTGGAGTATATTGGGTGTGTAAATTTTAATAATCTTATAAATGTCATTAAATGATAAGAATAAAGACTATGAATGTGGTGTGACCACCACGAGATAAAGATCATTGCCTCATTGTTATCAAGAACTTTAGACCATCGAGACATACAGGACTTAATTTCCCTTGGGAAAAACGTATTTCGTATATAGAAACGACACTATATTAAATAAGGCTTTTCTCAATTGCACGTATTTTTATGTTTTACCTGGCAACACTTTTGAAACTCTAGTTCAACCTAATAAGTTTTCATTATAGTTTTTATTATATATTATTTAGTTTGAAATCTTTCTGTACATTTTTTTCTTTAATCTTTAAAGAAATAATACAACATGCTTATTAATTAAACTTAAAAACTTACTAATTGGTTTGTCTAAATTTATTACGTATATCAGACTCTTTATTATTTAAACATAAAAAAGAAATTTCATTTTCCACACAAAAGAAATAACAGTTATTAATTCGTTATACTTTTGTCAGGCGGTGTATATATTCATTTGATTATATATTGTAGGATAATTTGATATTGTTATCCTACTTCCATTGAAATCTATATAGTTTCATGTTACTACGCTAGGAAATATCCAATGTTTAATTCTAACTTATGTTTCTGGGTGACCTTGTTAAGGAAACGTGTTAAATCTTTGAATATTGTTTGTATTCACAAACATATAAATAGTATTGTGTTTAATTTAAATTAGTCATTTAACCAGTTTTAATAAAAAATATAAAATCTGTCATCGATGTATACACATACACATATTAAGTTAATTTTTTTGTAAATCAATGTTCTTATTTTATCATCTAATAAGAAAAGTTCGTTACCATGTCTGCGTAAACCCTAAATCTTTTGAAACAAAAAATGTACGACTATGTTTTAAATATATTTAACAACATTTTTCCGAATTTAATATATATATATATATATATATATATATATATATATATATATATATATATATATCAGAAGTGTTCAAAGGCTGGATCATGAACCATGCACCCTATAAAGTACAGGTGTAACATAAGTCGTAAGGAGATCATTGAAAAGGTATGTTTTAATTTAAAGTTTCATTTTATCACTAACTGTTTCACAATGACGCGTGATTGCCGGTTTATGAAGCTGTACCTCTCTTAATGACCTCACTACTACTCAACCGTACGAAAATCACAAATAAAAACACACCTGTAACTATGGGTCACCAGTTAATCAAACCCTTTAACAGACTACAAACAAAATAATATTCAATTTTCACAAAAAGTGCCTTGAAAATATAAAACTTTTGTTTTTTCTGTTTAATTTAACATGTAGATTATTTTAGTCGTATAAGTAAAATGTTGATAATATTGAAACATGTTCAGCTTAATTGTGAAATTATACTTTTTACAAATAATTTGTTTTTAATATTTAACAGAACAGTAAGTTATAGACATAAAGAAAACCAATGGAAAACCAAGTAGACACAATAATTATTCAATGCCATACCACGTGACATTTAAATAGCTAATTCAGTTGTCAGATACATTCAAGAAATGCAATAGTAAGCTGTAATGAATTGTACACGCTACGTAAGTGCATTATAGTCACTTTATATTTCGCTGTACTTGTTATAGCCACGAATATCAAAGATACTTCAAGCAAAGTGAAGTGTGTAACGTTCCATTAAAATTACTGTCAAAAACTAAAATTCCATAAAACCTGTAAATGAAATTCGGATTTTTACAACATGCTGACACAGAGCCTAATATAATCGTCTTTTTAGTTATACATTTTCGAACAAATTTTCCAGTAATAACGCTTGCTTGAGAAATTCTTTAATACAATGCTTGTTAATAAAAAAAATTCAAGTGACCCATCCAACAACATCAGACGATGTTATCTTATATGTCATAGTTAATATTTGTGTCATGCCATCAATAATCCACATTTTAACTAAGACAAAAATTCAGTCATTACCAAATAGTGATTAAAGGAAAATTGATAAATCAGACCAAGTTTCCTTGTAATGAGAGAATTAGTGGGATGGACTTGAACTTAGAGTTTATATTGTAGGAGAAACAGTTAAATTTAGTGCAACGTCGGCGTTAAGTTAAGCAGTATATATGCAAATATCACTAATAATATTGTCTGGTCATGTTAATATTTCGTAAACCCTACCAAAGTCATCTCAAGAAAAATAAAATACTTTGATTAAAATAAACGTAATTGCAATTCTCTACCTTAAGAGAATGTTTATACCTTTAGATAGTTTGAAGGTGTCTAACTTTATCGACTCCATAGTTAAAAGGCATAACTTACCTAAATATATTATTGATAAATGGTTTGACACTGGTTTAAATGGAAATAGTTTTAAATATTTCATTAGAGAAAATCTAAAATGTACACGTTCAAATATCATTTCAAATAAATAATAACTTTAGTCATTATTTAATGTTTAAAATTATTAATATAGAAATCGATTTATTTTTCAGTGAGATGCATACAATACATCATTTTGAAACAATCAAACTTTGATTTATAATTAAGTATTGATTTCCTTTGGGTAATTACGGATGAAACCTTTTCATTCTAGAATAATTTTGTTCCTTGCTCATACCATGGGAATATTTAAAAGTTTCACAAAGTTACAAAAGTAATTTAATAGATGAATATTGAAGTAAATAAAAATTGTATTCAAACTTTTAAAATAGTTTCATTCATTAAGAAGTCTTTTCAAGCAGAATTATGTTTGTAATGAGTTGAAAATTCTTATTAAATTCAGTTTTATAATTCTTTTCTTTTTGAATAGAAACCATTTAAAGTATTTTATTACAAAATGACTTTCGATCTTAGTCGAAATCCAAATATGTGTTTTTAATTAACCATCTATCACATTCTTATGTACAATCTAAAAAACAATTGTTCCTTTAAAAGCGGAATCTTGATCTCCGTGTGTAAGTTGTTATTCTCTCTTGAAAACTTTAAGCATCCTAATTAGGCTAAACGAAAAATATTACACAATGAATATATACAAATTTTTATTACAATTATTATATTTTTCTTTATATTACAAAACATTGAGTTTCATTTTAAATTATCTTTTATTATTTCTCAGGTATATGAAGATCTATAAAAGGTATGTCATGGAAAAATAATGTTAAATATAAACTATACTGAATTGGCACAACAAGTCGGAATAACACAAAAGGCCTAACATGGCCGTGTGTTAGTTCAACTAATATTAATACGGTTCCAAAAAACCCGATGCGCCAACTATTATGTGTTTTGTGATGATCCGCTATTAACTAGAATGTGCTCACTTGAAAACCAAACTGACTACGACAAATTTTTGACATTAATTATGGGCGTGGTATTGTGTTTATCATTTAAATAGTAAAGCTTTAAAGATAAAACAAACTCATAAACGCTTTATATTATAATATTTTAGTATAAAATATGAATTTTACCTTCAAGATATTTTACAGATAATCATGAAACATTTTTAACTATTGACAAATTTTAACGAAGGGTAAAATCTTAATTGGTGGGAAAATTCATTGGTATTTTCGTCTGATCAACCAAACGTAATTATCATATATCTGAGGAACAAACATCATTTAGGTTTACATATGTGTGTGTGTGTGTGTGTGTGTGTGTGTGTGTGTGTGTGTGTGTGTGTGTGTGTGTGTTGCCGCGTACGCTCACCTCGCTGTACCACCGCCTCCGCGTGGCGGTTCTCACCTTCAGCTTAAACTAACGCGGACAAGACCAAGATGCTCACTTTTACTTTTTCTTCAATCAAAGATATTGCGCTACTTGGCTTTTGTAAGTATGAGCTTGTCCTCATAAACTTACAACCTTTTAATATACGCAAATTCCCTGAATTTTATTTCAATGCTCGATAATTTAACTATTTCTCTTAATTAACACTCTCTTTCTCTGGGGAAGTGCCTTTTGGAAGAAATCGGCTCTTAAGTTCTGATGATAATTTCTTTTAAATTTCAAACTATATTTAACCAGAGCACACATAAAACTATATAGTTTTTCTGTACTGATAGTTTTTCTTGAACTGAAATAGTCGTATTTAATTATTAAATATTTAAAACACCAAAGCAGAGATTATATTAAAGAATTTAATTATTGTTAATTTCCCAAATGAAGTTATATTTAAAATGATTTTAATATTTGCGAATTATTCCTTAAGCTTATTGTACCTTCGCACTTTATATGAAGTTCTTGTAGATTTTGAAGTTAATTGTTAAAGTTGTCTAATGTTGATGCGTTGTTTTCAATCCAAGTCCTGTAGACTGCAGAATAGTTGAATGCTGGCCGCGATTTCTATCTGCTAAGTCGCCTTGAAGTTCGAAATGACTTGTAACTTTTCTAAGTCGAATTTAGTAGAGTGACTAATGTGACTTCTTCTCTGCTTGGAGTCTGGTACAAGAGTTTACGTCTTCCTCGCTCAGAGTTTGCCACAAGAGTATGTGTCTTACGACGGATAATTTTTGATCTCCCTTTCTGTGGAAAATTTCCCACAAAAGGTGACCACTTTTCCTCCCTTTTGCCAAGAAATGTTTTTTCTTCATTTTGAGTATTTTCAGGCCCTTTTGTTACTGTATTAGTTTTTTTTGCGATTTACATCATGAAAAAAAAGTCTAATTGTATAACCTATTTTAACTATTTAAGAAATATTTTTGTAACGCTTATACTCTAAACTCTAAAGAGTATCAATGAAAGGTTTTATGAAAATAATGTATGAGAAACATAAAAGTTAACGTAAATATATTTAACCATGACGCTGAAACTACACTTTCTCTTCTTCGTAAGAAGAAACTTGATCTTGAAGATGACACTTTCCAATCATAATCCTTCACAATGTCATGGATCCCCTAATATTGAAATAAAAATCTATTTGGTCGATTCCGGTTATTTACGTGGCAACATATTTTATCACGTTACAGTCACTTTAAATAATATCCCATAAGAAAGGAAGGATTTTAATTAGTAAAAACTTTGGGTCGAAAATGTTTAACTATTTGTATTTTTCATGAATTCTATTAAATAAATTTATGACAATCTTATATAAATATTGGATATGAAAATATGGTAGTTGTGTTTGAATGCTTGTGAGTTTTGTATTATGATATTATGTGGTAAAAAAAATTAATAGCCCTATGTCTCTTGTAGTTCTAAATTGAAAACGTGATATTATATTACGTGTTATCCTCTTAATAATTATTTTCCTTCATTTTGATTTTAAATAAAGTGTATATTAAAATGGTGTAACTACCATAAATGAATTTTTTACTATTTTTTATATGACACGTACAATCCGAAATACGCTTTCTCTAATTATTACCAAAGCACTTTATTTAGCCAAAATTTCACATGTACTGCTTATGTTGACCTTGTTAATAGGAGCTTCCATAGATGGATACGAAGTCTCCACAATCATTGTGCCATCAAAAAAATGGCGGAACGGATCGATATAAATAATAAAGACAAAGTTCATTTTGTGATTTAAAGGAAAACGAAAATATTCCACTTTATTGCTCGTTGTCCAATGCAAACATACAGTATTAAAGAAACACTTAAACTGCAGAGATTGGCTGATGCTTATAAATTTCATGATATGTGGATGAGAATTAACAAGGTCCAAAGTAAAGAATTTATTTTTAAATGAATTTTCAAGATGGAAAACAAATATTTAATAGTAAATATCTAAAGATTTATGAAATTATGAAAACAAAAATTTGCCTAATAAAATAGTTTAATATATTCCAGAATATTTGAGTGTACTTGTGTAGGTAGGCATTTCGCAATTGCCTACCTACACAAGTCTAACAATTTAATGAACGAAAAATGATTATTTTTATTATTTAACTAATCGTCTACATTATGTTTAATTGGAAGTTGTGGCGGTGCATTGCAACACAATTGTACATTCAATTTTATAATAGATAAATTGGAAAAATAAATCATTTGTAAACCGGTTAAGCTCTTGACGGGTCGATTAAAAATATTTAACATACAAATAAAAATACAGCTTATTTTGTTTTATGTAATTGTATTACAACAAGTTGGATTTGTTGTTAACTTTTAATTGTTTTTTTTCTTATCGTATTCCTTACTTCATCTATATGTTATTTTCATGTAAAGACAAGGACATACTAAAATTGGCATTAACTTTCATAATTTGGTTTCTTTATATGGATGTGGCCACTTTATTATTTTTTTAAATATTTATTATTTTATAAAAGCATATATTAGATTTTTGTTAAATAAAAATATTATCGGTATTTTCCTTCCAACATTCTAATTTACAAAATAATTTTAAAAAAATAGATTTTATTTATTCTAACAATTTATATCAAGCTTTTTGAAAATCGTTATTTCTTTAAAGAATATACATTATCTACTGTTTGTTATTGGTATTATATTCTACTATTAGTTTATAAATCAAAGTTGTATATGCGAGTATTGTAAGACGTTTTTAATCAATGCTGTGATGTTGGGTTAGGAAGAATTATTATATTTTTAATTTGTAGTGAATTTAATAAAGCATTGATTCATATATTTATTCACATTTATTCAATTTATAACGTCATCATTTCATCAAGCTGTATAAACGAACATAAATTGGCTCATTACTTGTCTTTACACTCAATTATATAACAACATAGTGAGTAAGGGAATAACAATCCGAGAGGAATCCTGAACCGTACATATATGTACACTTTTTCTATGCAGTCTTGATTTAGATTTATCTATTTTTTTATTCCCTTATTGCCTTTCTTGAGCAACTCGTGATCACTTAAGACTTTGATGCAATTCGAGTTGGGTGCAATGTTGGAGAATAACTTGATGTTTTTACTTGTCTTCGTATTATAGCTCTAATACTGACTTCTCGAAATATTATAACACACAGAACAACTTGTATTAATAACATAATATAGGCCCCAATCTCATTAATAGTATGAATAGGACCTTAATTCATTTCCAACTATCTTTGTTATATTTATTTAGTTACATATGTCTAATATTAATTTTATATAAAAAAAGTCATTAAAAATAACTGACACTGTGTGAGATTGAATATCTTACATTTAAATATGGCCTAGTCACTTCTCCTGGATGTGACTGACCCAACAGTTTACAGATGTTTATTTTTTAACTCTCGTCATTAAAAATATATGTTATTAGAAGGTTTATAAAGTGTTACCTGGTTATTACAGGTAGTAAATAAATATGATAAAGAAAACCAGTATTTCGTAAGCAATTTGTATTAATATTGATTAAATTCATTAGATTTCTTCAATTTTTTTTATTCTATATGTCACAATGAAACATTGAATTCTTTATGGTTTATTCATTAACACGAAATTTATATTAGCGATTTAGTAATTTATTCAGTTACCATTTCTTTCAACATTCTAAATAGTTATGTAATACATTATCAGCCTTATCCTGAGACGCTTGCAATAGTTTGGAAATTTTTAAATTCAACGTTGTTTATAGATTTTAAAATTTCTAAACTATTACTAATGACTCAGGATAAGGCTGACAATATATTACGTAACTATTAAGAATGTTGAAAGAAATGGTAACTGAATATATTACTTATATTTCGAGTTAATGAATAAACCATAAGGAATTGAAAGTTTCATTGTGAAATATAGTAATAAAATATTTGAAGAAATGAAATGAATTCAATCAATATTTAATACAAATTACTAACGAAATACAGGATATATATATATATATATATATATATATATATATAGATATATATATATATATATATATATATATATATATATATTTGATAATATATATGTAAGACATATAAATAACTTACTTTTATTTTTTATCACTGCTTAATTGAATATATTAGAGTATTTGACATTATATCAATTCAATAATTTATAATTAAACAAATATGTATTGTATACAAGTTCAATCAATATAAAAACCCATAAATTATGTTAATTTGGTATATGATATATTTTAACCTATAAATTCTAAAACCTAATTCTGTCTATGTTATTGGAACAGATTGTAATACAGTACTTTTCGAAAATAAATGCAAATGTATTTATAGATGGCCAGTAAATTTTTGAATATTTATAAAATGATCCAATATTTTTGTTATACTAAATATTTTTTAATACGTTGAAGATATTGTATTGTTACCATATACACAACTGAGTATAAAAAATTTGATTTAACCGAAAAAAATTTTAAAGGAAAAATATCATACAAATAGAAAAAGAAATGTAATTTTAAAACATAGTTTGTTTAAAATAACAATCAAAGAAAGACTCTATTTGTATTAATATGCAATGCGGTATGTACATTAACTTCATAAATCTCACATCGAGCTATGCAATATCGTTTATAAACACTGGCAATAGTTATTAGCAATTATAGGTCTATAAATGACAGTTAACTTGATCTGTTTGATACAAAGGTTTCAAGCTCTGTGTCCACATTATTAACAGTCAATATTCATGAACGATTTACATTTGTATTTAATGAACATCTCTTGTGTGCACTGTCTATTTCACTCAATTAGACCTCTTCATAGTTCATTTTATTTTATGCACTTTTGGTTACGTCTTTTTTTAGTTATTTCATTCTTGGATTTTTTTTCATATTCGGTCTTACAAAGGAAAAACCTAATTAAAATTCTCTGGTTATTCATTTAGTCGTCATTCTGGAGCCACGACTGAAATGTTTACACCAAACTACTTTTATTTAATTTAGAATTAATTTTTAAAAACAGTACCCAGAATATATCAATTGTAACTGATGTATAAAATAAAATTAGAATCTGAAATCGTTCTATTATGTATAAATAACATGTTTGTATGTTTGTTAGTATATTTTAAACAAATGCACTGTTTCTATAATAGGTATTTTCTCCATTTAAGATATGTTTTAGGTTGTTGACATGTCTACAAAATTATTTATTAAATAACCGTAAAAATCATTAAATATATATGTATATATAACTGGTAAAAAGGGGACTTCCTTTTGTTAGTCTATTTATTTCTATTATGGTGTTGTACCACCAGTTTGAAATGCGAAATATTATGTTTTTAAGTTGTTCTTAAATTTCCGCTAGCTATTCAAGAAAATATTTAATCATTGTATAAATATAATTTATGAAACGGTTTTCAATTTTAAAATTCTTTATATTTAAAAATATGAATAATAAAAATATGAAATAAATTACATTAATTTTTTTTTTTTTACATATAGTAATATTAAATTGTAAGATAACGTGTCATATGGTGATGAGTCTATCTGATATTTTCTTTAACCATACATAAACTATATCCCACTTAGCTTATAGGAACACTCTAATCCTAAATTTGTTTGAGTATATATTACACTTTAAGTCTTAACCCTAGTGAGACACACATAGTAAATGCTAACACAGTGCACCCCAAACACACCAATTTTAATTTTAATGGTATACTTTGATAGATGTACATATAAATTTACCCAACTAGTTATTAATTGTCTTTAAGTATTGTTGTTGTTTGTGTAAATATTTATTACATTTTAAGTAATTCTTTATCTATTAAAATATAAAATATTTTTATATGTAAAATGTTTGCCCAATGTTTACAAGGTAAATTTTGGAGTTTTTTGTAATTGATTTAGGGCAATAATAAATTACTTAAAATAGATAACACAGTGTATATTTACTTACAAAATACAAGATCGAATGGTAAAAACAATAGTTTAGTTTATCCTGGATACCACATTTTCAGTTCTTACACTCGTAGCAGAGTTTGACCCGATGTTCGTCACAAGTATACCTTTTTCAGGTAACACATCTAGTTTTAGTTTGTCTGTCTCTAGTTCGAGGGCAGATGTTATACCGTCTCTGAAGAGTTGGTCTTTCATCTTGTGGGTGAATCACTGCTTCCATATTTTGCACTCCCAGTATTTCTAAAATTTATGTGCGGATGTTTCGACTGAGTGTAGGAACTTCCAACTTTGCTTGGATATATTATGGTTTGATCATTGACAGTGATAACTCCATTAGGAACTTACGTCTCTTTATCTTTGAGTTTTGTAGCCGCAAATTGTAAAGGACCATGGCATTTATACCACTTTGGTCCATTATTCCATAACACATTCGTAATAGCCATCTGTTGGTTTTCTTTGGATTTCCTGTTAGATCTGAATAACATAATTGGTCAAATGTATCTGTGCCTCCTTTTGTTGAATTATGGATTGAAAAAGTTCTGGCCTTTGTGTGGTTTCATCAATTTTTTGCTGAGATGCACAGAAGACAACAACAAAACGTTTTTATTATTTGTTGGGGAATATGAAACAAGCATCTCGTCGCTACGAAAAGCAAAGAAAGACGTTCCCTCTGGTTTCTTTGCATTGGACGATGTAGTCCTTTCTGGTTTATTTGACCTCAGGGTTCCCACCATTGTTAATTATTTATGATCTTTAAGCATATGGTGGAATAAAGTCACAGAACTGAACCAAATATCTACGGTTATATTAAGATTAGTTCCGTGGATTGGTTCGTACAACGTTCTTACATAAAAGGAATGAACTGGATCTTTATTTGGAGGTTTGAATTTCCCTACGTATGGTGCTGCATTTAACATGTAAAATGTTTTAGCATCATTCATCTTAACAACGTTTAGCCCATATTTATCGGGTTTTCTTCTCATATGCACCCTGAAAAAACATCTACTTCTAAATCCTTGAAGTTGCTCGTTTATTGTAACGTACTCTGATCGTGTATACAACGATTTACTGTTCTCTACAAATTTTTTCCAAATACTGCGTATTTCTGCAAATTTGTCGTTTGATTGCCTTTCTTACCTATAAATTTTAAAAAAATCTACTGTATTTCTGTCAAAAAGTTTATTCTATGTTCAGTTATAATAAACATGTTTAATATAGCTATCAAAAATATGTTTTAGATTAAGTAAAATCATCAGCTTATAAACTGATTCTTAAGTGTTTGTTATAGCTTTTGTATTCGAGGAACTATCTTTAGATATTATTCTTAGGTCACATACTAAAGTAACGTAATGCAAATTATCTTTTATTATAGATATAGTGCAAGTGATTAATTATCCAATAATTCATCAAATATAAAACGAAAAATGTGGTCACAATTTAGTTTACTTGTAAATGAATATTTAAATGTTTTAATATTTGGTAAATTTTATTTTCAATATACACCAATTTTCTTACTATTGGTACATGCTTCATTTTAAAAAGAAAACGACATCCTTTACTTCTTCCATGTATATTTAGGTTGTATTGAATTGTGATTTACCAGTTGTAACTCCATATCTTTAAGCAGCGAAAAAAATCAACACAAGATATACTTCAAGAAGGTTAAAAGGTCCCAATACTTAACTCAGGTAGTTAGAGGAGCGGTGTTCCAAACCGTTCAGTCATTAAACTATTTAATACACTACACTACTAATCCGTTAAGCTGGAACGATGTGTAAAATTTATTGAACGTGAAATTATCTAAGGCATCTACAGCATGAGCAATATTGTAAATATATTTTGAAGTCTGTCTTTAGGGTTACTTTCGGATAGGGAAATTTTTCATCATTTTAGAAGAAAGGGAAGAAGCAAATCTAAAAGCGATATTTACATCTGGTTGGAATTTGTGTTTATTTGTGGTTGGGTTTGGTTGTCAAAAAGGAGTAGAATGTTTATTTTGGTTATAAAGTAAAATGCTTTACGAACTAGGAGAATAAATTTACCATTACAAAAACCCGAATCCTGCCACTGGTAAGTCTAGTGACATATCTGATGGCCTAATATAAATGTGATCGAGGTTAATTTAAGTTCCTGAAAAAGTAATTGTCCAGAGAAATTAATCTCCCTAACAACAAAACGGACCTTAACATGGTTGTGGTCTGTCGTACGCAAGTGATGACTTCACGTAGATGTTGTATTTGCTTTTCCCAAGTCTTGGAAAAGACACCTAAGCCATCCATATAATGAATATAAATATAATGTTAGTATTAGAAATGACTTGATCGAGAAGTCGTGTGAGAATGTTGGCTCCAGTACAGAGTCTAAAAGGTAAACTGGTGGAGCAAGATTAAATGGAAAAGCTTGTAGTGTGCTTCGAATTATCTGAAAGAAGCATTTAATTTAAGTCAAATAAAAAAAGTATTTGGCTACTAAATACAAATTAAAACATTAGTGAATATTAGGTACAGTTACTGTTTTTATGATTAGTTTACGGTAATAGATAACTCTGTGTCTTACGTCTCGATTTTGGACATAAAGTGATAAAGAAGTATTCGCTGACTGTCTTGTTTTAACAAATCCTGAAAACACCGCCTTTGTTTATTAATTCCTGAATGTGATTGCACAGAAAAAATATAAATTTTCGGATAAGAAAATTGATAGAGTTGGCTCCTAACTGGCACTTAAATTTCAAGTTGTTTATCATACTCGAATAAATCGATAAGTTCAAACACTTTTGCCAGAATACACAGATATTCTCTTGTTTTTTTGTTATGATTTATTTGCCAACTTTATCAAGATGACTGAGCGGATCGTGGGATATCTGTATCATGCTGGAGAATCGGAAGGGCAATAAGTCTCCTTTATGTTTCCTACTAATGGGAGATTTGAACAACCCATTTCTTAAAAAAAAACCCTCCTGTCTGTCTTTTATAATTTTATAGACAATCACAAAACAATAACTCGTATCCACCTGTGTCTTCAAATTAATCATTGTAGTTTATATATTTTTTTTTATTTCTTTTTATGAAACCTGTTACCCAATCGTAGATTTTATAATCTTGCTTGTGGAGTACTTTATAAAATGTACGTTCAAAATCTGTATATAGTAAAAAAATACCTTTTTGTCACAGTTAGTTATCAATTTTGTTTTTATATACAATTTGTATTTACATAATTGATAAATGTAGAGTTGTAGTGGTTTTTGGTGTATTTAAATGTTTTAAATTATTCATGGAAATCTCCATCTCCCATTGATACATTACATAATCTGTGATTGAAACCGTTGATGGCAGAAATTTTATTTGAAATTGATTTTGTTAGAAGTGGAGTGGATTATGTGATCCATATGAGTAGGTTTTCTATATTATTAAAGATGTTTTTATGATTAATACTTAAAATTTGTCAATAGTTACCAATAACATTAAATCAAATTAACATGAATTACCAATAGTTTATTTAACCTTTAAAGGAATCATCTAAAACTGAGTATTTACGGTTGGTTTGGATGGCGTGTTTATCCAATTAGAATTACATTTTTGTATGAGGTGCAATTTGTTTTTTTGACGGAATTAGTACTTTAATACTTTTCTTGAATGACCCTTCAGTCTGTCCTACATTTTTATTATATTTAATTAATAAATACTGTAGCAATTATATTAAATACTGAACAGTCCATGACTAAATCATTGTTTTGACTGCACAATTCATTTTGTGTTGCAAATAATTTTGTATTGTCTTAAAACTACTAGCACACATTTTAATATAAATTGAAATTTACTAGTAAAAAATAAATAATACTATAGTTGCTTTTATTTATGTATTATAACAATAATTCAAAATACACAAGCATAAAAAATAACCACTATTTATCTCAAAACTTAAAGAACACAAACAGATAAAATGGTCTCTTACACCACATTGTAGGTTTCTATCCACCAACAATACATATAAATTACATAAGATAAAAACTCAACATAAATTTATAAATTTTATTTTGAGTTGTCAGAATCAGCACACATTAAAAGTGAAATGAAATGATACAACGATATTCAACGTTCTTCATTAATAATATTTCCTCCTACTTAAGTAACAGGATTTTTAAAAGCTCTCACCATAAATAATATTTACAAATATTCTGTTACATATTCAAATATGTTATATATTTTCAGAATTTATTATATATCGGACATTAAAGAAACATGTTAAAATCGCGTTTGAAAATTCCTCTGATGTATTTCCACTAAATTGACAAAACATATATTGTTGTAATGGTATTTTACCAATAATTACTGATTTACTGTTGGAATTAATTAGTTGGATTCTTGGATTTGTACATTTGAGTAATGTTACCACGTTATACGAAATATTTATATGGCGAACAATCATTGGATCTTAGACTTTTTCTTTCATATGACGTCGATAACAGTGTCAATCCTACAATGATACAAACTAAATGGAACTTAAGTGTTTTCTAATGAAGTAACACTATTATAATAATTGAGTATATTAAAATATACTCATTAAAAAAAATCCAATAATTAATCTAAATTTATGTTATCAAATAAATCAATGTTATATAAATTAAATTACATAATTTTATAATTAAATATACCACAACAACCATTCATTTAAACCTCTTCTCTAAATTCTAAGAATACTTAAAGTTAAAATTTCATTCATTATTCAGAAATGAGTCGCAATAATTACGGTCCTTCAATTAGGCGCTTTGCCAAATTTTACTGTAAACAATACAGGAGGGTTGGCAATCTCCAAATATATAACATATTGTTGATAACTTGCCAGGAGTATTGAAGTGATTTTTTTTTTTTTCATTTAAGTTTTTTAAAGTTTATTTATTCTTTTAAGTTAAATTTTTTCACAATATTATACATTTACGCTTATTTCCACTTCTACAACATCAAACTGTATTTTCTCTTTTTTCTTTCTTCAATATAAAAATGGCATAGTATGTGCTCCAATATCTGTGTATATAATGATATCATAGATAAATTGTGTTGATTATAAGATGTGCTTGTTGTGTCATTAGTAGTTATATTATTAAGCAAGAAAAAATTAAGTTCTCATTGTAGTTAATCTTATTTTGGCTAAAACAAACCTTATAGTTACGATAGATAAACCCGATAGACCACGAACCAAACAATAGGTGAAACAGTAAGGCCTACACATCATGTTTGTCAATTTTAAAAACTCTACATGTCCAACTTGTATATTTGATAGGAATGCGTAACATTATATGACTTTTGGTTATTATTATATATGAAAAGTACTGTTGAGAAAACAAGTTTCTTTTAATTTCCTTATAAAATAGCCTTTCTTATGTATATTTTATTATCTAAAACTTATAAATTGTAAATATATATATAATATATATATAATTATATATATATATATATATATATATATATAACACACTTATCAGTACTACAATAAATTATTTATTAAAATTTGTAGCAATAACTTTGTGGCAATAACACAATTAGAGACTTTATAATTTCAAAACAAAAAAGAACTGAATGCAATTTCTTTATAATTATAAGAAGTTTATCAAAGTGATAAACATTAAGAAAAGTGCTTAATTGATAATTGTAGCATTTTCCTCCATCCGTCGAAGTATATATTTATCCATGAAATTAGTATTGACATATTTTTTTTCCGATAGTGTAAAGGTCAACAACATTAGTTTTTCGTTATTTGAAATTGCTAACGAATGTACCTGTAAATTAAAGAATGTACAAATAATCTAGTGTTAACGTAAATATTGTAATATGTCTATAATTTATTCTGTGGAAGTAGTTTATTTTATTGAATGTGTTTAACTAGTAATATTTAATATTATTAAAGTAATTATTTATTGATTACGTCCGAATAATAATGTAGAAGAAAAAATTTTTCGGAACAATTTGCATATAATTCCTCTTTGGGATGGAAAAATACAATTTTTTTTAAACTTTCGACTCCTTCAATTTAACTTTTATAACAAATAATATACTGAATGTATCTTGACTAGCTTAGAGAACATAGAAGGTATTTATGTTCCTTCCCTTTACAAAGTCTTCAGGTTTCATAATATTATTTTCCTCAAATACATAAAAATATTTAAAATTCCTAGTGACACACCTTACTTGCGGCTTAGAGAACATTTGGCTTGGTTTGTTGAAATTCAACAACCCCTACTTCCTAAATTGTGGAGCATGTTTAGTGTCGCATTACCTGCACTAGGGAACGTATAAATGGCCAGATTAGTTGGCAAGCGTCCAGATAACACTCCACATTTTATACATTACACTGAAGTGGTTTGATTTGAATTCCAACACAGCGAGTAACATTAATAATAGTAGAGCCTTGTACAATATATTTCGTTAATATTTCTAACAAGAATTCCATGGTTATTATTTCAACAATTTGAATATATCAGTTTTTGCGAAACATAATAAAATAATTTAACAATTTAAAGGAAGGCACATATGATTACTCCATAAGATATTATCCATAAGATAACAATTATACATGAATTCCTTAACCCAATTGAATTAATAAAAACTTATATGTGTTAAAAATATATAAAATAATAAATAAAATAATTAAAAATATAGAAATAATCACAATTAAAAATATATATTCAGAGATAATGTCAATAAAGTAAACAGCATAGAAACAATATTAACCCTATAATTCCATATCTGATGTAAAAAAAAAAAAGCTCAAAACTGAATGGACAGAACCAATTGCTTTGTTGCTGGCTAAAGAAATATAATTAATAAATATTAAGTAGACACTTTTTTAATCGATGCACTGTATTAGTCCATTGTGCCTAGAAATAATGTAACCTATTATTAAAGCCTATAGTTTGTAGTATAATTGATTCAATTTTATTGAATGTGTGCGCTGGCCGTTTTCCATATAAATAAAAAACTAAGATCGGTACCTAGAAGAAATTATAATTAATGAGATTCGGCTTAGATTAAATATGTATGTATTTATTTATTTACTACAACCAAACCAATATACCACAATGAAATTAATAAGTTTCTTCCCAAGTAAATTTAACACAAAAATGATAAAATAGTTTACAGATTTCCTATAGTAAATATGTGCTTTTGAAATACCACCACTTACTAATCTATTACTCAATATTGAGCAATAAACAACTCCCCTTTTAATTCTATTCTTTAGAAGTCCTAGTAATTTTGCATCTTTAAATCATAATAATAAGTACATACAATAAATTATAGGAATAAAAATCTTTATTTTAATTCCTATACAAATCTTGAATTGATTTGTTTCATTTTAATTTCTATCTTTCTCTTAGAAAAAAAATTGATTAGTCGAAAATGAATGTATATTATTTTGAGTTTTAGCATCACTTGCAATACACACAATCTATTTAGAAATACTTTTTAAGTTTTAATCCCTATACCCAGAATATGTTAATAAATACTAATATCAGCATACGTTGCCTATGTAAATGTTACAGATTAGAATGTTTTCTAACTAAATAAACTAAAACTTGACAATAAAATTCAATTATATTAACTACCTATTTTGTGTATATATTAAATGTATTATAATATAGAAACTAGTACAAACCCTGTAATTACCTCTCCTTCCATTAGGGTTCATTAAATTTTCCACATCATTGGAGTGAGATAATATATTTTTTTTTAATTAAAAATTTTTAGCCAATTTTATTTATTGTTAAACTTGTAATTCATACATTCGTAACTGAATATTTATTATACTGATGACCGACGGTACTTGATTGAATTATATATTATACAAATAAAACACACACAAATTATTTTGTTAAATTCTATATTTATTGGTCTAGCCAACCATGGTATCGCCAGTTAGGGCATTGAGGAAGCATATACAAGACTATTCATATAACCTAAGAAGAATTGTACACACCTTCGAGACTAAGCCCACAAGTCCCGTTACATTAAAATGGAAACTGTTGCCGAGAAACCATGTGAGACATAAATTATTTTAACATGCCTGGGCAAAGTTGGGAGTAGTGGGAAAAAAGACATGAATTCTGTTTGATTGTTTAAAATTAAATTATCATTATTACAAGAGATTCACCTAATTTATAATATTTCTAAAATGTTTAATTTTTTACCCTTGACGTTAACATGGAGAATTTCAAAATTTATATAAGAATAAAAATCATGCCTTAACTGGCGAAACCATGGTCGGCTAGTACAATAAATTTAGAATTTATCAAAAGAATATTGTGTGTGTGTGTGTGTGTGTGTGTGTGTGTGTGTGTGTGTGTGTGTGTGTTGAGGCGGTTTGGAAAAAGCCAAACGTCTCAAGTCCATTTAAAACAAGTTAAATTGCCGCGCTAAACCTTGTAGAGTGGGGACGAGGTGGGGCGATGACGTCACGCCAGTTCAAGAGCAAACTTGCTTGTTCGAACGTGAAAAGTCAAACTGCCTTAGTTCCTATTTTATTAAGAAACTAAATTATTAATATAAATAAATATTCAATAGAGTCAACCGACCAATAATATCGAAGAATAAATTTAAAATCACATAAAACAAAAAAGTTATTCAAGTTTTTAGAAGGGCTCAAAAACCTAAAATTTGGAAAAAGAATAAATTCAAAATTCAAAAATCGTAGAGTCATAACCAAGTGGGGAAGTAACAATAATCACAAATAAAAAATATGAATTAATAATAATTAACAGGTGAGAATGGACTTAGAAAGTCATTCTTGGGGAGTTTTTTGGAATTTTTGAGTTGAAGGGGGGATCATTTAAAAAATAATAATAAGTACTATTGTAGAGACCACAATAGGGCACAATAATAGGTACTTAGAATCAAATTTGAAAATAAAATAAGGGAGATATAATAATTACAAAACGTAAAACTTCAAAGCCCAAAAGCGGGTAAAATAAACGTTAAAGGGGAAAAGTAACATGATAATTATATGTATTTAGTATGTAAAATTGTAACACACCAAAGCAGAAGTAATAATCTATAATGGGGGGGTTTTTATGAACATAAACTCATACGACACAAACTTAAGGACTTCAAAGGCGAATAACTCGACAACCAAACGAGTTATGGGAAAAGTACAACCATAGTATTTCGTCGTAGTAGAAGAGGAACAAGATTTCGTCAAAAGAATTTTGAGAAAGGACTTATCTCAAAATTTGAAAAGAGGAAAAATCAAACTTCAGGAAAAGTGCGATAACTCGCGAACGAAGCGTAGTAGAGCGATGAATCAAGTTCCACAAGACCCACAAGATGGAAAGGAAGAAGAATCCGAAAGGAACTTTAAAATCGGTTCGAGCGTTCGAAAGTTATAGCAAGTTGAACGAAAAAACGTCAAAAGTAGAGATTTTCATGCCAAAACATGAACAGTTGCGCGCGCATCTTCAAGCAGAGTCTAAAGTCAGAATCATCATGTTGCCAACATGGATCAAAGATAACGTTAAAGAAAAAATACTATAAATTATTAATTAAAAGGTGTTTTAATTAATAATTAAGGATGAAAACTATTCATTAGTCAAAAAATAGGACTAATAAAACATATAGTGTAAATATTTCAGACCAAAAGGGCCTGAAAACACATAATATATGGAAAATACCTTTTTCCCAAAAAGGGAGGAAAATTGGCTCCAGAAAAGTGGATTAATTCCCACTGACAGGGAGACCGAGTTTTAATCGTCGAAAGACGATTACTTTTGATTTGGAATCGACGCTTAAAGGACGTTTCTTCTGCAACCGACTCTGAGCTGAGAGGAAGATTCAACTGTCACTCTACTAATTGGACTTAGAATAATTTCAACTTTAATCGATCTTCAAGGCGACTTAGAAGAATTCGAGACCAGCATTCAACTACATAGCAGCTTACAGACTTTGGATAGAAAACATCACATCACTATCATCTTAATAATACAACAAATTCCAAATCCAACTAGAACTTCTATTAAAGTGTGAAGGTATCTTATACTTAAGGAATAATTCGCAAATATTAACTTCTTTTCAAATATAACGTCATTAGGGGAATTATTAAAAATTAAATTCATTTTTTAAACCTCTGCTTTGGTGTTGATAATAATTAATAATTTAAATACGACTTTTTCAGTACAGGAAAAACTGTTTGTGGTTCTGTCTGGAAAGTCAAGCGCTTTTATTTTTGTTTAATATATAGATAATCTTACATTAATTAATGTTGTTAAATAAATAAATAGTTGTGTTATTGTTCAATTAAATTGTTTTGTGTGGTTAAAAAAGTTTTGAATATAAAATTTTTCTGTGGAAAAGAGGAGATAATATACAAATAATTCATTTCTAAATTTTGTTGTGTTTTTAATATAAATCCATTCTGTGTATGCTATTAACTTTGTTTTAACATAAATTTTATATATATGTGCTCTGGTAATACAATTTGAAAATTTTAAAAAGTTATCATCAGAATTTAAGAGCCGATTTCTCCCAAAAGGCACGACCTTGGAGAGAGAGAGAGTTAATCTTAAAAAAGTTAAATAATCGAGCATTGAGATAAAATTCAGGGAATTTTGCGTTAATTAAAATTTAGTAAGTTTATGAGGACAAGCTCATACTTATTAGAGCCAAGAGTTGCAAAATCTTTGATTTAAAAAAGTAAAAGTGAGCATCTTGGCCTTGCCCGCGCCTGCTTTGAAAAGAAAGGTGGTTCGCCCAGTCGGTGGTGATCGTACAGCGAGTTTAAGAGTTCGTGATAATAGTGTTCCACAAAAGGGAACAAGAATCTTAAATTCGCGTGAAGTCAGACAAGACTTTCGGCGTGGTAAGTGGCGTTCCAACGTGGGGTAAGAAGAACCCTACTCGAACACACTAACGCGGTGAGAGGCGGCGTGGCAAGTGGCGCCCAATAGCGTGGAGCACGAAAAAGCAAAGTTTTGGAACAAATTTTCAAAATTTTAAATTTTTTAGTGTTTCATACGAACGAGAATATCTTAAGTTCTGATATAATTTATATGTACATGTGTGTTAGTAATAAGTTGTGCTGGTAATTACAACGACAAATATACTAAATTGCAAACATAATAATAATTAAAAGTAGAGTCCAAATTAAACCGAAATTTAAATTTTTTTTTATTAAATAAACCAAGTGAATAAGTGAAGTGAAAATGGGACCAGCGAAAGATCCAGCAAAACAGGAGGGTTCAAAGGAACAGGAGACAGAAATGCAGAAAATGGTGAGGTACCTGAACCAAATGGAGGATAGAAGAAAGCAAGAGAGAGAACAGGACAAAGCAGAACAACAGAGAAAAGAAAAGGAGAAGGAAGACGAGGACAAATTAAGAAGATTAGAAGAGAGAATCGAAAGAAACCAGGAGAAGGAGGAGATGGAGGCCAAACGGAAGCAGGAGAGAGAGGAGATGGAGGCCAAGCAGTTGAAAAGAGAAGAAGAGCTGGAAGCCAAGCAGAGGAAGGAAAAGGAAGAAGCGGAGGCCAAGCAGATCCAAATGGAAGCCAGATGGATGAAGAGAGATGAAGAATTGGAAGCCAAAAGGAAGCAAGAAAAGGAGGAGATGGAGGCCAAGCAGAAACGAGAGAGAGAAGAATTGGAAGCAAGATGGAAGCAAGAAAGAGAAGAAGCAGAAGCCAAGAGAATAAAGAGGGAGGAAGAAATGGAGACAAAACGGATCCAAAGGGAAGACGCCCGTAAACAGGAAATAGGGAAATATATGGAGGAAATAAAGGAATCTATAGATAGTAATATGGCCGAAAATACGAGGCGAATAGAAAATTGTGAAGAAAAAGTGGAAGAGTGCGTAGGGGAAATTAAAAAAATGACGGACAGTTTAAAGGAACAGGGAAAGTCGACTATAGAAATTGGGGAGAAAGTTAAAAAATTAGAAGTTAAAATTAGGGAAGTTGCCAAAATTAAAGAAACCGGTGGTAATGCTAAAAATATAATTTATTTAGATAGGGCAAATTTAGAGTCAAAAACTATAGAATTTTGGGGAAATTCAAGAGAAAATCCTGTGCAATTTTTGAAACAAATTGAGGAGGTATTCCAAGAAATAAATCCCGTCATGGAAGAAAATGATAAATTGAAAGTAGTGGAGAAAAAATTGAAAGGAGCTGCCATGGAATGGTGGGAAATAATCAAGCGAGATACAGAAGAATATAGCCAGTTTAAATTGTTATTTTTAGAGCATTATTGGGGTTATCAAACGCAACAAGTAGTTAGGAATCAGATAGAAAACCATAGATATAATCCTAACGGAAATATGAGTAGGGTCGATTACTTTTGTAAAATGGTGCGAAAGGCCGAATATTTGGAACCCAAAATTCCGGAAGAGTTCCTTATATACCAACTAATGAGGCATTTCGACCAAAAAGTTCAATTAGCGTGTATTGGTAGGGCTAGTGAGCATTTGGAGGACGCTATCAAGTTTTTGAGGACCATTGAAAACGTAGACGGAATGACGAGAGAAGTTCGCCGACCAGATAGTTTCGAAAGGAGGGACGGACCACAAAGAGATCAAAATTTCAGGCAAAGGAATCAAGACTACTCAAAACCATCCCAAAACCCTAACCCTCGATCCTATGGTCAAACCCAGAATAAACCTCAACCACAAATACCTAAAAACCCTGGTCCTTCAAATCAAAAATTCCCGCCCAAGGTCACAAAAAACTAAAATACGAGATCTCAAGGCAAAATTTTTGGCAGAAAAAGGATAATACAAACGGAATTGAGATCGACGATAAAACCAAATTTAGCAAACTTAAAAGGGGGGATCTGAAAATAAATAAAATTTAATTGGGGATTTTAAACACAGAAATTAAGAAAGATTTAATGGAGGAAAGAGATAATAAAATTTTAAATAATGAAGTTTACGAAAAATGTCCGGAAATAGGGATAGAAATCGAAAATATAAAAGTAAATATGTCCATTGACACCGGAGCTCAAATGTCCTGTGTTCAAGAGGATTTTTATAAAAATGTGCTTAAAAATAGGAACGATAAAATCATGGAATTACCAGTTGTAAATACGGAAATGGTGACAGCGATAAAAAGCCAACGACAGAAGATTAAATTACAGGCATTATTGGAAATTAGAATAAATAACCAAGCAATAAGAGGGGTATTTATGGTGGTACCAAAGCTGGAAAGCAAAATTATAATGGGTTGTGATTTAATGTGCAAATATCGAAGTCGCATTAATATGGAAAAGGGTTTCCTACAACTGGTAAAGGAAAATGAATTTATTGTTGTAGATTTTCTTAAGGAGAATAAGATATCAAGATTGAGCAATAAAAACGCGCAGACCGAACATCAAAATGGCGGCGAAACCAGTAAAATGGTAGAGTCGTCAGCTGCAAATAAAGGAGGCTCAAATTCGTATAAGCGAGTATCAGGGGCTTATACGTTGTCTACCAAAATGCCGGTAGACATAAAACCAAAAGCAAAGGACGTGTCTAGACTGAAATGTGACTATACCGGAGGTGACAAAGAGTGTAAAAATAGGGTGAGCCAGTTTTTTGAAAAAATTAATGATAAAGTAGTGCTTAGAAAAGCGGAGAAAAGGAGATTAAGATTGAGCAAAAGCGACGCGCAGACCGAACATCAAAAGGACGGCGAAACCGGTAAAATGGTAGAGTCGTCAGCAGCGAATAATGGAGGCTCAAATTCGCACAAGCGAGCAAAAGGGGCTTGTGTGTTGGCCGTTAAAATGCCTACGGACCTAAAACAAAAAGCAAAGGACGTGTCTAGACCGAGTAGTGACAAATCAGAAAGTGGTCAAAAGCGAGGAAGCAAGTTAAGTGCAAGGAAGGAATCGGCGAAGAGGAAAAATGCAAATTTTAACAATGATGAAGTGCTGTTAAAAGCGTGGGATAAAGGTAACCAAGTAATTAATAAAGATGAAGGGCTGAAAGGAGCGGAGAATAAAGGAAATAAAAATGTGCCAAAGGCAACAATCGACGAAAATAATAAAATAATAAAATACGACGAAAATTTGCAAAATAACTCTGAAAACGATTCGGAACTTACACAAAACAGATTCGACGCCAGAGACGAGAGAGAAAGGAGAGCTACAATAACAATGGCGGATCCGGAGAGACAAAATGGACGAAATTTAAGGTATCGAAAGAAGAAAGATAAATTCAAAAATTCTACGAAGTATAAAATAAAAGGAGGACGGCCCAAGGTGAAATATAAAAGGAAAGAAGAGTTTCATGTAAAAGAATTAATGTTTGAAGAAAACGGCAAAATTTTAGGTTTAGGAAATAGTGTATTAACAATCGATCAAGAAGAAAAAATAAAAGTTTTGGTGGAAAAATATAATACTGTGTTTAGCGAAATTCCAGGAAAATCTAATAAATATGTACATGAACTAAAAATCACTGATAATAAAACTTATGTTAATAGAAATTACCCCATTCCAATAAATTATAGGAAACAAGTACAGGAGGAAATAGATAAAATGCTAAAGTATAAAGTTATAGAGAGATCCCGAACACCGTATATTAATCCGATGGTGGTAGTGTTAAAGCCGAATAAAACCGTTAGGCTATGTATGGATGCTAGAAGACTGAATCAGATAATACAGCCGGATTATGAAAGTGCGCCGCCTATAGAAGAAATTTTAAGGAAAGGTCGTAACAAAAAATTCATAACTAAGTTCGATCTAACCTCTAGTTTCTGGCAAGTCCCACTATCGGAGGAGTCTAAAAAATACACGGGATTTTTATATAACAATAAAGTGTATAACTATACAGTGATACCGTTTGGACTTCAAAATTCTTTGGCAGCACTAATAAGGACAATAGACCTAACATTAGGTACTGAAGTCGACGACTACACGTTAGGCTATGTCGACGACTTGTTATGCATGTCTGAGACTTTTGAAGAACATCTGGAACATTTAAAAACGATTTTTGAAAAATTTAAAGAAGGAAATCTAACGATAAATCCCACCAAAACTTATTTTTGTCAAAAGGAGGTAAAATTTTTAGGATATGTAATTTCGCAACAAGGTATAAGTACGGATCCGGAAAAATTGCAAGCCATCAGTGATTTTCCGAGACCGACTAATAAGAAAAAACTGCAATCGTTCTTAGGGTTTGTGAATTACTATTCTAGGTTTACTTCAAGATATTCCCATGAAATTAAACCATTGTTAAAATTATTAAGAAAAAATGAACCATTTAAGTGGGACTATGTAATGCAAAACGCTTTTGAGAAAACTAAATCATTATTTAAGAAATCTGTAACAATCATGCATCCTGTGGAAGGCAAGGAAACGTTTTTGCAAACCGACGCGAGTGATGGTGCAATTGCTAGCCAGTTGTACCAGAAAAATGAGTTGGGCGAGTTACAAGTTATAGGATTTGTGAGCAGAACTTTAAAGAAAGCGGAGTTAGCTTATACCATCTGTGAGAAGGAGTTGTTAGCCATAGTTCATGGTCTGGAGAAGTTTAGGCCATTGATTGTAGGGGCACCACTGACGGTGATAACTGATAACAAAGCTTTAAAGTTCCTAAGAAGCTGCAAATTAACTACAGCTCGTCTAACTCGATGGATACTGGCAATCCAAGAGTATGATGCCAAAATTGAACACTGTGCAGGAAAAATAAACGTTCCTTGTGACATCATTAGCAGGATGTATGATGGTCAAAACGAAAATTGTCCAAGTGGAAATAAAATTAGGTTAAAATTAAGTCAGTCAAAATTAGTCACAACAAGAAAATTTCAGGATATAATGCAAAATTTTCGAAATAATCAATTACAGGAATTAACAATGAAAGGAATAAACTTGCAGGAGAGAGATAATTTTAGAATAATTAATGATATTGTATATCAGGAGATTAATAATAAATGGAAAATAATTATCCCCGAAATAAACAAAAATGAGTTCATAAGCGAAGTTCACCGAATATATGGCCATTTAGGAAGGAACAAATTGTTAGCGATGATAAATAAATGTTTTTATATAAAAAATGCTGGGTATAGAATATTACAGGTAATCAAAAGATGTAGAATTTGCCAGTATGCGAAAAAGACGAATAAATATTTGCAAGGAATGTCTAAGGCTATTGTTCCTAGGGACATCAACGAGATGATAGCCATAGACTACTTAGGTCCATTGCCAAGAGGACTTGGAAATATACAACATATTTTAGTTATAATAGATACCTTTTCAAAATTTATAAAACTATATCCAGTAAGAAATCCAACCACAAATAACAGCATCAAACATATGATAGATTATATGAACAATTTTGGGAAACCTCAGAAGATTTTAACTGATTTCGGAGCAGCATTCACATCTAGAAATTGGAAGAAGTGGATTGCCGAACAGAAAGTAGAACATGTGTTGATCCCGGTAAGACATCCTCAGGTAAATTTGGCAGAAAGAGTCAACAAAGAAGTGGGGAGACTATTACGCACTTATTGTCACGATACTCAAACCACTTGGCGGAAGCAATTACCTTTTATAGAAGAGTTAATCAACAACACACCAAATGAAACTACCGGGTATGCACCAATACAAATACAGTTGAATAGGGATCCAAATTATGTATGGGAGTCATATTTCCCACGAGACAGAGAGCTACGACAGAGTGAAACTTGGGCAGAAAAGAAGCAAAAATGTCTTCAAAGGATGACGCAAATCGGCACAAGGCGAGCGGAGAGAATTAACCAAAGAATACGAGAAACAAAATTTCAGGTAGGGGATCGTGTCCTCGTATTGAATGCAAATAGAGCGAATTTGGATAGAAGCGAGACCGAAAAATTAATGCTCGTATATGGTGGACCATATGTCGTGAGCAAAGTCATGGGGAGAAAAACATATGAAGTAATAAATATCGACACTCAAAAAGTTAAAGGTCGTTATGACATCAAAGATTTGAAGAAATTTTATGAATAAATTGTATAAGTTGTAATGTTTAAAAGTTGTAATATGTAAAGTGTAGAAGCGAGTGAGGTAAAAGGGAAATAACGGACTCTCAGCTGATTTAAAAGAATGTAACCTAGGTCAGTGATTAACCGGAAAAGTCTCGAATAAATTCCTAAGTGTACAAGGTCAGGAGAGTAGCGGTAACACGCATCTGCAGGACGCACCTGAATAAACAAAGTATAGACGAGGAGGTGAAGGGGAAGACAGGATATTGATAAACAAATATTGAACGACAACCTGTCAAGCAAATTAGCAGAGGGGTGATTGGAATGAATGGATGTTTAAATGTGTACTGTTTTGTTTTTTATTAAAGAGAGATTCCGAATAAAATAAATAGTTTTTCTTTTTAACTACAATTAGGATAATAATCGTTGTAGTTACCAAGTACTTTATATATATGAAGGCATAGTTTTTAAATTCAACCAAAAGCAGATAAATATAATCATATAAGACGAATTATTCCTTATATAAATGTAATATGTTTTGTGTGTGATAATGTGTTTATTTACAGCAAGGACGTTTAGATGAAACGGCTGTAATGGACTATAAGAACGCTTAAGCAAATTTGTATGTATACCATAATAAATAAAATGTGTTTTGAATATATAAATATTATACTATCATAAATAACATGTGTTTTGAATATATAAATATTATACTATAATGAATAAAATGTGTTTTGAGTATATCAATATATGAAATGATGGAGGAGATGTTTTTTAGATATAAATAAATGTGTTTATATAAGTTGTTAGGTTAATATGTCAAACTTTATGTTGATGATTAATAGAGATGATGAATAAATAGTTAATATGAAATGTGATATGTCGAAAAAGGGGTTTAATACTAAAATTTTAGTTTTTTAAAAAAATGAAAAATAGGATATTTTCATTTTAACCGAAAATTTTAGTTCAAAGGGGGGATTTTGAGGCGGTTTGGAAAAAGCCAAACGTCTCAAGTCCATTTAAAACAAGTTAAATTGCCGCGCTAAACCTTGTAGAGTGGGGACGAGGTGGGGCGATGACGTCACGCCAGTTCAAGAGCAAACTTGCTTGTTCGAACGTGAAAAGTCAAACTGCCTTAGTTCCTATTTTATTAAGAAACTAAATTATTAATATAAATAAATATTCAATAGAGTCAACCGACCAATAATATCGAAGAATAAATTAAAAATCACATAAAACAAAAAAGTTATTCAAGTTTTTAGAAGGGCTCAAAAACCTAAAATTTGGAAAAAGAATAAATTCAAAATTCAAAAATCGTAGAGTCATAACCAAGTGGGGAAGTAACAATAATCACAAATAAAAAATATGAATTAATAATAATTAACAGGTGAGAATGGACTTAGAAAGTCATTCTTGGGGAGTTTTTTGGAATTTTTGAGTTGAAGGGGGGATCATTTAAAAAATAATAATAAGTACTATTGTAGAGACCACAATAGGGCACAATAATAGGTACTTAGAATCAAATTTGAAAATAAAATAAGGGAGATATAATAATTACAAAACGTAAAACTTCAAAGCCCAAAAGCGGGTAAAATAAACGTTAAAGGGGAAAAGTAACATGATAATTATATGTATTTAGTATGTAAAATTGTAACACACCAAAGCAGAAGTAATAATCTATAATGGGGGGGTTTTTATGAACATAAACTCATACGACACAAACTTAAGGACTTCAAAGGCGAATAACTCGACAACCAAACGAGTTATGGGAAAAGTACAACCATAGTATTTCGTCGTAGTAGAAGAGGAACAAGATTTCGTCAAAAGAATTTTGAGAAAGGACTTATCTCAAAATTTGAAAAGAGGAAAAATCAAACTTCAGGAAAAGTGCGATAACTCGCGAACGAAGCGTAGTAGAGCGATGAATCAAGTTCCACAAGACCCACAAGATGGAAAGGAAGAAGAATCCGAAAGGAACTTTAAAATCGGTTCGAGCGTTCGAAAGTTATAGCAAGTTGAACGAAAAAACGTCAAAAGTAGAGATTTTCATGCCAAAACATGAACAGTTGCGCGCGCATCTTCAAGCAGAGTCTAAAGTCAGAATCATCATGTTGCCAACATGGATCAAAGATAACGTTAAAGAAAAAATACTATAAATTATTAATTAAAAGGTGTTTTAATTAATAATTAAGGATGAAAACTATTCATTAGTCAAAAAATAGGACTAATAAAACATATAGTGTAAATATTTCAGACCAAAAGGGCCTGAAAACACATAATATATGGAAAATACCTTTTTCCCAAAAAGGGAGGAAAATTGGCTCCAGAAAAGTGGATTAATTCCCACTGACAGGGAGACCGAGTTTTAATCGTCGAAAGACGATTACTTTTGATTTGGAATCGACGCTTAAAGGACGTTTCTTCTGCAACCGACTCTGAGCTGAGAGGAAGATTCAACTGTCACTCTACTAATTGGACTTAGAATAATTTCAACTTTAATCGATCTTCAAGGCGACTTAGAAGAATTCGAGACCAGCATTCAACTACATAGCAGCTTACAGACTTTGGATAGAAAACATCACATCACTATCATCTTAATAATACAACAAATTCCAAATCCAACTAGAACTTCTATTAAAGTGTGAAGGTATCTTATACTTAAGGAATAATTCGCAAATATTAACTTCTTTTCAAATATAACGTCATTAGGGGAATTATTAAAAATTAAATTCATTTTTTAAACCTCTGCTTTGGTGTTGATAATAATTAATAATTTAAATACGACTTTTTCAGTACAGGAAAAACTGTTTGTGGTTCTGTCTGGAAAGTCAAGCGCTTTTATTTTTGTTTAATATATAGATAATCTTACATTAATTAATGTTGTTAAATAAATAAATAGTTGTGTTATTGTTCAATTAAATTGTTTTGTGTGGTTAAAAAAGTTTTGAATATAAAATTTTTCTGTGGAAAAGAGGAGATAATATACAAATAATTCATTTCTAAATTTTGTTGTGTTTTTAATATAAATCCATTCTGTGTATGCTATTAACTTTGTTTTAACATAAATTTTATATATATGTGCTCTGGTAATACAATTTGAAAATTTTAAAAAGTTATCATCAGAATTTAAGAGCCGATTTCTCCCAAAAGGCACGACCTTGGAGAGAGAGAGAGTTAATCTTAAAAAAGGTAAATAATCGAGCATTGAGATAAAATTCAGGGAATTTTGCGTTAATTAAAATTTAGTAAGTTTATGAGGACAAGCTCATACTTATTAGAGCCAAGAGTTGCAAAATCTTTGATTTAAAAAAGTAAAAGTGAGCATCTTGGCCTTGCCCGCGCCTGCTTTGAAAAGAAAGGTGGTTCGCCCAGTCGGTGGTGATCGTACAGCGAGTTTAAGAGTTCGTGATAATAGTGTTCCACAAAAGGGAACAAGAATCTTAAATTCGCGTGAAGTCAGACAAGACTTTCGGCGTGGTAAGTGGCGTTCCAACGTGGGGTAAGAAGAACCCTACTCGAACACACTAACCCGGACAGAGGCGGCGTGGCAGTGTGTGTGTGTGTGTGTGTGTGTGTGTGTGTGTGTGTGTGTGTGTGTGTGTGTGTGTGTGTGTGTGTGTGTGTGTGTGTGTGTGTGTGTGTGTGTGTGTGTGTGTGTGAAAAATTGCTTTTTGAGTGAGGGTGTATATGTTTGTAGTAAATTAACCGTAGATGAATAATCCTAAATTCTTAAATAACCATTAGGAATATTTTATGAATATCGATATTGTTCCAGTTTCATTCTAATTATAGATAATATAAAAAATGGTAATGTTTAGCTTTTGCTTTCGTGGCACGTACAGAACATTTATATATTAATATCGTTAATATAAGATATACATTTATGATAATCTCTAGATCAAAGTATACCCTACGTGAACACGTATGTATATTTTAAATATTTTATTTTATTTCAGTATCGGCAAATTGTTACCCACTTAATCGTTGAATAAAAATTTGTCAACAGTTTTTGTAAATGTATATAATCATAAATAGCGTTCACAAGCATTGAAGAAATCTAAAGGCACCCCACATAACCTAATAAGTAAAATGTAATTTGTTTCCTTACATATTATGTTGGTAAACTACCTTTCCCGAATTTTTCAAGATAACAACTGAGTTTCAGAATAAATCTTCTCCTTCACAAGAGGTTTAGGCCCATGTAATCATCTAAGTCCACTCAAGTAGAGAATGTGGTTTATTCTTCTCTTTTCAAACTTGAATACAAATTTCACCAATTGTTGATCGGATTATTCCTTGGTTGACAAAATTCTTTCTCGAGGAAATAAAGGAAGCTTCAATTTATTTTGAACATGTATGTTGAAGGTTTTGTCAGGTTATTGAATTTTCATTTAAAATATATTTGACTAGTTGGAAGATACGCTTTTAATAACATCGGCGATTTCAAGAAAAATCCGTAAATGAGATTTACAGAAATAAATAAGTTTTGATAAATGAGTCAGATATGACCTCATTTTAAATCGGTAGCTGGCCATTTTTGCCAACATTTTGGAATATATTTAATAAAGTTTTTGTTATAATCAGCTCTAAAGTTAACTATTCATACTAAAATTTAATTATTTCTCACTTTTTACCAAAAAAAGTTGATTTCATAAAATTGCAACCCTTAACTAAAAAAAAAATAAATAAATATATATATATATAAATGATTACTTTAGTTTATCCGTATGCAATCTCTACTATTTTTCTATTAGTAGTTTCGACAGAGTACTGACGTCATTAGATCTTCAAGTTTTTACAGAACGGGATCAGTCGACATTTACATTTAATTTATAACGGCGTCTGTAATGTGTGTTCACGTTTTATAATGTTTGTAATGTGTTATTTTTCGACATTACACTGGCATCATTCATGTATGGAAACCAAGAACGTCAAGACAAGAATAATCAAGGGTAATGTTGATGTTGATTCTCTGGTTAAATGATCAATTAACAATGGAAAACCTACTCCATTTGAATAAATTTGAAAAAATCCAATTCATATTTCAATGCATTCATTCAATATAAAATTTATTACAACCTAACTAGTAAAAATAGGAAATAAATATATTCATTTGTATCGTTCAATTAAATACGTATACAAAATATTAATACATACAACTTTGTAGATAAATTAATATAAAAAATTAAGAGATTAGAAATAAATAGTATGGTAATATAACTAAAGAATCTTTAAACAATGTAGATTTTTTTCATGCAATGGGGTATTTGTGGGGTATAGAGAACATTCGACATTTTTGTTGAAATTGTACAAACAATACTTCCTCTAATGTGGTGAAAATAATGGAGGATGTTTGGCATCGTGCAGCACCTGTGCCAGAGAACGTGTAAATTGTCAGAGTTGTTGGCAATTGTCCATCTAACACTCTACAATTTATAAATTGCACTTTAGTGGTTTGCCTTAAATTCTAAAACAATCAATAAGATCGAAATTAGTAGAGTTTTATAGGAAAAGTATTTATATATTTAGCAATTTAAATAATGAAATATATCTAGTAGTATGTAAATACATCTACATTAATACATATTTATTTGAACATATATAAAACACTACATACACCATATTTTAACATGTTCATACAAATAATTTAACAATTTTCAAAAACGATTATTTTCTAGAATGATCATTCAGTAATAATTTATGACAATCTTAATAAATAGATGAACTAGTCGATCTAGAACGTCGTAATAATATGACAACTATGTTTAAACATTGCTCTTTATTTTTCATAACTACATGTGGGAAAATGGCAAAAGGAACTAAAATTAATTGACAATGGCTCTGCAATATTCACTGGTCAATATCTATTATCAAACAAATGAAAATAAAACATAGACATCTGAATTGAAGAAAATAATATTTTATAATGACTTAAATAACGATTTAACTAATTTAGTATATTATTATGAACCGAAAATAATCTGTCAATATTAATCAATACTTAAAAACTAAATAAAATTCTGTAATAAATTTTGTTAAACCTTAATAAATTTATCGGGCGATATGGTTTAATATATCTTCTTTAATTTTTTTTGTGAACGGAAATTTTCAAATATTTCAGAAGCTACTTTCAAATACTGAGTTTATGTTACTATCGAACCAGTAGTAGAAACTACTTTGAAAAGTAGAAACTATTTATTTGAAGAATTAGAGGATATATTTTAGACAAAATTTAGACGAAATTAAAAACTCAAATTAATACTTTTTGTTTTGTTATGTTCCTAATACAAAAATTTCTTTTATTATTCAAATATAGATATTAAAAGTCTAAGGAAACATTTGCACTAGAGGAAGACCAAGAATTAGCCAGATAGAGGTCATTATGAAAACCAATATTTTGTGTAATGAAAAATTTTAAACGGTTATTTTAATAGTATACTAAACGTCAACTTTTTGAAGGATTTATATATTCTATTTGCAGTACACAACTTTGAAAGAGGAATATATATTCAATAGATGTTTGTTGACATATTGAAACACAATTAGTAACACTTCATTGTACAGTTACAATTAGCTAAATATAAACAGTTTTATTTGTTATTGGGAACAATTTCCCAATACGTTTTCTTTCTTAATTAGATATATGATTATTTATGCTTGGATTGATATATAACATTTCATATCAGAAGATACTCACACAAAAAAGTAACTATTTGGTTACAGAAGAACTTACCGGTTTAATTAGAAAAGATCAATAGGTATATCTGGTTTAACAACGTTCTTGTCTGTTGTTTAAAGTTCAATGGTGCATAGACAAATAACATTTTATTCTGTGCCTATTCATAACGTGAACAAAGATTATTTTCTGATTTCATAGAATAAATATAGTGATCTATTCAACAGGTACTGGAATGCACGTAAGTATAATAACTAAATTTATTTAAATATCACAAGCCCAAGAAAACTGGGATAGCTGGATATAAACTAAATAATTCACGAAGGAGGTAGCTGTATAACCTTGCTTTGAACACCTTTTAAAGGAACGTTTAAACAAAATATTTATAGAACGTCAATCAATTTTATCATAACTATACGACATACACGCTTTACTCGACGCGCAGAGTTGACTATTATTACCCCTCTCACTTTAAACAATTTGATTTGCCAATTGTATAAATAAAATTTAAATTCCCATTATTATAATGTATTTTGATTTAATCCTATTTCACAAGAAATTCAATTACACGTAGGTATACCTACTTCGCTTGAAACCAAGTGTCGAATCATTACATTGAACCGTTTAAATGAAAAAATCATTAGACAATGTTAAATAAAATAATACAGCACAGTGGGCAACCAACCTTCAGCATAAAACATTAATTTTCAAATACTTCAAATAAAAAATATTGATATATATATATATATATATATATATATATATATATTTTTTTTTAAACAATTGGTTATAATCACTAATCATGCAGGTAGACTGGTAGTAAAAGAGAGTTTTTGTAGAGGTGGGTCATCCCAAAAGTGTTAAATATAAGTTATTAAAAAAAGGTAATATTGAATGTTCTTTCTCTTTTTTAACTATAAAATTTAAAACGTAGGAAAATAAATACTATGAGAATAAAAACATCAATTAATACAACAACTTGTTATATTTTTTTGTCATATTACGATCCTCTTAGATCGAACTTAAGCTGATTTTGGAATTATACGTATCTCTAAAAGTAAAACTTGTCTCACAATCGTCGCATAATATCTCTAAAAAGGCACTTTAATAGCTCATCTTTAAACATTTAAATCATATTTACTAGTTACGTGGATTTACATTTAATATATCGTTAACATATTGGGGCTAATAAAGCGTGCAGGACAGCAATTGATTAACAAGAATCACATCTAGAATGGGTAGTCCGAGGTTTTTAAATTAATAACTTTATTCCATAGATTTTCTATATTTGCGTTACGTATTGATTATTGCGTCCTTATAAACTAAACCCAAAATAGACTCTAAATATAAAAATATATAATTAGGGAATAATTTTAATTTTATGTCAATAAATGAAACTTTTATAAAATCAACTTATTATATACGTTACGTCAATTTATTTTTATAACTATGTGAGTTTTTAACATTATCGAACTATGTATTTGTTTTACTTGGATTTTACAGTTATTTGATAAGCATGCATGTTAATATTATTTTATGGGTTTAATGGGCCATTTGCCATCGTTTTAGTAAATTGTAAGTAATAAACGACGGTTGATATATTATGTTATATTTTTAGTACTTTTAAATACTAACATGACCCAAAGCTACTAGGTTAAGTTGGTATTTCTCACTTTTTTTAATGTTGAATCTTCAACATGTATAAACGTGTGTTGTATGATACTCTAGATATATCAGTTATTTTTCTACACTTAGGTTTCATGTTATAAATATTTACTGTCTTTAGTACTTAAAAGTATAGACTAAAAGAGAAATATATCAATAAACTTTCTAACCGTTCGGGGTGTAGAGAGAAGATTAAATCAGTGATACGTCTTACTCTACGGTAGAAGGCTCTGTAGATTGCTCTAAATCACGTACCAAACCTTGAGATTGGAAATCACAACGTCTTGTTTAATGGTTATAGAAACTTTATTCCTCTTCATTACTTGAGATAAATAGTATTTGTTCCTTACTAAGAGAGATAGGTATAGCAATTATTGTTGGTTTTTAAAATATTATTTATTATGAAACACAAACATTATTAAATACCTATATGAAAAAAAAGTAAAACAGACACTTTCATAAATATTAATATAAAACAAGTAATATAATTTTATTAATGTTTGTCTTAAAATAGACGTTAAATTTGTAAGTGTGTGAGTTTTTCTAATACATTTCCATTGATTTGTGTTTACTAAACATGAAAACATTATTTACCTAATAAAACATAAGTAAATTACACGTTAGTTATTATTTTTAACGATCTATTGGGTCGGATAATAAACCTAACGATATTTATAACTTTACTTGAAGTTGTTAAAATTAATTTGATAATAAAGTGTTTTAATGATAATACTCTTATTTAAAAAACCCTGACACCCCTAACACAAGTTTTGTACAATAACCTACACTCAAATAAACTAAAATAAAATATTTATATGCCCAAAGTTATTGTATTTCCCTGATGGACGTTTCGCTAACCAAGTTACCATCATCTGAAGGATCTGAAATAATTACAAGAGTATTAAATTGAATTATAATGGAGTGTGAAGTGTTCGTTTGAACAGTTGAGATTTGTTTTTCAGATAATGAAAGTTGAGAACGTTACGTCAAAAATTACAGTAAGTAAAACTCATACTCTTTCAAGAAAAATGAATCGCTTTGTTTAATAATTTAATACTAATTTGGGTACTTTAGAAATCGGTATATAATTTTAGTCAGAAATAGTTACAAGCAATGTTGGAATCAGAATAGAGTCCAAATTTACAAAACAGCTTAAGAATATAATTAGAATTAGAATATCTCTTCAAAATTATGTTTTTATTAATAAGGTTTCGAATGTATTTTATTCTATGATAGTGAAATTAACGTATCTTTAACCAGTCTGAAAAAAATAATAAATAGCAATTCAAGTAAATTATTTTTGCAAATCTTAAAACTAAAAAGGAACACTATATTTATGTTATATTTTCCCATATATTAGATATATTGTCCATAGTTTGCACATTGACTTTATTTAAACTCCGATTATCCATAAAGATTTTTTATAGAATTATTCTGAATTTTCTCTATCAACGTTGAGGATATTTTATATCATTCCACTTTACTTTCTTCTTCCTTGTTCCTATATTAATATAGGTATCCAATTTTCTTGTAGTTCACTCGAGCAAAAAAATCTCCGTACGTTTATTTGTAAATACGATACTGTGCTCCATTTACATCGCCATGCTTTTGTAAGATACTGTTCAGACACATAAATTGAAGCAGATTTCAAATCATTCTTAACCTCCTTTTATATAACACTATGAACACTGTCCTCTTCATTCATCAAAGACCTTTTATTAGTAATTTATGGGTGATACTAAGAAGATTGTATTTATGTACTACGTACGATTATGTTGAAAGAAGTTACTCATTATTTACTGTCCTGAGCAATTATCTGATTTAAAGATAATATAAATATCATATTCATTTTTTGCAAGATATTCAATACAACTTACTACAAAACTTCTAATATCTCAGGCTCCGCGTTTTCCGTCTACTGCAGTCATAAACTTTTTTTACTTCTTTTACATTGTGGGCACTCACTATAGAGTTGAGGCAGAATATTTTACTCCTAAAGTAAACAAATAAACCTAACCTTTATGAAGTGGCATGTCTCCCTGTAAGCCGTATACAGAAATATAAGTTTGTTCCATTCTTCCCTTCACGGGATAGTTCTTTCTCCTCTATCTGCTGGTTGTAAGAAACAACAAATACATTTTATACTCATTTCATTTGCATTCCCAAATGATTCTCACAAATCATACTAATATTTTTTTGGCAGATGAAAAGTTAAATTAAATTATCAATTGAACATCCAATTAAACAAAATTAAAATGGCTAATGGACGATACTCTTTTTTCACGACTATCTTCATAATACCGATAGTGATGACCGAAATTTGTATCCTTCACTATATATTCACTGCTAGTCCGGACCTGTAAATAAAGAGATACAATTCTTGGTACATCATTAATAATTTCTTTTTCTGTCCTTTATTCAAGAATGTTTTTTTATGTTATCCTCTCAGATCTATTTCAAAATTACTAGAGTTAGTAATTTCAACAGTGCTCTTCAAATATTTCTTCCAATTATAACAAACATAGATTTAAAAAAATACCCTATAAACTACATTTCGCGCCTTAATAACATAAAAGTAAATACTGAATTTATGTGTCTATATTTGTTTGGTTCAGTAACGATGCATTGGTTTGGAAGTCACTGTGTGTAAAAAATGAAATCACGTAAAGTTTGTTGGTTTGGAAAAAACCAATAATTTTTGAAAATTGTGTATCGAACTTCAAAAGTTATTTTATTTTTACTGCGTAATCGACAATTTCTCTTTAAGGTTGACTCACTTTTCCTGCTTTCCCACTAGGCATTACCCCTATTTCTAAATATTTTGATTCTTTAACACTCCAACTATTTTTCCTGTTTTGTAATATTATCTTTTCTTCCTTTGTCCCATTTTTTTTAACATTAGCTTGAATAAAACTGTCATCTTCACTGTCTGAACTCTTTCACTATCCCATCCATTACCAGTAATATTGAAAGCTTTTCCTAAGTTATCAAATAATCCTTCATTGTCATCACTATGTGCAGGAGTTATTGTGTAATATTTCTTTTTTAAACATGTCCTAAACATCCTAAACATGTATGCTTGTAGGATAGTGAGAACTACAAAAAATGTGAGTAATATTTATATAGAAATGGTATAAGTGTTTGGTACAATTAAAGGGGAATGCATTTATATATTAGGTAGGTTATTATTTGAGATAAATTATTCGTTTAGGATGCTGCCACTTATTGTTTTTTGACCTTCTCTGTTCAGAACGGTTGCCATTTGTAAACTTTTGACATCTCGAGTTGGTGGAAGCAATGTACTGCTGAGGAGAGACAGATATATCATTTTGAAAATTACTGTAGGTCTAATCATAACACACTATAATAGTATCCAACGTGAAACTATTACACATGGAATTAATTCATGTAAAAAATTAGTGAACTCTAGCTCAATACGCAGTATAATACATGGGGAATTATAATTCACTATAACACTAGTTCAGCTTTTACATACTAGTCAAAATAGTAGTGTGCTCTGGTAGCAAATAGCAATAATACAAATTATGTGGAAATATAATTGTGTGTAATATTAGTCTAAAAGAATAATGCCCTACAATTGCCAACAGAAGCACTATAACACGAAAAAAACCAGTAGTAATCTCTGGTTGCCAACAACAGTATTATGAGTTAAAATACAATTCACTCTAATAACACAAATTATCTCATGTTACGTTCAGAGTTAAAAGGCAGGGGAAGGTGTCTGGTGTGGTTGGGTGAGATTGAGATTTAAGAGATTCATATACATTTTGGTCAAAGGTTTGGTTTATATTACACTACAATTCCAAGGGTGGTGGTCACTTGACTACCCCATTTCGTTTCTACAAGTGCCCCAACTAGTAGGATATAATTTGCAACGCTACTGAAGCTTCTTTCGGTAGGTGGTAATTAACCTTTCTCGTCCTAAAATACACCACTACTCTAGAATAATTTATGATTCCACTTGTCTGTCTGGTCTGAGTTTCTGCAAACTTTGCCACTTCTTCAGTAGACCCACTATTCCCACGGCACTGTACACCATTCCCAACAGAAAATATTCTATTGAAAAGTCTCTTTTTCTGCCAGTTTTTAAGTAATATTCTTAGTTTTAGACATGCATTGACCCATTCGAACCAAGAACTATTATGTAGTTAGTAAATAATTACCCACTATAATAATAATAATAATATTAATAATAATAATAATAATAATAATAATAATAATAATAATAATAATAATAATAAAAATAATAATAATAATTAATATTATTATATATATATATAATTATATATATATATATATATATATATATATATATATATATATATATATATATATTAACATTACGTATTATCACAACAATGATAGAAAACACAGTTTTCATAAAAAATAATTTAATTTGTGAATTCAAATCATAGACTGTGTTTCAAGAATTACAAATACAAATAAAACCATTAGGACTTCGTAATTACACGGTCCACTGTAAGTACTGTATGTAGGGACTGAATATAATGACTTAGACATTACCCTCTTATTGTATTTGTATTGCACACACAAATTGCAATTGCAATTGCAATTATATTTTTTATTAAATTGTGATTTTATTCATTCGGTGACTGAAGTTTCCTCAATAGTAGCTAATGAAAGTTGATTCCATATTATTCCATCTTCTACATTTCGTCTACAACTCACATATCTATGTGCATTTTATATAAAAAAAAACAATAAATATTTTTCAAAAATTCATAATCATCTGCAGGATTCAAATATGAGCATTTAAGTCGAAAATAATTTTAACATTCAAAGAGTTATATGTGACAACTGGTTATACATTTTTTTTTCCATTTTTCATTAAAGCCATATATATAGACGGAGGGATTTTAATGGCAGATAAATTTTCATTTTTACTCTTGAGACATAAATTGTACGATAAAAATTGTAAATTCTAACCAAAAAAGAATAATTGCGATTCTACGTATTACTAAATATTCTGTAAAATCATTTTCATTAAGATTTTTATTTAATATTATTTACAAGATGTATTCAATCTAATTCAAAATAATTTCTCTTATTTACATTGTAACTAAGGTTCTGAAACTCCGTGAGATTAACCATAGTTTTTTCCAACGGGTAGAAAATAATTGAAATATGTACTGTACAAATACTTGTATATTGGTTTTATTTATATTTACTTCACTTGATGTATTATTGGTTATCTCTGGATTTTCATTAACTCTTCACCATTTAAAATCTTAAACAACAAATATCATCAGAACAAGATTCACCTCGCCTTTTTTTCCAGAAGTAGATATTATTCAGAATCTCCTTCACCCAAGCGGTAGACTATTCAGCTTACATAGCAAATTACAAAATAAAACCACTTTCAATGTTTCCGCTGCCAGCTTTACGTCGACGTATATAATTCAAAGTGCTTGTCATATAATTAAACAAACATGACGAAATTATTCATATATAAATGTATTTACGTTGTACGACTTAAAATCACAAATAGTGTACATTAAAGATTAACAACTAACTAAATATTGCCACTATAACTTTTATACTTTGTCCTTACAGACTTAAAAAAAATTACTAAAGCAAACATTAGACATTTTAATAAACCCGTATTTACAAAAAAATATATATACAAATATATATATATATATATATATAGAGAGAGAGAGAGACAATAAGATTGAAATATATTTGATATAGTATAGCAACAAAACGTTATAATAATAAATTACCTAGAATGGTCCGTCTAGTGACTTACGTCGATTTTTACGTTATGACATAATTCAGAATTGTATCTCCCACAACAAATATCCATTTAAATTTTCACTCTGAAGAAGTCACATATATAGCACAAAAATTAAGTAAAACAATTAATTATGTCTTTCACTAAGTGTACATCCATGCATTTCAAGTATTCAGAGTGAACAATTGCACGGATATATGATGATGGAGTTACGATTCTGAAACATGTCATAATATAGAAATCGACTGAAGTCACAAGACGGATTATACAAGGTAATTTATTATTATTAGAGTTAAGGGTGACATGTTATGCATCTCAAAACAAAACTCTAGGTTTTTTATAAGATCTCTCATCAAAATTTAATATTAAAACATTATTGGCTTTACATGTTTTTATTAATGTTATTAAAAACTCACCAAATAAATATAAAATTCTAACCTCATTTAATATATAATGGTTTTTCATATCCTGTTACGATGTAGAATTTTTCATACTTTTAAAATATTTTTAGCTTTGAAGTGAATATTGTAGTAATTAGATATTAAAATGATATGTTTAATTTAATATACAAAATGTTAGATTTTATATTGTAGGAAAGATATTGCATTTTAACAACAAATTGTAATTATATATGTTTATTTGGATATAATTATATAAATGCACAAACATTTTAACTGACTGTACAATTCAGAAGCTAAAATTTTGAATTAGTAATTATGCCACTTCATAAGTTATTGTATCTATTTCAGAAATTTGAGTAAATAGTTTTTATTTTGTAAAAAATATTATTATGGTTGAATAGTAATTTTTTGTATGTTGGAACAAGATAAAATAAATATAACAGGTCCTCGTAATAGCGCAGCGTGGTGGAATATGTGTTAATCAAATGCAAAATGTAGATACACGTTAAAATATTCCCAATATTGTTAGATCACATTAAACAATGTTTCCTCTATGATAGCACACTATGTCTAATAATGAACTCTACATTAAACGCAACAATGATTATTTGAAATAAATATATTTATTTGTTTGTGTTTTCAAATTAAAGCTCGTAGATTCTTTTAGTTAATGATATATTGTGAAATGTGATTCTCTCTTGTTGTACATAATTTATACATGTTGTTAAAAGTAACTAATAAAGTTCTGAGTACAATGTTACATTAAAATACTGAAATTGTGTGTCATAATATTAAAATGACTGAAAACTATTATAAAGGTGACTCCAGTCATATTACACACACAATATATTTATTAATGCGACCGTTGTGAATAACACGTCATAAACGAATGCATTGACCTGTATTAATTATGATACAAATACGTTATAAAATCATAAGATGTAATATATTTTAAACTCAAATTAATATGAGTAATGTTTTAAACGCTCTATGATGGAAAATGAGATCTATGATTTAACTCCTTCCACATATTCCGCTTTCAGTTTTGCGACCTAGATTACCACAATTGTATTCCTCTCATGACTAACTATAGCACTTCATTACATACCCTCAGTAACAGACAGCAATAAATCAACCTGTAGTGGGAAATTATAATTTCCTCCATCTCGCACTTAAAGTTCATAATCCGTATACATGAAGACTTAGAATAATTTACAAATTGTATTGTTGCTTCCATTTATTTATTTATGTCATTACATGTTATTGTTATAGTGACGTGTGATATAAAATACATTCAAAGAATTACATCATAAATTAATTTAATAAAATTAACTGGTATTGGTTTTCGTTATAGTAGCTGATGAGATGTCAAAATATGTTTTAATATTTATTATTTAAATACTATATTTCATTATTAATAAATTAAGTGTTGCATGTTATAAAAATAAAAAAGATAAATAAATCCTATGTGCAATATCCCGTTGTAAGTCGTGGTAACTGAATTATTTTCACGGCCAGATATATGACCTGGACATCGAGTTATCGATGTTGAAGTTCTAATTTACATGGTCAGGATCGCTGCTAATAGAATCTTTCTACTTTCCCTCCCGAATCAAGTTCTACGACGAAACGTTTTAAGCATCTCCTGCCTCTACGCTGACCAAACACCGAAACTCTTAACCAAGGGCATTAGCCACTAGACAAACCGAGGGTTTTTATCAATAATTAATTGCAAAATAAATCCAATTTTGTGATAGCAATTCATATTCAAATTTTTTAAATCAGTACTTCATTTAAAACTCATATCTCCGCCACCCCGTAATGGTTATACAAGCAAAATCTCTCATATCGTTTTAAAGTTGTACTAATAATCAATATTCTCATATTCTTATTAATAATGATAGGTAACTGAAACTATCTAAATAACTTGGAGTTATTACCTATACATCAAAAAACCTCAAAAGAAATTGTGTTTATTTTTTAGATGAGTAACAGGAAACACGCATGTCGGTTACACTTACGTCAAAGTCAAAGAAAATCTTGTTTTCTTTCGAATTATCTCTTAACGTAGCTAGTAAATTATGAATTTTAAAGTCTTGTAATTCACTACATTCAATTACTAATCTTAATCAATAGTGAATATAATGGTTGATTACATATAACATCTGAGTTATTTCTTTAAAAAAATTTAGTAATATTATTTGCCTTTTATACTTTTATCAAAGGTATTACTGGACCGAAATATAAACAATTTTCCATTTACATTTTCATTTGTATTAAAATTAGGTAAATATTGAAACATTAGGATATTTATGAAAATATCTATGTATATACTTTAATTATAATTTAATGTACTTATTCATATACGAGTAAAAATAAAATTATTTTATAATTAAATTCAATTCAAAATTATATAACTTCATTTTCGTAATAAAATCTATATATAATTTCAATTACTATAAGCAATGTTAAATTTATAATTTACTTTTAAAATATTTATTTACTATGTATTTATTATTTATCTCTCTATGTACAGTTTGAAACAACAAGAACGACAAATGTAGACAAAAAACAAATAAGGATTGAATAAAAGAGGACTAAATATCACCTCTCTTACATTGGTATATTACATATTTTGTGTATCGTCTTTTAACTAAAACAATATTTCTCTTTAGTAAAATCTAATAAAACTATATTCAAATATTTTGACACATGACATATAATTATATTAATCGTTCAAGTATCACAGTAATCCATAACAAAACCCCTAAAAACCATTTTGACCTCCAATGTGTTGAATAAATGTTAACGTCACTAAGTTTAATAGCCTAAATAAATAAAGGAACAAAATCTATAATTATATCATTAAGGGAATTTTTATTGAATGTACAATATTTTCCTCCAAGTACTTTGACTGTAGAGGAAATTTAAATATTTAAAAAAATATGTATATTTAACTACACAATTTGAGCAACTGAATAAATATAATTAAAAATATAATTTTATAAAAAAATTACGATTCTTAATAATTATTTATAAAACGAAGAGTATACAATTACCAGATATCTTTTATTTTATCTATGATTCAAGGGTATAGAGTTATTTAAAACAAATAAACACTTATTAGATAAACCAATGACAATGGAACAACTGGTTTCTCAAAATGAATATCGTAATATATTAAATTAGAAAAGAGCTAATCATGTAAATAAATTATTCGTTTTAATATTTAATGAGTCTATTTGGCCTATATTTACGTATATGTTATTTTTATAGGTGGGTTACATCATATTATATATTTTTTAAATTTTTTAATAGGTTACTTGTTATTTTATTATATTCATTTTGGTTTATATTGACGACAAAAAATGAGGGGAAAAGTATTAATTTTCATACAAACATTAAAAAAAAAGAACATCCTGTTCTAATCTTACCACAACCTCGGCCTCTTGTGTCGGTTGTTACGTTATTTTATATATCATTCAGTTTTTGAGCTTGTTTACTATGGCAATGCGCTGGTACGTGTTGTCTTGTTTGAAACATATATTGTTTGGACCTGCTTGAAAAGTATAGAGTACTATATATATATATATATATATATATATATATATATATATATATATATATATAATTTAAACATTTCAATAATCAAATAAAAGTGTAATAATTGTAATTGTATTAATAATAGTAATGTAAAAGAATATTAATATATTGATCAATACAAAATAAAATAAAATCTAACATAAACTCTAACAACTCAAATTCCTAAAAATACAATAAAAAAAATTATATGTGTGAGTATATTTTTATTTAATGTAGGCTACTCTATTCATGACATTGATGTCATACGTCGAAAGAATATACTTATTACAGAAGTTGATATATGCTCCTAAATAATACCCCATAAGCTTGTAGCATTCAAATTCAAAAAATCAATTCTGCAAAATAAATTTCATTAACTCGTTCTCCACATACTACTTCCGTCGCTTGACAGATGCTGCCACCTGGCGAGATTGCCCAAAACAAATCATCGTATGATATCAGAGGGTAAAGTACGACGGCAAGACAGCCCATCTTCTAATATACCGGTATGCGAGTCTACCTGTAGTCACACACAATGTCTGACTTCTATACTTGGTTACGTTAGAGATGAATTTCCTTCTTGGTCTTCAAAATTTCTACCTCAGTTTTTTTACAATGTTAATCTACAGTTTCTGTGCGTGTTAGTTCTAAAATGTTTAATAAATTTTCGTTTCCACGGCACAAGCTTACGTGATCTGCGACAGGATTTTTCCAGGTACAGATTTTATCATATTTTAAATTTTTGTTAATGCTTTAAAATAATTTATTAATTATCATGTATTCTTTAAAATATGTATTTCATGTTTTATTTAATATTCAATGTTCTTTTGAAACTCAATGATTATAAAAATTTTCTTTTGTTAAAACATACTTTACAAAACCTTGCAAAGGCACATTTTGAGTTTTAAAACAATTATGTGAAATATGTGCAAACTAATGTTGAACTTTAAATGATCAAAATATCTTATTGAACATGTCAAATATAAAACAATTGGAGAAATCTGTTCTAAATCAGAAAATTTCGTTTTACAGACCTTGCAGATCTTTGCAAGTCTTATACAAGCTTTGTTTCAAACAAATTAAATATATATAAATAGATTTATAATCATCTAAGAAGCTTTTAAGTACAATCTTAACGAATTTCTGTTATACAATCAATTTTCTTTGATTTTGACAAATAACCAGATATTTTCTTTAATAATGAACATTAATGCTAAAACATGTCTGATTTTGTACAAGACGCTAAAAAACATGTTTTTTGCCATAGCTAATATGCTGGTAGAAGAAACACAGCTAAAGATCTAAACATGTTTCGTCCTGTTAACAAAACACGTTTTATCCAACATAGCTTCAGAGTTTCACGTGCACAAAAGTGATATTACAAAAACTGACTTTATAGAACTCTAATTAAACTCATATTGTATATGTGCCTAAATTTATTTCAGCGAATATGTTTTCTTAAAAAAACTATCTTTTAGATGTAGACTTGTGTAATTCTTTATAAAATATATAAAATATTTATTGGGTGGAGCCTGCATGCAAACTTTCGGTCCTAACAACCTCCAAGAGGTTAGTTTCTAAATTAACATAAAAATAATTGACGTCAATTAATAAAATTTAATATTCAAAATTTTCATCTTTTTTTTTTCTAAATAAACTTGTCATTTTATAATAAATTCTTTATCTGATATACATATAAATTTATTGGCCAATATAGCATTTAAGAAACTTATCAAATAAGTAATATGATGTAACTGTTTTAAAAAACTATCATTTCATAAAGTCAAAAGGGGGGAAATAAATATCAATATCTTTTCATCTTTTTTTTATTTTGTAATTTTTACATTTAAGGGCGTATAATCTTTTTTTTGGATTAATTATAATCCTGCTAATTGTTAAGCTGTGCTCATTGTCTTTTGTTAAATTTTGTAACTATAAAATATATAAACTAAAAAGGGGGGGGGAATAAATTTTCAGAACCTATTGATTAATTTTTTCTATTTAAATTATAATATTTTGTATTAAGGGCGTATAACTTTACTAATTATAAGATTGTTAATCATAAGCTGTTTATGATAATTTTGTCTCAGGATGTCTTTCTCAATTGTAAATGATAAAATCTGAAACGTCAAAATTTCTTTGTTACAATAAACTTGAGCCTTGTTAATCACTAAATTTGTTTTTGTCTTTTTAATTTTTAATTTCTAAACATTGTTACCATTTTGGTTCCGCCTTTCTTAAATTTAAGTCCCCTGGTAACATGTTTCTGGTAGCAGAGCGTGGTTGATTCTAGATTCTAGTGTGGTTAAATTAAATTATAGAGTTGTTAATTTAAATTTTGGAACCGTAGTTAATTTTCAAAATTTTGCATTGGAACTATCTAAATTTAAATTCAAAATTATCTTTGTTAAACAAGGCTCATTTTTATGTTTTGCAGCTTTTTCAAATACTGCACAACTGTTGCTGATGAATTTTTTTTTATTTAGTTTAAATATTTAAATCTCTATAAATCTATAGTCTCTTTTTTTTATTATTTATTTATTTTTATAAATACTTACACAAAAACTTCTAAACCAATTTCGATAAAATTTTTTTTTTATTATTTTGTCTGCTTAAATATTTTTATATATATATATATATATATATATATATATATTCACATACACTTCACTCTAGTCATTCACTGAATTTGATCCAGACAGCGGGGTCATTCGGGAATTCCAAAAAAAATTTAAATAAATAATAAAACCCAAAAATAGTTAGAAACAAAAAAAAAACAAAAAAATATTCAAAATTTCCTTCAAAAATTTTCTCGAGTTTTCTTTCGCTTGTCTGTATTAATTCATACTTACACACACACATATACACAACAACCACACTACATATAATTCTTGAGTCTTTCTCTGGCTCTTTCATTTTTTGCATCATCTTAAAAGAAATTTTTTTTTTTAAATTACTTGGTTTATTTTTTTAATAATTATCAGCAACAGTTAAAATGGCAGTGGATTTGCTGCGATTAGTGGACTCGTTAAAGAACACTGAGCTTGCTTTTGAATTTTTTTTGGTCATCTTGAAGGAAAATTATTTTTATTTATTTTTTTTTAATTTTATCATGTTGAGTAATAGGCAAGATGGCGGTGGACTGGTTGATGCAGATGGTGGCACTTTCTTAATAATTCATTGAAATGTTGAACACTCTTTAATAATATATCATTGTGTGCAAAATTTTCTTTTCCAAATTTATAGGGGCCCAGTTTTGTATGTAGGACAACATGGTTGGCCTGTTTGTCTATTCCTTAAATTATTCGGTTGTTCGTCTTTTATTATTAGCAGGTCAACATGTTGGTTCCTTATTTAGTTTGTTTAGGGTTGAGAAAACCGGAGTTTGTTTTTTTTTGTCATGGGTCACCTTTTATATACATTCATCTTGGTACCATCTCTTTTGCTACTCCTTTTTTTTTACACTTCTTTCTTTTGTACATTTTTTTTTAACACTTAAAAATTTTGATGAAATTTTTTTTTACACCTTTTTTGATTAATTTAAATTCCTTTTTGGGGCACATGATTAAAGATACACATATAAGACCTTAAGTCAACTACAAGCCCTGCTTTGCGCAGCAGAAAATTTTTTTGACTCCCCAACGTTTCATACTGCTTCTTTGTTTATTTTTCAAATGGATTATTTGTTTAGACCCTTCAAAATTCTTTTTTCTCACGGAAATTGTTAAGAGCCGTGAATAGTTTAAATTTCTCTTCGTATGGGAGAAGAGGAATTTAAAAATAACGACGCTGAGCATGATCTGACCTAATTGGCTTCAGGAGTTTTTCTTTTATTTTTATTTATTTTTGTAATTTAATGTAAAGGTCGGCTCAGAGGATACTCCCCCCGTCTGAGTCCGGCCTTTCCTGTAAGTCCAATGTGCGATGCACATTCCCTCCCCAGTCCCCGGAGTGGTCACCTCCACTTGGTATTCCCGAGGTGCCACTCCACCCCTTTCCCCACGTACCTTAGAGTACAAAGTCAGTTCATGCACAGCAATGTCGACCTTTGCGTCATCCTTCAGCTCTTTCTCTCCTGGGCTTATCCCAATTATAGGTGGGAAGAGCTGAGACGCTGTAGAAATTTCAAAATTTAATAAGTAAGTGCCGAAGGAGGCTACACCCTAGAGTGGTGACCATAAAAGCATTATGAAGCGTTGTTTCTATCAGGTGCCCCTGATTTCAAAATTTTGTAGGAGGCCCTTCTGGCCCCTTTCTTCAGAAGCTTGTAGGAGGCCCTTCTGGCCCCTTTCTTCTATCTTTTCTTGGAGGCCCTTCTGGCCCTTTGCCCCTTCTTAAAAATTTTGTGAGAGACCCTTCTGGCCTCTTTTCTGACTCCACCCCAACTCCGTCTTTCGGGGGGTGGAGAGCTGTAGCATTCAAATTCAAAAAATCAATTCTGCAAAATAAATTTCATTAACTCGTTCTCCACATACTACTTCCGTCGCTTGACAGATGCTGCCACCTGGCGAGATTGCCCAAAACAAATCATCGTATGATATCAGAGGGTAAAGTACGACGGCAAGACAGCCCATCTTCTAATATACCGGTATGCGAGTCTACCTGTAGTCACACACAATGTCTGACTTCTATACTTGGTTACGTTAGAGATGAATTTCCTTCTTGGTCTTCAAAATTTCTACCTCAATTTTTTTACAATGTTAATCTACAGTTTCTGTGCGTGTTAGTTCTAAAATGTTTAATAAATTTTCGTTTCCACGGCACAAGCTTACGTGATCTGCGACAGGATTTTTCCAGGTACAGATTTTATCATATTTTAAATTTTTGTTAATGCTTTAAAATAATTTATTAATTATCATGTATTCTTTAAAATATGTATTTCATGTTTTATTTAATATTCAATGTTCTTTTGAAACTCAATGATTATAAAAATTTTCTTTTGTTAAAACATACTTTACAAAACCTTGCAAAGGCACATTTTGAGTTTTAAAACAATTATGTGAAATATGTGCAAACTAATGTTGAACTTTAAATGATCAAAATATCTTATTGAACATGTCAAATATAAAACAATTGGAGAAATCTGTTCTAAATCAGAAAATTTCGTTTTACAGACCTTGCAGATCTTTGCAAGTCTTATACAAGCTTTGTTTCAAACAAATTAAATATATATAAATAGATTTATAATCATCTAAGAAGCTTTTAAGTACAATCTTAACGAATTTCTGTTATACAATCAATTTTCTTTGATTTTGACAAATAACCAGATATTTTCTTTAATAATGAACATTAATGCTAAAACATGTCTGATTTAGTACAAGACGCTAAAAAACATGTTTTTTGCCATAGCTAATATGCTGGTAGAAGAAACACAGCTAAAGATCTAAACATGTTTCGTCCTGTTAACAAAACACGTTTTATCCAACATAGCTTCAGAGTTTCACGTGCACAAAAGTGATATTACAAAAACTGACTTTATAGAACTCTAATTAAACTCATATTGTATATGTGCCTAAATTTATTTCAGCGAATATGTTTTCTTAAAAAAACTATCTTTTAGATGTAGACTTGTGTAATTAATTATAAAATATATAAAATATTTATTGGGTGGAGCCTGCATGCAAACTTTCGGTCCTAACAACCTCCAAGAGGTTAGTTTCTAAATTAACATAAAAATAATTGACGTCAATTAATAAAATTTAATATTCAAAATTTTCATCTTTTTTTTTTTTCTAAATAAACTTGTCATTTTATAATAAATTCTTTATCTGATATATATATAAATTTATTGGCCAATATAGCATTTAAGAAACTTATCAAATAAGTAATATGATGTAACTGTTTTAAAAAACTATCATTTCATAAAGTCAAAAGGGGGGAAATAAATATCAATATCTTTTCATCTTTTTTTTATTTTGTAATTTTTACATTTAAGGGCGTATAATCTTTTTTTTTGGATTAATTATAATCCTGCTAATTGTTAAGCTGTGCTCATTGTCTTTTGTTAAATTTTGTAACTATAAAATATATAAACTAAAAAGGGGGGGGGGAATAAATTTTCAGAACCTATTGATTAATTTTTTCTATTTAAATTATAATATTTTGTATTAAGGGCGTATAACTTTACTAATTATAAGATTGTTAATCATAAGCTGTTTATGATAATTTTGTCTCAGGATGTCTTTCTCAATTGTAAATGATAAAATCTGAAACGTCAAAATTTCTTTGTTACAATAAACTTGAGCCTTGTTAATCACTAAATTTGTTTTTGTCTTTTTAATTTTTAATTTCTAAACATTGTTACCATTTTGGTTCCGCCTTTCTTAAATTTAAGTCCCCTGGTAACAAGCTTACTAGCAATGCGCTCTAATAAATAAAGTCGCCATTTATTGGAAGAGAGCCAAATTTGTATTAGGACAAATAGGAATTCCCTACTAAATTCCGTAAGAAACCTCCTATGTCTTGACATTCAGCCAAATTGAGAGTTCAGCTGAAGATTAATTTTAGCAAATTTGATTTAAACATATAAACAAAACAAAAATTACGATGTATCAATCTATCTATGTTATACAATAAATAAATTTATATGTTCCAATGTCAAGGAACTCTGATATATAGTTTTCACCGAAATTACAGCTCTGTATGTTGCCATAACCCCTATAAAGCAGTGAACCAACATGGAAAGATTCGATTATTTGCAATATTTGAGAATGCATTTGAATCCACAAAATACACTTAACAAAAAGCATCATTATAAGATATGGGAATAAATAAACTTTTTAAAATATCTATCATTAACATTAATAATATTCACATCTAAGACATAATGAAATGACTAAAATTGATATTTTATTTTATCTTTATTAATTTCCCGTTTTTCTCTTGCTAAAACAACAACCTATGTTTTACTCCACTACTTTATTTATATGCTAATATTAAAGTTTGACAAATAGACAACGTTATAGAGTCCATAGCTTCACAGTTCTTTCTTCGCGTGTTTACAACATAAATATATGCCATTGATACATTCCTAAAGACATATTTACAGATTCTATTAAGAACTCTGTTTAATATACTGTTGACAAATTGTTGATGTAAACAGTCCCTTCTAAATACATATTAAAATATTTTTTTTAAATTTATTTCAATATGTAAATTGTAAATCATCTGTTATGTGATTACGAAAAGACAATTGGATTCCATCAATATCAACAACCATTTTAACCTTAACCAAGCAATTTCCTCCTTTTTTTGTTTATTTAACCAAGGACCCTATCAGTTATTTAAGTATTTTTTAAAGAAAATGTTTTACATCGTGGTTGTAAAAACATTTTACAAATTCTTATTAAATACACATTGATGTAATAGAAAAAAGTGAAAATGTCAAATATATTTTCCGATGTTGAATATTATATTTACCGTTTCTGTATAATAATCGCAAAACCAGTTTAAAACAATAGTTTTCTATTACAACTTCGTTGAGCTTGGCTTTCAATTACAAATATATGGTTGCGATTCTTAACAAACTGTTGGGAACAGTATTATTTTTTAAGCATACCCATGTTCTAAACAAATTTAGATGTTTAATATTAACAAATAAAACACAATTTTTCTTTAGTAAAATTCTATAATTTATTATGGTCTAGCCGACCATGGTTTCGCCAGTTACGGCATTGACAAGGCTCTTACAAGACATGAGTCTTGTAAGGGCCTCGTCAATGCCGTAACTGGCGAAACCATAGTCGGCTAGACCATAATAAATTATAGAATTTTACAAAAGAAAAATTGTGTTTTATTTGTTAAAATGGAATTCTATCAAGTACCGTCGGTCATCACTGTAAACAATATGTTTAATATTGTCTAATATGTTTAACTATTATTTTATATAAGATAATTTTGATCAAATGTTAACTAATAAGTACTGAAAAATGTTATTACAGCTTTAGGAATATAAAATTATAAATTTCTATAAAATCTAAAATCCTTATATAATGTTAATAATATGATAGAGAATAAATATAGCATTTCTTATTTAGTGGTTGACTCTAAACTTTAAATGAATGGCTTATTTCAGAAACAACATTATTCCGCAAACTGAAACTTTCGGAAAACTAAAAAAACAAAAAAAAAACTTTATATCTCAGGGAAAAATAACACATTTTTTTTTTAATTAATGAAAAAAGTGTTAAAAGGTAATAATTGGTTTCTTTGGTAACCATAAAATTATATTTTTAATCTGAAAGAACACAACGCATTAGCCTAATGTTTCATACTAAAATTTAGTCCAAGATTAAATAATTCCATGGAATGTAAGTTTTATTACATTTCTTTTGTAATTAGAAGTGTTAAGTACGCCTTTTTTTCTTTTATGAGATAACATTTCTGTAGGAAAGTCCTTGCATAACATCTTGTAAAGGTATATCAGAATCCTCAACATCCATTTTCAAGAATCATAACCTCAACAACAAACACCCATCTCTGTCAGCTGTAGAGAAACTCTCAGCTGTTTAGTGCAGAAACTCCATCAGTCTCGGACTTTTGTTGTTTCTGTGACAAATGCAATTTTATAGGTCATAAATTCCTAATTTAGTTAAAGTTATATGTCTTCCAAAAGTAAATTATCACTTCAAAAGTACTAATGTTTACTTTCTCCCAAATGATCAACGTAGAGAAGGTTGCGACTTGTGAAAATGATGTCGGTTTTTTTGGTTATATCAGAGGTCCCTTTTGAGTAAACAAATATGGTTTATGTAATAATGTCTAGTGACCGTCGTCTTTTGTCTGCGTATTATCTGTAATAAAACAGGTTATGTGTTTATCATTTTCACACATCTCTGAAAAGTTTTTTTTTTTTTTTTTTTTTTTTTTTTTTTTCAAGTGAAACATTTTTGCCAATCACTTAAAAAGCTTTATCGTATCATTGAAATTGTTTCTAACGAAATTGAATAAAATCTATACAAGTAAAGCCTTTTACGAGTCGGCCAAAACGTATTGGTCATTCACATTTTAATAATGCCAGTTAGTGGGTTAACGGTAAAAAAAAGATAGAAAAGAAAAAAAGTGACCATCAGGTTGTTATAATTGACCTTAGAACCAAATTTAATGACATCAATTAAATTTTAATTAATTGTAAATTTAAATTATTACTCATTGGAATGCACAACATTGTACGTAAATAATTAAATATTTAGTGATATTTAATAGGTAAATATTTTAAAAAAACCTTAAATGCAGCCAGTAAGAGAGGGATTTAATCATAAAGACTATTTACGTTGGGACTTCGTTACGTCACAAGGGTAGCCCCATTTAACGTATACAGATTTCTTTCAAAGACGCATTATATCGCTTTGAATACACTTCATAAAAATCTATCATATCCTTTATTTTTCATATTTAATATATAATTAATGAGTTTTATTAGAATTATTAGGAGTGAGATTTAGGTGTATAAAAAACTTAATATATACAGTACTAGTCTAATTCCACAACAATTAACCTATCCGACACTTTACTTTTTTTTAAATGTTACGAATTGTAAAAGTGTGTTAATATTGGCATCCCGAACATAACTATATATTGGTGATTTGACAAGGTTACCTGAAGTTTCCTTTGTGATAGTTTGAAATTTGGCACACTCCATAAAATAGGCAATTATTGAGGGCAATTAAAATGTTAAAATAGTAACCCCATATTGTTCGGGGTCAATGATGACAACGAAATATTTATGGATGACAATAACCAAAATTACAGCAGAACATGTATTATTATTTATTAAATTATTGTAAAAGCGCTATTTTCCTTTAAAAACTTAAAAACAAATTAATTATGTAAAAAACAGGAAAAAATTCTTTTTGAAGCGTTTACTAGACAAATTATGAGAAAATGATTTCGACATTGAACTGAATATAAACTGCCCCCCCCCCAAGTGTCGTAGTTTTGAGCACATTCGAAGTAAAAGACAAGTTGCGTATAAGATTAAAGGATTTTTAATGCTAAACTAATTTTACACACAACATTATTTAAAATGTTATTTCAAAATATGGATGACACTCTCAAACAATATTACAGTGATTTTACAGTTAGTATAATTAGCTAGATCGAAATTCATCATTGATTGGGAATTTAGCTTTGTTATTTATTCTAAAAAATTTAAAATACATTTGTTATGTAAAATTAATAAAAATATCACAATAGTTAATTCCGACCAATGATGAATCATGAAAAAAAAAACAGCATGTGACCATGTTATGGCCATGTGACAAATGGTTTTGGCTCGATGTTCATCCAACCTTAAGCTGGTGGTAGAGATTTTGTATCACACTTTGTTTATAATTTATATCTAATCCGGTTTCTGGTTTTCATCTTTTAGTTTAGGTACTGAATAAATTAAAACATGAAAGTGCAGATATTTTTATTCGTAGCATTATTAGTTGTTATTATAGTTGTTCCAATAATTTTATCACCATTTATAAGTATTCATTTACGTAAAATAATTAAATATTATATTTGTGTTGTACACGCATGAGAGAAAAATACAAGCTTGGCAACGTATGTACATATTAAAGGTAATAAGACTTTATAGTGGATATTATAATATATAATTTGAGGTTTTGATATCCTGGACTTTCATTAGAAAGTCAAAGTAGCTGTAATGTAAAATCAAACATCGTTGGCTTCATGAATTATTTATCGTTTATTACATTACACCTTGATATCGACATTGCATTGAAATCACAATTTATTTTGAAAAATTGAAGAATAATGAGATTATTAACATAGAATATAATATATTTCTATTTTTGTAACCTGATTTTTCATTATCGTCTGTTTCATTTAAGTAGTATTAATATTTCACTAAAAATAAAAGAAAAATGTGCTGAGCATTGACTTTTTAAAGATAATTCACACAAAAAAGTAATGGACTCTACCAAACAAAAGAGAAAGGAACAAATAGTAGTTTGATATTTCTCTCAGGGTAGATTTACATATGTTATTATTTCAATATAGTAACGTCGACACCATAAATTCTTATTTTATGAAGAAAAAAAATTTAGGATATGTTTGTGGACGAACAACTATAACCTTATAGATTGTTTATTGCCTACGCATTCGTTACGATTAAGCTTTGTTTATGTTATATTAGTTTTATTTAACGGCTACAAATGAATACTTGATGTTTTACAGTATAACAATATTAAATTTGTGTATTTTGTTGTATTTGACATTTGAGAAATTGTATTTTATTCTATTTATATATTTTCGCCCTGCAACAAGAGCTTAATTATAAGGCAAAGTGAATAATTCCTAATTTTATGCCTAATGCTAGCTAATTTTATGTGGAATATTAAGCTAATGAAAAAGTTATCTAAATGCGATAATATAATCCTAAACCTGTAATACGATTAATTTCGTATTGAAGAAAATATGTATAACAAAATATTGGCGAATACAATGTATGTGGTAGGTTGTAATGACGATAAATTGGTAATATTTTAATAGTATGTAAATAAAACTAGTTAGTAGAAAAAACCATGAATTGTATGCGTGTAAGAGAATAGAAAGGATAGGAAGAAAAGTGAATTATATACTTATGTTTGTCTTATGATGTGTGTTCCTTCTATTTTTCCTTTAGTTAACACAATGAAATACCTAGAGGGATGATGTTCCATAGTTTAGCAATATAAAAAGTATAACGATGATGATGGTCAAATGTGACACCTCATTTATTTTCCTTATATAATTTTACAGTTACAAGTAAGCCATCATTTGGAGTTGTCACTACCTAATTGGAAAGATGTCCTTGACATCGTCTTTGCTGTGGCATCAAAGTTATTATTATATTTAAAAAATATTCGTAACCTAAATTTTACATTTCGCTAACAACCACTGTTTATAGAAAACTTTCTGGATAAGTATGGAAATATGAAATATTATTTCCTAACTAAAATTAAACTACAAGAAACGAGTAAGTGTTCTATAAAAAAGACCCCAAAATAAAATCAGCTTAGTAAATTGTCTCGCATCTAAAGTATTATTTAAAACAACAATGTTGATGTTTTAAAAAATATACTTTAAGTCCTCAAATTTATTTATTAAACATAAATTTAAAAAGTATTATATAACAATTATATTCTATAATTTCAGTGATAAATCTATATAAATTTTAATAATTTTTATATTAATCAATTGTAAATTTAGTAAGTTTATACAGGGTTATCATAAAAGAATGGAAGGATTTTTACATGATTTAATTGAAAACAGATTTACTTGCACTTTAATAAAAAACAATATTTTTGCTTGGGCACCATTGGTCGCTAGGGAAATATCCAATCGATAATCATGTTCAACCAAAAATTTTAGCCAACATGTCTTTGTTAACGGTTGTCATTGCTTCATTAATTCATGTCTCTTAAGTGACTTAGGTTACAATACTTTTCTCGATAAACAGTATTTTATGTACCCCCACAAGAAAAAAACTCCTTACCGGCCTATCTATCGATATGCAAACTTTTCAATTCAAGCGTCTGTGACAAATGCACTAAAGTGCGGTGGTTCGTCGTCTTGTTGGAAATGAAGTTAAAAACACATTATAAATAAACACATATTTTATAAACCATACATTAATAAAAATTAGCACCTCAATATAATAGTTATTGGTATTATACATATTCTGTGAATCCTTACTTTGACCTAATGGTCGCTCCATTAAACACGATTTTAAAATAAAATGTTTAAAGCCAAGCTAATTTTCACGTAAGTACTAAAGTGAATTTGTTATACACCTGACGTCCCGAGAAGAGTCGTCCTTTTTTATGCCGGACATATTAGTACTTAGTACTTGGCAATTTGTACTTATGTTAAAAATATGTATGTAGAAATCGTACACTCGATTTTATTTTTTTATGATCTTTAAAAGAAAAGGACGGAATAACTTAAAGAACATAATCTTCAGGATATAACCAATTCCTCCATCAGTGGATCTCAATTAAAATGTGCAATGTCATGTGTTAAATCTCAATTATTACCTGTTATATTGTTAACACATATAAAAGAATCAATTTATTAATTATGTATAATCAGTTTACGTGCGACATCAAACCTTAAAAAAGGAATTTTCAATTATTACAAGAAGTAAATTATTGTTATTGAGCTATTTATTTGAAAACGAAGATTTTTTTATAAGTTTTTTTTTTCAAAGAACCTATACAAACGCTTCATCAAGAAAATAAATGTGTAAAAGTAAAAAAAAGGAAAAAAAAGAAAAAAAATGCTAGCAGAAACTGGACAAGTTCCAAAGAAATAAAATAGATTTTCTAACATAGAGAAAAGGAATAGCTTTCATGTGCTCCTTACTAAAATCTTCAAACAGGTTTAATTCAATAAAAGATATTTTGTCCGTTTATGGAATACCAAAAAATTCAAAGGTAAACAAAAAAAAAAAAATAATTTATTTGTAACACAATTAGTTTACGGACTGCTGGATTATGACTAAGGCAGACGGTGAAAATGTGGTCTATGGTAATTGAAAAGCTACACACACACTGTTTAAAACTTTAATAACATAATTGTGCATTAACTTTCTTAAAATCTATAACATACACGTATAACCATTTCAATATAACCTTCCAAAACACATGCATGTCTGTCGAATACTACAGATAAAAATATCAGTCATACCCAATATTACCAAACTATAAGATTTAGAATCTACTATAATACCCGTTATTGAGATAGTATGTTAAAAAGTATGGCATTCAAAGAAAGCCAAGCAGATATATAAGTAAAATGGCAGGCCAGCAACGTTTAAAAAATAGCAGAAATATTTTAATAGTTTCAGAGATCACTGAGAAGAGTATTGAAAAATTAATTTGTAGTGAATATCTCTTTAACATGAACTTTCCGTAAGATAAAACCATACTATAAAATGAAAATATAAAGATATAATAAAAATAATTGCGTATAACATATCACAAAATCTTTTGTTAATAAAGGCAAAAAACATAACAAAATCAGTAGAACAATTTTACAAACTCGTGCAAACTTCAAAATTAATTGTGACAATAAAGTATCCACTTTATTAATTATTGATTCATAGTGTTTTATTTTATTTTATAATAAACTACATCCATTAGTTTCAAATCGTGTTGTAAAAGTAAAGCTATTTTTCATTAAAAGTACGTATCTATCAAATACTTTCTTATCTGTGGTGTGGTACATGTTATTTTTGCTTAGAGCAACCTACACGTGTAGTGGCTTAAATGTTATCAATTTAATACATTGCTGAAAACAACACCTGTCTACGCTCTGTGAAAACTGCCCATTTCCTAACTACCCCCCTCTTGATTGTGGAGGTGGGGATATTAGGAAGAATACACCATGTCATATTTTGGAAAATAACTTGGTTTAAGTAACTTAGTTTAACTTCAAACCTACAAAATATTATATAAAATATTGAAATCGAATATCTCAAAGGTATAAATCAAAAGAAAGTTTTGAAACTAATAAGTTCTTTATATTATTAATACATTAGTGCAATTTTATGGAGATCATAAGTATAAACCATTCTACATTTATTAAATTTTAACAATTTTTTTTTTCAAACATTAGTTAAGAATTATGACATTGCCGAGAAACTGTTTTGTTACTTTTGTGCCCATATATATATATATATATATATATATATATATATATATATATATATAAAATAAAATATACATAATCAATGTATATGCCTATGTAAATTAAATCATATAGGAGCAACGATGTACAAACATAATCACGAAACAATAATAATCAAATTAACTCAATCTCAGATTTTCAGTGTGTATGTTCATGTTTATGTTAATTATTAATTCTATTTTTACTTTAATCTTATTGTAAATTGGAAGATTTAATTTTACTTAACGTGTGATAAAGAGAATTCAATCTCTACAGTAAATAAATAGTAAGTGTGCAAGAACTTGCTGTTAAAAATATAGTTAAAAATTCTCCGCAGGAGTCACCTTAAATGGATCTGCCATACACAGCGAAACTTTTACGTACATATCGATATTTGACTAACAATTTTTATCGCCCATAATTTTAGTTTAATTACTAGAAATTAAAAGTTTTCTGACCTCTAAACTGTTGTAACTACTTACGTTACACAATTAATCACTTTGTCTTAACCAACACTATTTTTTTTTTATAAACGAAAGTAAAAAGAAAATTGTGTTCACTGTTTCAAACGCTACTGACTTAAAATATCAGTGTACATTATATCGCACATATTATAAAAACTGTAATCTGGCAGTGACACAAATTGTAACTATAAGAGTTTTATCTTATTTTAGAAACATATTGTATTTATTACAAGAAATTTTGAATTTTTTTTTATTATGTATATTTGGAATTAAATATTAATTTATAAGATTTTATGATGTTTACACCTACACATTTACCATCACACAAGTTTATCAATATGGAATTATTAAGGGTTTGTATAGTTAATAGATAATTTAAAATAAATTGTTTAAAGTTACAGTTAGAATAAATACAACATCATGAACAGAAAATACCAGGAATAAAACATTCTGTTTGAAGTAAAGTGCAAGAGGTACTGTGTCATGTAGGTTATTTAAAGTTATTTCCATTAAAGAGTTATTGACGTGCATAAAGAGTTGTAGAACTTTAACAGAAATATATTGACAAGATATCTTTGAGGGAAATCTAGTTTTGTCACGTTTCACCGAAGTTCTTGATAAGAGTAAAATAAATATTTTCAGAGATATTGCTTTACTGAAACTATAATATCAGCACTAGAGGTCATAGTTTTATAAGTTTCCTTCAAGGTTACATTTTTTAATATATTATGTTTGATATTAAATGCAGATAAATAAATGGAGGACATCCTATTTTATACAATAACACACTATTTATTTAAAAACAATAACTAAAGGAATGAAACTTTAAATACTCCTCATAAGTACATGGTTAACATCTTTCGATAGTAGAGCTATATTGATTTTCAAACACATATTTACCTTTAAAATCAATTCATTTCGAGATTATTTTAATATTGTAGTGCTTTGTAGCTTTTCACTATGCAATGATATTAATTAAAATAATATTCAAAGATTATCTATTGTTGATATTGGATATTTACTATATTTTTGAATAGGGAATCTACTTTGTTGATTAAGGTGTGGTTTGTTTATACTTTAAATCCTTATATTGTTCTGTCATAGATATAACTGATATGAACAATATTTAGCATAACAATAGACGTAGTTTTCCTAGACTCTGATGGAGGAAGCATTATGAATTTCTTAGGTCTATAAGCCAATGTTCTTTTAACAGTCGCTCAGGGCAGTTCTTTCTGTGTATATTAGTAGTACTTTTCATATATAATTGTAATTCTTTTTATTTCAATTAACAAAGTTATTATAACAAGATAAATTTCTTTTAAAGAGATTTTTACGGAGCAACGACGTAAGTAACGCATTCCGTCGGATTCTCCAAGAAATTATTGAAAATATTTATCATTGGTTTAACCTTTAATGGAGTGCGAACACAACTTAATAAACGGATATTATTACGAAAAGCCACACCGAGTGCATATATCTCTGGTAACGGTGCATACTACAATCTACTGTAAATATTAATCAATAATCCATTGGAAATAATAAATTTGTTTTAGGAACCAACCCAAAAAAAAGTAAAGCAAAAAAATAGTCAAATAGTGACCCATTTTATTATTGTAATACCCATATTAATTAAATAAATAACATGTATAATCACTACCATTAATAACGTATTCGCGTCGTTTAAGATAAATTTAAAATCGTAAATTTTGTTTTCTTCGAAATTTATTTTAATGATTGTTTCATATTTTAGATAGGATAGTGACAAAGCTGGACAATTAGATTTGTTGTGTGGCATCACAATTTGCTTAGATCGAAAAACAATTTTATTGAAGAATGGAAAATACATTGACTTACATATATTTAAATTTTGATACATGTTTAGAGAAGAAATATTGTTAGTGTATTATTTATTGTTTTGATTTTATAATTAATTGAATCATTTATACAAATGTAATTTACTTTAATCGCGAGTAAATTACATTGATTATTAATATAATTTAATATATTCCACACGCATGATAATCTTGAAATTAATTATAACAATAGAAATTATTTACGCTAGATCCGACGTAATTCGATTACACTTCCATATTTAATCAACCACATTGTTGTTAATTAGTAATGTAAATTTAAATTATTGAAATTATTCATATTTTGAAAGAAAATGAAAGTTTTTTTTAGGTGCATTTATAGAAATCGAATTTAATGATTGAATCAAATATTAAGTAAATGCACACGTTCAATATATTACATATTATTTTAGGTGTCAATCTAGGTGGTAATTTTACAATAATTACTCACGTTATTTTTATATTGCCAATGGACATTTTTTTTCCGGATACCACTCTAACACGGGTCAATAAATAAATTTTGTAACCACCTTTATATTTTCTTACATCTTGCATCAATAAAACAAAAATTTGTAATAGTCTAACTTTTTTTAAACTTTTACAAATATTGTGAAAATTATTTACTTTTTATCTATCTCAAAATAAAGTGAGTTTAATATTTCAATAATATTTGAACAAAACTAAACAATTATAATTATTTACATCTAGTTATATTCCAATATGTACATAATCAACGAATAATGTGAAAAAGCACTAGTTCAAACTTTACACGATAAATTCTGTTGAAATTTCCATAATTTCAAAAATAGTACTCTTGTTCCAGTGTTTCAGTAACCCCATGATTAATTTTTACACATTCTGTAAACAGATCCTGGTAAAATTTTAAAATTTTATGCCAGGGTTTTTATTCAGAGAAGTTTATTTGTAACTTTTCATATCTTCAATTATTGTATAGTTCATCATGGTAGTTGCATTTTAATGGATTTTGTCTGGATACATCATGTAACATCTTTTCCTTTTTTTGTACAAAATTTAATAAGGTCACCTCGTGATAAAATCATTTTTCTCGTTTTAGTAAAATAAATCTTTTTAAAAATAAAGTTTACACAAACCAAACTTAAAATACCATACATTCATAAGCTTCAATACAGCATCCCCTTCCTTCATTCAATCATAGATGTCACAATCATCAAATCCAACATTCACGAATTTACCATGTTGCTCAAGTATTTGTGATATTAGTGTTTCTATGGGTTCTGAATGAACCTCTTCTTATCAAACGTAACTGAGGAACAACTAAAGACTCTATCAGGTAAGATGAAAATATGGCTACATAATAGAAAAACAAACTGAATCCTACCGGAGATTAAGAAAGGATTAAACACCAGCCTTAACACATTGGAAGTACTGTATTGTTTTTGTTGTGCCATTATCAGCCATCAGCAGATTTGCTTATTTTTTTTAATACCAGTTTAATCTGCAGATTGTTTATTTAAGAGACAATAAGCGATTTAATTTGATCTTTTATTGCGAATATTTACAGTAATAGGCCTAACATAAATAGTTATAAATAAACAAAAAACGTTTTCCCTATTTATTTTATATTAAGAGGTAATTTAGGAAATCTGTGAAATTTTATAGACAATATTATTTTGCGTAATAATTCTCCATATATATTTTTTATTGCATTTTAGTTTGTGAATAATATTTTGTAATATCATCTTATCACGTTTTAATCTATTGAAATGCAGTGTTACTCCATGACTACAAAAACCCGATAGTAAATGAATGATTGAATATAAATCAAGAAAACTTTCAATAATATTTAGATCATTATCTGCCTGATTATGGTGCTTCATATATTATATATATATATATATATATATATATATATAACTCACTAATATTAAAAACGAATTATAATCAGTTAGTGTATTTCTTTTTCCTTCAAAGTTCTTGAAGTGTTAACATTACTTACTTTCTGTAAGATCATATCCTGTTTCAGTGAAAGTCTTATTTGCCTATTACAGCCTACTCTAGTGGAAGCAGTAACCTAAAATTGCAAAATGGAATAATAATCGTTATTTTGGACTAGATTCTTGAATTAAATACAAAACTGTCAGCAAAACGTAACATCTTTCATTGAAGTACATCACTAGATGTAAAAAATAATTGTGAAACAGTACAATATTAATCGTAATACCTAATCCATGAAAATGTTATGAAATGTATAAATGTGCTTTCACTACCTGTACTCATTATCCACCATAATGTTATAATAACTTGACTTTATAATTAATTGTTCTTTTCATTTAGTCTATGATTGAAATGTAAAATTTATAACATACAAAAATAGTAAATATTAACGTAGATTAGTTTTGTTCAGTTCTATTTTACGTCGAAAAATTACGAATAAAAAAGTGAAAAACTATTAATTGAATTAGTATTTTTATTATTCCCCTCTATTAATTGATATTTGTTTATTAGATATATTTTTATGTCTTTTTAATTTAATTTTATAAAATTCAAGCACGTTCTTTGGTTTTGGAATACTTTTAATTAGATTAATTTTTTTAAATAAAAACATGTTAGTAGAGAAAACTTAGTATGTGGAGTGTTTAATACATAGACTCCTGTTTGTATTATTTCAGCATCAAAGACTTTTAACTGATTATGAAACTGTCAGTGTTGTATAGTAAATGTAATGCAAGTGATATGTACGAAGAAATCTAACCTCTTAAGCCAGGTGTTCGTAAATGAACCTATATTGCATTGTTTTCTTGTTATTTGTATAGCTATATAAATTTCATAACTATGAATACGACAAAACATAGTGTACAAGTTGATTAAATAAACCTATAATAAACCAGAGTAAACTATGTTATATCAACGCTGATGTATTAGGTACAAATTCATTGTAATCACTTTCTTTCTAAATCAGAACCCATTAAAAGGAGTGTTAAGTGTCAGATCTCTGTTGATACGTTACATATGAATTGTGGGAATAGCCTGTCTAACTCTCTAGGAAAGTCAGAATATATTACATCTCATGAGATGATGAAATCTAAAACATTTTCATAATTTATTGCTACATAAAACCAAGCGTAATGATTCAAGGAATTATACCTTTAAAAAAAACTTTCCTCCTAGAAGTACTTATTTCAATACTCAGTAGCAATTATAATTAAATAGTTGTTGTAAATTGCGTTTTTTCTCCTGCATTGATTCGGATATTTGTTTATAAATCTCACTATCTGAAAATCAAATATGTATATCTAATTATAATTAAGTCAACATATTTTAGATGATTGCAACGAGTGTAGTATATGCGATATATATATATATATATATATATATATATATATATATATATATATTGGTGTGTCCTTAAAAACATAATTCAATTCTATTGGGTATCGATTGTAATTTAGGTATTAAAGGAAAAGTAAAATCTAATAATCCATTTTCACAACCCCGCTTATAACTATAGGTGAATATATATATATATATATATATATATATAATTAACTAGCGTTAATATTAGGATATTATTATTATTTGAAGGAATGCCTATACTTTGTAGGCAAATATTTTAGTAATTGCTTTTACAATTCAATTTCAATCTATGCTATGTCTAAAACCGTGTTAATCTTCAAAGATTTCTTCGTTGTCACATAAAACAATGTCAAAACCGTATATTGTCTTAAAATTTATATCATTACAATGAATATTTTTGTTGGTAATTCAATCACTAAGTTATAAAAAGAATAAACTATTATTTAAGGGGAGCGGGAGTACCTATACCATCAATATTAAAATATTCAGGTAAATTTATCTTGGAAACTAATTATCCTTAGCAATTTGTACAATTTTTTAAATATTTAGGTACTTGGAAATAAATAGACGTAAGCTTTTGATATTTTGCCTGTGTATTATGGCTTTTTATAAATATTTGTTATTATAATCAAAGTTTTCTTCTAAAAATTTCCAAAATTCCAAAATGTAAACTTTTCTCATATATATATATATATATATATATATATATATATATATATATATATATATATATATATTAACGGAGTTGGTTTGATTGCAATTGCTATAACTATCGTTTAAGTGTATAAACAATTCGAAGTTGTATATTTAGTAATTTCGGAGATAAATATACGTTTATAGGTAGGTAAAGAAGTACTATGAGGAATATTTGTATAAACTCATAATTTATTCTTTTGCTTGGAGGTTTAATCATAATAATTTCGTATCTAAAAAACAAAATTAGAATGATTATTACGTAAACTGTCTTATATCTATCGAAAATGTTGTAAAAAATACTATCATATAAAATTGTTTTAATAGTATTTAATACGTTTTATTGCAGTTACTGTAATAGAAAATTCGGAATGATAGTTGCATATTGTAAAATATAAAATTTCCAAAAAAATAAATTAACGTAAAGCCAAAATAAAAACGATGACAAATTTTTGGCCTCCTACTCAACATAAACACTGATTCATATAATAAATTACTAATCTAAAATTATAAACAATGCTTTACCTCGAAGACTATAGAAATATATCTGTTACTTATTCAAATATGTGTTGTAATTGATAAAGGTACGTATAAAAGCTATTAACAATATGATCATTTCGTTAATTATTCAGTATTTGTTGTAATATTATTGAACTTGCATTTAATTAATATTTGATTGAATAATTTTATTCAATTTCTATAAATGCACCTAAAAAAAAACTTTCATTTTCTTTCAAAATATGAATAATTTCAATAATTTTAATTAACATTACTAATTAACAACAATGTGGTTGATTAAATATGGAAGTGTAATCGAATTACGTCGGATCTAGCGTAAATAATTTCTATTGTTATAATTAATTTCAAGATTATCATAGGTGTGGAATATATTAAATTATATCCATAATCAATGTAATTTACTCGTGATTAAAGTTAATTAGATTTGTATAAATGATTCAATTAATTATGAAATCAAAACACTAAATAATACACTAACAATATTTTCTCTCTAATAGTTAAAGCTAATATTAAAAGCTGTAATTCTCCCCGCTCCCCAGAGTATCGTTTGTTGCGACACCACTTTATTGATATGCTATAGAATGAACTTCCAATAAATCATTTTTTATGTTCCTAACAATCGAATGTACTCACACATTAACTGAAAATTTTATTCGGTTAATTATATTATAATCATTAATTTAGTATAACTCAAGTAAAATAGATAATATAAGGTAATGAAAATAATAATATGATAAATAATAAAATATTTTAATAGCAGGAATCGAATTTCAACTAAAAACAATATATTTTAATTACCTAAATTTCATCACACGTCGTTACTTCAATAAGTCGAGTACTTCACTTTCACGTTTTATTCCCAATAGAGCTCATGTTGTCTATTGATATATATGCTGTTGATAACTTTCTTCTTTAATTGTAAAAATATTGTTTTTTTTTATTTATATTTTTACGGAATTAATTATACTCTTTGATTGTCTTATAATTTTTTATTCTCATACATTATTTACAAAATAACACTTTATACAAATTTGTAATTGATAATGAATAATACAGTATCTTGTCATGTATTAATTCTTAGTGGAAATATAGTTTGTAACACAATAGAACATGAAAACCATCAGAATGAAAGTTATTGGTGGACTAGATAAGCTAAATGTTGATTTGAAAAATCAACGATTAATTATATAGAAAACAGTGGTGTCCTCACCGTCTTTGATTAGAGAAGTGTACTTCTGTGAGAGATCTCAAAATATTCATCGAATAAATTGTACGATTCCCTATGAAGTTCCTTTTTCATTATTATATATTTTAAACAGTTTCTATTGTAATATAAAGATGATTATGAATATGTTTCCGTAATTTTAAATTATAAAAAAGAGAATGGTAATTAGTAGAAAAAGTCTTTCGTGTGTATTGAGATTTTATGAAATAATATGCAATAACGAAATATGAAAGAAAGCTTAAAGATTACATTTTATTTTTTGAAGATTTTAAATCACAGAATAAGCCAAGGTGAGGAATAAAGAAACAAGTAGAATATATCATTTCGGGATGTAGTCAGAAGGGGAAAAAGTTGGTGTGTAGAGTTTAGTAAAATAACCAACAAAAGATTAGAATAGATTAAGATTTTAAAAATATAATTTTATTATTAGAGGAATCAGACATACTATTCAGGTGTATATATTTCACCAAATTAAAGAAAAGAGTTCATATAAAAGCAGGTCTGGAAAAGCGTCTTTTCCATTCAAACCACTATTTTGTATTATGTAAAAACCATTATAACCTTGGAAGTAGTTTACTTATTCAGTTATAATTTGGCTTACTCATTTACTCTGTGTACTAAATACAAAATATTAATTTTGTATAGTTTCAAAATGGATGCTGATAAAAATGTTTATCTTAGAATAAATTGGATACCGGTTAAATTTACAAATAAAAACATTAAAAGAATCAACGCATTTCGCTTTTTTAACGTCAAGCAAAATGTTTTATAATTTTTCATTTAGTTTTACGGATAATAGGGATATTGACAAAAAGTTAAAAAATAATTTATTAATACCTGTGGACAACAACCATGATTAACAAAAAACGAAAATTCAATTTGAATTCCGATAATTAAAACAGAATATTAATAAGATACAATACATAGTTTTCACTAATGAAAGTTTTTTTTTCACACTTAATACCCTGTGCAATGCTTTTATTTATTGATATTCTACATTTAGTTACATAATCATGTGTTACGAGATATGATTATATTTTGCTATATCTGTAAAATATGGAATCTAGGCATTATACTTATATTTAACGTAACAGCAGATATTTCCTGTGGAAACTCTATATTAAAGGATTAAATAAAGCAATAAAATTATTATTTCAAAAATATAATTTTGAAATTTTAGCTTTATTGCTTTATTTATTCCTTTAATATATTTATATTTTAATTAAATAAGTCATGAAACCGTTTATTTATATACAGAAAATTATTTTAAAAATAGACTTCGTTTATTTTTATGATAAAAAACAAAAACAAAAAAAATTCTGGATCATTCATTTATAAAATAAATAAATTATGGTAGCTTATCGCTGTTTTTATCAGTTGACATAAAAAAGTTTTCTATATGCAAACTAACTTAGAGATAATATTATGTAAAGAGTCATAGACACATATTATACAACAATTAATTATCTTATGTGTATGTCATATTGTAATTTCTAGGTAATATATTTCTACATAACTTTGCTATGTTTTATCATATTATCTTCTGCAAAAATATAGAACAGGACTCATCAACAATGCAATACAGTCTGTGTACAGGATTATTAAAATGCAATCAATCTGAAATATTTTTGTTATTATAATAGTTATACCTGAAAAAATTATCAACAATTATTTATTATAAATTTATTATTTTAAGGGCTGATCAAATATATTCCAAAATAGATGTTCTATACCATTTATTAAATTTAATGGATTAGATGGTATTTTTTTATTTCAAGGAAAGTGTACCTCTTGGTTAAACTACATTGGAGCAATTAGTCATATTGTAACAAAACTAACTGTTCCTTCATTTCGATACAGTTTTAAAACAAACTTTTAAGAATTATTTCGAAGTAGATAAATCATATAATAATTAAAAACCGGCTTACACGTTAATACGTTTAAAACAATATAATTGACTCGTGTTTGACATGTATATGCATAAAACTAGTAATTATTACATAATGTAATATATTGCAATTAAATGATACTTATTTCTGTTTGAGATTACAAATGTCCTTTAAACGAAACTTAATCATAATAATTTTTATAAATGTAACTAAATAAAAGGTGTTCATGTTTACTGAAAATTTTATTCGCCAAAACTTTTTTTTTAAATATATTCTTATGGAAATAACAATGTCACAAGTCAATGAGGTTTAGTACTTAATTATTTGTTCTCCATTATCTCATATTAGTTGAATGTGAATTATATTTACAAATTTTATTAAATAAAAGATATTTTAACACAATCTATTTATTTGTCCATTGTAACATGAATAATATATATTATAATTCATATATAATCTGGAATTAGATTCAAAAAAGAAATATATTTTTCCATAAATGAACTTCAATAAAATCTTACATTTTAACTGACTGTAGCTTAGGAATTATACAACTTTAAAATGAAAATAAAGTAATATATTTCTAAAAGTGATTCTAAATACAGTTTTCTCTATCCATATGTGATTATTATAACAGAAATCGTCTTTTTATGTGAAGATGTAATTTCTTTATTTCCTTACAAATATATGAATTGCACTTGAGGAGCTATAGTTTAAAATTACAGTTTTATAGTTTTCCTACAGTTTATTAGGAACATTTATGTTTATTTAGTATTTGGAGTTGATGAGTATCATTTTTATTTCTTTATGTTACCCAAATAATTGTTTCTGTAGACAAGAGTAAATGTAATATATTTTTAATTACATCAATATTCATAAGACTTCTTTTTTTTTAAAAAACAGATAAATTTAGTAGAAAAAAGAAGTATAGTAAAATTAAACAATATATAAGCCACATTTTATGCTAAAAATTTCCTCTATTTTTTTTATTTATTTATTTATTATTATTTTTTTTTTTAATGAAACGTTAATAAACAAATCATGTTCTAATATTCTCAGATTTGTAAAAAAATAAGTTCACTTAAAGGATTTATAAGGTATAAACTCTTTTTTCTTTTTTTTTTCAGAATAACAAGGTAGGCCTAAATGCCATCAAATCAGATGTTTTAAAAGTTGATGTTGTATTGTTGTCATGTGTGAACTACGTAGCTATCTTATAACAAATATCATCTTTAAGTATTCCACATTAAATAATTATTTAATTAAATACCAAACCCTTTAATTTATTGCAGGCTATAATTTAATTAATTTTAAAAAATTGTAGCTTTAAAAAAGTTCATTAGGACCTACAAACAATTTTGTATCATATGTTGTTAAACCTAAATTCACCCAGAATTCATTTCTTTAAAAAACATTATACCGTTGATTTCTTTACATTTATAACGATGTTAGAGAGTAGATACGTAAAAATTGACAAACTGACGCATGGAGCAGGCAATTATGGTGAACATTTTCCTTATCCATAAAGGATAGTTCAACAAATAGGTGAATGTAAGTTGATATTAGTTATTATTATTACTTCTATATATATTCTAAAGAAACACTTAATACTGACCAAAATATGTTTCTTATATTATGTTTTGAATAATATATGTTAAAACTATGTTAACATTTCTTCAGTAATGGTTTCATATCGGAATATTATGTCTTATGTTTAACAAATTAATTCACGTAAACCTTTTTACAATAATACTTTATAGTTTTAATAAATAATCTACCAAAAAGTTTATTGGTAAATGCGGTTCGAATGCGAATGAGATATTTGTTGTTCATCATTGGAGATCTGTATATTTGTCTACAAGTACGCCAAATTAAAACTAAACTATTAGAACGACGTAATTTGAATATTAATTACACTAAAATAATTGTAAACGAGATACATTTATTTTCATAACATCACAACGTTACCAATAATTCATTATTTAACACACTCTCTCTCTCTCTCTCTCTCTCTCTCTCTCTCTCTCTCTCTCTCTCTCTCTCTCTCTCTCTCTCTATATATATATATATATATATATATATATATATATATATATATATATATATATATATATATATATATATATTGTTCTTTATATTAATGCAATTAAAAATAGATATTTTTATTTTGCTAAATTTTAGTCTCGATGTTATGATTTGTTTTGTCTATCTGTACTGGCGTAAAATGTTTCCCTCCAGAGTCACCTATTTTAAGTTGATGAAAATGAGAAAGAAAACATAGATATTGGACACTTAGTAATTAATTTTTTTAACATTGGATAGAACTCAATTTTCTTACGTAATTTTATGACATATTTACATATTTTATTTGATTCCTTATAAAGACACTTTTTATTTAGTTAAAAATCCTACCTTACAGCCTCATATTTAAAACATTTTTTTTTAAATATTAGTTATGTGTAAATAAACAAATTTAAAACTAAAAAAGTGATGAGTAATACAAATATTTTGTTTGCTGTTGACATTGTAAGAAATAAATTATAATTGAGAAAGAATTAGATATTTCACAAACACTTTGCGGCTGTTGAGACAATTGTTGTCGAGAGAATAATGGTCCTGTAATTCTTCTTTTATTAAAATTTACGACTCATTTAAAAAAATACAGTGTGAAATAAAAGCATTCTATTGTTCTTTTGTTATCACTTTTAATTCTACCTCAAATTCGTATAATGGTTTTTAGTTGTGTAGAAATATTGTTTAATACGTAGGTAGACGAATAAATATCTTGTTTTCAAAAATGAAGGAAATAATAATTTTTGTTACTAGTGAAGACCCTATTTCCGTATTTTTCTTTAGTCCTGTGAAATTCTAAGATTCAAAATTTTTAATTAATACCAACAATTCATTTAAATGGAACTCTTTAATTGTCAATACAATTTTCTAGAAGAGAGTCAAACTAAATTTATATTCAAGTATCGTTTGAAGAATAATTGACATATTGAAAACTTAATTATTATTAAAACGTTCATAAAATTGAATAATTATTAAGACTAGCTCACACAAAATGGACAGTTTAATATATTTTAAGTGCGAAATATCAAATTTTAAACGAACACTAATAATATTCTATGAAAAGCGGAACGTTAAGCCATTGGTGTAATTTATTAAATCTAGTTTATATTGTATTAAAAACATTTCAGAATTTAATATATTGTAACTGGGGTCCTTTAAAGAAAAATATTATATATTACCAAAATTAGTTTTCCATAATCGTATGATTTTGATTGTTTTAAATGGATTTAGTGATAAAATTCACTCGCCGTACATACTAATCTTCACTTAATTTACTCCTTTATAGGATTGTTGTAATTACATTTTTGTTTAAAATAAAATACTTCAAAAATATAAATTAATCAATATACACTGATTTAAATTATAACAAAAATTTTAGAAATAGTTCGAGACTATTATCATGTATGAATATCAATATTTTATATCACAGAAAAGTCATTTTATTTTCAATATTTTATAATTTTTAAATATTGAATCTAACCAAACCATTTGATTTAGATTTAAAAGGCTAAAATTTGGTCGTCTGTAGTGATGTAATATATTTAAAACTTCATCAATATATATATATATATATATATATATATATATATATATATATATATATATATATGTGTGTGTGTGTGTGTGTGTGTGTGTGTGTGTGTAAATTCCACCTAAGTACAAAAGATATAAATTAACAGATTATATTCACTCTTTAATATAATATATAATAATAATTATTTAGCTATCTTCTTGTTAAGATTGTAAGGGTACGTTATAAAATATGTTAACGTAAATAATTATGTTACGTTATTTTGTCTCTTATTTCTTTTTTTCCCCTCTAAATATGAACGACTACCAAGAAAATCATTTAGGCTGGACCATATGCTTTCAACGCAATAAATTATCACAGCTGTCAGTAAAACAAACTTTTTCAAAAGTGAGACTTGAAGTGCTTGTTGCAATTTCATTATGATAGCTATTTCAAGCCTGATATTCGTTTCACGCTTTTCATTATATTTATTAGTTGTTTATTAAAACGTTCTCTGATTTTTTTTTCAATTTTTATGTGATTTTATCATAATGTGGATGGCCTTTTTAAGAAACTTAAGATCTAGATGAGAGAAAAATAATTCTCTTCCGCCATATTTCTAATCCCTGCTAAAAAGAATATAGTGTTATTAGTTCGACTTTATTAATAACACTATCCGGATGTTAAATAGAACAATTCAAGTGATTTAGTTAGCTGTAATAATTTAACCATTCTGCACAACTTTGTCTGTTTAACAAGGAAACCAACGATACCTTTTTAAATAGTGTTAAATAAATATTAGGCTTGACTTGTGAGATAGTATGCTTGATAGTATAAAATGTTACTACAAATTATCACATATATTATTTTATTTATTCAAACGTATTTCAACCACAATGTCGCCAACTTTAGTGATGCAACAGTTACAATAACTAAATTACAACAGTTCTAATACAACAGTCGAGTTGATTAAATAAAAGTAATATTTTGCAGAATTATTGTTCATGTTTTATTCTATCATGTTAAACAAGTGCTTACATATCACAACTGCATGATATCTTTTGAATTTATGAGGTTATCTTTCAAGCTCGTTGATTGGCCACTTCTGGTTCTTCATCATTGCTTTCTGATTTTTTTCTGTGTTTACCTTAAACAAACCGTTTGGTCTTTTTGTAATGTCTCGTATATTGTTGGTGATTATATCACACTACTGGTAGTATCTATTTGGTTCTTCCAAGAGAGTATGATGTATTGAAGGTTGCATAAAATATTGGTTGGCCTGGTTCGATTACAACAATATCTGATCAGGAAACTTTAATTATCTTAAAAGTCAGGAACTTGAAACATTTTATTATTACTTCTTCAATCTTACGTTGTAAGTTATGTAAGAAATATTTAAGATATTTTAACTATAAAACGGAAGCTTTATTGTTTTTGTGTATTATGTAAATTCAAGACATTGTTGTCGATAATTACTTAAGGACATTTTTACTTTTTTAAAGTAGTGGTAAGTAAAACTAAAAAATAAATTTTATTGACAAAGATGTTTTTATATTTTTCTAAAGAGCGGTTAAATAAACAACACTAAATGCCAATTTATGTTATGTGCTTACTTTACTGTGGTAGGTAAATGCATTTTTATCTAACAGAGCAATGAAGAACTAACAGAAACGTCTAAGTTTATTTTCCCTGTAGATATAAAGTCAGTGTACTAATATCTATCAATGTAACTTTGTTGTTAGTCCATACAGTAAATTTATTTAATTTATTGTAAATTTATTCTCTTATAATAAACCAAATCCTAATCTAAACAAAACATAAAATCACTTGAAAACCATTTTTGTTATTGTTTATTTTTAGGCGAAACAACCATTGCGATAACTTCCCCTAAGAAATTGAGCATTAAGATGCTCCACCTACTGTACGCTTTAAGACAAAACAATAGAATAAAATTTTAACAGCAATAACAAGACGAAAACTAGTTATAGAGATAAAACAAAATGTAATATGTTACAGGGATATATCTGAAAACAAAATACATACATTATGATATTTAACTATGTGTTAGCTTTGACTGACCGCCAGCAATCTTTGATTAGTTCCTTTTTCAGTTTATATTGTCATATATCTCATTACACTACACGTGTTTCGGACATTATCGTCCATCGTCGGGTGATAACACTTAGTTAAAACACATTTCTCGATAATTAATATAAAATTTAATGTCTATTTTCTTTAATTAACCAATAATCTTATTTCCAGGTACTTTATTTAATTTCCGGGAATGTATGACTTCTTTCAAAATCCGTACTTTTCAAAACTGCTGTACCTTGTAGTAGTTTAGTTAACGGGTCTAAAATCTAGAACAATTTGCAGATTTTTTTCGGTCAGCGTAACACCTTGCTTCCTTTTACATTATTTTAGCATGTGCCACCGTATTTATAGCAATTTTCTCTGTCTTTGTAACATATTTTGTTACCAACTATTCCATGTTTCCTTCCTTTTAGCAATATTTTTTTTTCGCTATTTATTTCCTAATCTAATTAATTATTACATTTTTTTTTCATTTTGCACTTTCTTCTATTTGGTAATTTATTTTATTTATTTGAATTCATTATTAAAATCTTAACGTGGTTTTGATCTCGGTGGCTTTACTGTACTGAAACCATATTTGAGCTGCTTGTGACAGTTGAGCGGCAAATCTGACCTTTACGCGTAATATTGTCCATTGTTTTCATTTAATGAAGTACCTTTATCTTCAAAAGTTCCTTGCATTAATATATTTCTTATCAATAAAAAATATAACTAAGTCTAAAATAAGAATTATTTAAACCATTGATTTTCATAATAAATCTTGAACCGACAACAACAAATACATATTTTGGAAAACCAAACTCATACATAAAAGGAGGAAAATCAGTGAAATATATGTTTATATTAAATTTAAAAAAAAATTCCAGACTGTTTCTGGTAAAAATATACATTTCTTTAAAATCTTAAAGTAAAAACAATAACCAATATGTAATATATTGTATAGATTTTATCAGTTAAATTCACTATAAAAAATGTTTTTTAAAGTGTATACAATAAAAATTTGACGATAACAACACAGGAAAAAACTAATATTTACAATGATAAAATATAAACAGTTACAAAGACAAACAAATGTTATGCCTGTAATAATATTATGTAAAATTTATGTGTACAGTTGCAGCTATCCCTCGTCTACACAAACCACAGTCCTTTAATTGAAGTACATAAGGGGGAGGGGCGGATAGTAAATGCCCTCAAATTTAAAATGCACCTCCACATTTTATTTGTAAACAAATTTACAAATCGAATTTTCACATGTAGTTATTATGGAAATGTTATTCAGAATATGTTTACAATCAAGGTTGTTATTTTAAATAAATGACTCATTTTAAAGTACATAGTTGCTTAAACGAAATAAACAACTACTAATGGTTATTATTTCTACACATGTGTGTACGTTCATTCTGAACATCAGATATTTATTGAGCAGAATCAGCAAGTTTTAGAATGAAAAAAATAGATGAAATGACACGGAGACAAACATATTATATTACCCATTCTTTAAAAAACAAATATATTTCTTAAGACATGTTATTTCTAAAATACAATGAAACTTTATTTCTAAAACACAAATATTATTTAAAAACAACGAAACGTTATTTATAAAAAACAATTCCTCTTTTATTCGAGTCGATATTTTTAAAAACACGAGTCGTCTTTTCTAAAGTACGAAGAGTAAATGAAACTACTACTAATTGAATATTATCAACCAAGCGAACAATTGATTTTAATAATGCATGTAATCAGAGGTAATTAAGTGTGTTATCAATTTTTAATGGATTATGACGCTTAACAAGCCTATAGATCTACTACAGTAACATAGTTTCCTGTTACTTACAAATTTAGTATTTATGTTTTTACAGATAATACCATAATAATATCAGGCCTACAGGTAACACCATCAAACATATTTAAAAAAAGAAAAGAAATGTCTCTATATTGTTACGAATAAATTTGTTACGATTGTTATACTGGTTCCGTCCGTCATTTTTGCAAGCCTCAGATACCATAACTGAATGTACACTTGGGTATTAAATCATTATAACGTAGGCCTTTCGGATGGGTTAGTATTACAAAAACGTATTTGGGTTGACCAGGGCGGAACATGGACGCGTTATCCGGGTAGAACCGGCAAAAGATTATTAATTTCATTTCATTAAGGGGACGTTAGTAAAAAGGGGTTATTAAGGTTATTATCGAGGGGGGGGGTCATAAATAAAAGGTAAGGCAAATAATAACACCAAAGGAATAGAAAATAAAGGGAGTAAAAATCTACAAAATGATAAAATGTAAGCTCAATTACAATAATAATTAAAAAGTTATGGGTAATAAAAATATAATATAAATTAAAATGAATAATGATTAAAATAAGCTTTAAAATCGAAAGGTAAATGGATACATTGAATTAGAAAGTAATTTTTTTGTAAGACGACCAAGCAATACAAGTAAAAAGATTGTTTTTAATAACGAAAAGTCATGTGAAAAACGTTAAATTTAAAGATAAATATCTTTGAAAATTAAACAAAAAAATTAAACACTAATCCCAAAAGTAAAAGATATTATGAATTAGCAACGGCAAGCTAAAACCGAAGGATATAATATATGGATAAAAAGGTATTAAGAAAATCAATAAATCATAATAAGATTAAAATAAATGAAATATAATGTGAAATAATAAGTAAAATAGATAAAAATAATGTTAGTAAAAAAAACTAAAAAATCAGATAGTAGTAAAGAAATGAACTCATTTATCAAGAAACATTTATTGGAGGAGAGGGAAGTAAATGTAAACCATTTGAAACCTGTATCAGAATGTCCGAAAATCAAAGTAGGAGTTTTTAAAAGAGAAAGAATAAATAAACAAACATTAATTGATATGAAATTAAAGGAAAAGTAATTAGAAGGAATGTGATTGGTAGTTCCTAAATCAAAAAGTAAAATAATTAGAGTATATAAATTTTTATATTTTTATAGTGCAGGAAAAAACATGGAGCAAAAATTTCTACAATTCCAAATAAATGAAGAATTCAAAGTATTTGACTAAGAAAAACAAATAACGACTTACTACAGGACAAGTAAACAAAGGATCTTTATCAAAGTAAACAAAACTTGTTTTCAAAACAGGAAATAAGATTGAACAAAGAAAATGAAATAATTTACAACTTAGAAAATCAAAATACAGGATACTATTTGCGAGTTGGGGCAATTCAATGGAACAACTTTGATGCGATTAAAATACGTAACTATAGTTCCAACAAAGGAAGACTGGAATAAACAACAGTCAGGAAGCGAACGATCCTTAGTAAACAAACACGAAATTCCAATCCTAAAGAGGGGTCATCCTACAGTCTTTCACAACCATAACGGTAATTATGTGAATAGAAATTTAAATTTCTGTCTAACTAATAAGTAAAGTGAAACTAAATGTTTTTAACAGTTGAGTAATTTTTCAAGATAACAAACCGTAATAATTATCTATCAAATAACAGTAGTGTTTTCGGATAACCATAAGCAATTCTTTAAACAGGGTTTTTATTTAAATATATACTGAATAATCCATAGATACGCCTAACATCCATCCAAATCTGTAAAGTGCAGTTTAAGTGCCATAAATATGTATGTTATGTGTATGTTTCAGAGACACTAAAAGTTCTATAAAATGATTAACGATAAATGATTTTGTGCTTCATGTAATATGTTGTAGTAAGTATATAATATAAATATAGCAAAATATAATATAAATTCAATAACTTTTCTAAATAGAGATTATTTCACTTTAAAGGGGGATATATTAACGGTCTACTAAGCACTTAAAGTCCATTTCTTAATGACCATTGTATATCTTGTAAACTTATAAAGGTTGAAGCTTAATATTAATTTCATTCAATTTAAATTTTTCCCAAAAAATATATTCCTGAGAGTGTATGGTAATGAAGGGTCTTTGGAAACTGCAGCTATTCCTCCAAATAATTAAGTTGTGGAAGTCTTTGTCAGCTATACAGTTAATACGCTGATACTGCCAAGTTTCACAAAAATTGGTAGTCCATTGAAGTTACATTTTCAACGTTTAGTCTAATAGTCAATAATTTTGATTATGGACTTTTAAATTAATTATAGTCGTTAGCTCTCTGAATAGGCTTGTTACGGACTGGATTGGTGAGTACATAATATGTTTATAATTTTTTAACCGTGGAATCTTACTCATATTAACTTTATCTAATTAACCACCTTCTAGTTAAGACAAAGACGTCTTCTTCTTGGTTCGACGTTCGTAGAAAGGATTGTTACGTTGTATTGACGTTGTGTTAGTGGTTTCTCATTCATATCTATTTGTTTAACATCGTTTATTTATTAGTTCTTTGTAGTCAATAATTAATTTATACCAAAGATTGACGAACTTGGTCGAGGTTTGAGGTCATGGTTTGTAGTTAGCGCTTCGAGTTTAAAAAGTCCGTTCCTGTAGAAGGTTGCAAAAGATCAATTTCATGTATTTTCCTACAAAATTCCATATCATTTGAATCACCAGACTTTTTTGTTTCCTGACTCCTAATCTCCACGTACTTGTTGTTACGACTTAATTTTATTTATCCCTTCCAATTAGAAGTCACACGAAAATTGCTTGGTCAAACATAACACATATTTACATTATATCCATTGAACTTTTTTTTTTTAATTGATGAAACTGCATTAATTTAAGTATAGTTTTAAGCTGACTGAATATTGAAATTCATTCAAACGTACTCCAAAACTATAGGCTAATTCTCATTTTAATAAAACTTTATGTATTTTTACTTTCATATTGGTTTTCCATTCTTATTTATATTTTTTATTTATTGGTAGTCTGTTCACTGAGCAAATAATAATCAAGAATATAGAATACGTAGAATTAAGTTATTTTAGTAATTGATTATTGATTAGCATAATTAAAGCTTTCTTTTACTATCTTTCAACTTTTTTTTATATATAGTTTAGATTATGTTTCTACGACTCAAACTTCTGTTTCTTATCTAATATCAAAATAATTTTTATCCTTTCTAATTTAGTAACTACTCCCTAATAATAATAATAATAATTATATATATATATATATATATATATATATATATATATATATATATGAAATTGACAATTATAAAAATAAATAAGAAAATTCTTTATTTTGTTAACACGGCCTCGCAGAAGTCAAGCGATTCTATTGTTGGAGCACCTGCTTTATTCTCCTTTTGTTACCTCTGATTATAGCAATACGTATGAAACTAATTTTGAGATTAACAAAATATGGGGTAATTGCTTTACACACCAATACCGGCAATAACAGAACGTATCAACGGAATAATAGTATCCAAACTATCAAATTACATTCAGTATATCCCAAATAGTCTAATTACACAGAAAAAAATATTGATTTTATTTTATTTTTACCATACGAAAAGCAATGGTTAAACACAAAATATACTAATGTTTGCTTTTGAACCAAAAACCACTTACATAGACCTATTACAAATTCAAAGAAACTATGACATAAGGAAACAAATCAAAGAAAAATAATATAAATTAAACATATCCTGAAATAACATAAAGTCTCAAGACAAACGTGAATTGTTCAAACGAAGAGATTTAAAAATGTAACAAGGAGATGAAGTTTTAATTTTTAAATAAAAAAAATTCAAAGTTTGACGAGATTCATTACAACTCTACCAAGTAACATAGAAATTAATTGAACACACTTTTGAAACAGAAATTTAATAAATATAAAGTACATGTATAATATAAATTTAAATAAATACATGGAAACTAACTCAAGATTCACGCACACAAATTATTAAAGAAGAAAATTTTGATAATAAATAATAGTAAACATAAAATGTTAGTAAATGAATTAAAATAACTAATTATTTACGAAATTCTCATCATATATGGTATCTTTTAAAAAACATCCCGGGTGAAATATATTACATTTCACGCAGCAATAATATCTTAATAAGTAATTACTTGCAAGAGCAAGGCATCAAATAGGTAGTTTAATAACTTCGCCGAAAACAATAAAATAAGAAATCTCTTTACTAGATGCCAAAAAACGCACGCGGTTAAATTAAAAATAGAAACTTCCCAAAATGCTGAAATTATTACGTTGATTTAAAATGAGACACAACTTTTATGTCTCAAAAATTGAAATCAAATATTTTAAAACATTTAAAAATTGAAGATCTTAAATATTTGTAAACAAAATGAATGAATTGTAAAAAAAATAAATTAAAATTATAGGACGTAAAGCACATAGCAACACCGACATCACAAATGAAAACAAAATAACACGGAACAATATGCTAAAAATGCAAAACAATCTATAATAATATATAGCTTCACAAGTAAATAAATCTTAAGCCTTTAAAACAAACACAAATGTAAACACTAGTCAACCTAAAACTTTAATTAGTTACAAAACAATTAAAATAACAATTGATAAAACCTGATTACAAGTCAAAAGAAGAAAGGAAATATATCTCACATAATATATCGAAACCACATATAATATGAAACCCACTTAATATACCTAGAGAGGTGAAGTTCCAAATAAAAAAGGAAATACATGCTAATATTTCAAAACGTAAAAGAAATAATGCAATTGAATTGTGTAGGCACTAAGAAACTAAAGCTTTGTCTTAAAAACCAAAGGACACTAGAATCCGAGTTAAAATACAACTTGAAAGAGAAATAAAATCGTTATAACCAGAATCTCGTAAAAGCAGGATCACTAAGATGTTAATAAAAACTTTACTATTTATATCCAAAGGATTTGTTTATATAAAGTGAATGTAATATAGATAATAAACTTCTCAGACAAGTGAATATAATGTTAATCCATACGTTTTTTTGTAATAAGTTAGTAAATATTATGCAATTACTCGCTTAAAGATTTTATTCTAACCATGCCAAAACGTAAGTATACGTATATTTGAGGTTATTTATAATAAGGTTATAGGCACTAACATTGGTTTATTACATTAGATGTGTAGATGTATACACACACACATATATATATATATATATATATATATATATATATATATATATATATATATATATATATATAAGAGATATAGTTTCAAAATAATGTAAAGCATTATAGTAAATTAGAAAATCGCAAAAGATAAAATTGAGTACATACTTGCCTCATAAAAAAAAGTAAAGTCAATCATCTTAACATTCACAAGCCTTACACACATAAGTAAATAATATAATATCTTTCATCTGAAACAAAAGTCAAACCGTTATAAAAATCCCAAATTTTGGATTTTAAACAATAAAACATTCAATTTTGCCGTAATATAAAGACACCAATTGAGTTTCAAGAACGCTTAAATATTTAATTCGCACATCCTCTCTGGTAAGAAAAGATATTCGTCCAGTTTAAGTGACTTTAATTAAATTAAATACGCATTCCTGCGATTTGATATATTCTAATTCTATTAATTATATTAATTATTAAACTGTCTTGGTTTATTTGAATATTTCTAATTCTTTTACAAAATTGTATAATTCTTTGTAATTATACTCAATAAATACTATAATAAAATAAAACGAATATTTTAATTACTAAAAAAAACAGATTTGATTTAAAACAAGAAGTTATTTTAATAATTATTCTAATAAAATTCTTCTGTAATACAGTAGAATAATTATTGTATTCCTTGAAGGTAAAATTGAAAAACAAAATACGGCGTGATAGACAATTATTCTGTGAGGATAAAAAATATTTTTTAATTGGATTAAAATGTTCTTTTTAAAATTATTATTGCATTAGTATATAAGTCGTTTTTACTATACCAGAAAATTAAATATTTTTCTGTTTCACGAAATTTGATTGAACATAATTAATTTAAGAAACAAATCGAATACGATTTTTACTTTAACACTTTGGATTTATAATGCATCTTCAATATACAATGTAATTATATAATCTTCTACAATCTTTCATCTACGTATATAATGTAAGTATGAGGAGAATTAAGATTGTATGCACATAAGATGTTACTACTTCGATAGAACTGCATAAAAAGTTTAATTTCAAGGTAATATTCAATTAATAATACTACTTATGTAATATTGTATGGAATACAACTTTTTTTTTAAATAGAAAGGATTCTACGGGTTGAAATTCACTTCATAGCATTAAATTTAGAGACATTAGTTAATTTAGCGTGTACTCTGATATGAACATGTGGTATTATATTTTAATGGAAATACATGTGCATTGTATTTCTTGAATTTATTCCGTTACAATCAATACGGTTTTCTTAAATACCTGACTAATCATGTTTTTTTCTAAGGTAAACATTAAAAAAAAATTGTACCTTGAGAGTAACAATTTAATACATTTTGAACAATGCCTTTTGTAGATCATAAAACACATATATTGTAAACGTCACTATCATTTTTACAATTTAATATAATGAGAACGACTAAAGATTTTAAATGAATGTATCTAAACTTTTCTTTTGTCTAAATGCTAACTATTACTCCCGTTAAGAAACTAACATAGTAAACTCTGTAGAAAGAACACGTGTGTCAATTCAGAGGAACCCAAACCGTATCTTCATTTAGATGATGAAGTTCTTAGTCTTCTCTTTTTCTCTAACAGGTTTCTCTTGACTCTCTTGTTCCTCTCCTTTGAAAAAGTATAACGTTTCATTAAATGTAATTAGGATATTGTTAGCAGAAGAGTAGAAAAGGCTTAACGAAGCATTTATTAAACATCCACTTGTTTTGATACATCATATACCAAACTTTTTAATATAATGACTTGGTACAATAGACGTGTTACTAACATATTACTTATTGTTAGTTGAATCAATTTTGAATTGTTAGTCAATGGTTACGCTTTAACTTAAAAGTCTGTATTTTATTACAGGACAGAAGAAATTAATGTATCGATTTGTTATCTGGGTTAACGTGATGGTTACATTTCTTTAACATATTTATTATGTAAGTTATGTCTTTTTTCAGTAGAAATAAAAAATGGTTACTGTATCTTATTGTAATAAAAGTACCTCTGTTAGTCGTTATTTATGCTTAATATTGTTCATAACTAAAGGTACAAAGACGGCCGTGATATATTACTAAACTGTATATATATATATATATATATATATATATATATATAACAATATAACAATTGTTAATAGAAATTGAAATAAATTTTCTAGGTCACTATCATTGCAATAACTGAAAACAACGCATAAACCATAACTTGCGTATAATAAAAGCAATACACTGAAAGTAATTTTTTTTATTCATATACAAATGGGTTAATCTTGAATGCTCTTTTTGAAAAAAAAAATAATAATAAAATAACTTACTGAATGTCAAATCCGATATTTTCTCACTTATCTCTTGTCTATTTCCTATGTCATTATTATTTAACATTTTCCGTATTTTGTAAATACGACTAATTATTAAAAGTCATCACTTCGTGATTGTGAAGATGATAACAGTAGTTGATTTAGTACCGCAACCAAAACTTTTATACAATTCATACTTACAATAAATTTTCTTGTTATGAAATATTAGTATAAGACGCGTTAAAAATTATAAATTCTTTAAATGTATCTCATATTATTATGCCATCCACAAAAAAGTTTAGATTAAGTTTTGTAATCTAAAGAAGTTAAGATATAAACTCATACAATAAATAAGTAATATTTAAATAATATTTAAATTTTCATTTAGGTATGATATCAACTTGTTTAGTAAATATAATTATAATCTAATTGTATAACCTCTTGTTTTGCCCCAAGAACATATATAATATGTCTATCCTTATAATTATGTGAATGGAACATAATTTAATGGTGGAAGTGCTACAAGACCTGGCTGCAAACCTAAGCTTGTTTAGATGTTTCAAATAATTCTTGAAATATCAATTATCAATGATTGTAAAAAAAGGTAATTTTCAATACTTACTTGTATCGTATAACTGAATGGATCTCGTCACTACAAAACAATGTGTACATAGATTCGACAAATAACCCTTGGTAATTTATGTTTCTGTGATATTTAGTAGATATAAGTTACGTTCTGTCTCGTAACAGAAGGTTTTAAAAAAATTGTTTTCTCTTTTAAATACCGTTTATTTATTACAAACTGAATTGAAGTCACTTCTTAATACAATTATATAATAAATATCGGGTTTAACGTATAAACTACTTTTCTTAGATCTATACGGAGTCAGTGCAAGCAGAGAACTGAACTAACAAAGCGGCGTTACCATTAAGTAAACTATGCTGATCGTGCTTAATCATCAGTAGAAGGTTCTACTAATATTACCTACTAAGCAATATTCCTTACCATAACTCCTCCATCCCTAAAAAGAACTTCGGGGGTAGGTTGAGCTTCCCCCGAAGTTGGTCGAGTTTTCTTAAAATACTTATAAGCTATGCATTTACAATTATTAAAGTAAACAAAGCTCTTGTCCAAATGTTTAAGTCTGAAGTTATCTCAATAGTATTATGCAGTTTTGAAATTTTATTTACTTTTAAACTTTCGAAATCTAATTTCTTTAATTCAATTGAGAAATCAGGTTGTTGACTAATTTTTAATTGTAAATAGGTTGCATCCAGAATCTTTGGATGTCCTGTTTTTGTGTTACTAGAATACTGCAATTTTTGATCATTGTACATGATAACTTCATGATTATTTATATGAATTAAATATACTACACAAATTGATATTTCATTTTTCACTTATAGAAATTATTTTTAAAGTCTCTCTTTTTGGAAATACCACTAAGTAGCGTTCTATTTCATGAATATATTTAATTACACTTTCGGTTATTGTTAAATCGACGTATTGACAGTCTTTTGATGTTCCCATATCGATCACTGATTTTTAACACTTTAAGTCCTTGTGCACAACTTGAGAAAATGAGCATATTTGATGACCATGAATTTTTTCGTTACAGATATCACTTAATCCTAATATTATTTCTTAGGAATCTGTCTTATAGTTGTCTTTATGTCTAAAGTTGAATTAGTTTTTAGATGTCCATATAATACTTCTACTGGTGTTAACGTTGTAACTGAGTGTATAGTATTATTATATGCAATCACAGCATAGTTCACTTTTTGTGAAATAGTTAAATTTTTTAATTCTACTTGACTATTTAAAAGTTTAATATGTTCAGCAAAGGTAGAATGAACACTTTCGACATGTCCATTTGATTGTGGGTGTTGCGTGCTTACGTTATGAATGTTTATTCTATGCAGTTCCATTAGTTCCTTAATAATTCGGTTGTTGAACTCTGTTCCGTTATCTGAGGTTATGACTTCTGGTACACCATAACTATTAAAGTGGTCTATTAGTTTGTCACTTATTTCGGTGTCTTGTTGGCTCGTGACTTTGTACATTTTGTAGATATCTTGAAAATGTGTCAATTACTGTTAAAAATCTTGCTTTATCAAAGATTACCGTGTCAATAGCTAACATTTCCATTGGTCGTGAAGCTGTGGGTGTTAGAGTTAACTTAGGCTTAATGGTACTCTTTCATACTTTGTTCGTAAACATACATCACAGTTATTTATGACTTCTTGTATGATACTATTAATGTTAGGCCAATAATACTACCTTTTTATTTGATTGTACGTTTCATGGATACCCCTGTGGTTGGTTTTATTCACATGATAATTATTAATAAACTCCTGGATTTCTTCGGGATCAAATACATTTAATAATTTTACAATATTACAAATTTAGTTGCGGTTTTCTGAAATTCTTTGAAACACCTGCGTCGAATCTCTCATAAAAATAATCTTTAAAATATAAATTATATTTTACATTGGGTACTAGATATTTTTTAACAAAGTTGATTATATCATGTTCTAAATTGTTTTCTGATATTTCTACTAGGCTAATAGTCGCATTTTTGTTACTCCAAATATTTTTAAAATTTTTATTTGTCTTGACTTGTCTTAAAATAGAGAAAGTATAACTAGGTTTTTTTCCAAAGTTAACAGGTTCTTTTGATATAGGTATTCCTACTTTTGTATTACCTTCGTAATTAGAATGAACGGTTTGATCAGTATCTTCATTTTCATCTACGTTGACCATGACTTATTCGTTGTCTAATAATAGGAAAATAGGGTTGTGATGACTCTTCAATGCTATCTAGTTCTGGAAAGTAAAGTTGCGTTGATTTTTCAATTAATTGTTTTTAAGTTTTCATCAACATTAATTTCCTTGATCGTTTATCGGTTGATTCTTCTGTAATATTCAATTGAATTCTTGACGAAGCATCAGCGTTTAGGTTGAGTTTGCCACGTTCAAATTTTATTTCGTAGGTTAATTCTTCCAATTTTAATATCCATCTTAATAATTTAGAATTTGTTTCTTTTATTGAAAATAGCCATCGTAACGGTTTGTGATCTGTAAAAATTGTGAATTTCTTTCCAAATAAATATGGTCAAAATATTTAGTTGCCCATACTATTCCCAAAAGTTCCTTTTCGATTGTCGACAGATTGGTTTCACTTTTGTTTAGCGTTCTGCTGGCGTATGCAATAGGTAAATCTTTTCCTTTATGATCTTGTCTTAATATAGCTCCAACTGCGTAATCACTTGCGTCTGTGGTTAAAACAAATTATTTTTCAAAATCAGGATGTTGTTGTACTGGTTCATTGATTAATGCTATTTTGCACTGTTCAAAACAATTAATATAATTTTGATCGTTTATATCTATTCTAGAGTTTTTCTTTAAACAATTGGTGAATGGTTTTGTCATTTTGGCAAAGCCTTTTATAAATTTTCTATAATATACTACAGTCCTAAGAATCCTTTAATTTGTTTCGTAGTTCTGGGTTTAGGATATCCCTTAATTGTTTCATTTTTTTCCGGATGTGGTTTAACTCCTGAGGGTGTTACTATGTAACCTAAATATGCTATTTCTTTCCTTAAGAATTCAGTTTTGTCCAGCTGTACTTTAAAATTTGCTTTTCTCAATCTTTCAAATACTTCTTTTAATCTATTGATATGCTTGCTGAATAGATAAATATATCATTTAAGTAAACTAAATATATTTCACTTTGTGTTCCTCTTAAAATGTTATTTATTACTCTTTGAAATGTAGGCGAAGAGAATTTTGTAAACCAAAAGGCATTCTTAAAGATTCATAATGTACGTGTTCTGTTGAAAAAGCTGTTTTCTCAATACTGTCTATCCATTTCTACTTGGTGGAAACCAGAGGCTAAATCTAGTGTTGTGAGATACTGCGATCTTCCTAATTTGTCTGAGATATCAGTAATATTGTATTAGGTAATGGAAATTTATCGTCTATCGTTTTTGAATTCAATCCTTTAAAGTCTATTACTAATCGAAAATTTCTTTTTCCAGATGCGTCTAATTTTTTGGGTACAATCCAAATTGGACTTTTCCAATGTGATTTGGAATGTTGAATAATTTTTTGTTTTAGCATTTCTTTACTTTGGTTGTTTACCTATTTTTTATATATTTCTGGATACGGTATTATCGATAACTTCTTGTATAAACTGGAATTTCATCTATTGTCTTAATTTCATGTTTTATTTGGTTTGTAAATGTTAAATCACTTCCTTCAATATAAAAAATATCTGAGTATTCTTTTATTATTTCTTGTTTTTCTTCGGAATTCATGTGTTTAGTTGTATTTGTGTTTAGATCTAATTTAGGTTTCTTGTAGTTTATCGAATTAAAGATTATTTTAGATTGTTGTCCTTGTTCTTCTATATATTTATCACATATATTAAAATCATCCAAAAGTTCAATATTCATTGGCTTAGATGTAATTATCATGTTCTCTGTATTATTATTAATAAAAGAAAACAAGGTTTCTCCATTCTTGACATCGACTATACATTGTGGAATTTCTAATCTTTTTGAACTCATATGAGGTATTACTCCCTGTCCAATACTTATATTTTTTATTTTTTTATTTATCACTCGTTTACTTCGTGCTTGTTATTACATAACTTTTTATTTCATTATTGGTGAATTATTTATTTTTATTATCATTGTTATATTCCATTTTTTGTTTATTTTCAAATTCTTTTTATCTTTTATAATAATAATAATTAATTAACTTTTTATTTAAAATTTTTAATTTCTTGTTTGTAAAATCTAAACTCAGTTTTAGCTCCTTCATATTCTAATCCTAATAATAAGTCAAATTCTTTATGAAAATCTATTTTTTTGGATTTTTCCTTTTTTATTTTCCAATGAAGGTAATTTGCAACAATATTTCTCTTTAGAAACACCATGTGCTGTAGATACTTCAAATGGTTCTTGTTCAATAGTATTATTACATATTTTAAATGCTAAGTTTTTCCTTATAAACGATTTAGTGTATCAATTAATATGTTTAATTTAGTTTTTGGGTCTATTATATAAGGTAATTCATTATTTTCATTATGTATATTCATTATTTCGAATCAGTTACAAGGCTGATGTAGCCTAAAAAATAGTTGTTTTCTTCAGCCTTATCTTCTTCGTTTAAACTGATTCCATTAAATTGTTCTTGTAAACATTCATTTTCCGAATTCTCTACATAATCTTCTTCATTTAATTCAAAATTAGGCGGGTCTTCAATAAATTCTTCTACGGCAGGTCTTCCGGTTAATTGGTACATTTTAGTATTCCTAACGGTATTATCTGTTTGTTTTGTGCAAATAATCATTGGAGTTGATTTATATGGTTTTTGGTTATAGAATTGTTGTTTTGGTTGTTGGAGTTTATACAAATTTGGATTCTGGAAATTTTGATAATTAGATGTGTTTTGCATAAGTTGAAAGGAAGGTTTTTGAAAGGCTTAATTAATTTTCGTTGATTTTTGGATTTGAGTTAGTTGGTTTACAACAGGCTTAGTATAAGTCTGAAAATATTTGTTGTTTTTAAATTGAAAATCATTTGTTAACATGTTTAAAGCTTCTTCTTAGGCTATTTGGATTTGTAGTTCTCATTAGAGATTCTAATTGTTCTCGTAACCCTCTTAATAATACTCCTAAAGTCAACTTTCTGACATATGTACATAATACATCTCTAGCAGAATTTTCGTTGTTAATGAAAAATGCTACTTGCAAATTTAATAATTTATTTATAAGCTCATAGAATTTAAATAGTGATTCGTGATTTTCTTGTTTTAATTCAGACATTTCTAAGTTCAATGTAAAACAGTGTCTTCGATCTAAATAAGTCGCTAACAAATTTTTCTTACTTCTGCCCATGAATATGTGTTCGAATTTACAACAATTCTAAAGCTTGTCCCTTTAGTTTGCCCAAAATTGATGAGAATAAATGTTCATTTTGAAAATCTTCTTGATTTTCCACTAAAAAAAATTAGCTACCAGTTTATCACAAATTGAAATAAATCTACTTAACATAGCTGATTCTCCATTATACTCAGGGATCATATCTAAGTATTCCTTTTTTAAAGTAGGAGTTGCCATTTTGTATTTCTATTATAAAAATTATAAATTATATTATACGTATATTCTATTAAAAATATTGTTAACACACTCTCTTAACTTCTTACTATTCTAATTTTACTATTCTAATGTTTTTGAATATTTTTATGCAACTATCATACATTTCTATTATTAGATATTGATTATAATAAAAATTTAAAACAAGTATTTGAATAATATATTTTCTTTTTAAATGTTTCATTTTTCCTTTTGTAAAGAAATATTTATCTTTTGATATTGATTTTTACAATACTTTATTTTTCATTAATTATTTTCTTCATAAATAATTTTTATTTTTATTACTCACTAGATCCGGAAAAATATGTCTGGTCCGGGTAATTTCTTTGTTAGAGGTGAGGTGCTTTCCTTTTTTTTTCTTTTAGCGAGAGGCTCTCTTGAATCTTCTAGTCCGATGTGAGGTACTAGATGACACGGTTGCAGTATCTTAAAATATTCGTTTGTTGAAATTTAAGATTTATCAGACTCGTTCCCTGGCTAACGATTGATATCGACGATCTAATGTGCTCTTAAATATTCAAGGGGAGTCCTACCGCACTGCGCTAGTTACATTCTGTCTCGTACAGGAGGTTTTTAAAAAAAATATTTTTTTATCTCTTTTATATACCATTAATTTATTACAAACTGGATTAAAGTCACTTCTTAATACAATAAATATCGGGTTTAACGTATAAACTACTTTTCTTAGATCTATACGAAGTCAGTGCAAGCAGAGAACTAAACTAACAAAGCGGCTTTACCATTAAGTAAAGTATGCTGATCGTGCTCTAGAAGGTTCTACTAAACTTACCTACTAAGCAATATTCCTTATTAAAACTTGTATAAATAGAAACAGTAACCGGTTTATAGCCAAAGAGTTAAACGCATAAAACTAGTTTCATATAAATTGTGCAGAATAAAGGCAGAGTTTCAAAATTAAAGATTTTGGCTGTTTGCCATTTGGTAAGCATCCAACTACCTATAACATATGATGTTGGCGTAGAGCCACTATATTATAACGGGTATTGTCTTATAGACATTTTATTTACTAATATGTAAATATTATTTATTAATCAGTTCGAATTGTGAATTTAAAAAAAAAATCAAATTGTACCTAAATTTAAACATTAAAAACTATAATGAAAAGTAAATATATTTATAATGTTTATTAATAATCTCCTGATATTTGTTAAATTTGCTTATGTATTAAACGAGTTGAGACTCTAAATAACATTGATTGTATTTAGGATGAGTAACATAATGTCACTGATAACATTGTAATGGCATATTGTGACTGTTTACAATAAAATTATATAAAAAAATAAATCTTCATCAGACGATAGTTGTGCCTAGATGATATATCACCGATAACGTCGCTAGCCAATACTGTTACCCCACTACTTCTGAAACTGGATGAAAATCATCGCTCCTACTAAGTAGTTTTTACCAACAAATTTATGTAAGTACATTAAGTTAAATGTTAATAAATATTAAAAGTTTATCTCAATATTTTACGATTCATATAATATGGAGTTAGATATTGTTACTTGTTCTGATTAATTTTCAAGTTGTATGTAACAGGGAAACTCGTATTGATTTTACGTTTCTCATTTTGTTTTAATTACCATTTGAAACAATCTTGTTTGAAAACATAAAACCGGTAGAACGTCTTTATAAATAAATATCGTCAAACGCTTTATCAATCTTACAAGTAAATATTTCACTGCGTGCAATAATCAAAGCTCATTCCAACCTGCCTAAATACTAACTCGCTGACTTTAGATAGTTTTTTAACTAAATACTTTAGTTAGCTTCATGGCAATATTTAATGTTACATGTTAATATTAGCTTGAATTATTCAAAAAGTCATTAATTACTACAAGTTTTGGATAAATTAATACAAATAATTTATTAATAAATGTCATACTAAACTTACTATATCCAATTAATTCTGGGGATAACATAAAATTAAAGTGCAATGATTAAAACTTTATATGTAGATTTTATAAGCATGTAGCACGGTTAACAGCGTTCTGAATAAAAAATAAATAATAAATAACAACTCAAATAAAGTGATAATCTTTTCTATTATATTGAATAATTGGAAAATAGTTCGTAACTTGCGATTTTTATTTAATCTTATCTCAACGAAATTTGTTATTAAGATCTTATAAATATTGTCAGTATTGTTTCCACGACAGCACTTGTGTTATTTTTACCATGAATTTAACAGGCATTGGTTTAAAGGCAGATATTACACACACACACACACACACACACACACACACACACACACACACACACACACACACACACACACACACACACACACACACACACACACACACACACATACACACACACACACACACTGAGACGGCTTGGGAAAAGCCAAAAGTCTCAAGCCAATTTACAACAGTTTAAATTCCCGCGATAAAGCCATGTAGATGGGAGACGAGGAGGGACGATGACGTCACGGCAACAGGTGTTGAACACTGCATGTTGGATCGTGTACAGTCGCTCTGTCTTGTTTCTTATTTTATTAAAATACTAAATTATTAAAATAAATTAATGTTCAGTAGAATCAACCGATTAATAATATCGAAGAATAAATTTAAAAGCAATTAAAACAAAAAAGTTATTCAAGTTTTTATAGAGGCTCAAAAACTAAAAATTTGGAAAAAACTTAAATTCAAAATTCAAAAAACGTAGAGTCATAACTCAAAGGGGAACTAATAATAATCATAAATAAGAAATATGAATTAATAATAATGAACAGGTGAAAATGGACTTAGAAAGTCATTCTTGGGGAGTTTTTTGGAATTTTTAAGTTGAAGGGGGGATTATTTAAAAAATAATAATAAGTACTATTGAAGAGACCACAATAGGGCACAATAATATGTACTTATAATCAAATTTGAAAATAAAATAAGGGAGATATAATAATTACAAAACGTAAAACTTCAAAGCCCAAAAGCGGTTAAATTAAACGTTAAAGGGGTAAAGTAACATGGTAATTATAGATATCTAGTAGGTAAAATTGTAAAACATCAAAGCAGAAGTAATAATATATAATGGGGGGGTTTTTATGAACATAAACTCATACGATGCAAACTTTAGGACTTCAAAGACACATAACTCAAAAACCAAACGAGTGATGGGAAAAGTACAAACATAGTTTTTCGTCGTAGTAGAAGAGGAACAAGATTTCGTCAAAAGAATTTTGAGAAAGGACTTATCTCAAAATTTGGAAAGAAGAAAAATCGAATTTTGGGAAAAGGGCGATAACTCGCGAACGAAGCGCAGTAGAGCGATGAATCAAGTTCCACAAGACCCACAAGATAGAGAGGAAGAAGAATCCGAAAGAAACTTTAAAATCTGTTCGAGCGTTCGAAAGTTATAGCGAGTTGAACGAAAAAACGAACAAAGTAGAGTTTTTCATGCAAAAACATGAAAAGTGGCGTGCGCATCCTCAGCTGGAATCCAAAGTTTAAAACATCATATTGCCAACTTGGATCACAGATAACGTTGAAGAAAAAATACAATAAATTATTAATTAAAAGGTGTTTTAATTAATAATAAAGGAAGAAAACTATTCATTAGTCAAAAAATATGACTAATAAAATATATAGTGTAAATATTTCAGACCAAAATAGCCTGAAAACACATAATATATGGAAAATACCTTTTTCCCTAAAAGGGAGGAAAATTGGCTCCAGAAAAGTGGATTAATTCCCACTGACAGGGAGACCGTAATTTGTCGTTCGAAAGAAGGACACTTTTGATTTGGAATCGAAGCGAAGTGGAGGTTTCTTCTGCAACCGACTCTGAGCTGAGAGGAAGATTCAACTGTCACTCTACTTAACTGGACTTAGAATAATTTCAACTTTAATCGATCTTCAAGGCAACTTAGAAGAATTCGAGACCGGCATTCAACTACATAGCAGCTTACAGACTCTGGATCGAAAACATCATATCAACATCATCCTAATTGTACAACAAATTCCAAATCCAACTAGAACTTCTAATAAAGTGTGAAGGTATCTTATACTTAAGGAATAATTCGCAAATATTAACTTCATTTCAAATATAACGTCATTAGGGGAATTATTAAAAATTAAATTCATTTTTAAACCTCTGCTTTGGTGTTGAAAATAATTAATAATTTAAATACGACTTTTTCAGTACAGGAAAAACTGTTTGTGGTTCTGTCTGAAAAGTCAAGCGTTTTTATTTTGTTTAAGATATAGAAAATATTGCATTGATAAATTTTGTCAAATAAATAAATAGTTGTGTTGTTGTTTAATCAAATTGTTTGGTGTTATTAAAAAAGTTTATAAAGTTAACATTTTTCCTGTGCAAAAGAGAAAGGAATACATAAATAATTCATTTCTAAATTTTGTTGTGTTTTCAATATATATCCATTCTGTATATGTTATTAACCTTGTTTAAACATAAATCTTATATATGTGCTCTGGTAATATAATTTGAAAATTTTAAAAGTTATCATCAGAACTTAAGAGCCGATTTCTCCCAAAAGGCACGACCTTAGAGAGAGAGAGTGTTAATCTTAAAAAAGAGTCACATAATCGAGCATTGAGATAAAATTCAGGGAATTTAGCGTAAATTAAAAGTTAGTAAGTTTATGAGGACAAGCTCATACTTACTAGAGCCAAGAGTTGCAAAATCTTTGATTCAAAAAAGTAAAAGTGAGCATTTTGGCCTTGCCCGCGCTTGCTCTGAGAAGAAAGGGGGTTCGCCCAGTCGGTGGTGATCGTACAGCGAGTTTAAGAGTTCGTGATAAATAGTGTTCCAAAAAAGGGAACAAAGAATCTTAAATTCGTGAAGACAGAACAGAGTGGTAAGTGGTAAGTGTAGCGCAAACAGAGGCGCGAGAACCCACGACCTCGAGCCGGAGCGCGGCAAGTGGCGTTCCAACGTGGGGCAAAAAGAACCCACGACCTCGAGCCGGAGCGCGGCAAGTGGCGCCCAATAGCGTGGAGCACGGAAAAGCAAAGTTTTGGAACAAATTTTCAAAATTTTGAATTTTTCAGTGTTTCATACGAACGAGAATATCTTAAGTTCTGATATAATTTATATGTACATGTGTGTTAGTAATAAGTTGTGCTGGTAATTACAACGACAAATATACTAAATTGCAAAAATAATAATAATTAAAAGTAGAGTCCAAATTAAACCGAAATTTAAATTTTTTAATTAATTAAATCAAGTGAATAAGTGAAGTGAAAATGGGACCAGCGAAAGATCCAGCAAAACAGGAAGGTTCAAAGGAACAGGAGACGGAAATGCAGAAAATGGTGAGGTACCTGAACCAAATGGAGGATAGAAGAAAGCAAGAGAGGGAACAGGACAAAGCGGAACAACTGAAAAAAGAAAAGGATAAGGAAGACGAGGACAAGTTAAGAAGATTAGAAGAAAGAATCGAGAGAAACCAGGAGAAGGAAGAAATGGAAGCCAAGTGGATGAAGAGAGACGAGGATTTGGAAGCCAAAAGGAAGCAAGAAAAGTTGGAAATGGAAGCCAAGCAGAAACAGGAGAGGGAAGAAATGGAAGCTAGATGGAAGCAGGAGAGAGAAGAGAGGATGAAGAGAGAGGAAGAAATGGAAACGAAACGCATCCAAAGGGAAGACGCCCGAAAACAGGAAATAGGGAAATATATGGAAGAAATTAAGGAATCTATAGACAGCAATATGGCCGAAAATACGAGGCGAATAGAAAATTGTGAAGAAAAAGTGGAAGAGTGCGTAGGGGAAATTAAAAAAATGACGGACAGTTTAAAGGAACAGGGAAATTCGACTAAAGAAATAGGGGAGAAAGTTAAAAAGTTAGAAGTTAAAATTAGGGAAGTCGCCAAAATTAAAGAAACCGGTGGTAATGCGAAAAATATAATTTATTTAGATAGGGCAAATTTAGAATCAAAAACTATAGAATTTTGGGGAAATTCAAGAGATAATCCTGTTCAATTTTTAAAACAAATTGAGGAAGTATTTCAAGAAATAAATCCGGTTATGGAAGAAAGTGATAAATTAAAAGTTGTGGAGAAAAAATTGAAAGGAGCTGCCATGGAGTGGTGGGAAATAATCAAGCGAGATACAGAAGAATATAGCCCGTTTAAATTGCTATTTTTAGAACATTATTGGGGTTATCAAACGCAACAAGTAGTTAGGAATCAGATCGAAAACCATAGGTATAATCCAAATGGAAATATGAGCAGGGTAGATTATTTTTGTAAAATGGTGCGAAAGGCCGAATATTTGGAACCCAAAATTCCGGAAGAATTCCTTATATACCAACTAATGAGGCATTTTGACCAAAAAGTTCAATTAGCGTGTATTGGTAGGGCTAGTGAGCATTTGGAGGACGCCATTAAGTTTTTGAGGACAATTGAAAACGTAGACGGGATGTCTAGAGAAGTTCGAAGACCCGATAGTTTCGAAAGGAGGGACGGACAAAAAAGAGATCAAAATTTCAGGCAAAGGAATCAAGACTACTCAAAACCATCCCAAAACCCTAACCTTCGATCCTATGGTCAAACCCAAAATAAACCTCAACCACAGATACCTCAAAACCCTGGTCCTTCAAACCAAAAATTCCCACCCAAGGTCACAAAAAAACTAAAATACGAGATCTCAAGGCAAAATTTTTGGCAGAAAAAGGAAAATACAAACGGAATTGAGATCGAGGATAAAACCAAATTTAGCAAACATAAAAGGGGGGATCTGAAAATAAATAAAATTAAATTGGGGATTTTAAATACCGAAATTAAAAAAGATTTAATGGAGGAAAGAGATAATAAAATTTTAAATAGTGAAGTTCACGAAAAATGTCCGGAAATTGGGATAGAAATTGAAAATATAAAAGTAAATATGTCCATTGACACCGGAGCTCAGATGTCCTGTGTTCAAGAGGATTTTTATAAAAATGTGCTAAAAAATAGGAACGATAAGATCTTGGAATTACCAGTTGTAAATACGGAAATGGTGACGGCAATAAAAAGCCAGCGACAGAAGATTAAATTACAAGCATTATTGGAGATTAGAATAAATAACCTATCAATAAGAGGGGTATTTATGGTGGTACCAAAGCTGGAGAGCAAAATGATAATGGGTTGTGATTTAATGTGCAAATATCGAAGTCGAATTAATATGGAAAAGGGTTTCCTACAACTGGTAAAAGAAAACGAACTTATTGTAGTAGATTTTCTTAAAGAAAATAAATTAAGATTGAGCAAAAACAAGGTGCAGAACGAACATCAAGATGGCGGCGAGACAAGCAAAATGGTAGCGTCGTCAGCTGCAAATAGAGGAGGCTCAAATTCGTATAAGCGAGTAACCGGGGCTTATACGTTGTCTACCAAAATGCCGGTAGACATAAAAACAAAAGCCAAGGACGTGTCTAGACTGAAGTGTGACAATAACGGAGTAAAAACAAATGTGCGAATAGGGTTAGCCAGGTTTTTACAAATGTTAAAAATGAAGAAGTGCTTAGAAAAGCGGAGACTAAGAAATTAAGATTGAGCAAAAACAAAGTGCAGAAAGAACATCAAGATGGCGGCGAGACAAACAAAATGGTAGCGTCGTCAGCTGCAAATAAAGGAGGCTCAAATTCGTATAAGCGAGTATTCGGGGCTTATAAGTTGTCTACCAAAATGCCGGTAGACATAAAAACAAAAGCCAAGGACGTGTCTAGACTGAAGTGTGACAATAACGGGAGTAAAAACAAATGTGCGAATAGGGTTAGCCAGTTTTTTACAAATGTTAAAAATGAAGAAGTGCTTAGAAAAGCGGAGACTAAGAAGTTAAGATTGAGCAAAAACAAAGTGCAGAAAGAACATCAAGATGGCGGCGAGACAAACAAAATGGTAGCGTCGTCAGCTGCAAATAAAGGAGGCTCAAATTCGTATAAGCGAGTATTCGGGGCTTATACGTTGTCTACCAAAATGCCGGTAGACATAAAAACAAAAGCCAAGGACGTGTCTAGACCGAGTAGTGACGAAACCGATGGTGGTCAAAAGCGAAGAAAGAATTTAAGTGTAAACAATGAGTCAATAAGGAGGAAAAAGGCAAATTTTAATAAAGATGAAGGGCTATTTAAAGCGTGGGATAAAGGTAACCAATTAATTAATAAAGAAGAAGGGCTGAAAGAAGCGGAGAATAAAGGAAATAAAGTGGGAGGAATAAATAATAATGGGCCAGAGGCCATAATCTACGAAAATAATAGTGGGCCAGAGGCCATGATCTACGAAAATAATAAAATAATAAATTACGACGAAAATTTGCATAAGAACTCAGAAAACGATTCAGAACTTGCACAAGACAAATTCGACGCAAGAAACAAGAGAGAATGGAGAGCTATAATCAAAATGGCGGATCCTGAGAGACAAAATGGACGAAATTTTCTAAAGGAGAAACAAGGAGAAATAAGGTATCGAAAGAAGAAAGTTAAGTTCAAAAATTCTACGAACTGTAAAATGAAAGAAAGGAGGCCCGAAGGGAAAGTAAAATTTAGATGTGAAGGACTTAGGAGATATTAATAGAAAGTAAGAAATTTCATGAATAAAATGTATAAATTGTAGTGTTAAATAGTTGTAAAATATAAAGTGTAGAAGCGATTAAGATAAAAGGAAATAACGGAAAGTCAGCTGATTAAGGGAATGTAGCCTAGGTCAGTAAATAACAGGATAAAGCTTGAACAAATTCCTAATTATGTAAGGCCAAGGAGCATAGCGGTAACACGCATCTGTAATCGACACCTGAATAAACAAAGTGTAGACGAAGAGGGGAAGCGGTGAACCGGACGTCGATTAACAAATATTGACAGACTGCTTGTTCAACAAATTAGCCGAGGGGGATAGGAATGAATGAATGTAGAAATGTGTACTGTTTGGTTTTTTATTAAAGAAAGATTTCCGAATAAAATAAATATTTTTTCTTTTTAACTGCAATTAGGATAGTAACCGTTGTAGTTACCAAGTATATTATATAAGTAAGGCATAGCTTTAGTTCAACCAAAGCAGATATTTGTAATCATATAAGACGAGTTATTCCTTATATAAATGTAATATGTTTTGTGTGTGATAATGTGTTTATTTACAGCGAGGACGTTTAGAAGAAACGGCTGTGATGGACAAAAGTGAACGATTAAGCAAATTTGTATGTATACAGCAATAAATAACATGTGTTTTGAATATATAAATATTATACAATAATAAATAAAATGTGTTTTGAGTATATGAATATATGAAATGATGGAGGAGATGTTGTTTAAATTTAAATATATGTGTTTATGTATATTGTTAGGTTAATATGTCAAATTTTATGATGATGATTAATGGAGATGATAAATAAATAGTTAATATGAAATGTGATATGTCGAAAAAGGGGTTTAATACAAAAATTTTAGTTTTTTAAAAAAATGAAAAATAAGAATTTTTCATTTTAACCGAAAATTTTAGTTCAAAGGGGGGATTTTGAGACGGCTTGGGAAAAGCCAAAAGTCTCAAGCCAATTTAAAACAGTTTAAATTCCCGCGATAAAGCCATGTAGATGGGAGACGAGGAGGGACGATGACGTCACGGCAACAGGTGTTGAACACTGCATGTTGGATCGTGTACAGTCGCTCTGTCTTGTTTCTTATTTTATTAAAATACTAAATTATTAAAATAAATTAATGTTCAGTAGAATCAACCGATTAATAATATCGAAGAATAAATTTAAAAGCAATTAAAACAAAAAAGTTATTCAAGTTTTTATAGAGGCTCAAAAACTAAAAATTTGGAAAAAACTTAAATTCAAAATTCAAAAAACGTAGAGTCATAACTCAAAGGGGAACTAATAATAATCATAAATAAGAAATATGAATTAATAATAATGAACAGGTGAAAATGGACTTAGAAAGTCATTCTTGGGGAGTTTTTTGGAATTTTTAAGTTGAAGGGGGGATTATTTAAAAAATAATAATAAGTACTATTGAAGAGACCACAATAGGGCACAATAATATGTACTTATAATCAAATTTGAAAATAAAATAAGGGAGATATAATAATTACAAAACGTAAAACTTCAAAGCCCAAAAGCGGTTAAATTAAACGTTAAAGGGGTAAAGTAACATGGTAATTATAGACATCTAGTAGGTAAAATTGTAAAACATCAAAGCAGAAGTAATAATATATAATGGGGGGGTTTTTATGAACATAAACTCATACGATGCAAACTTTAGGACTTCAAAGACACATAACTCAAAAACCAAACGAGTGATGGGAAAAGTACAAACATAGTTTTTCGTCGTAGTAGAAGAGGAACAAGATTTCGTCAAAAGAATTTTGAGAAAGGACTTATCTCAAAATTTGGAAAGAAGAAAAATCGAATTTCGGGAAAAGGGCGATAACTCGCGAACGAAGCGCAGTAGAGCGATGAATCAAGTTCCACAAGACCCACAAGATGGAGAGGAAGAAGAATCCGAAAGGAACTTTAAAATCGGTTCGAGCGTTCGAAAGTTATAGCGAGTTGAACGAAAAAACGAACAAAGTAGAGATTTTCATGCAAAAACATGAAAAGTGGCGTGCGCATCCTCAGCAGGAATCCAAAGTTTAAAACATCATATTGCCAACTTGGATCACAGATAACGTTGAAGAAAAAATACAATAAATTATTAATTAAAAGGTGTTTTAATTAATAATAAAGGAAGAAAACTATTCATTAGTCAAAAAATATGACTAATAAAATATATAGTGTAAATATTTCAGACCAAAAGGGCCTGAAAACACATAATATATGGAAAATACCTTTTTCCCTAAAAGGGAGGAAAATTGGCTCCAGAAAAGTGGATTAATTCTCACTGACAGGGAGACCGTAATTTGTCGTTCGAAAGAAGGACACTTTTGATTTGGAATCGACGCGAAGTGGAGGTTTCTTCTGCAACCGACTCTGAGCTGAGAGGAAGATTCAACTGTCACTCTACTTAACTGGACTTAGAATAATTTCAACTTTAATCGATCTTCAAGGCAACTTAGAAGAATTCGAGACCGGCATTCAACTACATAGCAGCTTACAGACTCTGGATCGAAAACATCATATCAACATCATCCTAATTATACAACAAATTCCAAATCCAACTAGAACTTCTAATAAAGTGTGAAGGTATCTTATACTTAAGGAATAATTCGCAAATATTAACTTCATTTCAAATATAACGTCATTAGGGGAATTATTAAAAATTAAATTCATTTTTAAACCTCTGCTTTGGTGTTGAAAATAATTAATAATATAAATACGACTTTTTCAGTACAGGAAAAACTGTTTGTGGTTCTGTCTGAAAAGTCAAGCGTTTTTATTTTGTTTAAGATATAGAAAATATTACATTGATAAATTTTGTCAAATAAATAAATAGTTGTGTTGTTGTTTAATCAAATTGTTTGGTGTTATTAAAAAAGTTTATAAAGTTAACATTTTTCCTGTGCAAAAGAGAAAGGAATACATAAATAATTCATTTCTAAATTTTGTTGTGTTTTCAATATATATCCATTCTGTATATGTTATTAACCTTGTTTAAACATAAATCTTATATATGTGCTCTGGTAATATAATTTGAAAATTTTAAAAGTTATCATCAGAACTTAAGAGCCGATTTCTCCCAAAAGGCACGACCTTGGAGAGAGAGAGTGTTAATCTTAAAAAAGAGTCAAATAATCGAGCATTGAGATAAAATTCAGGGAATTTTGCGTAAATTAAAAGTTAGTAAGTTTATGAGGACAAGCTCATACTTACTAGAGCCAAGAGTTGCAAAATCTTTGATTCAAAAAAGTAAAAGTGAGCATTTTGGCCTTGCCCGCGCTTGCTCTGAGAAGAAAGGTGGTTCGCCCAGTCGGTGGTGATCGTACAGCGAGTTTAAGAGTTCGTGATAAATAGTGTTCCAAAAAAGGGAACAAAGAATCTTAAATTCGTGAAGACAGAACAGAGTGGTAAGTGGTAAGTGTAGCGCAAACAGAGGCGCGAGAACCCACGACCTCGAGCCGGAGCGCGGCAAGTGGCGTTCCAACGTGGGGCAAAAAGAACCCACGACCTCGAGCCGGAGCGCGGAAAGACACACACACACACACACACACACACACACACACACACACACACACACTTTTTAGTCTAATCATACTAAGTTTTTAAACTATCATCTTTTGGTTGTCCAGTATTACTTATTAAGTAGTGATAAATAATGGTAATAATGATATAAATAAATATATATTTTTTAAACTACTTACAGATTTGCGTATAATATTTTGATCAAAATAATAATTTACAAAGGTACTAATATTTGTTTTGTACTTTACGTCAAAAACTGCGACAGGAAATATAGAACGATATAAAAGAAACGAAAATATGCATACCTGTAATACCCAATAAATTGTTTTATAGTTTAACTTTAATAGTGTTTGCTCTTTAACATAAAGTAGTAACGATTTTTTTATTGTTTGTTTATGACTAACAAGTTCCTGAGATTATTGGTAAATATTTAAAACAATACTAAATGGTTGACATTTTGTTCTTGTACGCTTTCAAATTCTCAATTCATACAAGGGTGTAAGGTGTAAGGGTTGTTTGAAACACCCGTATTTAATAACAATTAAATAAAAAAATAATCAAAAATAATAATATGGGAAGAAATTCAAATGAAAGAAGTTGTAATAAAACTTATATGTAAAATAAACTTATCGAGAATACAGTCGACTGGCGGATGTACAAGCGGATGTGCCGGATTAAATTTCATAAAACAAGACGCCTGCAGTTTAAGAGTTTCCCAAGGAAGCTATATTGATGACAACCAGAATGTCTGCAAGATTGTGCAAACAAATAAAAACCAATCAGAACCATTTAAAATTCAAATAAAATCTAAATAATCCAATCAGAATAATGGAGAGAAAAGAAGTGGGAAACGTTTCTCTAAAAAACGCGGTCTGTCTATCGCCATCTCTCTACAGGATAACACCTAAAAACATCATCAAAAGGTCGACAAGGTTACTAAATAATCTATTCGAAATAAAAAAATATATAACAAGCTAATTATTCCATGATATTAAAAATAAATAAGTGTTTCATTGTATAAGTAAGCGTCAGTCTTTAAATAAAACTAAAAATCATTTGAAAACAGGAGTGTTCGCGTAAAGCGTAAAGGTGCAGTCTGAAATATAAAAGTGTAGGGTTATATAAGGTTCAAATATAAAAAAAAAGTCCAGTGTCTAAAGAAAGGAAGGAGAGTGTTATGTAAGTAGAATTTAATGTTTATAATATGTATTTATAAGACAGATCTCGGTGATTAAATAATAATTAAATCAAATGCCAGATTTCAAAAACAATAAATATCAGACTTAGAGCAAATTAAAATTTTAAAAGTTTCTGTGCCATTTTGTTGGATTAATATCTATTAAAGAATAAAGTAAAGGATAAGTTGTTAAAGGATGTATTTAAAGAATGTAAAATAGATAAGTAAGATTAGAACTAGACGTTTTGTAATTTAATTTTAGGGTAGATGTTGAATGTGTTTATTGCATTGTAGGAAAGGTAGTTTAAAGCAAAATTTAAATGATTTATTAATTTATGAATATACTCAAATATTTCACATAGCATATCTCTGTAATTATTGAAAACCTAGTAGTTCTTTTGGAGTGCCTCGCAAGCTAAGCAAAATTTTTCACTCGTTTCAAGAGTCTGGTGGAGCCCCCAAGGATAAAGGTAAAGTTTAAAAATAAGTTTAAATTCTAAAGGTTTATATAATCAAAAATAAGCCAAAATCTCACAAAGGTGTAAGCACTCAAAACCTAAATTAAAATTTAATAGAAAAATCTTACAAGCTATTTTCGGAAAAAAACACTAAACAATATATTCTGTTTACCCATCACCCTATATAGCCTACTATGTATACATAAGTAACTATAAAGTGAAATTATCTTTTGCGAGTTCACAATCTGTCCAACCTTACATAGTCACATCAAAGTCACAATTAAATGAATAATTTTTAAATGTCTTATTTTGATACATTTAGGTACGTTTGTTATAAATTAATGGCATTAATTTGAATATTTGACAAACTGTTCAATATGATTTGATAGTTGATACACATTTATTTGAGTTTACATCTATCATTATTATAATATCTTATTGAACGAATATTTTGAATATTTTATAAGAGGTTTTACAGAACAGAGTTTTCGGAAACATGTATATATATTGTCAATGAAGATTTAATGACTGCAATTAAGGTTTACTTAGGTATTTGCCAATTGTACCTGAACCGTATTATTATGGGAATCAGAATGTGGAATTACTTAAAATAATTATCGACTTTATAATTGTGAGTTCGGTTGTAGATAGTCACAATATGGAGACGAATTTTGAAACTCATCATTATAGAAATTTTCCACAAAAAAGAGGCATTAACTACTATCGTTTCCCCTGTGCATAAATTGCAATTGATTAAAATCAAGCTTTTAATGTTGGCGGTGAAATTTGTTTTTTTTTCCAATTATTTTATGTGCATAGTCACTTTTTCCTTCTTTGTTTATTAGTTAATTTTAATTGAGATTTTCTACACTGTTAGGGATCATTAATCTCCACTTTCTACTAAACCTTTTAAATAAATCGGTATATATATTAATTTTAATAAATTGCGTATTTTTCAACAGCATAATGAACATTTTATTTTTTTTAAATAACTCACGAACAGGTATAATTAATGGTATCATCATTTTCGTATTACTTATCACACAAATAAGTTGTGTTTGAATACTAAGAGGCAACATGTGACTAACATTATTATATATACATTATATATATATATATATATTATATATATATATATATATATATATATATATATATATATATATATATATATATATTATATATATATATATATATATTTATATATATATATATATCGGCGTGGTTAATTTGTCTTAACCCGTATCTCATTCTGAATGTAGCTATCCCGAAAAGTCATAAAAAAATCCTGATATATTACCAAATTATGTTTACATATCAAATTGTATCAACACTTGTCCAGGGGTTGGGCTGTAGAGCGCTACGTGACACATCCACCTCACCTATATTAGACTATGTAAATCGCTTTCTTAAACATCTAATAACTATCTGTACTACTTGTATGTATGTTAGAAAGTAAAATGAGATATAGAACAATTAAAACAATGATAGAGAATAATACCCAACCCATTTAAATGCATATAGTATAAAAAAAGGACTACTTAACTTTAAAAGAATCTAGCAAATTGTTCAGCTAACTTGCATAATAAGTTGAAGTGTATTTTAATGTAAAATACATCACATGTGACACCCGTAGTTCCGAAATACCGAATAAATTTACCAGAAGTTTCACCACCCTTGTAGTTGAGAAGGATAGTGTTCCTGAGAGAGCGGGTTGGGAATTTTATGCAGAAATGTTGAATGGAATAGGAAATGAATGAATGAAATGTTGATCCCTCGATAACGTATTTTTTTTAGCAAAGAGTCAACTTTATACATTATTTGTGAAATGATATTCCTCAACAGGAGAATAGAGGTTACCGAATTATCTTCCAATCTTTTCTAATACTTTTGTTATAATTAAAAAAAGAAAAGAGAATTTTGTTTTTGGCGTTAGCGAATTTCGTAGATAAAACTATACATTTTATCATATATCAGATTATTATCATACATTTTTGCATTGCATAGCTAGCAATAATTCCACCATGAAGCGTAATTAACATGAGATATTAAATTACACCACAGTCAATATCTCATTTCTCACCACAAAATTAGCAAGTCGAAATATTCATTCAGATAGCAGGAAACAATTGAGCTACAAAACGTTGTCTCAATTGCACACGTACATTTAACATCCGTAAGTGCTACATTTCTAATTAATATGTTCATGTTATTTTGAATAAAATACTTTGTGTATAAAATGTTGTGTTTTCTTTCATTCCATGATAGAAATGTTTACAAGTGTTACTTATTTTAAGAGCAAATTATACGTTTATATGAGAGAAAATTATCAGTGTTTTTGTATATAATTATTAAATTATTCTAACCACTTCCAAACTTTGGGTTTCACAGTTCATAATAGTGTTATTTGGTATTCACTTATTTTTTAAATTTTAAATTTAGTCTTTAAGAAGTTATATACTTTTAGGCATTTCTGTAAAATTAAAACCGGTATTTCAATGAGTGTTTTTATATAGATTTCCACAAATTATAACGTCTTTTTTAAAATTTACTTAACATTGATTTTAGTGCCAATGTAGAAAATCAACCAATGTTATCTATTTCATTTCCCCTTGTATATATACAGAATATTTTATCTTCTCCATATTCTCACCATCTTTACTAATTATTTCATTTTCTTGTTCTTCAAATCTTTTAATATCCTTATCAAGTGTTTTACCTTTTTTATCTTTATATTTTTCAAAAAAATTATTTAGTGTTTCATTTTTTCGCCTAAATATATTTAAGTACGGTTACCTAATGTTTTCTCACCTTGTTCTCTGTTACCTTCGATATAAACACTGTAAACACCTAGTGTTTTATTCCTAAAATCTTCTGCATATTTACTTACTGTTACATTGTCCTTAACATATTGATCTATCGTTTTAAATTCTTGATCTTCATCTTCTTTTGTAGTGTTACCTAGTGTTTCAATTTTATATTCTAGAGTAAATTTACTTAATCTTGCCTCATCTTCATCCTCATCTTCTTCACTGTTGTTATCTAATGCTCCATCAGCGTGTTCTTCATCTTCTTCAATAGTTTTACTTCTTGTTTTGTCTTCATCATCTTCAACTTCAGTGTCTTCACTCAATATTGATTTGTTTTCTTGTTCTTCATTTCTTTCATTTTTTTTACCAAGTGGCCCATCTTCTTGTTCTTCTTCTTCATCGGTTGTTTCACTTGATGCGTTATATTCTTCATTTACATCTTGATCTTCTTCATTATCTTCATCTTCTTCCTCTTCAATATCTTCATCTTCATCGTCTTCCTCTTCATCTTCAGTGTTTACATCTTCATCCTCTTCTTCATCGTCCTCTCCATCTTCTTTATCATCGTCTTCTTCCTCTTCATCTTCTTCGTTTTCATATTCATCGAATTCTATATCTAGTGCTTCATATTCTTGTTCTTTATTTTCTTGTCCTTCATCTTTTTCAATAAATTTACTTAGTGTTTCATCTTCTGGTTTCTCAACTTTATCATTATTTTTACTTAGTGTTTCCCTTTTGTGTTCTTCCTCTTCTAAAATATGTTCCCTTTGTCCTTCTTGTGAACCGGCAACGTTTTCCAATAGAACATTTATTTCTTTTCCAAGTGCTTTTGCCTTCGGATATTTGTTTGCTGCACGTTCTTGTGATTTCAAAGCAGGTAAAATTGGAATGTAATTCTCGTACTCGTCCTTAAAAAATCCGGTTTTTATTTTATGATCTTCAATATTATTTTTTGGTAATTTTGTATTTTCAGCCCAAGGGTTTTGTTCAAACATTAATACAATATTTTGAGACCTTGACTTTTCTGGGAGAACACTTCTTTGCTCTCGTGTATTTATGTTCTGTTGAAGTTTCATAATATTATGTTTTTCATTTATTTGGTTATTTTGATTTTGTGGATTAATTATTATATTTTCTTCATCACCTATGATATATTGTCTAGTTTCAGATTTTAAAACATCAGTACCATAGTCCATCCCTTTCATTACATCGTGGTTCAGAATTTCCTTCTTAGATTGACTGTCACAATACAAAGGTAACAGAAAGAATACCACTATTGTTACCATTGCGTACGATATTTGGTCCATCTGTGAAAAAATCAGAACAAAATAAGTTGCATTGTTATGATATACTTCGCTCCTTTAATATAGAATATTATTGAAACTAACAAACGACTTTAAAGTTAAAAATAGTCTTCGATAATGAAAGTAACAAGAAATAAGAAAGCAGTTTAAAATGTTTGAAAACCGTGTTATTTAATCCACACGTTTAAACTGCATAAAATAATCGTGATAATAACGACCATATTTAATCTCAAATAATATCGATATCAATACTTATCTTATTACTGTATAGATAAGGTAGCTTTACTTAACCAGCCCAAGCTGTCACAAACATTTCATAAAGTAAATGTGTATATAATAACAAAGTGCAGACATTTAAAAGAACATTTTTATTGTAAATAATTTGGTGAAATCGAGCAACCTAACGAGGATTAAATAATCTGAATCGGTTTTAAGAAGTATTGTTAGTTATTGAATTTTTAATACAAGATGAACCGAATAATACATCGTTTGAAGTTTTTTTTCGCAATATTGTAACGCAAATTAATAAAACTTATACTCATACCTAACAAGTTTTATGAAAACAAATTTGATAGGTACTAATAATTACTATGTGATCTTGCAAATTTCAAAAACTCTCAAGCCTGTGTGATTGGTACTATCCATGGTACTCTAAAACAAGATACAATGAGTTAAGAATTGAGTGTCTTCGCACAAGTTCACCTTTGTTTCATTTGGTTTGATGTACGTGTAAACACAATACTGACCCGGATCAAATCAAGTAATAAGTTCTATCTCATCCTTCAACCTTAATTCCTCATTATGTATAACAATAACAAAAGTTTTCAACCCTATAATCTTCATACTTTAGTTTCTACGTAGTTTTTATACACTTATACCAAATTCTAGTCACATCTAAAACCAGTATTTGTAATAGGTTTGTTGGAGTAGCTCTGCCTCTTATCTAAACACACACTAAAAGTTAAGTCCAGGTAGGTAATACAACATGGTAAATGATGCAGCTACTGCAAACGTGAACAAATCACTTAGTGTATTTTAATTATTTACTTCCAATTCTGGTTCTATGCTCCTAATATTTAATAAATCTCTGAAAGTTTATTATGTACCCTCTTTCATGTGCGGCAATATATCCCTTTACGTAGTGAACTGGTAAATAAAACATCAACATCCAGGTCCACAATTGCTCTACAAAACATAATTGCTCTACTTTGGTATTTACTTTAGCAAAGCACTAAACATAAAGATCACAAACGGCAAAAAGAAAAAAAGATCACCAACAATTGGAGTAGAGAGAGCAAATAAAATAGTTGGTACTAACAAGATTTAATCAAGGTATTGCCTACCCCAAATTTCATCCCTATATTCTGTCTATCTTTAGAAGAAAATAGATATTGCTAAATAGACTGATTTGAAAGAAATAATAGTGTTAGATATTTTCAAACCAACGTACCCATGATTTGTGTGGTTGAAATTTACAAAAGATACTGATAATTATATTAACCCTCACAGGATATTGATCTTTTTTCAATGACAAAAACATTATCAATACGTCTGTTGTATGATTGCCGTAACATAATTAAGTATAAAGAATTTTATTTTTAACTATATTTATTGTTATAAGTTTTAGGCAAATTGCGCACATTATACATATTTAAGGATCTTCTAAAATACAAAATCAAATCACAAACATTTGTTCATGTTTCATTCGGCCTGTATATTTATTGTTATAAGTTTTGGGCAAATTGCGAACATTATACATATTAAAGGATTTTCTAAAATATAAAATTAAATCACAAACCTTTGTTCATGTTTCATTCGGCCTGTATATTTATTGTTATAAGTTTTGGGCAAATTGCACACATTATACATATTAAGGGATTTTCTAAAATACAAAATCAAATCACAAACCTTTGTTCAAGTTTCACTGTTTATTTATTGTTAGAAGTTTTGGGCAAATTACACTCATTAGGGATTTTCTAAAATACAAAATCAAATCACAAACCTTTGTTCATGTTTCATTCGGCCTGTATATTAATTGTTATAAGCAAATTGCGCACATTATATATTTTTAAGGATTTTCTAAAATAGTCTATGCAACGTGGTAGAGCCATTTCATATTCTATTTGAATATCATCTGCAAACATTTTCTAAGACTATCTCACACGCCTATAAACAATATCAAATAATAATATTTAAGTAAGAAATATATAAGTATTTATAACCTTAATTAATTTGATTAAATTTACGTCAGCGGAATTGTCGTAGGAGAGTAATTTTTTTTAACAAACAAGCGAAAAGAAATTGAGGCTTTAAAAAATATATAAACTTTATTTTAGTTTATTCGTTGAATAATACGTTTTTTTGGTTAAACTTTTATTATCACAAAATTTTAATCACATATATAAATTATTAGGATAGTATAATATTTAACTATAGGACAACGGATCATTTTGTCTTCCTAATGGTAATTACGAAACTGGGAATTGAAATAAATTTTAGATTTTATTAGAGACAATTTTGATGAAAACGGAATTATTTTTAACTTATTCGAAAAGTAAGAAACACATATTTAAAGATTAAAAATGAAGAAATAGAAGCCCATGATATGGAATGGGGTAAATATTAGTTCTTGTTGTCGGAAGTGAGCAGTTTTTAAACGATGAGCAGACATCATTTCGTAAGCATATAGAATTCGATATCATGGTTTTATAATTAATTAATCAAACTTAAAATTTATTTTCATAATATTTGGGGGTTTTTTACGGGTTTTTAAGAATATATTAAGTTTACTTATGTTCGAAGGGATGAAAAATACGCAATCTGTGTCTTAAATGACAAATGTATTTTGCGTTTCATAAAATCAACATTAATGATTGTATCTCTAAAATTTTAGTTGATGTTTATGGTACCCATGACCTAGGTACTCAGGTACCCATAAAATGAAATCACAGGTTAAGAAAATGTGAGAATAAATATTTATTTTTTAGATATTTTAATCAAATATTTAGATTGAAACAGCATTTCATATTGTTTACGTTTCCAAAAAATGCTCGCTACAAAACTGTATTAAAAAATATTTGTAATGGTATAAAATGCAGAGGTGTTCCAACGTTAATCTATTTCTATTCAAGATCCTCACATTAAATATGAGTGAGAGTATATGAAAAAAAATTAATAAATAAAATAAAAAGTTTTATTTAATCTACTAAAATTTAAGATATTTGATGTATTTATAAATAGTGACTTTTAATGGTAGTGCAAATACATAGTTTTATAAGGATATAAGGATTTATTACAAAACAATAACTTACCGTTGTGAATGGTATCTCTAACACTGCTCAAAGCTCTTAAAGATATAATTTACTCCCTTTATTTAGTTTATGGTTAATTTAATTGCCCAGTGATATGCAAACAATTTACAAACGTTACACAACTTTTAAAACCAATAACATTTGTTTACAGATATATATGTGTTGTTGTAGGTTAAAATAATAACGATTGTACTATAAAATGTTTATGATCAACGTGAGCTGTGTTTTTATTATTTTCGAAAGCAACAAGATTTATCATAATTCAGGTGTTGCTTATTACTCAATTTATGATATTTATAAAGGGTTTTATGCTTTACCATTAAATATGTAGGTAGAGAGTTACTTTCCTGTAATAATTGTAATATGTATACATGCATACTTTAGGAATTTTGTATTCCCCCAAATTGAAAATAAAAAAAAAAGATTTTTGTCTATATTTTCCTTATCTATATCAGAAACCCCAAAACCAATGATGATACTGTGTAGTAGAGAATATAGAATAGAAGAGAATAGAAAAAGTACTTTATTTTGACATGTATTCCATACAAAATATAAAATAAATTCACAATAAATTAATTATAGGAGATAAAATAAAATGAAATAAATGAATAACATTCATATTTTACAGAGTACTTTACAGCAATGGTCTTTTTGACCGTCAGCTGGGTTGGCATAAACAAAACAATATAGTTAAAAATTACACTATAAGTCACATAATATATTTACACATATAGACTTCTGTGTATATAACCTTCCTTCCTTCAGTGCAGCCATACATAATTATATATAATCATTATATATAATCATATAATCATACAAAATATTCAATATACATGACTACAGAATTAATTAATTTGGCACCAGCTATACAATTAAAATTACTTACAATATATAAATAGATTTACAGTAATACTTCCAAGAATTTAGGTGTAACTCCCCTCCCTAACCAAAATTTTGTGTACTGTTACACTTAAAAATTAAATTCATTCATTCATTCTCATCTAAATTTCCATGCAATCTTATGAATGTACCCAATCTCCACCAATTTCTCCCGTTTAATAAAAGTTCAAATTCCCCCCTATTTAAACTGCGTTTGAAAAAGCACAAATTTCTTATATCGGCTAGGATAGGACAGCGAGCAATAAAATGGTAAACTGTCTCGTTTTCATTTATGTTGCATAAGGAGCATAACCATATTTTATTATTACACCACGGTTTATATTTTAAGTCAACAAGTTCCGCCCTTAATTTGATGATCCAACTTATTGTTGGTATATCATATTTATCAAATAAAACAAGTCTACTGCCGAGTTGAAAGTCAAGGTCCCGGTACTGTTTGTGATATGTCGCATTTCTTGCCCTCTGTAAACATTACCCTCCCAAGTAGGCTATACACACGTGAGAGGTCTATCACTAACCTGCAGAACGAAACGTCAACGGAAACTAACAAGCGTCGCCCTCGTCTTTCATTATTAACGAAAATATTTATGCTTCACACTATAAAATGCAATAACAATAATGGTAGTGAAATATTAATAAACCTTGATACTTAATACATGTTTTTGTAGTGGACTATACATAGGCTACTTAAACAGGCGGGACCAAACTCGCTGTCGCATCGTACAGACGCACACTATTTACACACACACACACACACACACACACACACACACACACACACACACACACACACACACACACACAAATTAAACTGTACACTTCAAAAGAAAAACAATACAATATTTCTGTTCACCAACACTAAATTAACCTTTCAAACCGATCGTGAGATTTATAAATTACATAGAAACTCATAAAATATACGTTTTAATAAGAACTGTTGTTAACCATGTGTAGCCAATACTGCAGCAGTGCTGCCAACCTTTTAAAAGTTAGGACATGGTCGTCTCTAAGGTGTAGTTAAAAATTATGTTGAATTGAATATACTGTGACGTTTTTAGCTGTACCGTACTGTACGTACGTTGGACGCCTGGAGACATCGGTCCTCCCCTGTGTAGATACTGTGTAGTGCCTATAGATTATTTTGACATTTAATAATTACTTGTAATTTAAATTTAACATTTATTTTCAATAATTTCTAAACATACAACAACGTGAGTTAAAACTACAACTACTTTATAATTTAACACTTATAGATTCAAACATTCTATATTTGTGTTCTCTTATAACAATTTCCAACCTTATTCTAGACATATAGTTGAAACGTCTGAAGCTCAGTACTTCAGTTAGAATGATAATTCTGTAGGGTAGTTTTGCGATTTATAATTTAAAATTTGACCACAGTTTAATTGCGGATTGGTTGAACTCAATTCCTGCTTTGTATACTTGTTTTAGAATCTGCTAGGACGGAATGCAAAACATCTTGAATCTTAGACACGACGTTAACTACACAATGAAGAACGTTTAATGTTTCAAATTCGAGATAACACAACTATTTGCGTTGATTCACTCTACTTGTTTTATATTTTAAACATGTTTCACTTGTTAATTTATGTTTCTATGTTTCACTCGATAGCCATTAATTTGAAATTGTTGAGTTCCTAAAAAAATAATTATTGGAATAGGACTTAATTTTGATATCTGTAAAACTAGTTTGGAATATACTAGTTTTGAAAATATAAAAAATGGCTCAATATTTGATTTCACATATATTGTCAAATAGTGAACACAGGATGTGGAATCATGAACATTTTATTTCACAATTTTTTTAACATAAAATTTCTCGTTTTCACAATTAATTGTTGCATAACATTATACATTGTCTATTGTCTCTGTGTTTGTCTGTCTAGATAAAATGTAGTAGATAATTATTATTCTTTATGTTTCGGTAGTCGAAGTAAGCACTCATTTTCTGATTATGAGCAGCACTACGATTATTCGTTTTAATCAAACTTATAACTTTTAGTTCGTTCCTGCCTCTGATAAGGCGGATGATGGTTTTACCTTAATCCAACAGCATTTTAAATAAAATTTATGATTTATTTCTCATAATTTTAGTAATAAATCTTAAATTATCATCCATTTCTCAACCTAATCTATCATAATTAAAATTGTGTTGCCTGACCGTCATCACAGTTTTAACCTTTCTTTCTTCGTTACATGTTTCACCGATGAACAGGTGAATGTTGTCTACTAGTTATACCTGTCTAATTATACGAATAGAAACTATACCTGTCATTATGTCATATTTCGAATCCTTTTAGACACTACTTAAAGTTACCGTGTTCTATAAAACCATGTGTAAGAGTTTACTTCTCTATGCTCCTTAATTATCGAATCCCTAACATCCAGAACCAGGCGCTATGTTCATCTAACCATCCTTTCTTCATCGCCTCTTTCCTACCAAGTAATTATAATGGTGTTTACAGCTTTCATTTTTGATGTCTTTAAAGGTCTCCATCTTGCTTTTTGTTGTTATAGTTCTTACCACTCGAGGGTCAGCAAATATCTTGGTGGTGTTCTAGATAGCACCAGCACAGGTCTTTCTGAATCAGTCATGTATGCTGATGTAATTATTTGGAGCACAGCTGTGTCGATGCTAGTTTTTCCTCAACCAGAAAAAAACATGCATACAGTAACTTGGAATGCATTACACATGACTGTGGTCTTCTCTACTTTTCCTAAGGCCAATTTATATTATTTTGGCATTAGCATTAACAACTTGGCTCCGGTATAAATTGATTTATGTACCACGTTGTTGATGTAAACTACAAACTATAACTAATGTTAAATATACACTCCAAAGTAAATTAGATATTTTTCCAGCCTATTTCCATGAATTAAATGGCAATTTTTAGCATTATAAATATCTTTTTATCGGTAACAAATACAACGTCTGTTTTTTTCAGTGCTATTTTTATGGCTTTATTAGAAAAACCATCTATAAACAATGTCCAGTTTCTCATTCGATCTTATTCCAAAAATGCACGACTTCTCTGTTATATAAACTTCATTAGATTAAAGGATATTTCGGATAAAAATTGTATTAGATTGTAGCTGTCCTCTGATTTATTTTTTTGGCAATATAAAAATATTCAATGTAAAAATGATTCCCTTGCAATACCTTACAGAGAAAGTATTTAAGGGTGCAAATTCTGGTCTTTTAACCAGTTTGTAATTGTCAAGTGACCAATTCCAAAGAAAAGAAATAATCAATCTTTTGATAGATTCGTGAACGTTCATCTGCACTACTGGAAAATTTCAGGAGCATTATTATCCCTTATATGTTATTCAATTTTCTTCTTCTTGGTTATCTTCAAGTTGTACTTAAACTCTTTCACGTACACGGGTAGCCAATCACTAAAATACGATTAGAGAATGTTATACCCGCTCTGGATATCTTTCTGCGTACAAATCAGCAGCACCTGATTAGTTTCGTAAGCACTCCGAATGATAATTAGGAAACATAATGAATCTTTCGTTTCAGAATGATAATTACCTGTTATAAAATAGGGATATTGTTAAAAGTAACAAAGATCTTTATCTGGTTAGGTAGGAAATAACATGAGTATATTCCTAACCCAAGGAAATCATAAGCGAAAGTGAAAACTGATGATGTAGTCGCACTCACTTATGTTTTATGGTTTAGGATTTATATTTTTAATTAAAAAGCTGTAGTATTTTCCCCATTAAACATTCGTTACAATTGAACAGTGATTATTTAATGAGTATATGTTTTTATTTTTAAGAATAACAATGATTAATGTAATGTTATTTACGTTTTCCTTTAATCTTCCAATACAATAATAAATACACAAAACATAAAATTCGGTTCTTTCCGCGATTTTAATTAATTAACTAAAAACATTTATAAAAATAATAATGATTAATGTCAATATATTCCAATATATTCCTAATTCCATAATGTGTGAAAGAAATGTCATCAACAACGTTTGAGAAAATTTTGGTGATTAAAAATAATTTTGTTTTTAGTGGTAGTAAATAAAACTTTTTAAAAACTAAGTTTTATACGTTTGGCCGCCATGTTGAAAATAGAAAGAGGGTGAAATATATTTTTCCCTTGTAATACTTTTAAAATACCGTTAAAATGATGTATCATTTATCCATGTTTACATGTTATATATTACTTCAAAAACCACCCCCTACCCATAAAATATCCTTTTTGGTGCACTGAGTTTTGAAGAAAAATATTTCCTCTATATTCTTTTAAAACTATCTATTGGGGTTTCAGTTGGAAGCAAGTGTTTCAATTATTTCCTTTGGTCGTTGTACATAGCGTATAGGTGGTCTGATTCATCCATACAAGATGACATTTTTATTAGTAAGATATGGGATAATTAGATCATTTGTTCTGGTAATAGGTGTGCAAATCGGAATATTGTGATATATATATTATTGGGCGGGGGGGAGATATACCAAATCCTTTTTAAAATTGTATTTTTAATAAAGTTGAGTTAACTTAGTTAGAAGTCATAACTTCATGTTTAATAAATATTTTGTAACTATTCTTTATAAATTAAGAACAAAACATGAAGATTTATTTTGGCAGTAGCAAATTAACGTATATATTCTAAAGGATTTAAGAAAAACCTTATTTTGTGGCAACGACATACTCTCTTGAAATATACAAACCTGTTGCATAACTAAAAGTACATATATCTAGTATTGACGAAATATGTATTTGATTAAGATAATTTGTTCTTTCATTCTTTCTGATTTAACTCATATGTTCAATCTTGGTAATAAAGTCCGTAAATATTCCAGATGTTATGGTAATTTTTAATCAAGATGGCCTAAACAATCATAAGTTGTGGTATTTTTTTATCAATTTTTAAAAAACTCTTTGACAAATTTGTTAAGGAGGAGACTGTTTTTAATTTTAATTAAAAAGTATGAGGCGCTGACAAATAGAAGTGAAAGGTCGTAGGAGTCAAAGTTCTTGGAGAGCTATACTTGTAAGATTTTGTTTCTGGATTCCCTAAACTCGTAATGGGAACAAATCTGCTAAGCTAGAATTAAGGAGGCATTAGTTGCACAATAAGCCATTGGTCGCTGTACCCGGGTTGTTTCTAAAAGGTCAAGGCTTTTAAATAAATTAAAAAATCAATCATTCAATAAATCATAGTTCTTTTAAATTACCTAGTCAATTTGTTTTCTTTAAATATCAAATAAATATTCTTTTGTTACGTTTCATCTATTGTTACTAAATTTTATTTGAATTTACAAATTATTTTACTCTTTTCATTGATATGTGAACAAGCATTTTGTGCATTTTGTTGTTTTGTGTAATTACCCATTTTTATCTAATTATAAAACTAAATACTATACAAAAGTCATATCCTACTCAATTCCTATTTGTATCACAGAATTCAATAACAAATATTCTTTAAGATTTTTAATAAAATGAAATCTATCCTAAATATAATTTCTGCTTGTATTTTTATTCACGTGAAATAAATTTTAATTGTAAATTCACATTGCAGTTAAAAAAATATATTACCAGTGTTCTTCTCTCATTGTTTTATAACACAAGTTTTACTTAATTTTAGATACAATTAAGTAAATTTAACATTTAAATAAAACTGTAATTTTACTTTATTTAATGAACCATCTATTATCGTATGAAACACTCATTTTAAAATATAATTTTGTCTCATTGGTTTATAATACGGTTTAAGAAATTATTTTTCATACGTTTATTTGGGCTTAATTAGAGTATTGTACAGTCATTTTAGCTATGTTCTAATATTGTGATATAATAACTGGCATTTTCGATTTGAGGTTTATCTCTTTTCAATTTTGATATTTGATATAATTTCACTAATATTGTTTTTGGTTTTTGGTTTTTCGCTATTGCTTTTTATTTTATTTTTGTTTGGGAGTTTGTTATTTTTACATCAATGGATTTTTATTATTTTTTTAAATCCCATAACTATTTTGTAATATGTTTCTAGGATGAAGCTTAAATTTCGAGTTGTTAAAAGAAGATTTTATTTTGGTTCCAAACAAATATGATTTATTTTTGTTTATAACAATTTTTTTTCTCAACATATTCCTACAAATTTCTTATTACTTTTGTGATTCATTACGTATCCTGATAAATTCAAAGGGTTGGGTTTAATATTTATTGTGCCAGAAAGTTTTTGATTGAAGCATTGCATTATCAACAAAAAATTAACGATCTGGTAGTGGTTCGTCTTGGTGTGGATACTTCTCACCAAGTTCCCAGTATTGATCATCACCTACGGTATGTAAGTTTGCGTAATCCTCTAATATTTGATTATAGTCTTGCGGTTCAGTTGAGCTAAAACTTTTATATGGTTTATTTTTAAACATATGTTTATGACGTCTTAAGCTTCTTTTATATTTTCGTTGGACGTTAATTTGCTGTTTGTCTTTGTGTGTGTTCCTTTTTACATTGTTATTATTAGTTTTCTCAACTTTTTCATTAACTATTTGTGTTTGAGTTGAAAATATGGGAACGTTTTCATTATCGGTTATGGAATGACTCTTGTGTAATTTGGAAAGTTCATCAGCAACGTCCAGCCTATTCCTTACATTGTAATTCACACTACCTTTTACAAGTCGTATGTCGCAATACAATGGTGACACAAAGAAAACCACTAGCAGCATCAATGCGTAATCGAAATTATCCATCTGTGAAAAAAGAAAAAAATATATCTCAATTTTTTTTGTACTATCATGCACTTTTCTTTATATTTATAATAAATAAAACAACCATTAAGATATCTCTTGTGTCTTGCAGATGCCGTGCCCCCCTTTTATTTAATAAAACGTGTAGAAACACATACACGAATAAATAAATATATTTATTCAAAATTCCGGTGTGAAACACCTGCAAATCAATCATGACTTTTATTTTAGTGTTAAAGAGATTATAATTAATTTATATTTTAATTGCCATAGTGAACCATAATAACTTATTTTCGATTCAATCCGTATCGTGTAAAAGAAGAAAAGGAACCGACTACAAAGTTGAAATGTGTCACAATAGATTAAGACGTTTTCGATTAAATAATTATTAATAATAAAGATCTAAAACATATAGCCTACTAATGTGTCAAATTTTTAATAAATAAATTACAGGAAATTATGAAACAAGACGAACAAGATTTTGGCAATTCGTTGTAACGGGGAATAATTTTAAGAAATATATGAAAATTTGTTGGTTGCTTTGTATGTATATTACAAATATCATTAAGAACCTAAAATTTTTTCCCTTAAATTAATCCTGCTTAACCAAAAATAGATGGTACTACATCTGCATGAATGATTAAGGGATCAAAATTAATTGGTATTTTAAAACTAATCTAACTTAGACATAACTTGGAATCAAGATATTGACGCACATTTTAAACCTTTTTAATGAAATGAATTAAAGAGCTTAATGACAGTATGGGTTGCGATATATTTCAAACAAACATTACAAATATGATAAACAATTTATCGTTCATCGTTAAAATATTGTTTGTCTACTACCTTATTATATAAACGTTAATGTATTCTAATTAAAAATACATAAATTTACAATAACTTTGAGGTGTATAGATAAACCAAATATGTGAACTACAATCTTGAATTTAATGAAAACATCCAAAATAGTCATTATAATCTTCATTATCCAAACTCACCAATTACCTACACATTAGACATCCATACGTAATACCTTACTATAATATGGAATGAGTCGTCTAAATTAAAACAATTTAATATTTGTAAAAAATATTTTAATTTTGGTTTTTAATTGTTTGTTTTTACTGTAAGTCTGCCGGTAAAGGTCACAAGTTTGTGTAATGTGATGTTAAAATATTGTTTCAGGAGTTATAAGTAAAAAACAAAAAAATATTTATAGCAGCGGACATAAATATGACTGTAGAAAAAATTCACCGTTTCTAAAATAGTCTGTGCAGATTTTGTTAAAATATTAGTGAAACGATAAAATTTATATATAAACGCTTTGTCAAAATAAAAAATAAAAATAACAATAAAAACTGAAAGAATAATTATTTAAATATTACATATTTTATAAACTTGGATTTTCAAAATTGAAAATTCAATTTTGTGCTTATACGATTTAAATATAGATTTGTTTTTAGCATATATTTTTTCATGTTGACATTTATGTGAACGACATTTTTTGTTTCTTATACTAATCCTAAAGGGGAAAAAAAACTAATAAACCAACTAACTAAAAGAAACCCTTAAAACAAACTAATAAAACCTATGGATCAATTGCCTACTGATATATTGTATCGAAAATCATTATCAACGCCCTCTATAAAAGAAACATAAAAATGGCTTTCAATACCAGAAACAACATCCACAGAATACTGGAACCTTAACTTACAAGACCGATAGAGACTAATAAAGGATTCTATAAAATAATTAGTGGAGATTATTTGAGTTTTTATATTTGTCAAACAGGGATGAGCTTCAAAAAGGGATTATAGAACATTTACTTAAAAAGAACTCCATTAATCCAAGATCCAAGTATGGCCATCATCTTATGCAGAACAATCACCCGAACGTTCATTATACATATGCATGAGTATCATAGTAGAATTTGAAGAATACAAGGCTTTTATAAATATTCCAGATAATGTGTTGAACGACCAACTCAAATTTATATCCAACCCCTTCTATGACACAAAATATGATAATACAAAATATGGACGGACCATGTAAGCCTAACTCTAAAAATTGTAATCCAATCTCCAGTCGTTCCTCAAATGCCGTGGTACTTAATTCAAAGTAATAAATTCGAATTAGGTATTTTTAGGATAACTGCTGAAAACAAATTTTTGTTAAATTTCAAAAAAATCTATTTTATTTAAACGTTTAAAAAAAAATACAGTAATTTTTTGAAATCATAATTTTAAACATTAGTTTTGACGCAGTTCCACTAATATTTGTTTTATGGAAATATATCAGAAATCTATTTATGAGATCGGAATATTTATAGAAATTAAATTCGATAAAAAATAATTCACTACTTAGGGCTGTAGTTTATTGCACAATAATCAGCTAGACATTAATATACTAAATAGGGCTATACATTACTTACACAGTATGCAGATAGACAAGCCCAATACTTGGCTTGTAGAGTTTGGTGGTAAACATTAGTAACTACTTATGGCCACTGTTTTATCATCTAAGGTTATAGAGCAAAGCAAATTCGGCAGCTAGACATCATTCCATTCCTTAGTCCTCTATATCATATCACAATCAGTAAGTAAACATCCACCAATTACTTGAAGTTTAAGACCACCACATAGTAGGCAGCTAAACATTAGTCCACTACTTAGGACTGTACAGCAAAGCAAAGTCGGCAGATAGACATCAGTCCATTCCTTAGACCTGTATAATATTATCTCACAGTCGGTAAGTAAACATCAACCAATTACTTGGGGATGAAGACCACTGCATAGTAGGCAGCTAAACATTAGTCCACTACTTAGGACTGTACAGCAAAGCAAAGTCGGCAGCTAGACATCAGTTTATTCCTTAGACCTGTATAATATTATCTCACAGTCGGTAAGTAAACATCAACCAATTACTTGGGGATAAAGACCACTGCGTAGTAGGCAGCTAAACATTAGTCCACTACTTAAGACTGTACAGCAAAGCAAAGTCGGCAGCTAGACATCAGTCCATTCCTTAGACCTGTATAATATTATCTCACAATCGGTAAGTAAACATAAACCAATTACTTGGGGATGAAGACCACTGCGTAGTAGGCAGCTAAACATTAGTCCACTACTTAAGACTGTACAGCAAAGCAAAGTCGGCAGCTAGACATCAGTCCATTCCTTAGACCTGTATAATATCATCTCACAGTCGGTAAGTAAACATCAACCAATTACTTGGGGATGAAGACCACTGCATAGTAGGCAGCTAAACATTAGTCCACTACTTAGGACCGTAGAGCAAAGCAAAGTCGGCAGCTAGACATCAGTCCATTCCTTAGACCTGTATAATATTATCTCACAGTCGGTAAGTAAACATCAACCAATTACTTGGGGATGAAGACCACTGCATAGTAGGCAGCTAAACATTAGTCCACTACTTAGCACTGTACAGCAAAGCAAAGTCGGCAGCTAGACATCAGTCCATTCCTTAGACCTGTATAATATTATCTCACAGTCGGTAAGTAAACATCAACCAATTACTTGGGGATAAAGACCACTGCGTAGTAGGCAGCTAAACATTAGTCCACTACTTAAGACTGTACAGCAAAGCAAAGTCGGCAGCTAGACATCAGTCCATTCCTTAGACCTGTATAATATTATCTCACAGTCGGTAAGTAAACATCAACCAATTACTTGGGGATGAAGACCACTGCATAGTAGGCAGCTAAACATTATTCCACTACTTAGGACTGTACAGCAAAGCAAAGTCGGCAGCTAGACATCAGTCCATTCCTTAGACCTGTATAATATTATCTCACAGTCGGTAAGTAAACATCAACCAATTACTTGGGGATGAAGACCACTGCATAGTAGGCAGCTAAACATTAGTCCACTACTTAGGACCGTAGAGCAAAGCAAAGTCGGCAGCTAGACATCAGTCCATTCCTTAGACCTGTATAATATTATCTCACAGTCGGTAAGTAAACATCAACCAATTACTTGGGGATGAAGACCACTGCATAGTAGGCAGCTAAACATTAGTCCACTACTTAGCACTGTACAGCAAAGCAAAGTCGGCAGCTAGACATCAGTCCATTCCTTAGACCTGTATAATATTATCTCACAGTCGGTAAGTAAACATCAACCAATTACTTGGGGATAAAGACCACTGCGTAGTAGGCAGCTAAACATTAGTCCACTACTTAAGACTGTACAGCAAAGCAAAGTCGGCAGCTAGACATCAGTCCATTCCTTAGACCTGTATAATATTATCTCACAGTCGGTAAGTAAACATCAACCAATTACTTGGGGATGAAGACCACTGCATAGTAGGCAGCTAAACATTATTCCACTACTTAGGACTGTACAGCAAAGCAAAGTCGGCAGCTAGACATCAGTCCATTCCTTAGACCTGTATAATATTATCTCACAGTCGGTAAGTAAACATAAACCAATTACTTGGGGATGAAGACCACTGCATAGTAGGCAGCTAAACATTAGTCCACTACTTAGGACTGTACAGCAAAGCAATGTCGGCAGTTAGACATCAGTCCATTCCTTAGACCTGTATAATATCATCTCACAGTCGGTAAGTAAACATCAACCAATTACTTGGGGATGAAGACCACTGCATAGTAGGCAGCTAAACATTAGTCCACTACTTAGGACCGTAGAGCAAAGCAAAGTCGGCAGCTTCACATCAGTCCATTCCTTACACCTGTATAATATTATCTCACAGTCGGTAAGTAAACATCAACCAATTACTTGGGGATGAAGACCACTGCATAGTAGGCAGCTAAACATTAGTCCACTACTTAGGACCGTAGAGCAAAGCAAAGTCGGCAGCTAGACATCAGTCCATTCCTTAGACCTGTATAATATTATCTCACAGTCGGTAAGTAAACATCAACCAATTACTTGGGGATGAAGACCACTGCATAGTAGGCAGCTAAACATTAGTCCACTACTTAGGACTTTACAGCAAAGCAAAGTCGGCAGTTAGACATCAGTCCATTTCTTAGACCTGTATAATATCATCTCACAGTCGGTAAGTAAACATCAACCAATTACTTGGGGATGAAGACCACTGCATAGTAGGCAGCTAAACGTTAGTCCACTACTTAGCACTGTACAGCAAAGCAAAGTCGGCAGGTAAACATCATTCCTTTGCTTATTGTACTATAGAAATCTATTGTAGAGTCTTTAAAGATATCAGTCCTTTACTTTTGAGAAGACCTCTGTACAGTCGGCTGGAAGATATAGGTCCACTTCTAAGGTATTTGGCTTACGGAACAGGCCACATAAATACATCCGTCCTATACTAGGGCTTTAGAACACTACACAGTACTATGGTAGATATTAGTTTGCTATTGAGGCCTGAGAGCCCTGTAGAGTGTGGAGGAAGACATCGATCACTACTTAGCACTCTACACAATAGACACATAGACATTAGTACTTAGAGCTGTACATAGTACACAAGGCTGTTGATCACCTCAAAGTAAGAACGTATACACCTGCTCCCACCTTATGACTGTTAGGCATAGCACAGTCGACACCTAGATATCATAGGCTAACAAATAGTCAACAGATTGAATCACCAGACACTGCAAAGTCAGCAGCTAGATATCATTGTGTACTGTACAGTAGGTAAGTAGACACGAGTTCACTACTTAGCGCTGTACAGCACTACACAATAGACACGTAGACATCAGTACTTAGAGCTGTACATAGTAAGCAAGGCTGTTGATCACCACAAAGTAAGAACGTATACACCTGCTCACACCTTATGACTGTTAGGGCATTGCACAGTCGACACCTAGATATCATAGGCCGATAAATAGTCAACAGATTGAATCACCAGACACTGCAAAGTCAGCAGCTAGATATCATTGTGCACTGTACAGTAGGTAAGTAGACACGAGTTCACTACTTAGCGCTGTACAGCACTACACAATAGACACGTAGACATCAGTACTTAGAGCTGTACATAGTAAGCAAGGCTGTTGATCACCACAAAGTAAGAACGTATACACCTGCTCACACCTTATGACTGTTAGGGCATTGCACAGTCGACACCTAGATATCATAGGCCGATAAATAGTCAACAGATTGAATCACCAGACACTGCAAAGTCAGCAGCTAGATATCATTGTGCACTGTACAGTAGGTAAGTAGACACGAGTTCACTACTTAGCGCTGTACAGCACTACACAATAGACACGTAGACATCAGTACTTAGAGCTGTACATAGTAAGCAAGGCTGTTGATCACCACAAAGTAAGAACGTATACACCTGCTCACACCTTATGACTGTTAGGGCATTGCACAGTCGACACCTAGATATCATAGGCTAACCAATAGTCAACAGATTGAATCACCAGACACTGCAAAGTCAGCAGCTAGATATCATTGTGCACTGTACAGTAGGTAAGTAGACACGAGTTCACTACTTAGCGCTGTACAGCACTACACAATAGACACGTAGACATCAGTACTTAGAGCTGTACATAGTAAGCAAGGCTGTTGATCACCACAAAGTAAGAACGTATACACCTGCTCACACCTTATGACTGTTAGGGCATTGCACAGTCGACACCTAGATATCATAGGCCGATAAATAGTCAACAGATTGAATCACCAGACACTGCAAAGTCAGCAGCTAGATATCATTGTGCACTGTACAGTAGGTAAGTAGACACGAGTTCACTACTTAGCGCTGTACAGCACTACACAATAGACACGTAGACATCAGTACTTAGAGCTGTACATAGTAAGCAAGGCTGTTGATCACCACAAAGTAAGAACGTATACACCTGCTCACACCTTATGACTGTTAGGGCATTGCACAGTCGACACCTAGATATCATAGGCTAACAAATAGTCAACAGATTGAATCACCAGACACTGCAAAGTCAGCAGCTAGATATCATTGTGCACTGTACAGTAGGTAAGTAGACACGAGTTCACTACTTAGCGCTGTACAGCACTACACAATAGACACGTAGACATCAGTACTTAGAGCTGTACATAGTAAGCAAGGCTGTTGATCACCACAAAGTAAGAACGTATACACCTGCTCACACCTTATGACTGTTAGGGCATTGCACAGTCGACACCTAGATATCATAGGCCGATAAATAGTCAACAGATTGAATCACCAGACACTGCAAAGTCAGCAGCTAGATATCATAGTGCACTGTACAGTAGGTAAGTAGACACGAGTTCACTACTTAGCGCTGTACAGCACTACACAATAGACACGCAGACATCAGTACTTAGAGCTGTACATAGTAAGCAAGGCTGTTGATCACCACAAAGTAAGAACGTATACACCTGCTCACACCTTATGACTGTTAGGGCATTGCACAGTCGACACCTAGATATCATAGGCTAACAAATAGTCAACAGATTGAATCACCAGACACTGCAGAGTCAGCAGCTAGATATCATTGTGCACTGTACAGTAGGTAAGTAGACACGAGTTCACTACTTAGCGCTGTACAGCACTACACAATAGACACGTAGACATCAGTACTTAGAGCTGTACATAGTAAGCAAGGCTGTTGATCACCACAAAGTAAGAACGTATACACCTGCTCACACCTTATGACTGTTAGGGCATTGCACAGTCGACACCTAGATATCATAGGCTAACAAATAGTCAACAGATTGAATCACCAGACACTGCAAAGTCAGCAGCTAGATATCATTGTGCACTGTACAGTAGGTAAGTAGACACGAGTTCACTACTTAGCGCTGTACAGCACTACACAATAGACACGTAGACATCAGTACTTAGAGCTGTACATAGTAAGCAAGGCTGTTGATCACCACAAAGTAAGAACGTATACACCTGCTCACACCTTATGACTGTTAGGGCATTGCACAGTCGACACCTAGATATCATAGGCCGATAAATAGTCAACAGATTGAATCACCAGACACTGCAAAGTCAGCAGCTAGATATCATTGTGCACTGTACAGTAGGTAAGTAGACACGAGTTCACTACTTAGCGCTGTACAGCACTACACAATAGACACGTAGACATCAGTACTTAGAGCTGTACATAGTAAGCAAGGCTGTTGATCACCACAAAGTAAGAACGTATACACCTGCTCACACCTTATGACTGTTAGGGCATTGCACAGTCGACACCTAGATATCATAGGCTAACAAATAGTCAACAGATTGAATCACCAGACACTGCAGAGTCAGCAGCTAGATATCATTGTGCACTGTACAGTAGGTAAGTAGACACGAGTTCACTACTTAGCGCTGTACAGCACTACACAATAGACACGTAGACATCAGTACTTAGAGCTGTACATAGTAAGCAAGGCTGTTGATCACCACAAAGTAAGAACGTATACACCTGCTCCCACCTTATGACTGTTAGGGCATTGCACAGTCGACACCTAGATATCATAGGCTAACAAATAGTCAACAGATTGAATCACCAGACACTGCAAAGTCAGCAGCTAGATATCATTGTGCACTGTACAGTAGGTAAGTAGACACGAGTTCACTACTTAGTGCTGTACAGCACTACACAATAGACACGTAGACATCAGTACTTAGAGCTGTACATAGTAAGCAAGGCTGTTGATCACCACAAAGTAAGAACGTATACACCTGCTCACACCTTATGACTGTTAGGGCATTGCACAGTCGACACCTAGATATCATAGGCTAACAAATAGTCAACAGATTGAATCACCAGACACTGCAAAGTCAGCAGCTAGATATCATTGTGCACTGTACAGTAGGTAAGTAGACACGAGTTCACTACTTAGCGCTGTACAGCACTACACAATAGACACGTAGACATCAGTACTTAGAGCTGTACATAGTAAGCAAGGCTGTTGATCACCACAAAGTAAGAACGTATACACCTGCTCACACCTTATGACTGTTAGGGCATTGCACAGTCGACACCTAGATATCATAGGCCGATAAATAGTCTACAGATTGAATCACCAGACACTGCAAAGTCAGCAGCTAGATATCATTGTGCACTGTACAGTAGGTAAGTAGACACGAGTTCACTACTTAGCGCTGTACAGCACTACACAATAGACACGTAGACATCAGTACTTAGAGCTGTACATAGTAAGCAAGGCTGTTGATCACCACAAAGTAAGAACGTATACACCTGCTCCCACCTTATGACTGTTAGGGCATTGCACAGTCGACACCTAGATATCATAGGCTAACAAATAGTCAACAGATTGAATCACCAGACACTGCAAAGTCAGCAGCTAGATATCATTGTGCACTGTACAGTAGGTAAGTAGACACGAGTTCACTACTTAGCGCTGTACAGCACTACACAATAGACACGTAGACATCAGTACTTAGAGCTGTACATAGTAAGCAAGGCTGTTGATCACCACAAAGTAAGAACGTATACACCTGCTCACACCTTATGACTGTTAGGGCATTGCACAGTCGACACCTAGATATCATAGGCTAACAAATAGTCAACAGATTGAATCACCAGACACTGCAAAGTCAGCAGCTAGATATCATTGTGCACTGTACAGTAGGTAAGTAGACACGAGTTCACTACTTAGCGCTCTACAGCACTACACAATAGACACGTAGACATCAGTACTTAGAGCTGTACATAGTAAGCAAGGCTGTTGATCACCACAAAGTAAGAACGTATACACCTGCTCACACCTTATGACTGTTAGGGCATTGCACAGTCGACACCTAGATATCATAGGCTAACAAATAGTCAACAGATTGAATCACCAGACACTGCAGAGTCAGCAGCTAGATATCATTGTGCACTGTACAGTAGGTAAGTAGACACGAGTTCACTACTTAGCGCTGTACAGCACTACACAATAGACACGTAGACATCAGTACTTAGAGCTGTACATAGTAAGCAAGGCTGTTGATCACCACAAAGTAAGAACGTATACACCTGCTCACACCTTATGACTGTTAGGGCATTGCACAGTCGACACCTAGATATCATAGGCTAACAAATAGTCAACAGATTGAATCACCAGACACTGCAAAGTCAGCAGCTAGATATCATTGTGCACTGTACAGTAGGTAAGTAGACACGAGTTCACTACTTAGCGCTGTACAGCACTACACAATAGACACGTAGACATCAGTACTTAGAGCTGTACATAGTAAGCAAGGCTGTTGATCACCACAAAGTAAGAACGTATACACCTGCTCACACCTTATGACTGTTAGGGCATTGCACAGTCGACACCTAGATATCATAGGCTAACAAATAGTCAACAGATTGAATCACCAGACACTGCAGAGTCAGCAGCTAGATATCATTGTGCACTGTACAGTAGGTAAGTAGACACGAGTTCACTACTTAGCGCTGTACAGCACTACACAATAGACACGTAGACATCAGTACTTAGAGCTGTACATAGTAAGCAAGGCTGTTGATCACCACAAAGTAAGAACGTATACACCTGCTCACACCTTATGACTGTTAGGGCATTGCACAGTCGACACCTAGATATCATAGGCCGATAAATAGTCAACAGATTGAATCACCAGACACTGCAAAGTCAGCAGCTAGATATCATTGTGCACTGTACAGTAGGTAAGTAGACACGAGTTCACTACTTAGCGCTGTACAGCACTACACAATAGACACGTAGACATCAGTACTTAGAGCTGTACATAGTAAGCAAGGCTGTTGATCACCACAAAGTAAGAACGTATACACCTGCTCCCACCTTATGACTGTTAGGGCATTGCACAGTCGACACCTAGATATCATAGGCTAACAAATAGTCAACAGATTGAATCACCAGACACTGCAAAGTCAGCAGCTAGATATCATTGTGCACTGTACAGTAGGTAAGTAGACACGAGTTCACTACTTAGCGCTGTACAGCACTACACAATAGACACGTAGACATCAGTACTTAGAGCTGTACATAGTAAGCAAGGCTGTTGATCACCACAAAGTAAGAACGTATACACCTGCTCCCACCTTATGACTGTTAGGGCATTGCACAGTCGACACCTAGATATCATAGGCTAACAAATAGTCAACAGATTGAATCACCAGACACTGCAAAGTCAGCAGCTAGATATCATTGTGCACTGTACAGTAGGTAAGTAGACACGAGTTCACTACTTAGCGCTGTACAGCACTACACAATAGACACGTAGACATCAGTACTTAGAGCTGTACATAGTAAGCAAGGCTGTTGATCACCACAAAGTAAGAACGTATACACCTGCTCACACCTTATGACTGTTAGGGCATTGCACAGTCGACACCTAGATATCATAGGCTAACAAATAGTCAACAGATTGAATCACCAGACACTGCAGAGTCAGCAGCTAGATATCATTGTGCACTGTACAGTAGGTAAGTAGACACGAGTTCACTACTTAGCGCTGTACAGCACTACACAATAGACACGTAGACATCAGTACTTAGAGCTGTACATAGTAAGCAAGGCTGTTGATCACCACAAAGTAAGAACGTATACACCTGCTCCCACCTTATGACTGTTAGGGCATTGCACAGTCGACACCTAGATATCATAGGCTAACAAATAGTCAACAGATTGAATCACCAGACACTGCAAAGTCAGCAGCTAGATATCATTGTGCACTGTACAGTAGGTAAGTAGACACGAGTTCACTACTTAGCGCTGTACAGCACTACACAATAGACACGTAGACATCAGTACTTAGAGCTGTACATAGTAAGCAAGGCTGTTGATCACCACAAAGTAAGAACGTATACACCTGCTCACACCTTATGACTGTTAGGGCATTGCACAGTCGACACCTAGATATCATAGGCCGATAAATAGTCAACAGATTGAATCACCAGACACTGCAAAGTCAGCAGCTAGATATCATTGTGCACTGTACAGTAGGTAAGTAGACACGAGTTCACTACTTAGCGCTGTACAGCACTACACAATAGACACGTAGACATCAGTACTTAGAGCTGTACATAGTAAGCAAGGCTGTTGATCACCACAAAGTAAGAACGTATACACCTGCTCACACCTTATGACTGTTAGGGCATTGCACAGTCGACACCTAGATATCATAGGCTAACAAATAGTCAACAGATTGAATCACCAGACACTGCAAAGTCAGCAGCTAGATATCATTGTGCACTGTACAGTAGGTAAGTAGACACGAGTTCACTACTTAGCGCTGTACAGCACTACACAATAGACACGTAGACATCAGTACTTAGAGCTGTACATAGTAAGCAAGGCTGTTGATCACCACAAAGTAAGAACGTATACACCTGCTCACAACTTATGACTGTTAGGGCATTGCACAGTCGACACCTAGATATCATAGGCCGATAAATAGTCAACAGATTGAATCACCAGACACTGCAAAGTCAGCAGCTAGATATCATTGTGCACTGTACAGTAGGTAAGTAGACACGAGTTCACTACTTAGCGCTGTACAGCACTACACAATAGACACGTAGACATCAGTACTTAGAGCTGTACATAGTAAGCAAGGCTGTTGATCACCACAAAGTAAGAACGTATACACCTGCTCACACCTTATGACTGTTAGGGCATTGCACAGTCGACACCTAGATATCATAGGCCGATAAATAGTCAACAGATTGAATCACCAGACACTGCAAAGTCAGCAGCTAGATATCATTGTGCACTGTACAGTAGGTAAGTAGACACGAGTTCACTACTTAGCGCTGTACAGCACTACACAATAGACACGTAGACATCAGTACTTAGAGCTGTACATAGTAAGCAAGGCTGTTGATCACCACAAAGTAAGAACGTATACACCTGCTCACACCTTATGACTGTTAGGGCATTGCACAGTCGACACCTAGATATCATAGGCTAACAAATAGTCAACAGATTGAATCACCAGACACTGCAGAGTCAGCAGCTAGATATCATTGTGCACTGTACAGTAGGTAAGTAGACACGAGTTCACTACTTAGCGCTGTACAGCACTACACAATAGACACGTAGACATCAGTACTTAGAGCTGTACATAGTAAGCAAGGCTGTTGATCACCACAAAGTAAGAACGTATACACCTGCTCACACCTTATGACTGTTAGGGCATTGCACAGTCGACACCTAGATATCATAGGCTAACAAATAGTCAACAGATTGAATCACCAGACACTGCAGAGTCAGCAGCTAGATATCATTGTGCACTGTACAGTAGGTAAGTAGACACGAGTTCACTACTTAGCGCTGTACAGCACTACACAATAGACACGTAGACATCAGTACTTAGAGCTGTACATAGTAAGCAAGGCTGTTGATCACCACAAAGTAAGAACGTATACACCTGCTCACACCTTATGACTGTTAGGGCATTGCACAGTCGACACCTAGATATCATAGGCTAACAAATAGTCAACAGATTGAATCACCAGACACTGCAGAGTCAGCAGCTAGATATCATTGTGCACTGTACAGTAGGTAAGTAGACACGAGTTCACTACTTAGCGCTCTACAGCACTACACAATAGACACGTAGACATCAGTACTTAGAGCTGTACATAGTAAGCAAGGCTGTAGATCACCACAAAGTAAGAACGTATACACCTGCTCACACCTTATGACTGTTAGGGCATTGCACAGTCGACACCTAGATATCATAGGCTAACAAATAGTCAACAGATTGAATCACCAGACACTGCAGAGTCAGCAGCTAGATATCATTGTGCACTGTACAGTAGGTAAGTAGACACGAGTTCACTACTTAGCGCTGTACAGCACTACACAATAGACACGTAGACATCAGTACTTAGAGCTGTACATAGTAAGCAAGGCTGTTGATCACCACAAAGTAAGAACGTATACACCTGCTCACACCTTATGACTGTTAGGGCATTGCACAGTCGACACCTAGATATCATAGGCTAACAAATAGTCAACAGATTGAATCACCAGATACTGCAAAGTCAGCAGCTAGATATCATTGTGCACTGTACAGTAGGTAAGTAGACACGAGTTCACTACTTAGCGCTGTACAGCACTACACAATAGACACGTAGACATCAGTACTTAGAGCTGTACATAGTAAGCAAGGCTGTTGATCACCACAAAGTAAGAACGTATACACCTGCTCCCACCTTATGACTGTTAGGGCATTGCACAGTCGACACCTAGATATCATAGGCTAACAAATAGTCAACAGATTGAATCACCAGACACTGCAAAGTCAGCAGCTAGATATCATTGTGCACTGTACAGTAGGTAAGTAGACACGAGTTCACTACTTAGCGCTGTACAGCACTACACAATAGACACGTAGACATCAGTACTTAGAGCTGTACATAGTAAGCAAGGCTGTTGATCACCACAAAGTAAGAACGTATACACCTGCTCCCACCTTATGACTGTTAGGGCATTGCACAGTCGACACCTAGATATCATAGGCTAACAAATAGTCAACAGATTGAATCACCAGATACTGCAAAGTCAGCAGCTAGATATCATTGTGCACTGTACAGTAGGTAAGTAGACACGAGTTCACTACTTAGCGCTGTACAGCACTACACAATAGACACGTAGACATCAGTACTTAGAGCTGTACATAGTAAGCAAGGCTGTTGATCACCACAAAGTAAGAACGTATACACCTGCTCCCACCTTATGACTGTTAGGGCATTGCACAGTCGACACCTAGATATCATAGGCTAACAAATAGTCAACAGATTGAATCACCAGACACTGCAAAGTCAGCAGCTAGATATCATTGTGCACTGTACAGTAGGTAAGTAGACACGAGTTCACTACTTAGCGCTGTACAGCACTACACAATAGACACGTAGACATCAGTACTTAGAGCTGTACATAGTAAGCAAGGCTGTTGATCACCACAAAGTAAGAACGTATACACCTGCTCCCACCTTATGACTGTTAGGGCATTGCACAGTCGACACCTAGATATCATAGGCTAACAAATAGTCAACAGATTGAATCACCAGACACTGCAAAGTCAGCAGCTAGATATCATTGTGCACTGTACAGTAGGTAAGTAGACACGAGTTCACTACTTAGCGCTGTACAGCACTACACAATAGACACGTAGACATCAGTACTTAGAGCTGTACATAGTAAGCAAGGCTGTTGATCACCACAAAGTAAGAACGTATACACCTGCTCACACCTTATGACTGTTAGGGCATTGCACAGTCGACACCTAGATATCATAGGCTAACAAATAGTCAACAGATTGAATCACCAGACACTGCAGAGTCAGCAGCTAGATATCATTGTGCACTGTACAGTAGGTAAGTAGACACGAGTTCACTACTTAGCGCTGTACAGCACTACACAATAGACACGTAGACATCAGTACTTAGAGCTGTACATAGTAAGCAAGGCTGTTGATCACCACAAAGTAAGAACGTATACACCTGCTCCCACCTTATGACTGTTAGGGCATTGCACAGTCGACACCTAGATATCATAGGCTAACAAATAGTCAACAGATTGAATCACCAGACACTGCAAAGTCAGCAGCTAGATATCATTGTGCACTGTACAGTAGGTAAGTAGACACGAGTTCACTACTTAGCGCTGTACAGCACTACACAATAGACACGTAGACATCAGTACTTAGAGCTGTACATAGTAAGCAAGGCTGTTGATCACCACAAAGTAAGAACGTATACACCTGCTCACACCTTATGACTGTTAGGGCATTGCACAGTCGACACCTAGATATCATAGGCCGATAAATAGTCAACAGATTGAATCACCAGACACTGCAAAGTCAGCAGCTAGATATCATTGTGCACTGTACAGTAGGTAAGTAGACACGAGTTCACTACTTAGCGCTGTACAGCACTACACAATAGACACGTAGACATCAGTACTTAGAGCTGTACATAGTAAGCAAGGCTGTTGATCACCACAAAGTAAGAACGTATACACCTGCTCACACCTTATGACTGTTAGGGCATTGCACAGTCGACACCTAGATATCATAGGCCGATAAATAGTCAACAGATTGAATCACCAGACACTGCAAAGTCAGCAGCTAGATATCATTGTGCACTGTACAGTAGGTAAGTAGACACGAGTTCACTACTTAGCGCTGTACAGCACTACACAATAGACACGTAGACATCAGTACTTAGAGCTGTACATAGTAAGCAAGGCTGTTGATCACCACAAAGTAAGAACGTATACACCTGCTCACACCTTATGACTGTTAGGGCATTGCACAGTCGACACCTAGATATCATAGGCCGATAAATAGTCAACAGATTGAATCACCAGACACTGCAAAGTCAGCAGCTAGATATCATTGTGCACTGTACAGTAGGTAAGTAGACACGAGTTCACTACTTAGCGCTGTACAGCACTACACAATAGACACGTAGACATCAGTACTTAGAGCTGTACATAGTAAGCAAGGCTGTTGATCACCACAAAGTAAGAACGTATACACCTGCTCACACCTTATGACTGTTAGGGCATTGCACAGTCGACACCTAGATATCATAGGCTAACAAATAGTCAACAGATTGAATCACCAGACACTGCAGAGTCAGCAGCTAGATATCATTGTGCACTGTACAGTAGGTAAGTAGACACGAGTTCACTACTTAGCGCTGTACAGCACTACACAATAGACACGTAGACATCAGTACTTAGAGCTGTACATAGTAAGCAAGGCTGTTGATCACCACAAAGTAAGAACGTATACACCTGCTCACACCTTATGACTGTTAGGGCATTGCACAGTCGACACCTAGATATCATAGGCTAACAAATAGTCAACAGATTGAATCACCAGACACTGCAGAGTCAGCAGCTAGATATCATTGTGCACTGTACAGTAGGTAAGTAGACACGAGTTCACTACTTAGCGCTGTACAGCACTACACAATAGACACGTAGACATCAGTACTTAGAGCTGTACATAGTAAGCAAGGCTGTTGATCACCACAAAGTAAGAACGTATACACCTGCTCCCACCTTATGACTGTTAGGGCATTGCACAGTCGACACCTAGATATCATAGGCTAACAAATAGTCAACAGATTGAATCACCAGACACTGCAAAGTCAGCAGCTAGATATCATTGTGCACTGTACAGTAGGTAAGTAGACACGAGTTCACTACTTAGCGCTGTACAGCACTACACAATAGACACGTAGACATCAGTACTTAGAGCTGTACATAGTAAGCAAGGCTGTTGATCACCACAAAGTAAGAACGTATACACCTGCTCACACCTTATGACTGTTAGGGCATTGCACAGTCGACACCTAGATATCATAGGCCGATAAATAGTCAACAGATTGAATCACCAGACACTGCAAAGTCAGCAGCTAGATATCATTGTGCACTGTACAGTAGGTAAGTAGACACGAGTTCACTACTTAGCGCTGTACAGCACTACACAATAGACACGTAGACATCAGTACTTAGAGCTGTACATAGTAAGCAAGGCTGTTGATCACCACAAAGTAAGAACGTATACACCTGCTCACACCTTATGACTGTTAGGGCATTGCACAGTCGACACCTAGATATCATAGGCTAACAAATAGTCAACAGATTGAATCACCAGACACTGCAAAGTCAGCAGCTAGATATCATTGTGCACTGTACAGTAGGTAAGTAGACACGAGTTCACTACTTAGCGCTGTACAGCACTACACAATAGACACGTAGACATCAGTACTTAGAGCTGTACATAGTAAGCAAGGCTGTTGATCACCACAAAGTAAGAACGTATACACCTGCTCACACCTTATGACTGTTAGGGCATTGCACAGTCGACACCTAGATATCATAGGCCGATAAATAGTCAACAGATTGAATCACCAGACACTGCAAAGTCAGCAGCTAGATATCATTGTGCACTGTACAGTAGGTAAGTAGACACGAGTTCACTACTTAGCGCTGTACAGCACTACACAATAGACACGTAGACATCAGTACTTAGAGCTGTACATAGTAAGCAAGGCTGTTGATCACCACAAAGTAAGAACGTATACACCTGCTCACACCTTATGACTGTTAGGGCATTGCACAGTCGACACCTAGATATCATAGGCCGATAAATAGTCAACAGATTGAATCACCAGACACTGCAAAGTCAGCAGCTAGATATCATTGTGCACTGTACAGTAGGTAAGTAGACACGAGTTCACTACTTAGCGCTGTACAGCACTACACAATAGACACGTAGACATCAGTACTTAGAGCTGTACATAGTAAGCAAGGCTGTTGATCACCACAAAGTAAGAACGTATACACCTGCTCACACCTTATGACTGTTAGGGCATTGCACAGTCGACACCTAGATATCATAGGCTAACAAATAGTCAACAGATTGAATCACCAGACACTGCAGAGTCAGCAGCTAGATATCATTGTGCACTGTACAGTAGGTAAGTAGACACGAGTTCACTACTTAGCGCTGTACAGCACTACACAATAGACACGTAGACATCAGTACTTAGAGCTGTACATAGTAAGCAAGGCTGTTGATCACCACAGAGTAAGAACGTATACACCTGCTCCCACCTTATGACTGTTAGGGCATTGCACAGTCGACACCTAGATATCATAGGCTAACAAATAGTCAACAGATTGAATCACCAGACACTGCAAAGTCAGCAGCTAGATATCATTGTGCACTGTACAGTAGGTAAGTAGACACGAGTTCACTACTTAGTGCTGTACAGCACTACACAATAGACACGTAGACATCAGTACTTAGAGCTGTACATAGTAAGCAAGGCTGTTGATCACCACAAAGTAAGAACGTATACACCTGCTCACACCTTATGACTGTTAGGGCATTGCACAGTCGACACCTAGATATCATAGGCTAACAAATAGTCAACAGATTGAATCACCAGACACTGCAAAGTCAGCAGCTAGATATCATTGTGCACTGTACAGTAGGTAAGTAGACACGAGTTCACTACTTAGCGCTGTACAGCACTACACAATAGACACGTAGACATCAGTACTTAGAGCTGTACATAGTAAGCAAGGCTGTTGATCACCACAAAGTAAGAACGTATACACCTGCTCACACCTTATGACTGTTAGGGCATTGCACAGTCGACACCTAGATATCATAGGCCGATAAATAGTCTACAGATTGAATCACCAGACACTGCAAAGTCAGCAGCTAGATATCATTGTGCACTGTACAGTAGGTAAGTAGACACGAGTTCACTACTTAGCGCTGTACAGCACTACACAATAGACACGTAGACATCAGTACTTAGAGCTGTACATAGTAAGCAAGGCTGTTGATCACCACAAAGTAAGAACGTATACACCTGCTCACACCTTATGACTGTTAGGGCATTGCACAGTCGACACCTAGATATCATAGGCTAACAAATAGTCAACAGATTGAATCACCAGACACTGCAGAGTCAGCAGCTAGATATCATTGTGCACTGTACAGTAGGTAAGTAGACACGAGTTCACTACTTAGCGCTGTACAGCACTACACAATAGACACGTAGACATCAGTACTTAGAGCTGTACATAGTAAGCAAGGCTGTTGATCACCACAAAGTAAGAACGTATACACCTGCTCACACCTTATGACTGTTAGGGCATTGCACAGTCGACACCTAGATATCATAGGCTAACAAATAGTCAACAGATTGAATCACCAGACACTGCAAAGTCAGCAGCTAGATATCATTGTGCACTGTACAGTAGGTAAGTAGACACGAGTTCACTACTTAGCGCTGTACAGCACTACACAATAGACACGTAGACATCAGTACTTAGAGCTGTACATAGTAAGCAAGGCTGTTGATCACCACAAAGTAAGAACGTATACACCTGCTCACACCTTATGACTGTTAGGGCATTGCACAGTCGACACCTAGATATCATAGGCTAACAAATAGTCAACAGATTGAATCACCAGACACTGCAAAGTCAGCAGCTAGATATCATTGTGCACTGTACAGTAGGTAAGTAGACACGAGTTCACTACTTAGCGCTGTACAGCACTACACAATAGACACGTAGACATCAGTACTTAGAGCTGTACATAGTAAGCAAGGCTGTTGATCACCACAAAGTAAGAACGTATACACCTGCTCACACCTTATGACTGTTAGGGCATTGCACAGTCGACACCTAGATATCATAGGCCGATAAATAGTCAACAGATTGAATCACCAGACACTGCAGAGTCAGCAGCTAGATATCATTGTGCACTGTACAGTAGGTAAGTAGACACGAGTTCACTATTTAGGGCTGAAGACCATTGTATAGTCGGCAGGTAGACATCACTACAATACAGAACATTCCATGAAAATTTTTTAATAATCCAGTTTTAGTTAAAAACTTACTTTTTTGTAAATGACCTAAGTAAATGACCTATAGCTATGCAAAACTTTGTTTATCTCCTAGGATTTAGGTTGCAATCACAAAAAGTGACATTCGGCTCAGTGATCTGTTGAAAACCGTCCCCGGAACATGGAATAGGCAAACAAGCAACAAATTGTGTTTGCACTGTGAGAAAAAGTGTTTTTGCAGGTTCCAAAATGTCCTTCTCAAAGCATACTTTAAGTATTTTTTACGACTTTCTATCCACCTGGCATTGTTTTAAAGTGAAACTAATCAAAGGAAGATAATTTCCAAAATATACCTCTAAATCCAAAATGTTTATATTTTTCACAATGGAGTTGTAACAATGCACGATAAGTAAAATATAAATATTATGGAAGTTGGCAAAAAACCGTTAATTTCATAAGTTAATAAGTCAAAAGTAAAAGATACTTTTTAAAATTAAATTTACACAAAGTTACATAGGTGAAAATATGAAATAATAATATGCAATGTTAAATTTTATTTATATAAAAATGGTGAGAGAATTCACGCTTTCTATTATTAAAGAATAATGTTAAGAGTTTGTAAATCGATAAAAAAAAGTTAAGATGCAGCAGAAACCTCAAACATTCTTAAAACTCTGAATTTTGTTTAGAACACTCGAATAGTGAGGGGGTAAAATATTGCAAATCGTGGAAAGAAAAACTTTTCACAAGGTCGCTAGAAATTTTTTCCGTTAAATTGAACAACAAAAAGTGAACAGAAATCTAAACAATCGAAAGGTCTGAAAAATAAATTTTTAGAACAATACGTTTTTGTGAAAAGTAGATTATTTCCTCGAGAACGAGAAGTCATAGAACCACGACTCGACGTTCTTAAGATGCAAGTAGTAAAGAAAAGAGAGTTCTTGCGCAAGTCAAATAATGTTCCTGGGTATGAAAGTTCCTGAGTAAGAAATTTTCTGACGTAAAAATATTATCTAGATATCCTTCTCAAATTAAATAATAGTTACATGCGAAAAGTTACTTTCACTAGTAGAAATAGTTTTGCAAGGAGAGGTGGTTATTACTCAAAGTCTATGCTCACCATGACATGGTGTCTCTTGTTTCTCACAAACTTCGAATTTGTTCCCTGCTATAATGTCCTACTACCAGTTTACTTTCTATTTGTTCACTTTCTCCACACTCTGCAGAGTCAGAATAATGCTGTTCGTCTTTAGAGAACCGTAGCTTCCGTAACAAGGAAAGTTTATAAAACTTAGCCTACAAATAATGTTTGAAATACAGTTCTGTAAATCAATAATCATTTACTTATCAATATTTGGTAGGTCGCAAGAAATAAATACTCTACGGTAAATACTAGTTGATACGGCAGAATCAATTAGGTTAAATTAATATTTTATTTTACTTGTATAGTTATACCATTTAAAAAAATATTAATTTTTTTTCGTTCTGAAGGAAATAAATTCAGATTGATATTATTAAGCTTTGAAAGTTTTCAATATTTATATTCAACCTCCAATATCTCAAAATGAAATTTAAAAAGTTTACAAATCTATTAGATGACATCGCGCTGGAATTATTATATCAAACATATATTTAGTAATGTAAACATAATATAAAAATAAATATAACCACATGTAATCTATAAACAGGAAGAGACAATCATCTTTTTTTCCCCTTATCAATAATGATAATGAACAGGCAATCCAATTTCTTATGTTTCATATTGGTGATTGATATTGCTGTTTAAATATGAAATAAAGTAAAAGACTTAAGTCAGATTCTTTACTTATTATACGTTTTGAGTTTTACCATTTACCAGAAGTAAGTTTTTTTCATGTCATGTATATTAGTTTAGTTCTTTCTTTTAGTATACGATACTGATGACAAATAGTAGACATGGAATTCCTAAAATTTTACTATGAGTGTATTTAAGTATATTTCTGTTTGAGAATGTAACATAACATTTGCAAATAAATATATATATATATATATATATATATATATATATATATATATATATATATATATATATATATTTCTCCAACACAGGAATAAACGTTAAAAAACTTATCAAATTGCATTCCACCCGTCATAAAAGAGCTAAAATATTTTCATGTAAAGTTTATTTTCTTTTAAAACACAAACATTGTTATTAACATTATGATATATAATTACAAGTGTCGTTTCTAAGTAGGTTAGAACCGAGAAAATATTCACAAACATCGAAATCACATATTAAATTGTATAAGTATGTTAACCATCAAATAAATTATTGGGTTATTATTTATTTCAATAATATTCACATACAAGTCAACCTGTGACATAGTACAGTACAATGGTCGGATGTATAGCCGTTAATAAATAGCCTTAAATACTGTATTAAAGTGCCCAAGTAAATGAAGATCTCACTGTAACCCGTAAAAAAATTAACGGTATCTTAATTAAACGTAAAACATTAAAATTACTAAACCAAAGCAACCAGCATCTACAAAAAAGTAAATAAATACTGTTAAAGTGATACAATTCTGATACAAGTCATGTGTTTCTTACTCGTAATCAATGTATGTTGGTATGTAATATTACCATTAAAAAATACGTTTCAATTTATTGCAAAACATCTCAAACAATAAAAGAGAACATATTTTTTGCCCATTAAATATTAAACATGTTAAAAGTTGCGAATTTTTCCGAAGAATGAACACACACACACACACACACACACACACACACACACACACACACACACACACACACACACACACACACACACACACACACACACACACACACACACACACACACACACACACACACACACACACACACACACACACACACACACACACACACACACACACACACACACACACACAACTTGTATAAGTATATATATAATATCTGACACGTATCATATCTTTTTATAACTTACCGATACCGTGTATTTACGTATGTTATAAAGTTGCTTTAATGAATATATACATCTCTTGTAGCTAGATAAATGAGTAATCGATTGAACTTTACGGTTTTGTTTCTGTGTCGAATAAGCAAATAAATCAATTGTACTAAGAAATAATGAATTAAAACTGTAACGTAATATAATTTGTTACAAAAGAATCTTTTATACAAGAATTAGTACGAATCTGTTAGACAGTCTAATTTTAAACAAGACTTTAAGTCTTAAACATATGGTCTGTTAATTAAATGGAAGCAAACATATCCAACAATGTATAAAACTTACAAATTCTGTATAAAACAAACAAAAACAATGTTTTGGAAGAATGCAACGTTGATAATACTAACCCCGACATACAAAATGACATACTGTTCCATAATCTCACTCCGTGTGCAACAAATTATGGTTGAAAAAACACACATATCAGAACAACATATTACATCTGATATCTATAATTATTTGCATATATCAGTCTATGTTAACAGAAAACAGAAAATTCTAGCAGAAAATGTCACACAAGTTTTAATTTGTTGACGATTACTTCAGTATAATAAGTGTTTTAATTATGTTGTGATATATTGTAACTTAGAGGTTTTTGACAATTTATTGTAAGATACAATCTTGTTGAGCACGTGGTGAAATTCACATAAATAATTCGAATTTGCCCCTAACCACGTTACAGGAACCATATTTCCTTTGTTTTATGAATATTTAAATTTTGTAGTCTATAAATTAATATTACAGACATGTTTACTGAAAATCAAGGAGTAATTATTATATAACATATAATATGTTATTCCACGCTTGACTTTACATGTTGAATCTTAATACGGAATATCCTCCATGACTATGGATACATTTACTTAAAACGCATATAATAGCAAATAATGTAATAAACTTTCTTTTAGGGGAAACTATTGTGTATTAAAAATATAAATGCAATGGCACCATGCTATAACAATTTAATTACTAAAACATGGAAAATCATTAATAAAAAAAATATTTATTGTATATGAGAATTACATAATTTAAACCATGTCTCGTAATTTCTAAACATATATTTAGAAAATAAAATTACCAATTTAGATATACTTGGAATAATTGAAACGATATTATTAGTTATACCGGCATTAGACATAAGCTGGTATTGGTTTATACTTAGAATTTAACAATATAAATATGTACATTTCAAAATCTGATATCATATACATAATATAAAAAATCAATATTACCATGTTAATCTATAAGAGCAAAACAGTATTTTTCGAATAACTCATATTACAATATAATGGCACTTTTTGAAGTAAAAACTTTTTTTGGCTCGTTGTGTACTTCTGGGCTGGATGTTTTAATGAAATCTAGCGTCTCACACATGTTATTTCATCGTACCCCACGCAAATCAATTATATACATATATAAAGGCGACAACGAACAGCATGGAGTGAGAATGAGCGATGATTCATATATATATATATATATATATAATGTTCCCGCCAAAAGCTTACATCTCAAATTTTGTAATATTCCAATTTTCCCAAAGTTACTATCTCAAACAATCCCAATTTTTCATGTCTCATATTTTCATGTTTGTTTTTCCCCCCTTGAAATCAAACATGCTATCTTATATCTAATTTGAAATCTAATCCCCCCCTCAATATCTTTCTATGCTAATATCTAAAGTTCTTAAGACACGGCCATTTATTAGCTACAACGTGATTTTAATTTCCTTGGTTATGAAACTCACATAAATTCGCTTTTAAAAATATTATTCGTTTTCCTTCCTCTTTCGCCCCTTAGTTTATGACATATCACTGATTTTCTCCACAAAAACCATAAAATTCAATACTCTATTGATATAATACGCACTACAAACGTACCACTCGAATAAGTTGGTGGTGTCGTGTGGAACAAGATTCAGCCTTGTTTAGTGATAGATAAGCGTTCCTGCAAACCTATACTAAGATGATCACAACACCAGTGGACGTCAGTATGATCCATATTGACAACCATTATTGAAAATATTTTAAAGTAGAGTGAGGCACCTTACGAAATATTAAGGCACATACTGTTTGCTCTCTGTGCAAACAACTGTTGAATTGTGTTCTGTGTGTTTGTTATACTGTATATTTTTTTTTCATAAGTCAAACTCAACATTTAATTTGTTTCTTGTAAGTTTACTCTTTTGTAATTAAAAGTGGGCACATACGATTCATAAATTAAACTACCACTTAGATTACAATACACATTATTAAAACACGAATAACATGAGGAAATAATTGAACATTTATAATGAAACATATGTTTTGTACATTGATCAAAGACGCGACAGACGAAACAACACCCGTCGATGTAAAAACACTTTGTGAAATTAAGTACTTAGCATAAATTTTATTTCACTGTAAACGCGAATACTTATTGGAAATAATAATTCACTGTAAACTTGACTACTTAGCAGAAACATTATTTCACTCTAAACTTGAGTATTTAGCAGAAATTGTACTTCACCGTAAACTTGAGTACATAGCAGACATTTTATTTCACCGTAACAGTCTGACTGTCTCATATGGTTTTTTTTAGGACGTGATAAGTCTGCAACTAAAGTGTAACAATGATAATGTTAAGTAACTCATTCAGAATCATTAATTGATTTTTTGTTGGTGCTTTAAACGTTTGGTAATGTTTTAAATTTTAATGTTGTGGCGATTACAATTCAAAGAATGTGATATTTTAATTTTATTGTGTTTTATTTAGTAATATTAAATTGTATTAATGTAATACTAGTTTAGTAAATGCGACAAGTATATCCTCTTAGAATAGATATCACCAGAAATAATATTCTAATGAATATAAAATATTAATGAAGCCGTGAGTGGTTTAAATTAACAGGATAATTAGGTTGAAACATACATTAAAAACAAGTTAATGAGCCCCATCATAGTACTTATTCAGCCTCATAATTCAATCTAATATAACCGGATCTAAATGTAATTCACAAAAGTTGAATTACTAGGCATTATTGAAAATCTTAAATTGTATTGTTAGATCGAGTGATCTTAAACAGTTGTTACACAGATTTTTTGAACTTCGATTGTATATATCACTACTTTCTTGAAGTAAGCTAAGCCTTACCGGGCCTCTTAGATGTGTATATATTAAAAAGTATCCACTCAGATCGTTCATGTCAGTGTCTCAGTCTTAACTGGCCTCAAACCTTTACATACATGAAGGAGCTTCCACTCACTAAGTTCGTATTGGTGATGTCTTTCCAAATAATAAGTAAACACTTCCCAATCAAAGTAGCCTTCGCTATGATCATTAAAACAAATAAAAGTACATATTAGAAAGGACAATTAATTAATTCTATTGTTGTTATAAATAATCAATAAAGTAAAACCATTGCAACGATATTTCAGTTTTTAGAACAACAGTTTTGGTATAAAGAACACAAAATTTATAGTAATGGTCTCTTCACTCCAACTTCTAAATTAAAAGTAGTTTGGTCCTTATATCCAATATTTCTGTCGAGATTAAAGATCTAGTCCACTACAAACACATAAGTATTATTTAGCAGAAAGTTATAGTGTCCTTACTAGCAGTGAAATTAAACAGGAAGAATACAAAGTACTCCAAGAGTGAAATAAAGTGATATTTAACTGTAAGGAGTTTTTAAGAAATCGGGGAGTTAAGTTTGAGCGACTATTAGCAGTAAGAAGAACAGTAGACTTTAGCAATAAAACTGGGAGTTTAACAGTTAATCAGTGTCAGAAAGCCGTACGACAGTGCCAGTTAACAGTACGACAGTGCCTGATAGCAATAAGACAGTGCCAGTTAACAGTACGACAGTGCAATATAGCCGTACGACAGTGCCAAATAACAGGACAACAGTGCCAGATAGTAATACGACAGTGCCAGTTAACACTACGACAGTACAATATAGCCGTACGACAGTGCCAAATAACAGGACAACAGTGCCAGATAGTAATACGACAGTGTCAGTTAACAGTACGACAGTGCAATATAGCCGTACGACAGTGCCAAATAACAGGACAACAGTGCCAGATAGTAATACGACAGTGTCAGTTAACAGTACGACAGTGCAATATAGCAGTGTGACTGTGCCTGATAGCAATAATTATATAGTAGTCATTATGTGTCATGATTTAACAATAAACAAATTTCATTTAGCAGTAAAATTATGTTTATTATTAATGTTGTTTTAGCCATATATCAAAGTATGAGATTATCTTTTTACAGATACAAATATTGAATACATTTATAAAACACTAGAAATAATTTTAAGTATGAAAACCCCTTGATTTTGGATAGAATATATTTTAACTTCCGTCCCCCCCCCCTTTGATGACTAAAAACAATAACCTCTCTGTTACTGCTTTATAAAAAGAAGCTAAAATTAGAGATGCCTACCCACCCCCTGAATACTCTAATAGCTTCAGAAATAAAAAAGAACTAAGAGCGACGTGACAGAAGGGGGTGTAATCTAAGACTATAAGGTGTATATTTAGCTTTGTTACTCAGGATTACTAAGCTTGTACTCACTATAGTGAGCCGCGAGGGTGCCTAAATAACAATCCTTGGCTTATCGCATTACATGTAAAATTGATTTCTGAATATGTTTATCTAATAGTTAACTGTCTATTTGTCTAACTTCAATCGTTTCCTGTTCCCAAAATGCTGAATCTACTTTTTTTTTTTTAAATTTAGTATGTCAGTCCGTAATTTTACAATGGGGAGATATCGGTGAAAAAAGAAAATAAGTTGGGAAATGTTATAAGATATGTTAAAGTTTGTGGTTTTTATAAGGGCTTAATATATATTTATGTACTAATTTTTACTAAATAATGTAGTTCAATAATATTATTTCAATTGTTTCAATTAATTGATAAGGTTTAACCAATACAAAAAAATCAGTAATATACAATATCTTCTGATACAATATTCCATTATGAAATGAGCCTTGCAGTTAATAACGATATGAAAGAAGTAATCTCCAAACCACAAATAAAACACTAACACATTAATTAACGTTAGCAAGTTTATTAAACCCTTATCTACTTTTCCGTTTCATCGCTACCATCTTCAGAGGGACATAAATCAATACATGATTGGATATTTAAAAAAAGGGGTTAAGGGGCTCAAGGGGTTACACTTTAAACTCCAGACTCTTATGTTGAAAGACTCTTCTTAAGGCTGGAACCATAACAATACTTCGAACGCAACTCCTTTGTCTGATCTCAACTTCATTCCACTCCTTTATCACATTCTTACTCTTACTTCTTCAAGAAAGGCTACTTCTCATAAAGCCTCTTTGCCTCATTTTCTTTGTGCCCCATAATCCCCATTTTCATTCCCCCCCTTTATGTTTTTTCTCCCAATCTATCGACTAAATATAAAGGGGGGGGGGTGGAATGAAAATAAAAATTTAAAAAACCACAAAATAAACAAAACACCAAAAAGAGAAAATGTACCATAAGTAATACATAATTTTTATTTATTAACCACTTAAGAACACAAGATGCTTAATACTATATAAATAGTAAATAAAATTAAAAATAATTTGTAAGTAAATGATATGTGGCATGTGGTTAGTTAAATAAATGTACTTCTAAAACCGACTGAGTCTGCCTAACTATTAGATGCGCGGAGAAGTAGGGAAAGGGATAAATGCTTTCACTGCTTTCTTAGTAAATACTGGTAACTCAACAAAGTTTTGAAACAAAAGTTGTAGCTCTGAAAAATACTCTATGTTTCGTTTTATTAGAATCCATTCATTAAGAATATATCGAATATCCATTAAAAACCATCTATGGGCAAGATTCCATTAGGGAATAAAATAGAGATTTTTATATACAATATTGTAAGTTTTACTATTATATTCTTTATAAATAACGAATTTCATGTGCAGATGAAGCATATAGTTGTTTTCAAAAAACAACTAATTTTTAAAAAATTAAAAATTATAACTACTTATACGCTCTCTTTAAATGAATCTGTGCCCAGTATTATTCGTAATAGACAGTTAACCATTCGATAAACATATTCAGAAATCAATTTTACATGTAATGCGATAAGCCAAGGATTGTTATTTAGGCACCCTCGCGGCTCACTATAGTGAGTACAAGCTTAGTAATCCTGAGTAACAAAGCTAAATATACACCTTATAGTCTTAGATTACACCCCCTTCTGTCACGTCGCTCTTAGTTCTTTTTTATTTCTGAAGCTATTAGAGTATTCAGGGGGTGGGTAGGCATCTCTAATTTTAGCTTCTTTTTATAAAGCAGTAACAGAGAGGTTATTGCTTTTAGTCATCAAAGGGGGGGGGACGGAAGTTAAAATATATTCTATTCAAAATCAAGGGGTTTTCATACTTAAAATTATGTGTAGTGTTTTATAATAATGTATTTAATATTTGTATCTGTAAAAAGATAATCTCATACTTCGATATATGGCTAAAACAACATAAATAATAAACACAATTTTACTGCTAAATGAGACTTGTTTATTGTTAAATCATGACACATAATGATTACTATATAATTATTGCTATCAGGCACAGTCACACTGCTATATTGCACTGTCGTACTGTTAACTGACACTGTCGTATTACTATCTGGCACTGTTGTCCTGTTATGTGGCAGTGTCGTACGGCTTTATTGCACTGTCGTACTGTTAACTGGCACTGTCGTATTACTATCTGGCACTGTTGTCCTGTTATTTGGCACTGTCGTACGGCTATATTGTACTGTCGTAGTGTTAACTGGCACTGTCGTATTACTATCTGGCACGGTTGTCCTGTTATTTGGCACTGTCGTACGTCTATATTGCACCGTCGTACTGTTAACTGACACTGTCTTATTGCTATCAGGCACTGTCGTACTGTTAACTGGCACTGTCGTACGGCTTTCTGACACTGATTAAATGTTAAACTCCCAGTTTTATTGCTAAAGTCTACTGTTCTTCTTACTGCTAATAGTCGCTCAAACTTAACTCCCCGATTTCTTAATTAAACTCCTCACAGTTAAATATCACTTTATTTCACTCTTGGAGTACTTTGTATTCTTCCTGTTTAATTTCACTGCTAGTAAGGACACTATAACTTTCTGCTAAATAATACTTATGTGTTTGTGGTGGACTAGATCTTTAATCTCGACAGAAATATTGGATATAAGGACCAAACTACTTTTAATTTAGAAGTTGGAGTGAAGAGACCATTACTATAAATTTTGTGTTCTTTATACCAAAACTATTGTTCTCCAACCGAAATATCGTTGCTATGGTTTTACTTTATTGATTATTTATAACAACAATAGAATTAATTAATTGTCCTTTCTAATATGTACTTTTATTTGTTTTAATGATCATAGCGAAGGCTACTTTGATTGGGAAGTGTTTACTTATTATTTGGAAAGACATCACCGATACGAACTTAGTGAGTGGAAGCTGCTTCATATATGTAAAGGCTTGATTCCAGTTAAGACTGAGACACTGACATGAGCGATCTGAGTGGATACTTTTTAATATATATATATATATATATATATATATATATATATATATATATATATATATGTTTGCTCTATATAACCAATTTATTGTAAACATTAGCAAACAAATGCTTCCAATGAAACTGGTTAGCAAAAGTTGATAAATTGATATTGAAGTTCAAAGTTTTTATTTAAAATATTTAATATTGGATTTAAATTATTAATCTCTAGGTAGACAATTAAAACACATTAAATGAGATAAATGGGGAGAATACAATGGTTCATTATTTAATAGCGATATTTAAAATTAGGTAAAGGATATACTTACCTAAACTTCATCAGAACACTCGCTCTAAATAACCATCCAATATCATGGTTATGGCCAATAACTAAGTCATCACGGTTAAACATTGTTACAAATAAATAATAGAAATTCATAGAAATGAAATTTATTATCATGTACGCATCTAACGTGGTGTTCAATTTAACGCCCATTTTACCAAAAAGGATAGGAAGTTTCCATACGAATAAAAACGAAACAATTATTGATAGGTACACATTTTACAGCTTCATACACTATATTTGATTTTGTAAAAAAAGGAATAATAGAAATGTAATTAATTGACAAAACGAGCTTATCAACACGTAAAACATGATATAGTACTAAAATAATTAAATACGTTAAGTTTGTTATTACATGTAATTATAAATAATTATTCAATTAATTGAGTTCAAACGATAGTCAAAGAATGGAATAAATATGAAAAACTGGAAGGAAATTGTGTTTATAAAATAGTGTTTTCTATAAAATGGAATACAAAAATAACAACTTTATAGTGACACAATTTTCAAAAGATATATTAGAAGTTTCCTGCTTTGTCTTCTGCTTAATTAAAATAATAATAAAACGTGATCTTCCTTACACAATATATATTAAGATATAATCTGTGAAATACAAAAATAATAAAAATAATATTAACAAAACAAAAAAGAAATTTCTTTTTTTCAATTTATTATGAATAGAAATTGTTTTGTTGTTATTTATATAAAGCTAAATGTTTGAAATAAAATAAATATTATATCATTGAAATAATTATATTTTTATATGAAGTAACAATTAAAAATTGACAATGAACAATGTATGATATAAGAACAAAATCTATAAAATTGATAAAAAAAATTGTCTATCCATTCCATATACAATATGACAATTTACTCTCTGTTTTTCAATCTCACAATATTTTTCATAATTTTGTAAATACAAATGTATGTTATATATTAAAATGAATTTATGATCAACATGTCAAACGTTAAGCACATTTCAGAATATTTATTGTTATTACTCTGTTATTTGCATTTTGTTAACAAGTTCGGATATTCATTTTAAGGTCCCCATTGAAATTGTCGGATATTATCTACATAGTTTTATTTTAAAATGTACACGATGTACGTTTCAACAAATCGTTCTTCTCGTAAGGAGAATCAGGACTACAATAAAGATACCGATAAACATTTTTAAAAGCTTTATGTAATCGTGATGCAAGATTTATTGTGAGTTCACCCCTTCAACAAATCCCTGGAGTTACTGGAACCGCATGCCAGCCTTATTGGTCACAAGAGCCTCATTAATATTTTTCAAGAACAGATTTTATGTTTTATTTATTTCTGATGAGATATTGAATTGTGTTACTTTATTAAGTGACCATTTAAAGACTTTATTATTTCTAATAATATATATATTACAATACTTTGTTACAGTAACTACGTTACTCACAAGAAAATATGTCTTTACTTTTAATGTAATTAATCACATTATATGTCTCAGGCTCTTTATCATAATCTTAGTGTTTGAAGCCTACATAACATAAACAAATGTAATTTGTCTTCAAATCATACTATTACTCTCTTTTTTGTGTTCCAACGAAAACTATGTTTCTTATATACTATTCGATATGAAATAACAGTGTTCATAATTTAGAGTATTTCAAGTCATATTAAATTAAAAAATTCAAATTTTAAAAATAAGTTTTCATGTCCGTGTAAGAGATATTGTATTCTACGTGTAAATACTTAATTGGAATTTTAGTTCAACATTATATATTAAACACTGTTTTAGTATACAATTTATTACTACTAATGTGACTGAGGAACTAACGGTCGATTGAATTTCATTAGTTCTAAAAAATCAATCTTTTTCACAATTTAGTTTACTTCTGAAATTAACTTAATGATTTCTTTGGGATATGAAAATATTTGTGAACACAAGTCCGGATATTAAAGCTAATCAAAGCATTGAGAGACTTTTCTTTCTTAACCCTTCACAAATGTGAACGTTCTTGGAAGTAGTAATATTTATAGATAACTTTTTTTAAATGAAAGTATAATATGATTAAAAATATGAAATTAACAAAAGAACGAAATTTCTCTAACTCTTAAAATAATATTCAATCTACTTACTTTGAAGTATTGGAGTCTGTTAATTGTAGTTCAAGAAACTTTGTAAATTAATTTTCTTTTATTTTACTCCAACATATATAATTAATAATAATGATAATAATAATAATAATAATAATAATAATAATAATAATAATAATAATAATAATAATAATAAAGCTTTGATTAAAGTGTGGGAGTCTCTAAATATTTGATAGAGAAACTTTATAAATAAAACAAGTTTTTAAAAAGTCCAACATATATTCTGTTTTAAAAATGCTTTGATTGAAGATCTCTTTAGTTTAAATGATAAAGGGAGATAATCATTTGAGTTAAAAAAAAATAATAAAATAAAATAAATAAAATAAAAAAAAATTGTTACCGGAAACTCTTTTTACGTAAATACATTTGTTTTTATAGAGATGAGCATTTCCATTACTATTCTAGATAGTCGAAATAGGGGGTTATCAGTTTAAACACACACACACACACACACACACACACACACACACACACACACATATATATATAGTAGATTCTCTTTGTAAGATAAAGAAATAACTCACTGGTAACAATTCTAACTATAAATATTATACTAAACAATTTGTTCAAGTTCATGTATATACTATTTTATTAATTTAAATTTTAATAAAGAATTCAAATAATTATAAGTCAAGAAACAAATAAGAAAATGACTTTTATTCAAAGATTTAATTGGAGTGATTCCAAATGAAGTCAGGGTGGGAATTAATCACTTCTGCAACATTCTGTTCTTCTCTGCCACCTCTCTTAATTTAAAAATTATATTATCCTTATCTAGATTTAGTGTGTTACAAGTGTATTGAAGTTGACACTTAAAATCGAATCATTGAAGAGACCTTTAAATAATTATTATTCCTATCAACAGTGTAAAACTAAACAAAAATATGTATAGTAGCTTAAACCATCTTATCACTCTGATTCCATAAAAAAAATATTAAACTAGTGAAAAAAAGTTTACTTTAGTTATAGCATAAGATTTTCAGCTGAATACACTATTGGGAGTGATCACCGCAAAATTGGGCAAAGTGTTCTTCACCGCAATAAAGAGTTAGATCAGATACCTTTTAGCTCGACCCCATTAACATTACGGTCGTTACTTGCCGTATTTCTTGTTGTATAGTCTTGTATGTGGTGTATTTTCATCTAATGTTGTTTGCTTTGTTGAGTGCTCAGTAATAGTTTTAGACCTAAGATAATTTCAAATGGTTACACATTTACTTTAATTTCCAACATAAACCTTTGCTACTTGGGTATTTTGGTGCTGTTATCTTTTATGCCCTAGATTTGACACTTGTTAACAAGAGTTTATTTAAGGTCTCTAGTCTCTAAACGTCGAGTACTAGCTTTATTATTAATAAATAATGGAAAAAGTTGGAATTATCTATATTAATAATAAAAATATGTAATATTGTGTTCCTTTTTGTCACTGCTAAAATGTTGGGTTATAACATTAATTATTTTGTCTTTCTACTAAAATATTTTTTTTTTAATAATTTTTATTTCTTTCAAATTTTTTCCATTTTTTTCCCATTTTAACAGCATCTTCTGTAACTTATAATATCTCTAACTTTTGTATCGAAAGTTATTAAATTTTCAATATTGTGATAGATATAGTACGTCCCGTGAAGGTATTTAAATTTTTTACTTGAATGGTACAGTTATTTTAAGGTAAATTTAATTAAAATGTGCTTGAATTTTCGATAATTACAAAAAGAAGAAGTCCACATCTCAAATACGGATATAGAAGACCATAGTAAGCTATAATTAGACTGTTAGGATTGTAACATAATTACAAATTTAAAATATATATCTTTGCTAATTTATGCGCACATTTTTGCTATGGGAGCAACATACGTAATATTCAAGTTATTATATATATATGAGAGTGTACTTAAAGAGGTCAATGAGTTTGCAGTATATACACACACACACACATATATATATATATATATATATATATATATATATATATATATATATATATATATATATATATATATATATGTATTGATTAAGTATAAACTGTAGTATATTACAATTTGGAAAGAAAAATCTTTTAGAAAAATTAAAATTAAAAAAAATTTGAAGAATTCATAAGAAAACAATATTATGAGCGAAGTCGAGACTTCATAGATGTTTGCAGTTTTTTGTTTTTGTTTATTTCTTGATCCCCAAAGAGCCATTTTTCGCACTCATTGGTGATAGAAACATAGAAGTCTCTTCATTGGTCTCTTCATGTATCACCGGTTTAAAAGACAGAAGGTTTACTACCCTGCGTAGTAACGTCTTTAATAAAGAAATCAATAGATACAATTGGTTCTTCTGATAGATCTGTAAAAATAATACCGTTAATGTGTTATTCTTTCTTTTTTTTTTTTAAACATTATATTTATAATTATCCAAGAAGCGTTACTAATATTGTTTGTACTATCAATCAACTTTGGACACGCTTTAACTTCAATAAATATTAAAAGTCCATAAATTTGGATTTTCTGTTTATAATTTTTTTTTATTATTGATTAATGTAGGTTTTGTATTTCCGGTAGTAAACTTTAATTTATTCCTTGAGACGAGATTTCCATTCGTAATTAAGTTACATATCTTCTTGATATTCCCTCCTGCTTATTTTTTTAAGGATCAAATTATGTTTAGGAAAAATACAAAAGTGTCAAACAATAATTAATCGAAGTATTTTTTTAAGATGATTAATTATCTAGGCTGTTACAACTCTCATTTTATAATAACTGTTTAAGAAATATTGCAATAATTGCAAATTGATAGTACTTATTATTACTAAAATTTAGCTTGTTATTTATTAGTGAAAATTACCAAATCATGTTTATTTTGGATGTGTATATATTTATATGTTTTTGTATGTATGCGAATTTGTATTAAATGAGAGAATGTATTATTGTGTTGATTGTGGGTGGTTTTTGCTCGCGTCGGTGGTCCTTGTTGATCAATGATCAGCGGAGATCGTTGGCGTGGGTGGGGATCACCTATGGTTGACATTGTGAAATTGATCAGTGGCTAAAATGATTGATTGTGTGTGACGGTGTGTGTGTGTGTGTGTTTGTGTATATTTCTATGTAGAAATTCAAATACTAAACGCAGCTACATTTTGTTATTCAGTAAAAATATTCAGAATGAATGATTTTTTGAAAATTTCCCAAAAAAAGCCAGACAATTTATTTGGCTTTCCACTGTTTCTATTCTTTTCTTTCTTTTAAAAGAGGTGTACCTCAACACAGACATAGCCTTTGAGGGTTTCATTTGGTAGAAAGACATAGAGGTATTATTATTTTTTTTTGAATTTGTAAACTAAATATAAAGGACAATGATATTATTATTATATATATATATATATATATATATATATATATGGTCAATTTAATTTTCTATTGTTTATATGCATTTATTTTTTCTATAGAAGTAGTCTATAAATATGAAAATGTAATTGTTTTGTTTTTCTGTGTAAGCAACCAACTGAAATTAAATAAATAAATAATAAAATAATAAATAATAATAATGTTTGAGTGGTTACGAAACTTGGGTAGCACGGACAATCATCGGAACTGAAAAGAATTGATCCAAGAAACTACATAATGTGTAATATTTTAAACGGCAGTAAACATCTTGTGCAGAGGTTACATACAGATTAAATTCCGTTACATGCTTCTCCTTCTTAACCATTACTTTATATTATTTTAAACCATTATGTGAAATTATTCTACCGTTACATTTAAATTAATTCTTATGCACATTTTTACAACTCATGTTAGTGTTTTCGTATACAAGAATACTAAAATTAAATCACTGAATAAATAAACGATTTAATTACTGATAACAATTCAATTCGAAAACCCTATACGACACAGTGTTAAGAGTTCCAGATGTACGAGGGTAGACATAAACTTTAGATCCATGTAGATAACAGACCGACAGTCGGTGCTATTCCTTATCAACATAATGCATACCTAAAAACATACTTATCTGAATAATTGTGGAGATGTTAGTTATTTTAATGTATAGTAGTGCAAACAACTCCCGATTAATAGAGTCGGGGATGTGTTAGATTTACCTCTAATCTAGTATGTACGTCAATTTTTATTCCAAATAAATTTTAAGCTGAAATTGCGTTTGTATTTAGATCTTTCGTTTCTTCTCTCAATATATTTCAGATAAAAATATTGACTTAGACCTATCATTAAATTTATATTTATTTGAGTTCCGTATTAGCTAGGAACTCGTAACTTCCAAGTTAAAAATTCAGCTAAGGAAAACACGTTAAAACATTTTGTTTTCTCAACAAAATTTTCATAAATAATTATGTATATTCAAAGTTCAACGAAGAAACGTCATAGAAGCTTCTCACCCCAAATCCAATTATATTGCCATGGAATTAAAAAAAACCTTAGAACATACGGCACACAACTTATTTCGCAAAAAAGGTTACCAACTACCTTATAGAACATCTTACAGTCTAGATAGAACTCTAAAATCAACCAGAGCAAGAGACCCCGACCAATTCAACAGCAGCGGCGTATATAATTTTATATAATTTATTGTTAAGAAAACAATTACAACACAATAAAAACATTTTCTGTAACGTTATATTGTGTGACGAGGCTGCATTTCAGAGGAAAAGTAAAGTGAACCGCCAGAATATGAGTTATTGGGTATTCGAAAATCCACAATGGAAGAGATTTCCATGGATTGACCATAAAAGGTATGCCAACTCACTATGTCCAAAATGTGCGACAAACTTTGGACGAACAATATCCGGAAAGATGGGTTGGAATGTTTAGTTCCATAAACTATCCACCAAGATCGCCTGATTAACTTGAATGAATTTTTAATTGCTTAGTAGATTAAATGACAGTTTAAATAGTACGACCAACAACGAGTGAAGACATGATGGAGCGAATTATAGATGCTGTGAAGAAATACTGCGAGCTGTAGAAAGCTTCAACTCTAGATTAGAACTTTGTTTGGAATGCAATGGTCTGCAGTTTGAGCACCTGTAAACCTTCTGAAACAAGATAAATAGTAGGATATTGTTGTAATTTTGATGTATTTTGATATATAGAAACCGAATTTGATGCTAACTCAAATCATCAAAAATATGACTCATGTTGTTTCTGAATTGACCGATTCAAGTGATTTACATACTCTTTTAGTTTTTAGAATTATGTTTTAACTGCAATTGTCTATTAAAGCAATTCCCTTTCATAACACAAAACACACTTCGTGTTCATTATTCGTATAACTTACTGTTCTATAATATTATTTTAAATTTAAGAAAATTAATACATTCAAAATTAAATTTGACAATAAGGCTGAACATGTATCAATAGTATCAACATTTTAATTATACGACTAAATTAAGCTACATGTTAAATTAACAGTAGAAACAAAATTTATAATTACGAGATACTTTTGTTGAAAATCGAATATTATTTTGGTTGTGTGTATTATTTGTAATTTTTAAAAGGCTTTGATTAACTAGTGACTTAAGGTTACAGTTTTAGTTTTAAATTGCGTTGGATTGAGTAAGTAGTTATGTCAATAAGAGAAGTCTAGACTAAATAACCGTCTTTCACTCGTCATTGTGAAATGGTTACAAATAAAGTCAGACTTTAAATACAGCAAAATTTTTGATTTTTGAAATACTTTTTTAATGATATGCTTCACTACTAACTTTGCTGTTAGGAGTTTTCCAGTTTTTATTATTATTTTTTTTTAATTGTATGTATTTTTACAATTTGAAAATTCTATGAGTAAGGTATATTGAGCATTTTTTCTGAAATGGAATCTTCTCATGAATCTAGGATAAAAATTTGGTTTATGTAGGCTATGTTATGTGGTAACAATCAACCTAATTGTAGAACAATACTTTTCTGATGTTTTGGAACATTCTGTACATACGCAGTATGATAAGTTCAAACTTTTTATTCAAAATGACCAGCGATCAGAAACATTTTTAATTAGGTATCACGTGACCTACCTTTAGATTTGAACATTTTCCAAGAACAACCCCCACCCTCAAAAAACCACTTTTGGGTCCTTTTTCCTTAGCACATAATGAAGCAATAATTAAGTCGTCTTAATAGTTTTATTCCATGTTGCCTTTCAACCATAAGATTAATTTCATATAATTAGGTATTTTAACATGTACCAACCACTTTGTATAATTTTTCAACACAATTAAATTTGAAAACTAAAATATCTTATAACTATTTTCATAAAACAATATTTTTTTAAAGATCTTTATTCTTCAGGAAAATTTTCCTTATTATGCGACCTAATTGCCGCCATTTGTTATTATAATCTAACCGAAAATGTCAAAGTTAATATTTAAGAAAATATTTAGATTGATACATTGTTTTCATTTTTCCATTCTTAAAATAGTTTTTATATGTTAAATTAATAATTTTCAGTAACATATTAGAATACTTTTATAGACGTATAATCACTACGATTAGACACATGTATTTTAACCATTTTTATTTATTATATTTAATTAAACCTCTCTAATTGTTATTAAATTTATAGTTTCAAGAATCAACATAAAAAGTATAATTTTAATGTCGTTTCAATGAAGCTATACACCATAATGACGAGCTATCTAATTCACAGTTGACTCACTAAATTACCCACATTATCCCATTGTTACTCTAAATATACGGGTAATTGGCTCTACAGTCATATCTTTTGGGTGGAACTGATTTAAAATTACAATGACATTGTGTCATTATTTAAAATAATACATTGTTGTTTTATGTAATGACTTTGTATTAGTAACTAACGGCATGTTTCATAAAAATATACAAATAAATCATTCACAATAATAATTTACTGTATTACTGTGAATAAACCCCTTACACATTCTTGAAGTATTGATAATATTCCATCTTAATAATACTTTTTGATATTAATATTTTCAAAGTATTTTATAAATATTTCTGGTTCATTCTCTTTGCTAGTTTTTTGTTAAACATGATGGAAATCGAAGTTCTTGATTTTTTATCTCGTATCTGTGACATAATAATTAAGGGCTTTATACGGTTGTACTAAGTTATATTAAATGAGCCGTAAGTAGATAACATGATTGGACTATTTTTATTAATTGTTACAGAACTGTTGATTTTTTCTCTAAATAGATAAAGCATTCCCTTTTAATGTTATTAATTTATTGAGCATTTTACTATCGTGAGTAAGTTTTAAGAAACAGTGTTTACTAATACATCTTTATTTTAAACATAAAACCACAGAAGTATTTAATTCGTTTTAATTATGAGTTAGAAGTAAATAAATATTTTAATAATTTTATTGCTTGTTTCATTCATAATTTAAGTGTACCTGTAATACAAGTGAGTATTATTATTCCGATTTTAACCCTTAAGTACTAGCGCCCATTTTTATAATGAGAGTACTCGCGCGGGGGTCCACGCGCGTACTATTATTTAAAATTTATAGACAACTAAACAAAATTTTGTTTGAACGTTACTTTTATTTTACTTTTGTAGCTGTTTTCAAAGTATTTCAGCATTTAGAATTATTTTTACCAATATTTAAGTTGTTTATAATTTTTTTTTTTACAAGAACTGCATTTTTTCAGGAAACTAAATATATTTTTCTATTTTGTAAAAAAGATATTTTAAATTAAAAATATTATATGTAGTATTTTGAGAAGGTCTATTGTGATTGTGTTGGTCTATTTTATTATTCAAATTACATATTATATACTTTTTTTTATTTATTATTATATATTTTACAACTTCTCTTTTTATTTGAAACGATTGTATGATTTCATCATTAATATGTAGGATAATAACAAATGATGTATTTTAGGCATAGTGCACGATTTTGTTAGATGTTCATTTTTGGCTCCCTTATTGTGAAATTATTACTTTTCTAATATTTTAATTTTATTTACGGATATTAGAGATATCTATTGAATTGATTTTAGACTCTTTATTTTGGATTTATTCTTAATGTTTAACATAATATCTTGATAAAAATTCTAATATCTGACATTCTTAAAGATTCCATTTCTGAACTGACACATATTTTATTCCATCTTGTTAATTTATAAGATATTTAAAATTTCTCTTTGCGATGATGAGAATGGAACCAGTACTTTACCTGGCAATTTACGGCACAATTATATATCAATTTTGATAATATTGCTAATCATATTTTGATCAGAGTTTATAATACTTTACCGTTATGGCTTTATATTCTGTGCGCTAAAGACCACAAAGCCAACCAAACTATTGTGTCATGTACTTTAGTATACGTTATTTGATTATACTTTGGATATGTAGGCTTACAAACACGTTTAATAGATAAACCTAATATACGGCCTTTCGTATAAACTACAAGTTATGTTACACTCTCTGTTGTAAAACCTAATTACCACTTCCAATACTTCAACGTTCGTAATAAACTTATATTTAATTAATTATTTACATTTTGAACATGTCGAAATCGATAGATTACTATTCATTAAAATTGTTACGTCGCCTAAATATTTTACATATTTTGGGCCGCCATCTTCATTGAAATCTTAAATACCAAACAGGTATAGCAATATAGGGGATGCAAGATGGTCCCTTAAAGTTGTACTGTAGAAAATTTAGAATTAAGGTATCACCTTTGTGGTAAGAAAAGATACATCATGAACTGTAATAAGAAGTAAATCAGCTTGATTTAAATATCTTATAACAGGTGTATTGTTAATAGCTCCAGTATCAAGACTGATAGTAAAAATAATTTAAGCTTCGTGCATAGTTACAAATGCCATTAAATTGTGTAGATTGTGACAACTTCAAAATTTCCATTCTATAATATACTCCAAGATGTTATAAATGGGATGCAAATAATGGGAAGAAAAATTTATGAAATTCCTTATAGCCGTGTTTGTATAAAGGCAATAAACATTAATATAACTAAAAATGACTACTTGACAAACACCGGCAGTTTGTACTCTCCGAAACCAAACATTATATGATTCCTATAAATTATCAAAGATATTCGAACACCAGACTGGTGTGTCAAGTCTATTAGCATAACAGACTTTCACATTTGGAATTTTGTGGTGCATAATAATTACCTAATACTTGGCATTTTTTAGACTAACTTATGAAATTTATTTTTGCGATATTCAATAATGTTCCTAAATATGAAAAAAATCTGTTCAGCTCAATGGTTTAACTAGATATCTGTGATATTTTCTTTCATTTCATGATCATGGTTTCATGCAAAACTTAATTTTCACTATTTCGACGCTATTCGATTCATTAAAAAATAAATAAATAAATAAAAAATAAAAAAAATGTTTTAACATTTGTCTACCACAGTTTTGTGTTAAGATTTAACAAAGAGGTGTAGTATCTTCGTTACACATTAGAAACTTACAAGCAAACGACAAAATTTATTACCATGTTCGTTACAATATTAATACATAGTAATTTATATCAATAGGAATTATTTTTACATCTTTTGACATATATTATTGTTTGTAAATTACAAATTATACTTATCATATATAACGTTTTTTTCAGGATTAATTAAAAAAATTAATATAATATTAAAATTAGATTAAAAAGTAATTGTTATACATCATGGGCTATTAAAATTATATTAAAAAAAGTAAAGAAAAGCAATACATCATGGGGTATAACCAGTAATGTATGGCACTATGTCTCAAAATTAAAATATTTGGTAGAACATGGATATATGAGTTATAATTTACAATAGTAATATAATATTTATATAACAATATATATATATATATATATATATATATATATATATATATATAATTAAAAATTAATTCAATATATTTAAAATAAATATAGTATTGAATATATAGTATATAAAATAGTATTCAATACACTTATTGAATGATATATAATTTGTACCAATTTTTTTCCCACAGTTAACACGTTCTTAACTCAAACAGTTAAGACGTTCTTGTAATAAACGGTTATCACATTCAGTGATCTATTTCATACAACAATACTAAACTCTAACTGTGATACGCTTCAAATATGAATATAATGAGGTAGGAGGTGCGTAGCCCAAACGTATTTTTAAACTCTACCCAAGTGTCCTACGTCACTATAAGTAAACTATGTTAATAAACCAATATTATTTTTTTAAACATATTAAATTTGTATTATACAATTTTACACTAATATAGAATTTCTTACTGAGCCTAAATGATTTTTTTTTTCATTTAAATGAAGCTTTATGTAAATATAAAAAGGTTACAAAGCATCTATTTTATTCAATTTGGAATATTGTTTAAACGTAAAAAAAGAAATTATATATATATATATATATATATATATATATATATATATATATATATATATAAATTATTGTTTTTAAAGCAATGTTTAGCCATGTATTATGTATTACTATAATAATTATGACCGTAAAGTATTCTTTATTTCATGTCGTAATATTGATTTATTTGACCTATGTAATTCATTGGATATATTTCACGTTTAAAAAAGTATTTCCTGTCTTGTATTGTTCCTGATTAAAATTTTTATTGTTGCGTATACTTTTCAATATAATTATATTAAAATATTTAACTGAAATATTACGATTATATTATTATTACAACATTATATATATATATATTGAGTTTATATTGACAAATTGAGTTTATGTACAGTACAAAAACATTAAAATGATTCAAATTATTTCTCTACTATGCTTGTTACAAAATATACGACAGTTTGAGAAGATGTATCAGACAGATGTTTAAATAAACAGTAATCAATAGGCATGAGATGATTATCATTTTATAATTTTTGCATGTTTTTAGCAACATTTTACGAATAAAATCCAACACACATATACTTTGAATAGCTTTTACCTCTACTTATTTTTACTAAATAATAAATGAAACTGAAACTTATTGAAAAATAATTATTAATTTATGAACTGAAACTTTGCATCACCTCAGTATTTCCGTTTATTATTTTTAAATATTTTCTATCATCATTATATCTCATTTATTTTTTTGAATAAGGAATACAATTTGGAATAATTTTGTAGTTTTTATAAAATACTTATAATTTATCACATTTTGATCTCCAGTTGTATTTTTATTGTACTATGCATATATTTTTTAAATAAAAAAATCATATATTACCGTTAACAAATATTTCAATAAAAGACATTTTTATGATATATCAAACGTCCATAAATATATAGGTAATTCGTGGTAATTTTTATATATTTTTTTGCTTTTAATAAAAATTCGGTATCATTTAGATCTACAACTAAGTAGTAAGTCAAACGATTTTAATATTTTGTTCCCAAATATATAATATATTTACATATTATTTATTAATAATATTGATTTATTATTAATTTAGTATTTTTTCTTTCAATATGGTAACTCTTAATTTAAAAAAAAAATAGGGTAATCCATTTCCACTCTCACAATTAATTACAACACATAAGTCTTTAGTTTTAACATGTAAAGTTTATCGTAAAAAAATATAGTAAATTTCTGTGAACATTCATCCAAATACAATTATTTATCTCTTCACCAAATTAATCTATGTGAGTCTTGTTATAAGATAAAAAAACAAAATTATAAAATGTCATTCAGTATTATATTATTTATAATCGTTTTATAATCACTAACAACAAAATTCATATTTGAAAAGTAAATTCAACTAAATATTTAGAGTACAATAAAGCTTACATGAATTAGGTATTTTTGTTGTTTATAATCAATGGGCTTACTTTGAATTTTCTCTACCGCTTAATAACAGGTGTTATAAGTAGGTCAGATATTATTTTATGAGAAATATATCAATATCCAACCGGACATTACTTTCGTTGCAATAGTTATTTATCTTTAGTAAAACACTGTAATATGTTATTGAAATGGATATAATAATTTCTCTTCCATGTATTGTTTAACGAAATTACTGTTGATGGAAAAAAAAACATTTATTGTTTTGTTTTTTTCTCAAACATATTCAAGTTTTTCTTCTGAATAATAAAACATTGTTTCATAATATATGTATTGCAATCCTACGAAATGGGGTAAATGGTAATACATTTTTTCGTGTTATTTCTTTGTTATTAGTATTCAGACAACAAATGCATTCTTAAAATTGTATGAACCGCAGAGGAAAGATATCCAATATTGCATTATTCGTTAACATAATTTGATTTTAAAACAAACTTACCTTCATATCCCTTCACTAAATCGTACATCTCTCCACACTAAATCTTTATTCATCCAAATTAAAAAATATATTATGCAAGATTACTTTTATTGTAACGGATTTAGTGGGCGTCTTGTATATTTAATCAATCACAAAGTAATTGTAGTAAGGTTAGTGTAGGACCTATTACAATCAAACATTATAATTGAAAGTACCAACTAATTAACATCTTTCTGTATAGCATTATTATAGTTTTCCATTTCATCAATATAGTATTTAGTTACTAAGTTGTATAAGATTTAATCAATTTTAAAGTTATTGCAGTAAAGTTAGTGTAGGACCCATTATAATCAAACATTATAATTTATAGATAGAGATTTGTCAATTCTTGTTGACAACGTACACATATCAAAATACGTGTTTATATTTATACGTGCTTTTACACCTTTTAACAATATTGAAAGTTATTAAAATATTTATTGATATTGAGAGATTATAACGAAATATTATTGTTGAATGTAATTACTTGAATTCCGATCATGAATCCACACCTGCATATCACGTTCCAAGTGTCTATACAAAATGGCAACGCAGTTATCCAACATCGTTAGCATATTTTGTCATTGGGGAAAAAAATGTCTCGTACAACCTTATTTCTTATACATCATATTTTAAAAGTTTAAAATTCCTTATCATATTTACAAATATTTGTACATCAACACCCAAGGTAGGTATCGTTTTGAGGATAAAGTGGGAATAGATGTTATATGCTACTATTTACAATATTGCTTGGCAGCTTCTATGCAACACAATTGAACAACAACAATATGGTAGGAACGCATCCTTACTTTAACATATTTTATTACCTATCACTGAAAATTATTAATATTAACGTAAAATTATTGAAACATATGTATCTATATTTAAGTCGGTGGTTTTAAAAACATGATGTGGTTTAATATTCCTAATGATGTACTATACAACTATAGTACATACAGATGTATGCACTTGATACAATTATGATCTATTTTAAATTATACATTTTTGAAAGTATATTATAGGTTTGTATGGTATGGAAAAATGGTTATGCTTTAATAGTTGGTGATATCGAAATCAATTCATAATTTCTTCTGTTTGTTAGTAGTATAGTATAAAACCATATAATACTTTATAGCCTATATATTTGATTAGTTTTGCAAATATTGACTGATATAATAAATGAGATATTTTTATGGGATTAGGTTAGTTTGTCGACTAATTAGAAGGGTTGGGGGATATACATTATGAGTTCAATTAAGATGAAAATTTAAATATATGACTTTTAAAGAAGTTGTGTAACTAAAAGTCAACATATATTATTCAAACGTTATACATTTCACTTTGGACGATAATATTTTATTTGAAATCAATATTTATATTAGATTTAAACCACAATTTTTTATAAAAACAGAAAGGACATAATAACAAATAATTTAATGGATGTTAAAAATTTAAAATAACATTTATTAGTACCAACCTTTTAACTTCTATCTCATGAGCACATTTTTTTGTAAATGATTCTTTGAGTAAATATACGCAGACTTAAGAACTAATTAAAATGTATAGGAAGGTGTACTGGTAGCCTCATTTAAATTTTTTTGTTTTATTTATTTGATACCCTAGCTCACAATAAACTTCATTGAAGAAATTTAGACATAAGTTTTTTTTTTTTTAATTTATTTTTTACGTTGGTGTCAAATGTACAAACTCAAAAACTTGAAACATTAAAAATATATAATAATCTGGGAGACATAATTGTAAATAAAACGTTATTTAAAGAAATTGAATATCTCTGTTAATGTAAAAAATGTTATAAAGGAGTAGAAATTGTTCGTTATTACAAACAAACATGTGCTCCTTTTTATAATTAAATACTTATTATTATTAACGTCACAATGTGTAGTTATTAATATGTAAGTCGTATTTGAAATAATGTCTTCATTTCAATGCAAGACAATTTTTCTGCTCTAAATATTGATTCCACAATTGCGGCGTTCCTGATTGCATGGCAACACAAGATAGGATCGTTAACACGTACTGGCGACATGTGTTTCTTACCCTCTCTTGACTGTTCTCTCAAACTAGAACAAGGCTGTCTGTTGTTTATTCATTCCATGCTTCATAATGTGTTGCATAAACATAAGATACTTTGTTATATTACCGAGGGAAGCTACAACCTTTTATCATTGTAAATACTATTTATTAAATAAATTTGTGTAACTGTTTACCTTTACGATTTTTGTTAAATTTCTAATTTGTTTTCAATTCAGCAAAAAATCCTTTAACACATATGTTATTGGATATTTATTGTTCATCATATTTTTATAAATTTAATAGCAACAAACAGAAGACGGAAGTTAAAGAAAATCCAAAATAAAATCAATGTTACAAAACTACAGAGTGATTAGCATAACGAGTGATTAGGTTTGTGAAAAACATATATGTTGTCACTTTGTAATATGAACACTGAATTCAACTTATATTTATCAATACGTTAAATATAACCAATTATATAATGTATCTGACTAGAGTTATATATATATATATATATATATGATGATGATGATGATGATGATGATGATGATGATGATGATGATGATGATGATGATGATGATGATGATGATGATGATGATGATGATGATGATGATGATGATGATGATGATGATGATGATGATGATGATGATGATGATGATGATGATGATGATGATGATGATGATGATGATGATGATGATGATGATGATGATGATGATGATGATGATGATGATGATGATGATGATGATGATGATGATGATGATGATGATGATGATGATGATGATGATGATGATGATGATGATGATGTTCTTAAATGATAATTGACTAATTTCTCCTTGATCCAATATACAAAACTTGAATGTACTAATGCTAATATTTTCAGTCCAAAATTACTAAATAAATATAAAAGCTTAGAGAATGAAATTATCCTTTACGGCTACTGGAATATCGTTAAATACTTGTTTTTTTTTTAAATAATATATATTACAGTAGATCACAATATATCACTAATGATGTGTTCCATAATTTTTTTTTTATTCCATTTTCGCTTAACATTATATTTTAACAATTTGAATTTAGGTATCCAAAACAGTTTAACTTTACAAGCAATTACATTGTATATTGTGACTGTACATTACAGTAAAGGTGAAAACGTGAACCATCACTCTTCTAGTAAATCTAAACTTACAGTTTTATACAATAATATGTGTTCCTTGTGCTACTAATGCTTTTCGTAATATGGTGTTAACTTTAACCTGTCATATTTACTTATTTCACATCTCCAATCGGACACTAAAAGTATAAATATGAATATATCAAAATCTTGGAAATCAGTCTAGATATTCACGTTTTACCTGTTCTGCATTTTCGTTACAAAAACCGTACTCAAAAACAATAACAGCGTATTCTTCATTCGTAAATTTAAAAGTTTATTTTAGTTGACGATTAACATACACCGTTTTAGTTACTAACCTGAAAGAATGGTCCAAACTACACGTTATATGAATTGTTTGCTAAGCATTTGGTTGTTGATCAGCTGTAATTACTGCCAACCGAGAAAATAAATTTCCCATTTTTTTCTTTTTTTTAACCTACCTTTTATTGAATTTTAGAATTGTCTTTAAATATTGTTTACGGTTCTGTTTGGTTTTGGTATTATAAAATCTTTTTTATGTAATTAGTTTCATAAAATGCCTTCTTGTATAACTCAAATTTAAAAAAAGGAAACAGTATGGTTCGAGAGTATTCATAATTTTGAAACAATAATACCTTTAAATATGTAAGTTATATATAATCATAGAGTGGAATATCACACGACAAGGGAATAGATTAATTGCACAATATTTCAAAATGTTTTTAACTGAAAATAAATACATATGGTTGTACCTGGTTATCGCGTTATATCTTGCGTTAAGTAAATTTTATTTTACATTATAATCAAACTTATTTTTATTCCTAAATATTTAAAAACAATCATTTAATTGGCGCATTGAGTAAATCTTACTAAATATTTTAAACTGTTATTTTTAAAAAAAACATTCTTTTATGTCATAAATGTAAGGTGCAATTAATTTCAAAAAACAAATACGTATGAATTAGAAGTTCTAATGTTTCGACCCAACTTATATTATTACACAAAATGAAAGAACTATGTATATTGTATACCACACCTCTTTTTTCTGTTATAAATGTGATTATAATAAAAGTTAATTTTAATGTTTTACGTGACAATACCCGATAGAATGTTTATCTTGAAAATATACGCGGTGTAATTCTATTAGAGAGGATTACGCTATTAGCTACACTCGCTTTACTAAATGTTCAATATGTCACAAGCTGTACAGTTATTGTAATTAGAAAAAACTTAAATATTTAATATTCATGTACGCCAAATATTTCTAGTATACGATAAAAAATATTTTTATAAAAATTATAAAAATTCGAATTAAATTGGTTAGAATCAGAATTATTTTTATATTGACACTATATTTACCATATCGAGTTCAATCGGAAAATTTGATCTGTGATATATCATTAGTATATAACTTAATAGCACATACTGTATATTAATTGAAGCTAATTATATGTTCAGTAATTTGGGTTAAAAAAATTAAATCGTGTGTTGATATCCTACTATTGTTGGATTTTAGCTTAAAGAAATCACTTATTAAAGCTACTGCTATTCTACTATTATATAATATATTAGCACATTAAGTTATATAAAACATATCAAATTTACTCCAACATTCATCTTCAAAAAGTTACCCATATCGTAAAAGATATATTTCCGTGAGACCTAGAATTATAAATGTCTTTAACTGAAGACAGAACTTTCTACGTAAAACTGAATATGATTATTTTTATCAGGCATAACATTACAATGGCTAACCCAGGGGATACATTCAACACGTATATCAATGAGTTTCCAAAGTTAAAGTCTTATATCTAGCTAATTGGACTTCTTTCGATACCTAAATATTTCCAACGTCGTTCAAAGTATCATCCACCAATGGACTATATGCATGTAATATGGTATAATACAATCTGCATTTAAACAATGCTTTTCTTTACTCATAAATTTGAGATCATGATTTCACAAAAAACTAATGCAGATTTGGATTTTTTAATAGTATTTTTAAATTATAAATGCATTTTTGGTAGATGTTATTTTACACATCTAATATTTTATAATTTTCTGTGAATAAAAGGGAAAGACTGGAGATCCCAAATCTTCAGTGTAATCTTACAAAGCTTTATATATGAGCAGTCATAACACAGAACCGGAGCTGTGTTTGTATAAGAGGCAATTTATGATTACTTGGTTTCAGTTGTTAATCTTCTTGCTTCCCAATTTTTTAATTTCAGATATTTTTTTAAGAAGAAGTTTTATATCTGTAAATGTACATATTATATTATTTAAAATAATTATTAAAAATAATCAGAATATAACATCTAATTCCAGGAATCAGAATCAACATTGATTTTGTTTTTATATTACAAGATTTCTTTTCGTTATTACAATAATTAGTATAAGTTAGACATATTAAAATAAAAAAATATGCATATAAATATAGAACGCAGGTTTTATTACATGCTTTGTATATTCCTAAATTTACAAGTACACATTGTATTTTTAGTTGTTCCAATAAATGTTGAAACACGAATTGCAACATTGAAATACATTTTATTTTTATAATGTTAATGACAGAGAGTGTATATTGTTAAGTAATATTTAATTGAAGGCTTTAATATTGTAGATTAGATTTAAAAGATAATTAGACACGGACCCAGTTTTTGGAGAGTGGTGTACAATAAAAAAAAAATCAAAAACTAACTACTGTTATGAGTCTTTGTACACTAACACATACAATGCTTTAGAAAATGACATCTATCAGCAGGTACTATATAATATTTACGCTCCCAGAGAAAGACATTTTAGGTTTTACCATTTTTATAAATAGATCAGCTGTAAAAAAAAAAAAAGAATATACATAACAGTCATATCGTCATTTATTTTGTGTGAATATTTGGCAAATCGAATAGCTTAAATCTGTTAAAAATACGTTCATTTAAAATTTTAGAAAACTATTAGTTTTCAAAAATACTAATATAAATTATTCATCGATGCGTGATGACTTTTGTGGCTGTAATGAAAACAAATTAAACGCATTGATTGTATATATTTGCAAACTGTTTATAAGTATTAAAATTATCAAGTGTGTAATTTAAAATAATATATATATATATATATATATATATATATATATATATATATATATATATATATATATCTGAGCTCTACATTTGTTTACAAAGAGAAATATAGATGATGATAATTCTTCTAAAACAAATAGGTTACTTCAAAACATTATCTCGTATCTATCAAATTATCTATGTGTGTACCTATCTCAACCTGTCTTTGATTTGGGTATTCGATCTTTACGATTTAACTGTTTCCATATTGTTAAAAACGTTGAGTAATTATTTTATCCAAATTGTTCCTGAATATTGAGGAATTGACTAAGTTTTATGGAAGAAGATATTTAACATCATTTTTCAATGAGGTCATGAAATATTTATTATGGGTACATTTGACATTCTTTGAAAATACTTTTATTTAAGTGAGTGCCTAAAGATAATTATATACAATTAAACAACTGTGTTACCAATTATTTGCACTAGATTTCAAATCCGATTAAAATAACACAGATTATACGAGTGCTTAATGTTCAGCGATTTTGCGACTTTTCACCTAATTGGAGATAAACTGTCACAATGTTAGGATATGAGGTACTGAAAACCCACGTTTAATTGTGAAGTATGAGAGGGGGTGTCCCAAAGTGACGTTTATTTTTGTGTTATGAACAAACGGCAAAGTTTTACTACCCGCACACATGTTGATGAAATGGCTTAAGCTTCGGGTGGAGGAAATGTATTTCAACAGGATAGCCCCGCATATTTCCATCTGAAAGTTGGACGGTACATTAATGACCTAAATCTCCTCAGAAGGCGATGGAACAGCGGATGAGGATTCACCGACGTTAAATTTCATGTTCGCCAGATTTAACGCCATGCGATTACTTGTGAATTCATGAATGACGTAGTTTACCCTTACTACAAGGAAACACTTGTTTAAATATATGTAAGAGTAGAACTCATTAACTTGAATAACTGTAATCTGTATTCAGAATTAAATCTCTAAAATTCATAGTTTGGGAAATGAAAATATTACTACATGACAACCGTGTAAACGCATTCTACGGAACCACCCAAACAAAATTTAACGTAACGAAACCGCTTTATATTAATTATTAAAACAACATATAACAGAATGAAAATAAATCAACAGTTTAATTATTAAATTAAAATCAAGTGGTCCTTATAGATAACTGATTTACAGTTTCCATCTATAATTGAAAGGTAAAACTCTCTCTCCCTACTAAACATTAAACATTATACTTATGTGTGACCTTAAATATTTTTTTTATATAGTCGTTTGAAATATATATACACCTTAATGTTTGTGATGCATTTTGTTGTTAAAATTATATTCGATTTCATGTTCGACAATTTGATTTATAAAGAAATTTATTCGCAAACGCCTGAATAGCACTTTTTTTATAGTTGCTTATAAACACAGAAAAGATTTAGATGGTTTATCCCGAATTTAATATATTTTACATTATATTTCGTAAGATAGAAAAAAAATCAAACTTAAGTTCAATGAAAAGTTACGATTACTTAATCAAACGCGTTTCAATAATTTATTTATATATTTTGTAATGTTAACACAAATAGTAATTAATTGTACTGCGTGTTAGTTACAACATTTGGTTTCGTATTAATTCATGTCACTAAATACTTTTAATATTTTCCATTTTGATTAATTATAATATCTTTAATGTAAATTAATATAATATTTTAAGTGGATAAATATATAAACATCAAAATAACAGTTCCATATTTCCAACTCTTATAAATATCAAAAATAAACAAATCAGTATAAACATATATTATTCAGTTCAATTAAAGAATATTGATACAAATTCCTTTGAGTTTTGATTAAGTTGCGATTACTTAATGGAAGTGGATTGGTGCGTAAATATCTAACGATCCGAAACATGTATATTCAAGTAGTTTCTATAATGTGGAAAGTTTTGTAACAAACTCTGTAGAGTAAGATAAAAAAACTCAAATAAGGGGTAACTTTAATAAAAATTACTAAAGTAAAAAAATATATATGTTAATCATTCTGTTTGTATCAACTTAACAATGATACTGGACTTTTTTTTCAAACGGATATAAAAAATTACTTTTCTGGGGGTATTTACATTTTACCTCATTTTGTGGGGTTAAAGTTTGTGTTACCATTCAGAGAAAACTAATTATTCCTGTTCTATTCAATTAAGTAAGCCATATTGTTCTGTTCTATTCCAGGAGGGGAATGAAATAACCAAATTGTGCTATAATATCTACTTTTTAATGTTAATCTTGTTAATTAGATAAGTGTATAAAATCAAGTAATTAATATTGTTGTATATTTAATCATAATTTCAACCGAGTGTTTGTAGTTTTACACAAAATCCATTACAAATGTTTGGGCAACAATATATATTTACAATAGTTAACTCTGTGTTCTTTCACTCTCCAACGAAATACCTAGTTATTTTCCCTTATTGCTTAGAATTCAATTTATAGCACTCACAAAATTGATTATTATACCTACTTTTTGTCACACGGATGCCACTTATGAAATTGTTTTAGGCAGAGAATTATTAATTTGTTACCTAAAGAATCTATTTTTTTTTATTAATCGGAGTGAAAAGTGTTTTCATACAAGAACTTAGCTTCGACTCCTCCTTACCTTCTCGAATCTTTGTAGGAATTCCCAAAACAGAATATATATTTCAGTTAGGTATGAAATATGTAAATTACAAACGAGAAGGGTTGAGCCCGATAAACCGCAACACAGTATATCGTCATTTTATATACTATCAATTAACCTTAATTTAATCACTGTTTAAACTGTGACGATTTCATCTATTACACAATCAGATCACATTGAAGAGCCACAACAGTCATACAATGGTCATTTACACCTGATTCGATCAAACAACTCTCATACTTTATGTATGCATAACTTCTAGGATATATTAAATTTGCTACAGTACGTCAACTAATCCAAATATTTAATTGCCTTACCTTATATATATTATATCGCGATTTCGGTCATTCAATCATCATCAGGACATTAGAAAACATTAAACAATCAACCCGGGAAGGAACACAGTTGTACCTCAGTATCGCCCGAGCGGTCAGACATAACATTGAGGCGTATTACTTTTATAAATGTTTAATGTTTTCTAATTTTCAGAATGATGGTCGAATGACAGAAATCGCGATAGAATATATATATATATATATATATATATATATATATAAGGCAGTTTGGATTAGTTGACGTACTGTAGCAAATTTAATAATTCACTAATCCGTGAGCTAAAAAATGTAATCTAGGCAATACATCATCTTTACATGAAATCGTGTCGGCTGATCTCTGGTTAGATTCTTGATCGGTGAAGTTACCCAGTCACTTGTCATTGCAATTCGATAGTTCTCAACATAGCGGGATTATTTAAAAAAAAAGTTTTTATTTATGTTTCCGCTTTGAATCAGATACATATCAGTTACATGTTTTATGAATATTACTAATAATATTCAATATTAAAAGCATGTAGTAGGAATAGTGATAAGATAAATAAATTAGTACAGTAAGTAAGGTAATATTTGTTTAAAACAAAACATAATATATTGTAAAGTTACAGTTTATACTTGTGGAAGTAATATGGTGAGATTGATTAAATATTACACCTACAGCTAGGTATCTAATATTTATTAATCGATATTTTATTAAATTTTGAAATTATGTAAATGCTAGATCGTTTTCATCAATCCACAGCTCACTCTGAATGATAACTTCTGATATTCTATATATTGATGACAATTTAATTACAAATAAAACCAAATTTCTTCTTAAGTTTATTATATTACGTTAAATAATTATAAAATTAACTCACATTTTTAAACAATTACCTTCAATCGCAATAACTTTAAAAAATTAAGTGTTATTTGACTCCTTTCAAAAATAACAGGTACTAATTTTGATGAATAAAACTAATCCTATAAATAACTTACAGAAAAAATCTAACCAAATTTAAACATTACAGTTAAAATAAACTCTAAATTTGAAATCAATAAAATATAAAAAACCATGTTTACAAAATTGTTGTTATTAACGGTAATTTTTCCAAGGCCAGCTATATTAGTAATCTTTTTGGGGGTTGAGGTGACAAAATCAGCTTCTTGACGATGAAGGATTACTTTACTGTTTCGTAACCACAAAAACTTAAAGCACTTTTCCATCCTCACGTTACGTGGGTTAAAGAGACGCAAACGTCTATTGTTCTAGATATGGTGTCCAGTGCTTTTACTCTATTTCCCATTCCCACCATCAGGTTTTTCTTACTTCATTGCTACCACAAATCCTTCAAACTTCTGTGTTATCTCACAGAGGTTCAAAAACGTTTGTCAAAGATTGGAACATTTCCACTGAATTTTTCAATCATTTTCTAGGTTCTTTAGTGGTTTGTTTAGATTCTTACCTCATTTATCGAATGAACACAAGCAGATCTTGGATATTTATTCTACCCTTAGAAACTCTTTTCAAACATTCAAACTTGGTCTTCGCATTTTGAAGAAACCTTCACAACTCCAATTTTATTTTTCATTATGCTGTTAATCTATATCTCCACGTGTCATTTATACTCGACCGCTGTGATAAGATAATTTTGACTCAGTTCATTCAATTGTGCTATGAAGTCGTACTTATGTGTCGTACTTTCTCACTTACCACTCATTTTTAATAAAGGTAAACGGTAACAAATGGTAGTAGAATTAAAATTTAAACACTGAAAAATGAAAGATAATTTACAATTACTTTTTTTTTTAATGAAGGATAATAATTTATATAGTTGGCAAACAAAACTTGAGTTACTATGTAACAACTGGTATCAGTTACTCTGACTTAAAACTGACATTTTGTTTGCAATTATATTTTTGGCCATGTGGAAAAAACCTATCCAATAATTATCATAATTTTTCACTTATTTTTAAACCATAGTCAAAACTGAACATTCACTGAAAAAAGTTTTAACATAAAACAATAATTTTATTCTGAACCATATATTCACACACAACAATCACACCCATGTTTCATATGTAGTTTGATTACATGAAAGTATATCACAACAATATATAAGTATTTATAATCTAACGTGAAATTAACAGATTTAATTATAAAAATTGCAATTAACTTTATAGATTTATATTACATTCTATCATAAACAAAATTACTATACAAAACCTAATCATTATTCAATAATTAGGTTTTTAATCATATGGTTTAACAGTATTAGGAATTAATTATAAATTTATATTTTCACATATTCATAATTAAAAATACGACTATAATAGGTAACAACTCCAGATTAGTTTCAAGTTGTAATATTCAAAAAACTAAACTATAATACAACTATTTATAATTTAATAGAAAATCTGTATCCAATTATAAAATTGTGTTCCAATACATTGTGGAAGACATTATACTAAGTAGTGTAAGAAATGATTTATTTCTCTATCCTATTAATATCTTCGAACTTTAAACTGTCTTAATTAAATTGCGAAATTATCAAAATTAATTGTTTTCCTTTTTTAAATATATTGTTATGAGCCATATGCTATTTATGAGTTATAATGATGAGTGCGTGTGTGCGTGTGTGTGTTTGTATGTGTGTGAAAGTGAGTGATTGTAATCAATTTACGATCAGTGTTAGTGATAATAATTTTATCATTAGTTATTGTTGTACTCGATTAACCTTGCAATGTTTTTTTTTTTTTTTTTTTTTTTTAAATTCATAAGTTTTTTTTTAACTCACCTTAACCGAATAAACCGCCTAACTATCGTCGGAATGTTACGATTTTTTATTTAGTTTGTAATGAAGTACGGAAAATAGTTTGAACACTTGTGTCTAATATTATTGAACTGCAATTACGGGATATTAGGAGCCCTAACCTAACAAACAACTCTCTAAAACTGTGCCACGGTTTAATCTATTATGGAAGAAATTAAAAACGTAGACGAGTGTAACCAAATGATATAACTTTCAAGTGTTACATTATTGGTTACACTATTCATTTTTAATATATCTATATTCTAAATGAAGACAATAATACATCAGTCCCATCATATTGAAAAATAAATTAACAATAATTTCTAGAAACTTATTTCAAAAAATTTCTGACGGGAAAATAAATGAACTCTACATCAAATTGGATTCAGAAGTATCTTATTAACACTGGTGGTACTGAGCTCAAAATAAGTATATTAACTCCCCTTCACTCAAGATTTGGTTTAAAAATTTAGTTTTTATTATTTTTTTTACATCTAAAGTTGACACTTTATATCATGTTCCATATATTTCTCGGAACATAGTGTATTTGTTTTCATTTTTATGATAACTGTGTAAAATATCTTTCCGTTCATATAATTTAAAATGTGGAGAAAGAATTGTAGACTAAAACGTTGCAAAGTATATAATAATTTTATGGTATTTTATATGAATTTACAACTTGGTGAATATTACATAATATTTAGTAATTATATTAAAATTTGGACGTATTTTTAACCTAACGGTTATATTTTAGTCAATTTTAAATAATACGTTTTTCCTATGTTTATGTTTTAATATCAATTATTTAAATACAATAACTTCATACATTTTAATTAAAACCATCTGTGCTCCTGCAGCATCTCCTGTGTCCTTTATGTACAGATGATGGATTATTTAGCAGAATCGATAATAATTTGACGAAATATGTACAAAATTAGTGTTTTCGTTCATATTTGTCACGTGATATACTTGTGTCAGGTTCCACTTTCAAAAACTATAGAAAAGAATTTGTAATAAAATTTAAAAAATTTGAGAATACTAACTATTCCTCTCATAAACAGGTTTCAATAAACATTTAGGTAAATTAATCATAATATGTAAATAAAACATTGTTTACACAATTATTTAAGTAGACAATGTTGTCGTTACATTAGAATTGGTTTATACTTACATCGATTACTCTGAACATGTATAGAATTGCACATTTTCCATTAGTCGTTCATATATTTGAAGATTTCATACTCATGATAAAACAGCAAGTTAGCATTGTATATTTTGTTTATAAAGAAACAATAGTTTTTCTAAGATTACCGTTTTACGTCGAGGATTAGCAAACAATTACTTATTTTGGAATTATTAAATTCATAAGTTCAATGTTAATTTTGCTTTATCAAGTACATTACTTGTTTTCTATATATGATTTCATTTTAGAGTAATAATTGTAATATTTTGTAATCATAAACCATTGGTGCATTTTCTGCCAAAACTTGATAAATTGTAAATTTATAGAAGAAAATTTGAAAAGGTTTACCATAATAAGAGCGCCTAAAGTAAAATTAACTTAATACATAATTTCATTTAAAAAACATAATATATGACACACGTAATTTAAGAAACAAGAATACCAACTGTATCAACTTATATAAATAAAGTATACAATATAATATAATATGTAAATTAAAGCATGATGTATATTACTGTATAAATTTTCTTAATATGACCCCAACTCCGTGCGTACCTTGTAGTAGTAACCAGAACAAAAGCGTCATTAGAGGATATTTAAAAAAAAAACTACAATGTTTTTTCAGTCAACAATTTAAAGAGAGGATATTCTATACAAATAGCGACATTATTCTCTGCACCTTATACATAAATCTCTATATAGCTTCACAACTCAAATCCATGGCTTCAATTTTATAAAATAATTTTAATTAAAAAAGATAAAAACAAATTTTACTAATATTTATAATTGCATATTATATTTTATCTTTAAATACAATTCCTTCAATTGAATAATCTTTTTACAAATATTTTTGGCAAATAATATTCATTGTTTCTCAATATGTCTAAGTATTGATTTAATTAAACCAACCTTTTAAAAAAGTATGCAATTTATCTGTTTAATAACTAAATAAAGAAAAACGTTTCAAACGACGTTTTTAACTTTAAAAACAAAAATATGATCTCTTGTTTCTAATCAATATCTACATTACGGGTAAAGTAACTATTCCATTATATGTAATTATTTCAGTACTAGTTGCTATAACAAAAAAAAATATCGCCGATGTATATATTTTATTTATTAATCTAATAGGACGTCATGTACGGCACACATTCTTGCATTTCCATTTAATTAGTGACATGAAAAAAATGTCAAACGTTTGCTGAACTCTAAAACTTGTATCTTTGTTAATTAAATTTGAAATGAAATATATTTTTTTCAATACAATATTTGACAAAGAACCATTTCAATATTCTTTCAAACATGATACTCGTGTAGGTAACGAATATGAAACGAATGATTACAAATAAAACAAACACACATTCTTTAGTTTCTACAATTTATTGGTCTAGCCGACCTTGGGTTTCGCCAGTTACGGCATTGACAAGACCTATACAAAAACCATAAAATTGTAGAATTTAACAAAAGAATTTGTGTGTGTTTTATTTGTATACGACGGAATTCTATCAAGTAATGTCGGTCATCAGTAGGCCTACAAACAATAAACCAATTATTTCTCTTCAATTGCGTTGTAAGAAAAGCAACGTAGTCTTGATTACATTTTCAAAAATCGTTTTTAGTTTCTGTTTTTTCTTAAAACCCTACTGGAGTTCAAATATTATTTGATATTATTTGTAGTCGATTGACGAAGAGCGCACGCAAGGCAGACTGAATAAGAAAAAACTCTGTTTAATATAGATAGTTCAGTTTTTTTAAATGTTAGTTCTAACTTACTTTTATAAGAAAACAGTTTCACCGGTACGTCACAGAGAAAAAAAAATGTTTCAGAGCAGTATTTGTATTTAAGCATCTTAATGATATTCTGAACCTTCACAAGATGAAACAAATAGACTATGAGTATTCATAGTCACTATTCACGAAGTAATATACAGTTCTTGGAGAAGGGTAAGTTCTGACTTTACATGTGTTCTTAAACCATTTAATTTAATACAAAATTTATTACGTAATGATCTCAGAACAAGCCAACTTTAAGTAAAATAATATGAGAAATACATATTTAAAACGACATTATAAAAGGTAGATCTAAATCTTTTGTTATCTTTTGGGGAAAAAAGTTGACCTTTCTCACTATGCAACTCGCCTTATAAACAGTAAACCATTTCACATATAGAAAACTAAACTATTGTTTATATATTTTTAAAAACTACAAATTTACAATAATATAAACCATAAAAATAGTTTATTTTGATAAGGAATAAAATAAAAAGGAGCAAGTAATCTTGTACATCTACAAGTAGCTGTTTTAAATTAACATACCGTCGAACTTACTTTAACTACTTTTTTTTCTAAGTTGTTAATAATAATTATTGGTTGATTCTTTATTTTCTATTTTAATCCCTGTTAGTTCGATATCCTAAGATTCACATTAATCGAATCTCTTTTGTTTAAATATATATATAAGTTACGTCTCGTGTTGAGACGTTTGGATTTTTAAAAACAAATATTTTTCTTGTATTTATTTAATAAAGATCCAATTTATTTATTACAAACAATCTATTATACTTGTAAACTATTTATAACAAATATACGTAAACACTAGTATACATGTAGATGTTTACGGAGAGAGTTTCTAACTACTACTAAAGAATAATGGCTTTCAGCCTCTACACCTAAAGAATGCTTACTCAGCTGATTTACAGTGAACGTTATCATTATTTCACAAAAGAATGCTTACTCAGCTGACTTACAGTGAACGTTATCATTAGTTTACATAAGCTATACATTATTTGTGGATATAACTCCTCCATCCCTAAATAGAACTTCGGGGATGTGCCAAGATCTCTGCTGTGGCTGAGGTGTTGGCTGACTCGAAGTCAAATTCGGTTTCTTGGTGTACCTGTATGCTGCGTATAACATAACAGTAATTACAATGCAATACAGTATTATTGTCCATACACTAAAGTCTGTAGTTAATTCTACCGTTTTGTTCACCTTTGAAATTGTATTTAAATTTATATGGTTTAAGTCCAGTTTATGCAAGTTGATGGAAATATCAGGCTGCTGATCTACCTGTAACACAAAGTCTGTAGCATCTAGTATTCTAGGATGCCCTACATTAGTATTAGAAGAATGCAAGAGTATTTGATTATTGTATTCAACAATATCGTTATTGTCATTAATATTTAATAAAAAGATTCCATTTAAAGATATTTCGTTAGTTTCTTTAGCACTTATAACTTTTAAAACTTCTTTCTCAGGAAAGATTATGAGATATTGTTCAATTTCTGGTATCCAGTTAATAATGTTTTTACTTATTTCCAAGTTCACATATTTACATTTATTAGGGGTTCCAAAGTTTATTATCGAATTTTCACACAAAAGTTCATGATGAGTAATTTGGGAAAACGAGCATATTTGGGCATTGTGGATCTTGCTATTACATTTATCTTTTAAACCTAACATTACAATTTTATTAGACACAGTTTTATGAACTAAAACATATCTTGCTCTAGGTATAACAGTTACATAATTTGATTCATATAATGTAGGTACGGAAGTCAGTTTATACAAGGTATAATCAATTGGTTCCACAATGGGTAAATTAATAAAATATACAATTTCCTTAGAATTAATATTACAATGAACTTCTAGTAGGTTTTCAATTTCCCAAATATTATTTAAACTAGGTTCAATAGGTAATTTACCTTTATAATGATTCTTAATTTTGCTTATTTCTTCAAACAGTTCTTGTGCAGATATTACACTTGGATGTAGCGTTCCTAATTTACAAAAAGTTAGAGAATTCTCTATATCTTGCACCAGCTGTAACATTATATTATATACAATATTCAGCTGATTCAGTATATTTCTAAATTGCTCAACTTCAAATTGTTCATTGATTCTTTGGTATACAACTAACATTTTATATTTTAATTCTTGAAAGTTTTCTTCAATGACATTTATTGTTTTATTGAATTCATCAATTATATTTACATTAATTGAATATTGATTATTTAATTGATCTAATACATTACTTTGGTTATTCTTTAAATCGGTTAATATTTTTTCATATTTTTCACCATCATTTGCATCTAGATTACCTGTGATTATTTTTACAATTGATCCTAAACCATTTAAAATGCCTCTTTTACTTCTGATATCTTTTATCATAATTATTTCTAATTTTTCTTCTATAACACTCTTTGTATGATTAATATACTTAAAGTAATTGAACATGTCCCTTATTTTATCCTTCTTATCTGATACTTCCCTATTATACATGTTCACCCTACAAGTTTCACAGTTTTCATTAAAATAGTTTAACACATGATCATAGTATTCTCTTATATTATAAAGTTGGGATATAAATTTTTCAAGGTTAAAATTGTGTACAAAGGTATGGTAGGATGTTTGGAGTTTAGCAATGCAAAGGTCTATTGGTATCACTCCCACATTTTTAGAGATGTCTTTGATTTCTACTGCGGTTGCTGAGAACAGCGAGATGGACCTGGAACACACGTAAAAGGTTTGGGATGAGAATCTTTCTTCTTTTTCCTGGGCCTCTTAATATTTGACAAATGTATTTTTCCTTTTGTGTTAAAATGTCTGGTTTTTATGTCGGCTGTTTTCTTTTCCGGGTTGATGGATATAATTTCCTCTCTATTATATTTATTTTTGGTCTTACCCGGTTTTTGGACGGTTTTTACATAGACTTCTTTTGGAATTTCCGGAAGCGGTTCCTTGTTTACGTTTCTTTTTTTTTGAATTCTTTCTTTAAGTTTAAGGCTTATCTCTCTTATGTTTTCGTATAATTTCTTCGTTTATTTCCTTATGAGAATTTACATAGTCGTTCATAATTTAGTTTTCTGGATTTACATCAAAAATCGAATTTGAATTACCGTGCCCATATAGTATCTCAAAGGGTGTTAGTTTTGTGACAGAATGTATGGTATTATTATAAGCTATCACGGCGTATTTCATTTTCTTTGTAATTGTGTCATTTTTAAATTCCGGTTGATTGTTTAATAGTCTGATGTGCTCGACTAATGTGGAGTGAACACGTTCACAAATTCCATTAGATTGGGGGTGTTGAGTACTTATAAAATGAATTTTGATTTTATGCAACTCCATAAGTTCCTTAATCACTTTATTATTAAATTCTGTACCGTTGTCAGAGATGATAACGTCTGGTACGCCATGTTCTACGAAGTAGTCTATCAGCTTGTCACTTATCTCTGTAGCATGCTGACTAGCTATTCTATACAGCTGCACGTGTTTAGAGAACGTATCTACTACGGTTACAAACTTTGCTTTATCGAATGTCACCGTGTCTATTGCTATTATCTCTAAGGGTCTAGAAGCTGTGGGTGTAAGAGATAGTTCTGTTTTTATTGGAACTCTTTCATATTTAGTTTGTAAACATATTTCACAATTGTTAATAAATTCTTGAACACTATTCCTAATATTTGGCCAATAATATTTTCTTTTGATTTGATTATATGTTTCGGTAATACCTCTGTGATTGGTTTTACCGACATGATAGTTACTTACAATTTCTTCAGTTTCCTCAGGATTGGTTATATCTAATAATTTTTCATTACATTTGAGTAAATTTAGTTGCGAACTCTTAAAGTTTTTCATTACGCATGCTGTGAATCTTTCATAAAAATCATTTTCAAAATATAGATTATATTTAACGTTAGGTACGAGATATTCCTTTACAAAGTTTATTAAATCTTCTTCAAAATTGTTTTCTGATATCTCTACAATAAATCTAATTTTTGTTAATCCGAATAGTTTTTGAATTTTTACTTTTCCTGGCTTTTGTTTAACTAGGGAAAGTATAATTTGATTTTTTCCGAAGTTCACGGGTTCGTCTGATATTGGAATTTCTATTTGTGTGTTTCCTTTATAATTAGAATGAATGGTCTGGTCCGTGTCTTCTTCTTCGTCCAGGTTCACTACCATTGATTCTACGTCATCAAGTTCTGGGAAATATGATCCTATTAGTTCGTTACTTGGTCTTTCTAAATCCGGGTCAATTTCTTCAACATTAGTCATTTTCTTCTGGGTTACATTTAATTGAATTCTGGAAAGTGCGTCTGCATTTTGGTTGGTTTTTCCTTTCTTATATTTAATTTCGTAGTCAAATTCTTCTAACTTTAAACGCCATCTTAATAATTTGGAGTTGGGCTCTTTTACTGAAAATAACCATTGTAAGGGTTTGTGGTCAGTATAGATTTTGAACTTTCTTCCGAACAGGTAGGGTCTAAAATATTTTGTTGCCCAAACAATTGCTAGTAATTCTTTCTCTATTGCTGAATAATTAGTTTCGCTTTTGTTTAAAGTTCTACTAGAATAGGCTATTGGTAAATCTGCTCCCTTTACATTTTGACTCAAAATTGCTCCAATTGCAAAATTACTTGCATCGGTTGTTAAGGTAAACTCTTTCTCAAAATCTGGATATTGTAAAATGGGTTCATTGCACAACATATTTTTGCATCTTTCAAAACATTCAATGTATTCCGGCTTATTTATATCAATTTTTACATCCTTTTTTAAACAATTAGTAAATGGTTTTGTAACTTTTGCAAAATCTTTAATGAATTTTCTATAATAACCTATTAGTCCTAAAAATCCTTTAATTTCTTTGGTGGTTTTTGGTATAGGATAGTTTTTAATAATTTTGATTTTTTCAGGGTTAGGTTTAACTCCTTCTGGTGTTACTTTGTGTCCTAAGTAAGCTACCTCTTTTCTCAGAAACTCGGTCTTGTCTAATTGTACTTTAAAGTTAGACTGTCTTAGTCTTTCAAAAACTTCACGTAAACGGTTTAAATGTTCTTGCAAACCAGTTGAATATATTATGATATCGTCCAAATAAATGGCACAGATTTCATTTTGAATCCCACGTAGGATATTGTTCATAACTCGTTGGAATGTTGGAGGCGAATTCTTAAGTCCGAATGGCATTCTCAAAAATTCGTAATGGCCTGTTTCAGTTGAAAAAGCTGTCTTCTCCACGCTATCTTTGTCCATTTCTACCTGATGGAAACCAGATGCTAGATCTAAGGTCGTGAAGTACTGAGATCGGCCCAATTTGTCCAAAATATCCGTAATATTTGGTAGCGGGAATCTATCATCGATTGTCTTCGCATAAAGACCTCTAAAATCTACCACTAGTCTAAATTTCTGTTTCCCTGAGGCATCAGCTTTTTTTGGTACAATCCAAATGGGGCTATTCCAAGGTGATTTAGAATGTCTAATTATTTTCTGTTTAAGCATGTCTTGAATTTGATTGTTTACTTCTTTTTTATAGAATTCTGGGTATCTGTAACTTCTATTATAAACTGGGATTTCATCTGTTGTCCTTATTATGTGTTTTACTTGGTTGGTAAAAGTTAAATTATTTTCTTCAACATGAAATATATCCGCGTATTCTTTAATTAATTTCATTATTTCGTCCTTTTCTTCAATATTCATATGATCTGTCCTAATTTTATTCAGGTCTAATTTCTTGTTTTTGCAATTTATTGAGTTAAAATTAATTTCTTTATTTTTTAAGTTAACATGATTTTTATTTCGGGTGTCCACAATTTCGAAATTATCTAATGATTCAATTTCCAATGGTTTTGGTGTTATTTCTATTTTATTTAGAGAATTATTAATAATTGGGCAAAGTGTTTCATTATTTTGTATAGTCACAACACATTGTGGAATTTCTAGTCCTTTACAATAAGTATACGGAATTACTCCTTGACCGTCACACATATTTTTTATTTTTTATTTCACTATCTGTTTACTTCTTGCTTGAATTACATAAGATTGTAGGTTTTTATTTTTAATAGTATTAGATTTGTTTTTTTGTTGCTCAGGTTCTTCCGTGTTAAGATAGAGTATAGGAAACTTCCTATCTGTTTTATCTTTAATTGGTAGAGTGATAGTGTTCTTAGTAAAGTCAAAGCTTAGTTTTAACTCTTTCATGTTATCAATTCCTAAGAGTAAGTCGAATTGTTCATGAAAATTAAACAAATAGAATTTAGCGTCTTTCTTGCCTAATAATGGTAATTCACAACTATATTTTTCTCTTGAAGTACCATGTGCTGTAGTTATTTCAAAAGGTTCTGATTTTATTGCGTTTTTATACATCTGAAATGCTAGATTTTTTTTAATAAATGATTTAGTACTTCCCGTGTCCATCAAGATTTTTAAGTTTGTTTCGGGGTCATGAATGTATGGCAATTCATTGCTGTCATTATGAATATTCATTATGTTAAATTTATTCCTAGGCTTGCTGCTCCTAAAAAATAATCATCGTTTGGTTCGTCTTCGTTTAAATTCAACATTTCAAACTATTCTTGAAATATTTCGGGATTTTCAGAATTTTCATTATAATTTTGCTCTGTTTGTCCTAAATCTTGTTCAAAGTCTTGTGATAAGTCACACATTTCTTCAGCGGGTTTTCCGGTTATTTGGTACATTTTTGTGTTCCTAATGGTGTTATCTGTCTGTCTTGTCGAAATACTCATTGGTGTAGGTTTGTATTGTTTTTGATTTTGATTGAAATTTGTATTGGTCCTTTGCTGTTGATTTGTGTTAAATGGTTGTCTTAGTTGAGATTGATGATACGGTTTGTTAAAATAAGGGTTTTGGGTATTTTGGTATTGGTTATTTTGGTAAGGTAATTGTTTAGGTTGGAAAGTTTTCTGTTGAACGGGTCTTAGCATTTGAACGGGTTTGTTTAGAGCAGGTCTGTTATTCTGATACAATTTAGAATTTTTAAATTGAAAATCATTAGTCAACATATTTAAAGCCTCTTCTAAACTATGTGGGTTTTTTGTTCTCATTAAAGATCCTACTGGTTCATGTAATCCTCTTAAAAGTACTCTTAACGCTAGTTTTTGTACATAAACACATAACACATTAATAGAAGATGATGGTTCCTTATTAGTGAAGTAAGCGATTTGTAAGTTTAAAAGCTTTTGAATTCTTTCATAGAACTTAAATGGGATTCATTTACTTCTTGTTTTAGTTCGGACATTTCAAGATTTAGAGTAAAACAATCTCTTTTGTCTGAATAGGTGGTCAACAATGTCTTTCTAACGTCTACCCATGAATACGAGTTAGAACTTGCAATAACTTCTAAAGCCTGTCCCTTAATTTTACTTAATATAGATGAAAAAAGATATTCATTTTGAAAATCTTCGGGATATGATCCTACATAAAATTTAGTTACTATTTTGTCACACATTGACACAAATCTAGCGAGCATAGTTGGTTCTCCATTATACTCGGGAATCATTTCTAAATATTCTTTCTTTAAAGTTGGGGTCGTCATGTTTGTAAGTTATACTTAACTAAACTAAAATAATAATGCTTAGATATAATTAAAGTTTTTTAAATAAATAATTAATACAGTATAGTATAATATATTGAAATATATTTTTTTTTGTTGTTTAAAATCTTTCAATTATTGATAAATAATATTGTTGCATGAAAAATGCTTTGTTTCTTTTCTACTCACAAGATCCACAAATATATGCTCATATTAGGGTCCGGATAGTTGATTTTTGGAGTTTTGAAGCGACGTTGCTCCTCTTGTTCGTTGCGGTGTTGGTTGGCGAGATGCCCTCTTGTTGGTGAGTCCTGTTGTCTGGTATTCTTGCAAACGACAGTAATCGACGTAGTATCTTTGCAGATTCACTTCACAGTCACTTTCGAGTAATATCTTTTGATACACGCCCGATGCGTTGGTTTCGAATGTGTCTACGAAGGTGTTCGTTTCGTTAACGGTTGAAACCGAAAAATTAACTTTTATTTTCGAAACTTGTCCTACCGACTGCGCCAGTTACGTCTCGTGTTGAGACGTTTGGATTTTTAAAAACAAATATTTTTCTTGTATTTATTTAATAAAGATCCAATTTATTTATTACAAACAATCTATTATACTTGTAAACTATTTATAACAAATATACGTAAACACTAGTATACATGTAGATGTTTACGGAGAGAGTTTCTAACTACTACTAAAGAATAATGGCTTTCAGCCTCTACACCTAAAGAATGCTTACTCAGCTGATTTACAGTGAACGTTATCATTATTTCACAAAAGAATGCTTACTCAGCTGACTTACAGTGAACGTTATCATTAGTTTACATAAGCTATACATTATTTGTGGATATAACTTATATATATATATATATATATACATATTATATATATAAATATATATATATATATATATATATATATACATACATATTATATATATATATATATATATATATATATATTGTATGTCTTTTTTATATAGAAGTATTTGAATATATTATTTATTAATAAATACACGCTAACGTAACAGTGTATATATACGTGTAACTTATATACGGGGTAGTATCTGCTACGTAAATTGTATCATACTTGTTACAACACATGCCCACTCTCAGGCTTACATTTACGCGTACAAATTGCCATGTATGTATTAAGATTAGTATTATTTTACTTATAAAAATTATTCGGACATAAATTTAGTTTAATAATAAAATTATATGTTTGTTTATACACATTTTGTTAAACATTTTAAATATCAAAATTTATATTATTTTTAAGACATCTATAATTTTTTATAAAGATTTAAATAAACAGTAAAATTGCAAAGTATATTGTCAAAAGGAGAATATAAAAACCTTCTCAACCGTACTTTATACACTCTTTTACAAGAACAATGTGTAAGAGGCATCTAATGCAGTCTGATGTTTATTATTAACTATATATTAACGTTTAATGTTTTGAAATTCTCGTAACCGGTACACCCACTCATTCTGAATGCCTGGAGGATAGACGTGCATAATTCCAATTAAAACAGTCACATATTACAAAAATGTTTTTATAAGTCTCCTACACCTTCGTTGTCTTCCTAGCGTCAATGTTTGAATATAATTTATTTTGTTTTATTTTTTGAAAACAACATAAATTATGAAGTACTTTTTCCGTTCTATCGTGTAACGTTTTAAGTACGGTTGGAATTTACTTTTGAAATTCGCTAATTTTATGTAAATGGTTTTCGCTTCTTTGAATTACCTGTTGTGTTTACGATTCAAATATGTGTAGATTTTTCTTGAATTGTAAATTGTTGTCATGAATTATGATTATTAGATTATATTATTAATGAACGTACTACTGCTTTCTCATATTATTTATTTGCTTACGATGTAATATTGGTACGATTATAATATTGTGTAGTATTATTAAGTAAGATGTCTGCCTCCTCAAGTAAATGTTTACGTATGTTGGAATATTAGTCGTATTGTTACATGTCACCTATTAGAGAGTAAAATGAAATACTGGTATGGTCGGTATATTGTTTCACATTTTGTAGTACGTTTTTAGAGGTTCTACAGTTTTTCAACTGTCCTAAAGACACGTTCGCCAACATTTGGTGTGAAAGCGAACACACTGTAATTTATAATAACTTAATACCTTATCACGATTAATGAAAACCATGATAAGTTTCAGCTATTATCGCTTAAATGTAAGTGAGATAAAATTTTACAATGGAGAAATTATTGATCTGATTTTTAAATTCAAAATTTTATAAAACTACTTAAAATCTCCTGTTGTCGTAGAATTAATTTGTATAAAACCAATTTCAATATACATGCAAGTGTAAATTATATTATAAAGTAAATTCTAAAAAAACACAACATTGTCTATATTGTTTAATACATAGTATATTCTAGATATTACTTTTAATTTAAATATAAAATAACTTGTAAGTAAATGAGTAATATTCTTGCATTAGGAATATATTGTTATCTTAAGAGATAATAACAGTTATCATATTTGGTATCGTAACCGCCGTTTTTACTGCTACACCACTAGGTTGAGACTAAAACAGATATTATTAAATACTTTTTTCGTTTAAAATACAATGGCCCCTATAAATCAACCATCGGTAAACACAGTTTAGATTAAAAACGTTATATTTTCGTATGAAATGTATACAATGAGTTTAGAGAAATATGTTTTCGTTAACAAAAATCGTTAAGTATTTGTAAATAATTATTTATAGCCTATACAAAGTTCATTTTTGTGTACATTTTTCTGCTTTCCCGTGTTACGTGTTTGCGTATATTTTAATATTGGAGTGTTTTTGAAAATATCTCGGAATGTGAAGTGCCTTTTCATCTTCATCAAGTTGAATGTTTGCATACAACGCAATATTTGTATTATCTAGATATTGAGTTATATTATGTAGTATGTATTTAGCTTTGAAATGTTACATTTTTTAATACACTCATTGGAAATTAAACGTTTTCTTTCATATATCCAATATTATCGATATGCTAAACATAAGTTATTTAAACTGATGACTCCTTAGAGTTTTTCCTAATCACAAAATTGACTTAGAAATATTAGCCTACAAACACACACATAATGTATTTGATACATTAATGAAAATTAATATCGTTTGTAATAAACACATAATATGACGTTTCACCTTATGTTGTACTATTACGGACGACCATAACATAAAATTCTTTTATTTCGTAAATATAATATAATATATGTATAAAAAGTATGTGTAAAGGCTTTAAACTAGCATTTTGTAAGATTTTCAGTTCCTACGAGTTCTTTTAAACTGTACATACAGTTTAATACGATATTAAAAACAATATTAAAACTTATCTAGTACATAATTAGGTAAAACTGATTTCTTGTTACAACATTTATTAAGTGAAATCAATATTTAAGTTTTTTTATATTGTCTTTGAACAATAAATATAATCAATGGATATAGGATGTAAATTTAAATTATGTCAGATAAAAGTGAAAATAAATTATTAAAACAAATAAATTGTTTTCTGCCAAATATTTGAGGTTATTTTTCATATTTAATAGTAACACGTTCAACTAATAATATCGCTGATATCATAGTAATAGTTATTTCTAAACAAAGCTAACCTAATCAAAACCACAGCAGGTTTGTTATAAAAGAGTTTATAAAAGAGCCAATTTAAAAAAGAGCCAAAAAAATAATAATTGTTGAAGATATATCGTCAGTGTTACGCAAGAAGGGCTAATCAATCAAAACAAGATTTTTCAGTAGAACAAAATCAAACATCAAACTTCCCAAAAAAATAGTTATTTGTTTATATTTAAAAAAGCTATGGTTAGCTGAAACCTTATCTTAACATTTACTGAATTTAGTGGCGATTTAGTATTATTTTATATTTTTAATTTACTAATTTATAGTTACATTGCACACATTAAATTTTTTAACATTTCTGGTATCTTCTTCTTTCCCTTTGCCTTTGGAATTGTACTTTTTGATTCGCCAGTCTTCCTTCTTCTTTTGTTATTTCCCTCTGTGATTTGCTCTTCATTAACACTTATCTTTTTCATTTTCCTTGAATTGGGACTTTTTTCATGATGTAGGTTTTCAGAAAATGGGTGACAAGCAGTGGGAATGACTAGTTTTACATAGATCCATTAGACATTTTATTTATTCCAAGTTATTGCCAGTCTTGTATTATAAGCCTGTGGAAGACTTTTATTACTTTTAAAATTTTTAATCCTGTTGAATAATCTTTTAGGGGTGGTCTGCGCAAATATTTCAATACTTTTATCTCTTTGAATTTCCCATTATTATAATTGTATTTACAAAAATTGAATCAGTGTGTACTTTATATAACTGAACGATTTTATTTTTCTCCTTCCCACGGATTTCCCGCAAACGGTATGGTATCTTGGTGTGTTTGTTGTCAGTAGTCAATACAGTTCATTCTACAAAACGCTCATGAGTTAGATCTATGACATTGTAAGGTTTAGGAACCTTTCGGGCCACCTTGCAATAAAAAGTTGTTATTATTATTATTATTATTATTATTATTATTTAGAGTGTTATTAGTAAAGTTATTTTTACAAAAATGATTCTTCTCTAATCAAATCTAATGAAAAATATATAAATTTGCTGCGTTAAAAGGGCTAAAGTGTTCATTCGCCCTTTTAACGCTGCGATTGCATTGAAAGGTTCCTAATGTCGTTCTGTAAAAAAAGGCGAAACACCATTTCGTCTTTTTTACATTCTAAAAGTGACATTCGCCCTATTTACACATATCTATATCTTGGATTCTACAACACTTTCATATTGCTCACAACAATTTTACATAACAATTCGTTACGACGAGGAGAATTTTATGGGGCGAAACTCCCAAAAACACAAATTTGGATGATTCGCCCTTCATACATAACACGGACGCTATGTTATTAACACGTTTCAGAGGTACTAGAATATAATAACTACGGCATTTAGAGGAATAAACCAAGTAAAGTAAAGTAATTAGGTTTTATTTATTATTCCTAATGATTGTGGTTAAGGGTATATTCAAACCATTATTGTGAATATATATCACAATAGATATATCTTTTTCTTATAGAAACAAAAGAGTAGTGATTTATATTTGTCCTAATTTTTAAATGGAATACGTTCTAAAAAGAGAAAGAAATATCTCAACCTTCTTAGATATTTGGTTTTGGCAGTCTCCAACTGTAATATGTTTATGTATAGCAGAAGTACCTTCGAACCTCATTCCTTCAAATCGTTATGGTCTCTGAGAAACAAACAAAAATTTTATATAGTACTGTATGTGTTCTAACGTACAACGTACACTTTGTGCGTTTTCGTAAGACTTTTGTGACAACACAATTTTTAGAATAAAAAAAAATCTATCAAAGTTACAAAAATAGTCGTAAACAATTATTCATTATGGACCTTCAGAGTTTAAATGGGGGTTTGTATTTGATATTCAAACTTTAATAACGAAAAATTACCGAGGAAATCAAGGGTTTCAAAAGAATAACATTAGGTTTAATATGTATTCAGATATTCACAAACACATTAGGAAAATAGTCCAACATATTTCTATTTTGTCTCCATTAAAAATTATGTGATCTCAAGTTACGATTTTAGTCATAAATTATATTTGCACCCTCCCATATTTAAATTTTGAATAAAAGAATAAGACGATTTAATGTTTGGTAATTTTATAGGGTAGACTCATATTTTTTGTGTAACATATTTTCTATTAAGTTTACGTTAAATTACCTAACAATATGGTAGTTTTAGCCCTTCTCGTCAAACTTATTGAAATATGTGTAAATAAAAATAAGTAAATAATAATATATTCCAAATATGGATCTAAATACAATGGAAATTAAAGTTTCACTATTTTAATATACAAGTGAAGGTAATCAAAGAAGGGTTTTTTTTATCGTTTCTAAATCATTTTATCTTCTATTAAATATAATTCCAAGTAAACCAATTGGATATATAATATGTAACATGAATAGTTTTTTTAAAAAAATAGATTTTTATTTTTTTTTAAATTGACGTAATAATTTCTGTAGAAAAATAACTTATTGTATGGTGAATACTCGATTATTGAGTGTATGACGGGGAAAATTAATCTCTAAATATGAATTATTTTCATTAACATTATATGGGGACTCCTTTCAGCGGGTAAAAGCTTTTTACAGGTGCCTATTCCTAGGCTGCAAGAAGCAGGATCTTCAAGTTGTATAGATGTAAGGATTTTTCAAAGTGAAAGATGAGGTTCAAACAAACATTTATCACAGTAGAGCTGAACCGACGACTCTTTTTCATAAAGTCTGACTTTGTAAGACAGAGAACTATGTAGTACATGCATATTTTAAGTAGTAATAATATCAAACTGGTTGTCAAACCGCTACTTTTTAAGGTTGGACTAGTGATATTTTCTACCACTATATTTCGTGCTGCAGTTCTGGCATCAAAATTTCACATTTTAATAATTAATTATATTCCAACTTATTTACATTATATGTTAAATAAGGTCAGAAATCCTAACTTCTACGTAATAAGTCTCCAGGGTTTTAGAGAGAGAGTTGTGTATATTTATTTATCTATTTGCCATACTAATTAATCATTAATACATGTAATTGTGGGTACCTCATCAGCCGTCTGTATTGTATAACAATGGTCTCCTTTAATAAAATAATAATATTAGAGACGATTTATGAAGAAAATTCAGGGCGTGGGATTGGTGGAACGTTTAAAATTTAAAGTCACCTATTGATAATTTGATAAGTTGTACAAAAAGCCGTTCTGAATCTTCAAAAGAGGTCGTGATAAGCAACGGTTATGTAACATGTACGCAGACTGTGCAATACATGCAAACGTACAGGAAGCTGGAACGGTATAAATATAATACAACCATGTTGTGATAAGAGCTAAGAAGATATCGTTGCATTATATCAGACTGAGAGAGTAACGACCATGTTACAGTCTGCGAAAAAGATATTGTTTCGAATTCCAATTAATTTCGCCTAAACTACACTCAAGGGATTAGGTGGAAAACCCGAGAGAGACTTTATAGATAATACTTTGTACGCACTTCTTGTATCCTCCTTACAAAGCACAACTCAATGTAAGTACTAGATTTGAGAGGCACTGAGCGTTTTAGCTTCCTAGATCTGTAAGCAGGCTGTTTTTATATGTGGGGTGGTTATAGGGGCTCTGTAAACCGTTTACTGTTTTAAAACTCAGCATCATTCCTCTTCTTCTACAGGAAGGTGTGTACGTGCATACTTCAAACTTCACTTACTTAAGTCAAACTTAGCGACTGGGGGTTAATAAAATTTTAGGGGTAATTTATTTTTAACTGGGACGACTCTAATATGAAGTGGAAAAAAACGTATCGAGCATTATTTCTGTTTTCCTTAAAAATACAGATAATATTCTATTTATGGATATCAAAGATAGATTTTCAGATCGTCCACCGCTTTGTGTAAACAAATATGAGCATCGAGTACCAGGATTATAGATATTACTGTATAATGTGGTATAAGAGCCAACATAAGTAATAAAATGTGAATTTTAAATAATGGATCTTTTAGTAAGAGAGAAATAGATTTAAAGTGCAATCACGGGTAACTGAGAAGAGAAGTATCAATAAAGTAAGTTGTTATAACCTTTCTAGTTCATTTATATTTGCAACGTCTACTGATTCTATAACCTGAATAAAACCTATGGCTTAGGTTCTTATACCGACAGTTATTTATTTACACACCGTAAATTTGTTTTTTTATTTCTGATGGTAACCTAGGTTCACAATTAATTTTCGCGAAGTTGTTTTGGTAGTGAAGTGTATTTAAGTTGTTCCCGATAATTAATTTTGAAAATATATCAACGCTTAGGAAATTTTCGTGACGGCAACTAAACTTTTTTTATAGTGTTCTGATTTCTTAAAAAAATTTGAACCATCCTGAAAAGATATAACTAAACCTATACTATCATTAACTGCCTACATTTATTTCCAGTATTTCAGTGATTATCCGCTTACTTTATTATTCTACTTATTTGGAATTAATCTAACAACATTAATCATCTTCTCTTCACTTAGTTGATATTATAGTCCGAAGTGCAAGTGGTTCATTTTCAATTCCTACCCTACCTTCTTTAAATGGTAGGCAACAATCAGAAAATCTGGACAGAGAAAACACTCCATATATATTTTATTTTACAAATTTAAACATGTATGGGTTTTCTTCAGTGACTCATGATTTAATAATAATAATAAATGCATTTATTAAACCAAACTAAAATTAATAATAATACATTAAAATCAATGCCCAGATGGCATGGCCGAGGTCATCTGCCAGAGTAGCGAGAATTACCAATCAGATAATTCATAAATTTTAATATATTAACATTTACATAGATATATAAATAAAAATAACTCTCAGAACCCATTACAAATAAAAAGTAAATAAATATAAACATGTGAAGCAAATCAAAAGCAAAACAAAAATAATAATTACACCCGTACTAAAACTAACATTCAAAATTTACAAACTTACGTTAAAGTTTAACAAATTTCCCACTGAGTAAATCTATTTCAAGTAAACTAACATCTGTAAACACAAAACAGATGAAGATAGATAAGTACTTCCGTCTAATAAGAAAATTATTCAATAATTAAATTCAGCTATCAAACTATCTAGAATTAGGACATAAATAAATATCTGGTACAAATCACAAACAATAAATAGAAACTGGACCAAAAAACTATCATTAAAAAATTCCAAATTGCAAATAAAATTTGCAAAAAAAATAACATAAAAATAAGTTAAAATTCCCAACCATATAAAAACAATTTTAAATAAACTACCAACTATATATATATATATATATATATATATATATATATATATATATATGTTTTTATAATGGACATGTTTAATCCATCTAAATCTTAACTACTGAATTTGGCAATAGGTCAAAATGTAGGAGTTTTCTTATATAGTTAAGAAGTAAGATCCCCGTTGTCTTAATCCAATTTGGCTTTATTCCAATGAATAGTCTCCTTCTTTATTGGAGCGCATTGTAGCAGTTGATGTGTTGAACACAAATCAATGTCTGCAACAAATATATTACCAAAATTATGTATACACTGTATAACAGATCAAAATAATTAGCCAAAAAAAGAGTGGATCGTTTTAAGAGTTACAATAATATATATGAAGGTACACAATAATGTATATTTATAAATACCTATCTATCACAGGTAATTCGAATATAATTACCTGTTTTTATTGTTAATTAATTTCAACAATATTAAAATTCAATCTTGTTCGTTTCAAGCACCATTACAGTTTTTTAGGTTCTAATTAAATCGTTATTCGTCCTAAACATTGCTTGATGAACCAAAGCATATTCACTACACTCGTTTGCATATTGAAAACGAACGTGACTTTATGCTAAGAACTAACCAACTTATTTGTTTTTGGTAGGGATAATGTTTAAAAACAGAAGCTAAAAGTTGTATATAGATACAAGCATAGATAGACTTAATAAAATGTGAATGAAAATGATGAATGGTTCCCTTGAAACTTGAATTACTTGTTTATTGTCACTTATTTGTCCATTTTCAAAAAAGGAGAAAAATCGCCGAAATAAATTAAATGGGTGTAGGTAGTGTGGAATCATTTGTTAATTCAATACTCTGACAATTAAAGGTAACCTTTGTGATATCACATTTTTCATACAATTCTCTTTATTTTAATTTCTTATATCAACCTCCCGTTTCAATATTACTTTAGTCACTTAGTGCAACTATAAAAGTATTTTTTATAAGTCGCAGTTGAAGATACTGTGAAAATACCATGTCTGACAATTATAATTTTTTAACCCTGTGAAGTATTTCTGATAAAACATAAAATAATAGATTAAATAAATATTTAGTTTTCACATTACAATATTGTAATTAATGTTAAGCAGAAAACTTTCTACCTTATCTTAAAGGATTAAATTCTATATTTTAATATAAACGTCTGTTTTGATATCGTGTTATACCTAAACATTCATAGAACAGTGGGTACAATGAAATAACATAGTAGATAGGTTGTCATATTAGGAATTGGAATAAGTGATAAATCATTCTATAAATTAGCTCCATAGTAGATTTCTTACAACATATTGTACACTAAAAATAATAAGATAATTTTGGGTTCTTAGAAATAATATGATTATTGTGTTGAATTTAAATAATTTAGTGTTCTTCAAACCTCACAGTGAATAAAATCATGGGTTGTTTGATTTTAGTAGAACATTACAATATTTATATTCAACGCGGTGATCATACTATTATTTCTAAATCTCACAATTATATTATTAATTCCCCACTTTATTGCAAGATGTTTTAGAATTTATCAAACTTATAATCCCATGTTGGAGATGTGTATATGTATTGTTTTTACTATATATTTCAAAATGTAGTAAATGTTATTTTGCCCAAAATAACAAGTAATGATTATTCAAATCCACCAGTCAAAAAATATCTGCAGTAGTGAGTTTTTGTTTTTTATTTACAGCAGTGAGAGCATAGTGAATTTTTGTTACAATTAAAAAAGGTAAAATCGAGTTTTAAAGAAGAAATACACTGCAACCCATACTGATAGTAACGTAAATGGAATTATTAATAAAAGCAGCAAGCCTAAACTATTTCCCTTCTTGCATATATATTCCTTGTTATTACAAACTTAGGTCGAATGTCGAATGAAAATGTTTTAGTTAGTTGTGAACGTCTCCACATCTGTAAAACAAAGTGAAATACGGTGATTTTTTGGTTAACAACATTGAAGCCCCAAGAATTACAAATATGTATGAAGTAAAGGCAATTATTAAGTATACCAATTAAGACTTTATCCATAATATATTAAAGAAGTTTTACTCTTAATACGATAGCCTTCTGCTTAAAGAATTTTAGTATCAGATTTTTATAAAATAAGTTTTAGGTCATGTCTTTATTTAATTAAGCTTTATTTGAGAATGGTCATTTTATAAAGCCAGAGGGGTAATATAAAGAGTGTTTGAATAATCTTCAAACGGCTAATTATCTCAAAATGTACGAGTCTTTTGAGATAGAAATAAATGCAGGTATTCACAAATATAAGAGAACCACTAATTGGCGAGTTGGAAATGATTGTCCGCCATCTTAAAATGATCTACATTTTTTTACAATTGAAATGTGGTCGTGTGGTACATGATTTTAATGTAAAATTTGCCAAAAATATGGTCAAAGCCGTTTTAGATAATCTAAATATGTTTTTAAGTTATCGTCAGTAAAATGAGAGAAAACGCAAAATCGTGGGCCAAAAAAATAAACGCAAAGCGTAGTAGTATAATTATTAAAAATATTTATAAGTTTCCTTTTAAAATGTGTATTAAATGTTGAGCTTGACTTATGAGAAAAATTATACAGTATATCAAACATACAGAACACAATTCTCACTATCCAACTACCTATTATAGTTTGGTTGGTGTAGCTCGTGTATCACTGAAGAAGACTACCTTGTCGTTGAAACGAGTCTGATACTTAGGCGTATTTTTTGTGAGAATTGTGTTCTGTGTGTTTGTTATACTTTTAAAATGTGACTAAACAAATAATAATTGTAATTATCGCCTCGAACTTTGCTAATTACATGATTAGAGCAATGAAATAATTTAGAACATGAATGCAACCTCAGACTGAAAAAAACAAGTTTGCAAGCCAAAAAATAACGTGAAGATTAATTTTAAAAAAAAAACATTAAATTCAAAACAGTTACTAATAAAAATGAAATGTCCAAGAAGAAGAAAATAATTTACTTCGAGTGAAATCACGTTTATAAAATCATTTTGAAATTAATTATTTTGACATACGTTTGATTTTTCGCTCATTTGACTGACGACAATTGAAAAACGGATTTACACATTCAAATAATTATTGGATCATTGTTTTTTCGTCAAATTATACATTTAAATCATATATCACACGACTACCTTCCCATTAAACAAGAAGTTAATTTTAAGATGGCGGATCTAAAACGGTGGAAAATTTTCAAACTTTAAAAAAAGTGGTTCTTTTATGACTGGGAATAATTCCATTTATATCTATGTCAATGACTTGTACATTTTGAGATATTGAGCCGTTTCCAAAATTTTCAAACACTCTGAAAATGAATAACGTAATCATTTATAATATTGAAAACAATAAACGCAAAACTCGTAAAAAAAAATGAATTTTTTAATTTAAAATTAAGCAAATAAGTTCATAATACTCTAAACAATTATCTATAAAGTTTGATATTCATATTTTATTGGCAAAAATAATTTGCTATATTAATTTAATACTAAAATTTTAAAACAGAATAATAACTCTTAACTTAAAAGATAATAAATAAAATAACAATAAAATTGACATATATATATTAGTTGAAGAGGGAAGAACATTTTGATCTAGAAATAATTGCAAGTAAAAAAGCTACTTTAAAAGATTGTAAATTGAAAAGGCTAGATAGTTCGTAGTAATTAACGTGTCTCATTTCTGTGTGATTTAACGCTGTCTGTTACTGAGTGTGTACCTATAATCCAGTACTGTAGGCGATCTGAGGAACCGATTTGCTATTCACTGAAGTTAATTTGATATTCTGAAGTTAATAAATTCAAACCATAATATATGGAAATAATTAGGTTAATATATTATAAAGTCCTACTTTTTGAACAAAAATTACAGATATTAAACCCAAATTAGTTAGTTTATTTTTAAGAATACTTTACAAACTTACGATTATCAATGTTTTATTTTGTGTATTATACCAATATTTTTGTTTGTATATGTAATTTAAAAATATTATAAAGTAAAATAATTAAACGTTGAAAGCATAATAACATGACGACGTAATTAACTAATTTCTATTTAGTTTATAGAGGTATATAACTTCGCTTCCTAATATAAATAGAAAATTTAGAAAGCAAAATGTTAAATAAAATTGTATTAGATAAATATAAAATAAACACAAGATTGTGTACAAAAGTTTTTAAACTTGTTTTAAATCCTAAATGCTCTTTTATTGTTAGATACAATATTAATATAAAATTCATTTTAAGGGTTTGAATGAAAAACCAAGTTTAATATTATTTCTATAAAATCCCACTACAATATTACTTAATATTTTTATGTGTACAAAAATATGAATAGTACATATTTTAATAAGCGAAATACAAACACACATTACATAGACATGAATTTCACTAGATTTTCGTCCGGTAACTTCTGAGAAAAGAATAAATATTGAAAAATTTATTTTGTAAATATTTATCTTTATGCTACTAAGAGCTGCTGAGAATGCTTCGTATAGGTGTTTCTTAATTCTTTAAAATACTATGCTAGATTATTTTAGTCTCCTACAGCCTAAAAAAATATTGAGGTTACAAAATATTGTATACGCTTTTAACAGAAACGTTACACAATATTTTATACGAGTAGGGACTCTCATTGGATACAAAATATTGGCATTCTAATCTTAATGAAATAAAATATTATGTAAATTATCATAGACAGATACATACACATACAGATATATTATTCATTTAAATATGTTATTACAAATTTTAGAGATAAACCAATTTATCTTTTCAGCAAGACAATTCCACGAAACTTTAATAATTCAAATGAGTAATGTTCTTAAATAAAATTATTAATATAAATTTACTATATTTTATTTAACAGCTCAAACGAATATAAAGATATATCTATAAATGTTATTCATTAAGTCGTTGTGAAATGGTTGTAACTTGAGTTTGCTTTAAACTTGGGAGGATATATTTCCGATATATCTGTGTAATACATTTAACTCCATATTGACTTATTGCTGTCTGTTAATGAGCGTGTAGAGTGAAGAGATATAAATATATAAATGTCTCTTAATGGGACGAGTTATCATTCTAGTAGTGTTTATAGCTATTTGAATACAGATTATAGTTATTCAGTTATTATTATACAATTCATTATACATTAAAACACAATTTATTGAGTGAAAGTTTCCAAAATACCTTTTATCAATACCTAAAAGCAATTAACTTACTTTTTAAATGTATGTAACAAGTTCCTAATTGAACGTTCTGTGTTATTAAATGGGACCCACACAACGATTCGATAACAGGATTTATGGTTAGGAATAAATTGTATTTAAAAATACAAATTGTATTGTAATAAAATAAAAAGAGTAACATAAACTATAAGTAGCAATCAAAGAGGCCATGTTTTTTATAAAGAAGTCTACGGGATTAAACAAAGAATAAGGAAAATTTATTCTCGAGTTAGAAGAAATATGATAACCTTAGGGTAACTTTTCTTTGAATAGAAAATAATACTGGTTTGGTTGCACAGAAAATAATCGTAGATTAGGTAGGTGTATATATATTGCATAACATCTCCAAACATAAATATACACGAATATCCTCACATATACCAATATTTGATGCTAATAACTAACTATGATCTGAACAACGGCTGTGACTGCAGTGGTTATTAGCTATTTAAAAATGAGAGATTTATTATATATGATTTGTAAACAGATGTTAGCGATGTAGAAAATCAAAAGCTATTTATGTTATATATTTTGCAACTAATGAATGTAAAAAAAAGGAATTATTTTACCGGAGTACTTTATTAGAAGTGATATGACTAACGTTTCAAATACATCTTGTTGAATAATGCAAAGTCTGTGTTTGGCGTCACTCAATATTGAAATATAAGCTTTATTTATTTTTGATTAAATTCAAGTTTTCAAATTATTTTTTACCTTCCTCGATTTATTAGCTATTATTTTTCACATATTAAAGCTGGTGAATAGTCATTCTTTTCATTATCAATAGTTCTTGGATTCCTGGAATTTATTTACCTTTATAGCAGAATATTTCTGCATGAATCTCTGAAAGTAAAATATCCCGGCATTAAGGGCTTCTGTAGCACATATAAAATTTCAAAACAAAGATCTAACTACTGAAACAATGTCTATACTACTTTCACTAATATGTTGTATGGTTAAGAATTAAAAGTAGTATAAAAAGAGTTATGAAGTCATTTTGTTTGTAAATATTTATATTATGCTTACATCGATATAACTATTCAGTTCTTGTATTTGGGCTCATGATTAAAATAATTTATACTATTTACAAAAGTCTTCAAGTTACAATAATTGTAACTTGAAGACTTTTGTAAATAGTATAAATTACCAATTATTAAAGACCAATAGTATTAAAGACCAATTATTGGTTTTTAATTTGTACAAACTAAACATAGATTTACAAATAGTAACTATGATATTAGGTTTAACAAAGCAAAAAATAATAATTTGCGTACTGTTTCTGTACAACAAATCAAATAGATATCCTAGCTGTTATAGTATTATAATATCATATTCTACCCTACAAAAAGACTTCCAAGAATACGTTTATGTGTATAAAGTTAGTTATGGAAAAAAAGGAACAAATACGATCAACAATTCTAAAATGAGATTCCTGTCTTCATCATTCGAAATCAATTGAATTGTTTGGAAGGAAATAACAACACAAATTGCATCAAAAAAGAATGATGAGTTTTGAAGTCAAGCATATGTGGGACATATATCTTAGAGAAAATTGCTGTATAAACTCAAGGGCCTACAGTTAGAGAGTTTTTTTTTTCAAATACAGTTATTATTTATGAAGATACACAGATATTCTTATAAGAATACTGTTTATACATAACATATCATCTAATATAAAGAAATATTACAATTTAAGCAGAAAATAACTTAAATCTCTGTTATTTTTAACCTAAATTAATGATACTTAACTGTTTTAAAATTACTTTATTTTTTATATTTAAGTCACTGGCATTAATATGGAAAACTTGTATTTTATGAGTTTGTTTGATAAACATATGTTTATTCACATTGATAAGAGATAAAAGAAGTATATTTAGACTTTTACTAATTATAGCATTCGTTTAAAACGTTACTTCTTGTTCAGAAAGCTACATTAGCATTAGATTTACCTTAATCCAACACATGTACAACAGTTTTATCACTTTCAAGCAAGGTAGATAGTTTGTGTGTAGAGTTCACTGTATAATTTACCAATAGAGATGTATATCTCAATACGACGTGTTCTAATTTACAAGGAATGCAAATACTCTTATCTTACTCCTGATCCTTGTCGAACAACAATTATGTTATATCAAGTTATTCAGGTGTATTTTAATTAATATAAAACGACTGAAACATAGTAACCTACACTATAGTTGTATACACTATATCTATTCTATTACAACAAGGTATTTATGTAATATGCTCGTATATATGATATCAAAGTGTAACTTACGTGGCTCGTTAGTTGTTATATCTTTATAGTAATATGTGTTCTAGGCTTATTAAATACTGTATATTGAAATTGTCAATTATATGGAAAATATCAGTCATTACGAATTAGCTAACCTGATACGATTCATCGTTGTTTGATTTAAATGTATTTTTACGATTTATCAAGTAAAAGTAAATGTATAAATATTGATACTCCTATGGAGAGTAATATAAATAATAATTTTAACAGAATGTTGTATTTTATTTCAGCATTAATCAAAATAACAATGATTTACTGTAAAGTAGTATACGCAATGACAGGTTCAGTTAATGACAGATACAGTAATGTAATATTTTCTGTCAATAATGTAAATACCGTTTGTTTCTGTGAACTTGTGCATTTCTAATTATGCCATGAGAGTAATAACTTGAGACGAATGTTGGTTATTTTGTGTGATGTACTTAGTTCCAGTTTGTAACCAAAATTGTTATTGTATAAGTGAATTTATTTAAAAATACGAAATGGAAACACATATGTGACAATGATCATTAAATATAACAAACTACAAACCATCAAACCTTGAGAAAATTACTCATTTTCAAATTCATCACTTGTACCATAAAATGTATATTTTATACCTCTTAATTCATATTGGATAATTTCATTTTTATTTTAATTTTTTTCTCACATAAGTTAAACCTGCTTTGTACTTAAATGAATAAGACATTCCAGCAAGAAAGTGTCAAAGTTCTATTTATATATTCCATTAAAACAGATTATTCTTCATTATTGTATTTATTTAAATGGTCCTATTTAGGTGTGATCGCATAAAAAAAATCACATAGGGAAACTAAGTCAGAGATGAGATTAAATACAGCTAGAACTTTATGTATAAGTGAGGTAGAGTTTATTGTGCTGCTAACCTATCTCTTTGTATCTTGATAGAAAAGATATTCGGGTTTTTATTCTCAAGGATATATGTAATATTTTATTTACATTTATATTTTTTGTTAGGTTCATGATTTTTAGGTTCATTGATTTTTTTTTATTTACTATAATATAATGTTGTTACAAAAGTTGTCAGATTTCGACCTGTGGCGCAAATAATTTTATTTCATTTAGTATAAAATTACAAAATCACATATTTTAAATTCAAACTAAATATTATTGTTGAAATGACCTTTCTTTAAAGTAGAAAATAACACAATAACTATAAATTATGTTTAGATACAAATTATAACAAAACATATTAAAAAATATATATATTAAACAATGATATAGTTATTTGTTTCTTTAACAGTTATTGACATTTAAAATAATTCTTTGAGATTCAGCGCTTTTTGTTCTAACATGATTTCAGAACTCATCTTATTTAAAACTCATATACGTTTGAACACTTTTAAAATGGATTTTTGTTCTACACAATTAGATGATAATTAAAAATAAAATTAATATTTGGTTTACAGGAAATATACAAATGAAACTATGTGTTTCTATATTGAAAGATTTATTAAAAGTTTGAAGTTCTTGTTATTTACGTGAAACATTTATATAAGTCAATTTAAAATGAATGTTAAAACATAACAGCTAAATTACTATTATCTTGTTGAAAATATATACGCACACCATCAAAAAACTAAACAATTGAAGTGTTATAGTTGTTACTTTCCAAATTTACCTTAAGGGAAACAAGTTCCTAACAAGTTACATTATTTTAAAATGTTAATATTATTATTATTATTATTATTATTGAAACATTTATTTCGAAATTTTTTTTTGTGATATGTATTTATTTGTTTGTTTGTATCTTTAATGATTTAATTCGAATAACTGTCAATAATAAATCTAGTATTACAACTCATGTATTTTTCTTGGAAGGGAAGTAAAATTGGTAACATAAATAATATTTAGGCCTGACCTAAGATTTATTGTGTTGCAAGGAATATTTATGACCCTAAATACAGCGATATTATTAATAAAAACTAACTGGAGTTTCAAAAAGGAAGTTATATTAAAACTTCTCTTTCAACACATCACATACCTCTACGGGTTTTTAATGCTGTCAAAGGCATTTGGTCTTCCAAACTTTTGATTAATGACTTACGTCGGTAGCATCCAAGAGAATAAAGTAAGTGCATAAATTACACTCATTCATTTCCTACAGTTTGTGTAATACAACAGTTTTAATATTTTTTATTGAAATAACTGAACAATACTTTTTTTCCAAAACATAATACTATATCGGATATTCTGCTTCGATATAATTGCATAATATCATGTTATATTACTCTAATTTCCGCTAAAGCTGAAAATAAAGTAGTAATGAAAACATGAGGTTTCTAGTTGAGAGTTTAACTTGTTACACAAATAAATGCTAATTTGTTCATCGGATGAACACAAAAGAAATCCTTTAAATTATAAACAGATCATAATAGTGACGTAAAATACTCTCAGATTAAAAACAATGGGTGTTAATATTTTATTAATAAAGGAAGTTAAAAAATATCGGTCTACGTTTTAATCAAGGTACATAGGTTATTACACTAACTTTTCACCATATTTATATACTAAAAAATTGTTTTTAATGTTCTTCAAGCAACTATTAATTTTTGATGTTTGATACAAGTTTATAATTTCTCCCAATATGTGATTTTGGCCATTAGGCTAAATGGTTTCCTGAAAATATTGTAACAGCTATCACCTTCAAACGGTTATTTGTAATGTTTTAATTAGTTTATGGACCTTAACACTAATAATACAAATGGTATAATCTGTTGTAGTTATTTTAATATTTTTAAAAAAGTCGTCAGAAAAATTTACAGACCTAAAGACAGATAACTATGGATTTCCGATCATGTTTCATAAGGATTTTTTCTTTTATTCTTTGTAAAATATATAAAATATTTATCTTCCCTCCAGGTACACTTTATACTTATGTATTTTAAAAGTGTGCAAGCTACGTCATCACTTCTTATACACTAAATGTTAACGTTACGTTTTCTCTAGTTTATATTAATGGCATAATTTACACACATTCTATATCCCTCAGCCACGCACTAATTATTACTATACTAATCATTACCTACGTATTACACATCGGAACACATTATTTTTAAATTAACCTAATTTAGGCCTGAAATTACTGCACTAAATAAATTTAGAAATGGTTTAAAGAAAAAGTAGTTAGTTAAGACAATTCAATAGACTGACACTACTTAAATGATAACCATAACTCCATTATTTCCTTACGAAAACCTGTAACAATTATTTACAATAATAAAAAAGTTATTACTTTTATGGAAGTAATGTAAATAATACATGTATTTAATATAAAACAATATTTTCACTAGTAATATACAAATTTCTGAACCAATTTTTCTACTTTATTTAAAATACACATGCAATTTAATACAACGTTGAACAATATTAGTGAAAGCAAGTTCCTCCCATTACGTGTGCACTTCGACTATATCATATAGTTTTCATTTTCTACCATTTTATACCAACAGTGCTAAAAATCGATTCACAGTATTTATAGTAGGCATAGATTTATACATATACTTTATTAGTGTCACAGTGTCAAATTACCAAAAATATATTGATAAATTGTAGTAAATTTACTGATATAAAGTTTCACTATCGACTATGTGAAGAAATAAAATATCCCTTATCGTCGAAAGAAATTTTTAAACCCTCGTTTCTACGAAACTTATTATTTTTGGTTTTGTACTATTAAACCCATTAAGTTTGATTTATTTATTTTAGTTTTACAGGTGAACTGTGATGTTAAATATAATGATATTTTATAATATTAGTATATACACAGTGATTGCAAAAAGAGAATCGATTGTACATGGATTTGTTAAATTTTATAATTTATACAATTTTTGATTATTTATAGTCCATTTGAATGTTCTTCTAAACAAAAAAAGTTGTATTATATAATTGAATTGAATAATTAAACATTTCACTTATATGTATGTGAAATACAATTATTCATTATAACTGTAACAATCATTATACAGCTTTGAAATATTCAACTGTATGTCGCAATAAAAGATATTATTATAATAATTATTATGATGTGAAAGTACGAATTTTATTTTGGAAGTAAATAAATAAATAACAAATACGAGTTTTTTATCACTGAATAAATCTATGCTTGGATTGTGCTGGAGGATTAGTCGTATTTATTTTCATTACATACTGCACAATACTCTACTATACATACTACACATACATACATTGTGTGTTTTAAAGTTTCCTTTATTTATCTTTTATATAATTTCATCTCAATTTGTTTCATAACATAAGAAAATTATTAATTTATATATTTTTATAGCTATATTTTTTATATGAATAAATTTATGTTCATACACACAAGGTATTTTTGTTAATATATTATCAAAAAATTACATACTTTTTTTAATAATAATGTTTAACAAATATTATTGTTTTTTCAATAAACACATGATTAAAACAATTAAAATAATAATTTTCTTAATCTTGGATAATACCTTAAATTATATATATTTTTACATATTATATATTAATCACGAAGGTTTACATAGCTATAAAATACATAGCTTCTACTACATATATACTACATAGCTTCTTGCTATAAAACACACATTTCAAATCATTGATGTATTGTTTATACTGTTATCGACTAAAGAATATATGAAGAGAAAAGTCATACCAGGTGGTGATGTTCTTTGGTCATCAAGGGACTTTGAGAGTTTTAGCATTGCTAGAGTGGGAACCAAGTTTGAAAAAGAGTTGTCAGAGATATATTCAAAAATAATGATCTCTGATAGTATAAAGATAATTACATATCTGCAGAACAGTCTCAAGTAACTACTTGCTCGTGCAAAGGCAGAACGGTTGTTCAATTTAAGTTTCCCAAGAGTTAAAACAATATTAGCAAGCTACACAAAAACCCTGAGAATTGGAATCTGGAATGAACTCAAAGTATTTCCACTGTAAAACACAAGATTGCAAAAAGCAACGTCCAATCAAGAAAAGCCCTCGAATAAATAACCAATGGAATCCAAAGGAAGTACAATGCTATATTGATAAATTTAAGCTCGTGATTGTAAAAGGTGGGAGAGACGCAAGTTTTCTTAAGACAGTCTAAAAACTATCACCATGCAAGTTAGACGTAGTAACGGTCCAGAGCAGAATGCATAAATAATTTAAATAAGTTAATAAGTCCAAGTGTGTTTCAAAAGGTAAGTAAAGCCATAAAAATCATTATAAAATTCAAGGGTTAAGTGTCAAGTGAGAAATCAATAAAAATAAAATAATAAATAAAAGCGTATTGTGTGTGAAGTGAATCTTTAAGTCCTACAGTTTTATAGCCAAAGAAATTTGTAAGTAGTTTCAAAAAATATATATACAAAATATGTAAGAAAAATCTCAAAAAACTAATTAATTAATACAAATTTAAAAATTAACCCAGAATTAAAATAAATAATAAAAAACCACAGCATAACTAATTAATCAAATATAAATTGACAGTTCAAAATCATAATTAATCTAAAATCAAATATAATCTGGAACCATTAAAATAAATATGGTATTAAGAAATTGTGAAAATTGTTTGGATTTAAATATTAAGGAAAATCTCCTTCATCATAAAAAAGCTGATAAAAGGATCTCATGATACCTAACTAAGCTATTTTGAGGGAGCCAAAAATAATACTTTAATTACATCAAAATAATTATTAGGTATAGTGAGTAATTTAAATTGTTCATTTAGTTAATTAAGTAATAAATTAGAAAAAATAAAATTATAAAGGTAAATATTGGGAAGACTGTATACTAAATATTGAATAGTCTTCTATCATAGTCATAACCTAGAAATACATTTTAAAAATATACATCAAAACATAGTAAATTTTTCAATATGTTTCGATAACATTTAAATGGTTTTTGAATCACTTGAATTTTGTCACTGTACTTATTTAGATAAATCCTATCACAGCCAAGCGATAATGATTCGAGAAATCGAATATGGTGGACCACCAAAAACGTACATGCTTTTTACGCGTAATAACTACAATGTGAAGCATAATCCAGTGATGTGTATTGGACTGTTTTGGAGTAAAAGAAATGACCAAGCAGTCGAATTGACACGGATGGATAATGACTTCTCTCATACTGGAATATTTATAGGAATGTAATTTTGCTTTGAAAAATATTAGTTCAAAAACATGAATGTCAGGCAATGATAATGGTGGAAGAAATTGGTGAATTTGAATTCCCTGCGGTAGTATAACTGAAGAGGGTATATCCATATATAAAGGCGAGAATGTCAAATCAATCTATTTAACGATAATTCTTGATTGGAACTGTCCGTTAGTTTAGAAGTTTTTGGAGCTTAGGAAGTGACACTTGTATGACGCAAACTATTCTTTGACATTTTAAAAGATTTTAGTACGCATTTGAACGTATAACAAAACTACATATCAATATATAGTTATATGTACTAAACACAATTTTGTGTTTTATTCAGTAATCGAAAGATAAGTTTAACAAAATAATTGTAAAATAAGTTGTATTTTCTGGAGCCCCAGCCTTGTTCTACGGAACACACTAGTGATCTCTTTACAGCGTTAAAACAAGACCAATTCGCTGTCAATGAAACGTGATTGTTTCCTATTAATTAATGTCATTAAAAGTTAATTGTATTTTTCGGAGCCATTCGTTTTTTAGATACATGTGTTGTTAAGACAGGTTTGGAGGTAAAGTTACGTCTACATAATTATAATTACTAACTCATTATATCTCAGATCACTTATACAACTATCATTCTCTTTCACCCTTCCACACTTCCTCCCTATAATAAATCCATTATATTAGATTAGTCTAAATTTACTTTTAGGTTTCTAGTGTCAAATCATATTTGAAAGTTTTTTACTATATCCTGTAATATCGCTTATTTGGTGACTTTAACACGATATCATCTGCATAAATTTGAATATTCGCAGAAGACCTCTATAAACAAATCTCCCCTACTATACTCAAAACATTTCAGTGAACTTCAGAAAAAGAGAAAACGGGCTGAACAAGCACCCTAGTGTTAAATATCATTTGGTTTCAATGTCATCTGGCATAACTCTACCAATCCTTACATCTGAGGAGGTGCCAATATATAAATTCTTATTGACATTTAAACCAATACGTAAAAACCAAAGACTAATGATTTTATTAAAAAAATCCTACGTATTAATTATGTCAGAAACTGCTGACAAATCTACAATAAACCCTGTAAATTACCGTTTTTGTTTGACAATTTTAGATGAACCATACTTCTTAAATTGAATATACATTTTCTATTACACAGTAAACTTTGATAAACCCTATTTGATATTCACATAACATTTTCCCCTGTTTCACATTTCGAAGCAAATCAGAATTATCCCTAAAATAATGTTCAATAAATTATTGAACACCTGCGCAATATCAAAATACCAGTTTCATTATTATTTTTAAATGAAATTCGACTATAGTTATTTACAACGTTGATATACAATTTTCTGTAAAAGGAATATATTTTTTATGGTTTCTAAATACTATGGTATCCAGCTGATACAAAATTCATTAAACATTACACTCGATTTTAAAATATTTCTGATTCATTCTAATAAAATGAATTGTACAGCCAGTCCCACCGTGGCGAAGTTTTTCCTTATTCATATTAATAATTTGTTTGATATCAATTAAACTGATGTCTAAATTAAAATGATAATTATAAATAAAATAAACAACCAAAAAAACTCTCCCTGAGGTGAATGGAGGTTAAGGGGTTCAGTACTGTCTTAAGTGATTAAACCAATCATCAACTTTATTATCGCCCTCTCTGTGTTACCCTGTACTTATATATATATATATATATATATATATATATATATATATATATATATATATATATATATAAAATATTTATTTCTTTACATGAACCATTCATATATTTTTACGTGGATAACTTTTAAAACATATTTCATAATGCTTTACAATTACATAAAAATAAATTTGTAAACTGCATTTTTCCATTAATGTTATTAGTCTAACTATTTAAATATTTCTAAATAAATTTAATCGTCTGAACACATGTCTCCCGGCTAGAAACAGTAGTTTTAGAACCAATTCTCTTTTGTTTAATTGTTTTTGCCATTATGGTTTGCTACCCTTTATCGTAAGCGGTTTTATACAAATTGTCATCCCGCTTATCATAGTCATTCGATATATTTCAGGTAAAGTTTTAATTATTTCGTTTGTCCCTAAAATTATAAACATCGTGTTGGGTTCACCTAAGTTTAGGTTGTAACTTAACACTAATAACGTGTCACTGTGTTTTAAACCCGTAAAACAAATTTTGCAGGTCAATAGAAAAATAATCCGAAAACAATTTTGTACATTTTGTACCGACTATGACATCTTTAAAATAACGCACACTGTCCACGCAATGTTATTTAGATAAAACACAAAGCACGAAGGTGAACTCTTTGGCTACAATCATATTTATTCTTCGGTTCAAAATGAGCCAAAAACCTATTAAATAATAAAGCTAATAAGGTTTAAACAATACAAGCATTACAAAAAAAATAATAAAAATGCTTACTATATCCACAACTATGATGTTAAAGACATCAGTTAATTACATAAATATAACTAGGTAAATATTCTCTTTCAGATACAAAGAACAAATATATATAAAAAAAAAATTTAATCACGTTTAAATAAATTTAAAATTTATGTTGAAAAACTCTTATAAAACAGTGGATAAATACAAAAAGGCCAATCAAATATAAGTTTCGAGAAAAAATTAAGAATGTACCCAAACGTTTTTAATTATTGACTTTCAAATATATATATATATATATATATATATATATACATACTTTACATAAAATCTAAATATAAACGTCAGTTACTTCTTATCCTTAATTTTACAATCAAGATTTTTACGAACAAAGGCGTATAGTCAAAACAATTTCTTGGAAATGAACACTGGAACGGATAATTAAAGAATACTTCGTTATTATAACTAATAAAATAAAGTGTCTCCATTTCACATTACTGATGACAGAAACTGATGTAAGAAACTTTGTATAAAATAATTGTTCAAGAGTTTTGGGATGAATAACATGAAACAGAGTCAGTCGTAAAGTTAAGTTATTGTCAGGATATCTCCTAAGTTTTGAGTACTCAAGTTTAGGTTAAGGGAAATCCCTTTAAGATATACCTTAACATTCTACGAGAAATATTTCAATAACTACTACCGTAGAAGATCTTTGCTAACTTTCTTATTAGTAAAGGCATAATTCTGTATGTTTCAAAATAATACTCAGTATATCCCAAAGGTAGATTTTTGTTTTAGTAGTTTATTTTTTATTGTAATATCTAAATAATATCTGAATCCGCCTTTCAGATATTGTAAAGGGTAATTGAGGTTTTTTTTTGTTTTTTGTTCTTAAATAATAACATATTCTGCCTTTTAAAGTTATATACTGTATTTAAATAAGTGTAAATGAATTTTCTTGAATAGAATGTTCTTATTAATTTATAATTGAAAGAGTGTTTTGTGAATCATTATAAAAAAAATACCAGTATTATTATCAGGATCACCAAAATTTCTATGTGTCCCATTTCGCTTCACTATGTGTAAAATTTCTATTACTCAGTCCCATTTCGCTTCATAAGAGGTTTTTATGCTATTTTTTGTATTTTTCATGTATTATCGTAATCACTAATATTAAAAGTTTTAAATTAAAAAGTTATCTTATCATTTGATGCCATATGTCGACTGTAAGATTCGTTAGTAACGAACCAATATTGTTAGGACTACAGTAAACTCAGGTTTAATTTTAATCCTATTGTTAACAATATTTAATAAAATATTATAATTTCTAAATTCTTTATTAATCTACATACATTAATGATTCTGAGAAATAAATAAATATATATTTTAAATATTCTTGTTATATTAATAGGGAATTGCTTACATTTGAAAATGAATTTGAGAAATGTGAAAGTATTTTAGGAAACATAAAAGTTCCTCACTCTGAATGTAATAAATAAATAATTAAATCTCTCATTTGAAATTGGATAATGATGCATATTATTTGAGTTGAAGTTTCACTTTGAATTGTATTTTTTGTCCAGATGGAACAGTTTTTTTTTAATTATTCATTTTATATTATACAATATAGGCCCCGTAATAGGTTCCCAAAATAAGTTCTAACAATATATAAAAACCAAAATGTTTTTAGGACAATTTGTATTGTTTTGGAGACCAATAGCAGAAAATGTAGCTTTATGGCATATCAATTTTAAGGGAGACAAAATATACATATTTTGATCTGTATGTGGACAGCTGAAGGTATTAAACCCAATTTTATTTTATTTAAAACTATATTTTACCTAGTCATTCTTCTTTATTTATGTCACATAATCCAATCGAAACCCTCAGTCCAACCTATATAAACTGTAAAGTGAATAAAGTACTCAACATATTCATTTTCTATTACATAGGTAAACGAAGGTAACATTAACGATTTGTTTTTAAAACATATTTAGTTTTAGCAAACATGTCGCATGGAAAGCCATAAAATGTAACGTAGACCATATTTGAAATATAATGTTTTTTTGTTTGTTCTAATTGATTAAAAAATTCATGGAAGGGGTTACCAAGGTGATGCTGCTATTTCCGAACGTATTTGTTGTGATTATGTTAGCATAGTATGTCATTCAGTTGGCCACTTAGAACTCAAATCTAGGGATGGATTTATTTGTAATTATTATTTTTAATGACATGTTATTACAAAAACTTATTAATTAGTTTGTTAACAAATGAACTTAAAGAATTAATTAATTTTATTGTATGTATAATATATCATTCGTAAATATTTTATATTTTTATAAAAATTACCTTTTTCATGGGGAATTTGTTTGAATGAAAAAGTGAGACATTTATTGAATTTAATATTAAATTTATATCTGATACATTATTGTTAATAAGTATTTTTAGTTTAGATAAATAGCAGAGAGTTTTTCCTAGTATATTAAAAACTTGTCATTTTGAAATACAATTTTTTTTTGGAAAAGCCCCTTTCATATGGTTTTACCAATTACAAATAAAAGAGTTAAACAGACAATATATTACGGACTAAAACGTTAAAGTGTATTTTGAGGCTGCCAAAGAAGATAACCTGACAAATTGGAATAGTTCTCCCTAAATCGCAGCATGTTAAAGTGTTAAAAAAAGATATCAAATACACACCATTGAAATTTTTGATGTATTTTGGATGTGGCCATTTAATTTTTATTGTTATTATTAAATTTTTGTAAAACCTTATCAATTAACTGAATTGCGTAAATGTAGAATTTTTTTTATAAATATTTTTATAATAGTAATAGAATTTATAAGTTATTAGCTCTAAAAAATCAATATATCTATACAACTAACAACTGAATATTTCTTTCTTTTTAAACCGATGTTTTTATATCGGTATTATAGGCCAATACATTTGGTTATTAACTGAGAGGAGATCTTTTCACATAAAACTACAATGGATAACAGAGAGAACTGTACGAATAATCGCATTGAAGAGATAATTAAATTAATTATTTCGGTAAAATTTATATTTTTCAATCGCGATATCAATCAGTTTGTAGCTCTACGATGAATCATCACAACCTAATATGATTATATATACAATTGAGTTTGGAAAATGAATTTGTTTTGTTGCAAATATGTTTTCACTTCATGGTCGACAATAAATATATTAATTTATTAACACCGAATAAATAGTATCTCGTGTTTAACTTTTAACCAAAATTTGGAATCTGTGACAATTGCAGTTTTGTTTTAACTGAACAAATGTGAAATAATATTCCAAAAACAGTTTCATAGAAACAGAAGACAGATAATTTCTCATAGAGATATTATATAAAATATTAGATAATAATGTAAAGTCAAAATAATTACCTTTAAAACCTAAAAACATCTTTGTTAATTTACACGTACTTGGTAGTTAAACAAATGATATTATGTTATTTTCTTAATTAGGTTTAGAAGAGAAATAAATGGTAATTTTAATAATTGAATTCAGGTTGAATGTTTTTAAGTAATCAATCACATGTTGTATAAGAGAATATGTTGAATTTAAGATATCGGAATTCACTACGAAAAAGGAATTAACAACATTATAATTTTTCAAAAAAATTATTTGTTAATAAATTATTTTTTTATATTTAGACATAATATAAATTTAGTAATTTGTAACTACTAAATATATCTGGTTACTCTTTATACAAAATAAATATGATTCGCAAATTGATATATGTAACTATTAACTTATGCATTTACCTGGGTTTGTTACCAAACTAAACAAGTTAGTGATTTTGATCTGATTGAAAATATGTTAATTTCATATGATTAATTGTTTTATATTAAGAGATTTCAATGTTTGCAGTACGTTTGTTATTAGTAATAAAAACGACACTCCCAACGAAAGAAACAAAGTATTTATAAGAACAAAAACAGTTTTGGAATATTTGACTACTTTTACAAGAGTATATTGCTTAAAACATCTTCCCTCTGTTGACGGAACAAATCCTAAAGCTTCCTGAACTGTCGGTCATGCTCTGCTTACTTCTAAAATGTGTACACGGGGATAGGTACGACTGAGAATTGCCACAACTTCTTACTACTTAGAATACGCCACTCTTTAAATTTATTTCCTTTATATGTATTATGTTGTGTTACAATTTATTCGTAGCGTAGGTTTATTATTTCCTATGTTGACTAAATTAATTATTTCGTTTAACAAATAACTATATTGGTAACACTTATAAATAATTTCGTTTTAGTTTATGTTCATAGAAATAGATTTTTTAAATTTATGTTTGACACACCATTAGCGTTTTACTATCCTCCCTAATTTTATAATTTATGTTTTAATGGACGGTATTGTAATTACTATTATTAAAGTTATAAATTTTGTCTTAAAAGTAAATTCAAATTTACATAACGCCTTTACACTAGTCGTGTTACCATGATTTCAGAACAAGAAGTCAAGTTTATTACGTAGAAAAATGCGCAAAGCTTACACTAAATTTATCGAAGCGTAAAACCTAAGAAAAATTATGACAAATAATGAGTAATTACCACACTATTTAAAAAAAATTAACAAATATAATGTTTGGTCTAAACAGTAGTCAAGGAAATCAGGACATTGACTATTTTCAAAGTTGGATTTTCTGTGTCCTATTAAAATATTCTAAGTTCTTATATTACTTTGGTTACTATATTCATGGACCACATACTCGTATCATGCAACCAATTTAACTTTCTCTTTATGAACATTATCTTTATGAATCCCCCATATTCATGTCTACAAAATAAAGATATTTGAAATCCTATAATCAGTCTTTGTGTAACACAACTACATGTGATGAAAGTTACAAGTATCAAGTGGGATTAAATATAACAGGTGCGGTCTTAGTAATCCCGAGCACAGTTACAAAAAACATGCAGTATTACAACTTTACTTTAATAAAATAAATGTTATGAAGGCAACAGTTTTAAAACTGATTATTAGTCGTTTCAGATTAATGCAATTATAAGAAAAGTATTTATAATCATAACTATTATATTATCGTCTTATGACTACTTGTAGAATTAATGGAAATAATATTAAAAAAATAGTTTTATAATTTTAAAATTTATACATTGTTTTATCTATGATCAGAACACATTTACAGAATTTGCACTATGAATATTTTTTTCAAAATTGCTATTTTACATGGTGACATATGATCAATCATTGAGTGATAATAAATCATATGTAGTGTAATATGAACACATTATGCTGCTTATTACTATAGTAAACCTTTATATAATTAGCTTACCCATCGTTAACACTTAGTAAAATTACACAATTTCCTCAATGAACTTGGACATTATCTTTCGGTTTAAAAATCTTTGAATCACATTTTAAACATTTTTTTATTGATGTTAGTGTTTTAGGATAATTTAATAATGTATTTGAAAAGTGTCATACTTTTATTCAAATGGAATTTTATTTATTTTTTTTTTTACGTTACAAATACATGAAAAATATTATTAATATTTACGGCACGGGTATTCACAAACATACAAGATATAAATAACTAGGATTTTAGCAGTCTAATTAATTATTGATATGCATGTTATTAATATTAAAGATATTAGTTTTATAATATTCAAAGTTGTATATTATTTTATCTATGATCGGAAAACAATTGCATAAATTGCAATATGAATATTTTTCAACAATTGCTATTTTACATGGTGACTTATGACCAATCATTGAGTCATAATAAGTAATATGTAGTGTAATGTGAACACTTTATGCTTCTTCTTACTATAGTAAGCCTTTATATAAAATAGCATAACCTTTGGTTAACACTTAATTAGTTTATACAATTTCCTCAGCGAACTAGGATATTATCGTTCAGTTTATATTTATGAATAAAAATCATTGAATCCCATTTTAGACGTTTTATTATTTCCCTTAGTTTTATAAGATAATTTAATATTTTATTTTAAACACGTGTCATACTTTTATTCAAATATATATCTTTTATTTAATTATTACAATTACACGGAAACATTAAATAAAATTTACTGCACAGATATACACTAAACATGCAAGATATAAAGAACTAGGATTTTTCCAGCCTAATAATTGATATGCATGTTTTAATAGTATATATATATATATATATATATATATATATATATATATATATATATATATATATTGGTTGCTTTACAAGGATCACTAACTAATAAAAAAATAGTTAGTGAATAGCATAATTTGTAAAATATGTTCAAGTTATTACGAAATATAGAACTTCTATGCAAGGATTTCAAAGAGTCATAATAAAATGTTTGCTACGACCAATATAAAAATACAGTATATTCTCTGAGATATACAAGTAAAATATTAATCAGCATGTGTAGACCAATATTCTGCAACTGAAAAGAATTCACCGGTTCTAATTATAGCGTCATTAAATCCTAATATAAAGTCTGGAATTCATACACCTAGTTTTATTTACATTTTATCTACCTTTCCTTTGAAAAATGGACTAAAAAATTAATATATTACAAGATTATCTATAAGGCCTAATAGTTAAATTATAGTTTTATAACAGTGGCATTATATTTGGTTTTAAATTCTTTACTAATCTGTGACTGTTCAATAATTCAACAGATTCGATATCAAAGTTTCTAAAGTACAAAAACCAAAAAAAAAAACTTTTCCCACATATCGTCAAATAATGTGTAATTAAAACATTGTGATAAAATAAACTTTTTTTCTTCTTTTTTTTTTTTTTTTTTTTTTTTTTTTTTAAATAGCTGTTATATAAATTAAATTATATTCACAATTCAGCAGGTTTACAAGACCCGTAACGTTGAAAGTTTATACTGCACCCTTTATTAAATGTTTCATATAAAGTATTTGTTTTTAGTACACATTTAAACCATTACATTACGAATGTGTACAAAACCAAAATTCAATATCTTATATATTTGTTATATATTAAAGTTATAATGTAAAACAAACAAAATTATGGTGGGTCGTCGGAAAGCGTAACATTTCGGAACATATATTTGGTGAAATAAATTCATGAAACAATATTTATTATCTTCTTCTTCAGATGAAAATTATTATATTAACATTAAAATTACACAATTTCTAATAATGGTGTATTGTTTCTTTATCAATCACCTTTTTTACGAAAATCTATTTTCAAAGGACTACTCCATCTTTTGTAGAAGTATGTTGGCTTATGCAGTATAACAGTCAAACATTTAAATACTCGAGTTGAAATCGTAAAGTCTTTGTTCCCATTAGGTTATTAACCTCCAAATACAAATCATCCTTTGAACTCAATTATCATTATGAAATAAAAATACCTTTTTTTTATTCAATGTGCGAATACCGATACACTGAGATATTCTGTTTACCTAATGTTCTCATTTTATCGGTTTACTGTTTATCGACTTCTTAATATGATGGTTATTTTGTTTATAATAAATGAAATGTGGTCACTCAAATAACTTGCAGAAACAGTGAAGGTTATGTTTTCCGTATACCTATGATGAAAGATTGTAAATAAACATAATACCTACGTCTAATAGTAACTTTGCTTCTGTTTACGTTGTGAGATTGCGTTAAATGTTTTTGTGCATTGAACAAATTAAGGTTCATAAAGTTAGTAAACTGTTAAATGCAATTTGCTGTCAAATACATCAATCATTTCATTCCATCTGAAATTTGTGTTTGAACTACTAGTAAGTAAACTAGCTCTACTTTTATTATATTTGTGCGCAAAGTTGCGACTGTGTAGGCAAATGCGTCCAAAGGGGCGAGCGGACTCACGTTTGAATCGTGTAACACAATATATCAATGGTTATTGTATTGCATATATAAAAAACTAAGTTCCTTAAAATTCTTCGAAGTAATTTTAAAACAAATAAATTTTTAGTACTACTTATTTCGTAATAAGGTCTATTACAACTCGAGTTAACTTAAAACTTCAGTTCAAATATAAAAAGCACTGTTTAAGTTTATGTTAATTGAATAATAAGTAATTGTAAGGGAGAAACAATTACTCTCATTAACATAAATTAATTATTAGTATAACAATTTAAACAGGTGTTTAATATCACATATACAAAAAAAGATTAATAATTCAAAATAAATGACTAAATCCATATTTAAAACTTGTCATTATTTACCATTTAAAATTATACATGGAAGTTAAATATTAAATCCAATAATAAATGCAAAATAAAACGGTCTCACTAATAACTCTCCCAAGAGAAAGTGTGAAAATATATAGCAATATAACATATTAATTATAAACTATAATAATTTTAAATAAATAATTCATAAAAACAGGAACTATTTTATCGTCACGTGAAAGTTTCATTTCTTTGTGAGTGAAGTATCTGATTAAATAAACGCGAAATCCTTATATAACAATCTTGGAACATTTCCCACTAATAGAATTACACTGAACCTATATCCCCGTGTATGCTATATTTTCTCTGCAGCTATGAACCTTCTCTTCCCTTGATCTACTTATCTTATCCAATATGGAACACAAGAAAAGCAATCTAGACTAACCTGTTTAACTTAAATTAATTATCAATATGAGTTTGTGTGTTGAGTTTAATAACTTAAGTGAGTTAAGAGGAAAGTAAAACCATTCATACTTCATGAAATTATCTACGTTTCGTATTTTTTTAATGTGTGTGTTGTGTGTGGGGGTGTTTGTGTGTGTGTGTGTGTGAAGGTGAATAAAAAACTATTTAAAAATATTTGGTGTTTTTACCACACAAACATAATCAAATAAATGTGATAGCTACGTTATTTTGATGTCTTTGTTATTTAATAAAATATTGTGAAAAATAAAAAAAAATTTGAATCAATTCAAAGAGTTATACACAATTTGAGTTTTATCAATTATGAAACAAATCTCATCAATTGAATTTCGTGAAATTTAAAAAAAATGTTTTTATTTTATTTTATTTTTTGATACAACTTCATTAGATAAATGTATCTAAATTACTGAGAACTAATTCCAACGTATTTCATCTCACAGTACACCTTAGGACCCTCGTGGTTCAAGTTTTAAATACTTTTAACGCATGTGATTTTGTTCTTGTTTCAGTTAGAAGTATTAACTGCATCAATATTGACTTGTGATAGTTTTCTTTCATAACAAAATTAACTTAACTTACTGATTTAAAATATACACACAATATTTCATGGAAATTGTTACTGTACAATAAATCATTTTCATGATGGAAATAGGAAAGATGAGTAATACAACACGTAATATTAAATACAAGGGTGACGAATACTTATATCACAAAACAAGTATTCTCTAACTTGGTAAAGAATTAGATAAAATAATATACTGTAACCTGAAAAGTTAGTCACGACATTCACACCAAACGTAACAATGTTGACTATAAATGTATGTTATGTAGTGACATTTTTAGACTAGGGTTTTGAAAATCATTTCTTTAATCTAGTTCAATAATCTGAAATTAAATTCTGTTACATAAATTAATAAATAATAACTCCAAATGCCTACACTGATTACAGAAAAAAACGCTATACAATTGAATAAAAAATAAAAATCAATTGAATACATTTTTTACAAATTTCATCATCTACACTTTATAAAAAAGCCTATTTGTATGTAAAAATTGTAGGTTAATATTAATAATTAATTAGTCGTGTTGCAAAACCCATCAATTGGAACCTCAATTATTATTTATATACTTAAAAAAATACATAAACAGTATAAAAATTAATTTTAGCTTATTAAAGTATGTATATAGTAGAAAAACATATAAATAACAACAAAATAAATGTAATAACTCATTGTGTACAGATATGTCTACAGTAATGAAGAATTATTAAATTTTCTGAATTAATTATTAGTACATTCGTTTATCACTGGTAATAATTTAAAGGGAGAAAGTACAAACTGAGACACTGAACAGTAATCACTCAAAACATCGATATATTTACTCAATATAAATATTGTAATATTGTATGATATATCTATAGCATACAATATTACAATATTTATAATACAATATATTGTGGTAATACAGGCTTATAAATATGATCTTATTTAAAAATAATCGCAAAGAGTTTTATTAAAGAAAAAAAAGGTCATCGAAAATTAATTGATATTCACGACACAAATATATCTATTTTTATACGACGCTGATCACTCAGAGTCGATGATAACATTATTAAGTAGTAATACCTTATATATATATATATATATATATATATATATATATATATATATATATATATATAATTATATAATGGACTTCGTCCCAGTTGTTACATATAGTAGGTCAATATGCTTTTCAACTTCGTATTTCTCTGATACTCTCAGAGCTCTATTATTAAATTTGTTGTCGTAAACGTAAGCGTTAATTGACATTAAAAGGTAACCATAATATTTGTAATCAAACTCACCAATATCGCTCATCTCTAAAGGATAATAAAACCCTAGAAGGATTCCATCCGTATACTTAGTAACCTGATCGGGATTGTCGGTTTGAGTATTTATAGCGCAGCAAAGCAAGTAAACAAAAGATAGATTATATGAATTTCTTATATGAAATATATATATATATATATATATATATATATATATATATATATGGACGGTTTCTTTAACTTTTTTTTATAAATCGATTTATGAACTCCCCGATGTTGGATTATATACAAAGTAATTGAATGCTTGTAATGACCAACCCAATTCTCGAGATGGTTGACAACAGGTTTTATTATTTATCAAATTTAAGAAATTGTTCGTTAAAAATTCATAGATATCGTTTGCTATGAATATTTCCGAAGATTTAGTTCTTGAAAGTCGTATAACGAAACTGTTCCTGTTTACCTATTCTCTGTACCCTGTAATCACATTTGCACTTTAAAAAACGTTTCTCTTGATTAAATGCTTCTATATCTTTTTACATATGTGTTCTAACAGATTTCAGCAATGTGACTAATCTTTAATGTTATATAAATTGTTCATTGTTATTGTTATGCAATTTCCTCAATGTGAGATTTTATTTTTATTTAAGTGGGATTGTAACACTTTTATTTGAATGTTGTTTTGAAGCCAAGTGTAAATATTTACCATTCTATTTCACTATACAATCATCACAATACCCCAATTTCCATTTATCGTACATTGTAGTAGTGAACTTTCTACCTGTTTTAGTAGAATAAATATTTAGCTAAGTCTCTGATATAGTCTAATGTTAGGCATTAAGGTGTTTTAGATTTTTTAATGAACGAATTCAATATGGGTAATTGATATCCACCACTTTTGTTGATTTACGGGCTGAAAAGTCATTCTTTCTTGTGTTTTACAAATTTTGAATTTGTTTGGTGTTTATCTACGGAGATAGACTTGTCATCATGTATGCTCTGCTTTCTAGCTTAAACTCTCTACGTTTTTTTAAAGAGCAGCATCAAAGTAATCTGAATCTTCGTTTTCATTGCCAGACGGCGAAGGATCTAATATATGTTTTTCATTTTTTGAATTGGGGTGCACTTTTCTGATCAAACGTAGATATACCTCTGTTCTTTATTTAATTTTTTTCAGTGATTATTTAAATTCTTGTATTTGGTTTTTTGTTTTTAATTTAAATAATCGACTTTTTTATATTATAATTTTACATTCTTTCGAACTCAAAATACGAGGTCTAGAAAGAAACACGAAAGCTACATAAAAATACGATTTATAGAAAAATACAAGGGCTAGGAAAAGTAGAATAAGTAAGTTAGCAAAAAAAAAAAATTATAAATAAATTTTAAAAAATGGTTTAATAAATAAATTTAAAAAAATAAAAATACAAAGGCTAGGAAAATTAATGAACAATATGACGGCTAGAAAAATAAAAGAGCTAGAAAAAATGTGGGATAGAAAAGATACAGGGGGTAGAAAAATTATGATTACTAGACAAAATTGGAGGGCAAAAAAAACGTGGGTTAGGGAATGTAAGGGAGTTAGAAAAAAATACGAGGTCTAGAAAATATGCAGCGGCTAGAGAAGATACTAGGGCTAGAGAATGTACGATGACTAGAGAAAATACGATTGCTAGAAACAATACGAGTACTAGAGGAGGTATGTGGCCTAGAAAACATACATGGCTTTGTAAAAGTATTAGTGCTATATAAAATACGAAGTCCAGAAAATGCAGATGCTAGAGAAGATACTAGGGCTAGAGAATATATGATGACTAGAGAAAATACGATTGCTACAAACAATACGAGTACTAGAGGAGGTATGTGGCCTAGAAAACATACATGGCTTTGTAAAAGTATTAGTGCTATATAAAATACGAAGTCTAGAAAATGCAGGTGCTAGAGAAGATACTAGGGTTAGAGAATGTATGATGACTAGAGAAAATACGATTGCTAGAAACAATGCGAGGGCTAGAAGAGGTATGTGGCCTAGAAAACATACATGGGCTTGTAAAAGTATTAGTGCTATATAAAATACGAAGTCTAGAAAATGCAGGTGCTAGAGAAGATACTAGGGCTAGAGAATGTATGATGACTAGAGAAAATACGATTGCTAGAAACAATGGGAGGGCTAGAAGAGGTATGTGGTCTAGAAAACATACATGGCTTTGTAAAAGTATTAGTGCTATATAAAATACGAAGTCTAGAAAATGCAGGTGGTAGAGAAGATACTAGAGTTAGAGAATGTATGATGACTATAGAAAATACGATTGCTAGAAACAATGCGAGGGCTAGAAGAGGTATGTGGCCTAGAAAACATACATGGCTTTCTAAAAGTATTAGTGCTATATAAAATACGAAGTCTAGAAAATGCAGGTGGTAGAGAAGATACTAGAGTTAGAGAATGTATGATGACTATAGAAAATACGATTGCTAGAAACAATGCGAGGGCTAGAAGAGGTATGTGGCCTAGAAAACATACATGGGCTTGTAAAAGTATTAGTGCTATATAAAATACGAAGTCTAGAAAATGCAGGTGCTAGAGAAGATACTAGGGCTAGAGAATGTATGATGACTAGAGAAAATACGATTGCTAGAAACAATGGGAGGGCTAGAAGAGGTATGTGGTCTAGAAAACATACATGGCTTTGTAAAAGTATTAGTGCTATATAAAATACGAAGTCTAGAAAATGCAGGTGGTAGAGAAGATACTAGAGTTAGAGAATGTATGATGACTATAGAAAATACGATTGCTAGAAACAATGCGAGGGCTAGAAGAGGTATGTGGCCTAGAAAACATACATGGCTTTCTAAAAGTATTAGTGCTATATAAAATACGAAGTCTAGAAAATGCAGGTGCTAGAGAAGATACTAGGGCTAGAGAATGTATGATGACTAGAGAAAATACGATTGCTAGAAACAATGCGAGGGCTAGAAGAGGTATGTGGTCTAGAAAACATACATGGCTTTGTAAAAGTATTAGTGCTATATAAAATACGAAGTCTAGAAAATGCAGGTGGTAGAGAAGATACTAGGGTTAGAGAATGTATGATGACTATAGAAAATACGATTGCTAGAAACAATGCGAGGGCTAGAGGAGGTATGTGGCCTAGAAAACATACATGGCTTTGTAAAAGTATTAGTGCTATATAAAATACGAAGTCTAGAAAATGCAGGTGCTAGAGAAGATACTAGGGCTAGAGAATGTATGATGACTATAGAAAATACGATTGCTAGAAACAATGCGAGGGCTAGAAGAGGTATGTGGCCTAGAAAACATACATGGCTTTGTAAAAGTATTAGTGCTATATAAAATACGAAGTCTAGAAAATGCAGGTGCTAGAGAAGATACTAGGGCTAGAGAATGTATGATGACTAGAGAAAATACGATTGCTAGAAACAATACGAGTACTAGAGGAGGTATGTGGCCTAGAAAACATACATGGCTTTGTAAAAGTATTAGTGCTATATAAAATACGAAGTCTAGAAAATGCAGGTGCTAGAGAAGATACTAGGGCTAGAGAATGTATGATGACTAGAGAAAATACGATTGCTAGATACAAGACGAAGGCTAGAAGAGGTATGTGGCCTAGAAAACATACATGGGTTGGTAAAAGTATTAGTGCTATATAAAATACGAAGTCTAGAAAATGCAGGTGCTAGAGAAGATACTAGGGCTAGAGAATGTATGATGACTAGAGAAAATACGATTGCTAGAAACAATGCGAGCCTAGAAGAGGTATGTGGTCTAGAAAACATACATGGCTTTGTAAAAGTATTAGTGCCATATAAAATACGAAGTCTAGAAAATGCAGGTGCTAGAGAAAATACTAGGGCTAGAGAATGTATGATGACTATAGAAAATACGATTGCTAGTAACAATGCGAGGGCTAGAAGAGGTATGTGGTCTAGAAAACATACATGGCTTTGTAAAAGTATTAGTGCTATATAAAATACGAAGTCTAGAAAATGCAGGTGCTAGAGAAGATACTAGGGCTAGAGAATGTATGATGGCTAGAGAAAGTACGATTGCTAGAAACAATATGAGGGCTAGAAAATATGCAGGGGCTAGTGAACGTGTGATTGCCAGAGAAAGTACGATTGCTAGAAACAATACGAGGGCTAAAGGAGGTATGTGGCCTAGAAAACATGCATGGCCTAGTAAAAGTACGACTGCTTGAAAAATACGAGGCGGAGGCTAGGAAAAGTATGAGGGATAGAAAAGGGAATGAGTCCGAAATAAAAAGGCTTAATAAGTACGAGAAATGCTTAAATAGGAGGAGAAAGGCTCAGATAGCGCAATGTTGAACCCTGCGATGTATGAGGGCTATAAACGCTTAGCCAGAACCGTCACCCCCTATACTACTACCGTAAAGAAAGACCTAAAATGATCAAGTTTATTGATAATATATTATCAATATCTTTATATAAGTGTAATAGGCATTTTTATTTTTTATTTATTTTTTTTTTTTTGTAAAACAGAAGATAGGGACCAAATAATAATAAATTATTATATTAATAAAAAATGGAGATTATTATTATTTCTTATGTTATTCGAAAATGATATGTATATTACAAGTTCTGTAAAATTAAGTCAAGTTGAAAGAATCGTCCGGTAATATTGTTATATATAACAATATATTCAGTTCTTTATTAAAATAATTCTCTTTTCATTTTGTCAATATATCTTAATTTGGATAAATCTGTTATCTCTTGCACAATATTTATAATAAATATTAAACTCTGTATTTGTCTTCTAATACTTGACTTTTCAGAACATTTATTTATTTTTTTTAAATTTTCGGTATATTAAAAATATGTTGTTTATGCGGATAAATGATAGATTTATGAATTTTAATTAAATATTAAGTTCATTTAATAAATATTTGGTACCTAATTAGCTCCTTCAAATTCATTTCCTAAATTTATTGCATGACACAATATAGTTTCACGGTCTTAACAAATAACTTTAACTTACTTCTTAGATGGAGCGGAGAGACCTAGGAGTAAATTTATTAAAGTTCTATCATTACAAACCATTAGTAAGCAATTTTTAAAATTCCCACTTACGATAATATATAATGAAAGAAAATTGTGATGAAATTTGGAAAAATTCAAATTACAATAGCCTCATAGGTTTTCCCTTTATTGCAAAATGTCTTATTTAACTATAAAAACGCTTTTCTTACTATGTTTTTCTTCTTCTTTTTACATAAGTTACTGAAGTTGAACATAACTGATATTAAAATATATTTTTTTCCAATATTTAAAAAATTAGATTTGATATAAACTGTCTTAATTCGACTGAATTATTATCAGATATGCATTCATTATTATCAGATCATTTCATTTTTAACATTAATATGCACTATATGCAGTAAAATGTTATAATGGTAATAAATATCCTTATATCATACAATGTATTTTAAACAAACATAATAAGATTGCTTCTGTTTAGAAGAGTTGTTGAGTAACTGTACAGTAGAAGATGTGAATGTTTCCATGTTCTTCGTAAGCCTGGTTATAAACGTCCTTGTGGTTGACCAGGACTTTATCCCCATGTCACAAACTAATTAAGCCTTTTGTTGTGGCGGAGTTTATTTAAAATAATGTTAATTCCAGGAGGTATTAGGATGTACTTGTTGCGAGCAGTTTATTAGATGTAAGAAGGGTGAAGTGTAGAATATTATTGCGTTATTGATTCCATAACAATATACTTATAAATTGTCTCTGTAAAAATATAAGAAACATTTTTATATTAAATATTATAAAAACCACACTTGCGTGAAATGCTTAGTAGCATTCACTGCTCTATCTATAATTATTTACTAAATAAATACAACGTAGTAGTACTTAAATGAGTAAATATTTGTTTCACTTTAAGTCTAAACTAAAAGAGATGTAAAACAAATTTACTTTAAATAAGTATTTCAGTATTATTCTTATTTTTGTGTTTGTATAATCAAAGACTTATAAATTTGCTTCTAACTATAGAAATTATTTGGGGTTATAAATGGATATTCGTTATATACGTTTTACAAAGTGATATGGGACAATAAAACCTACTCAAATTACAACGCATGAAACGATAATAAAGATAATTCTAAAAAAATTAAGAATATTTTGTAAATAGGTGACAAAACTTATTTTTCAGACAAGAAGAAATAAAAAAGTACTGGTAATAAGTCATTTTCAAAAAGTCAGTAGATATTGATTCAGTTAATTTTTTCATTATAATTATTTGTGAATTTGGCTGTCAATGACTTTGATTTGATGCTATATTAGGAATAATTTCATATAAATATAAATTTTTTTTCGAATATATTAAAAAAAAGTTTGGTTTTTTCTATATGAAAGATAAGAAAAGTATATTATTAGTTATTGCGTATAACAATAAAAGTCTCTGTTTTATTTCAAAACCCCAAATGGTTGTAAAATACTTACAGTTTTACAAAAGGAGCAAGAAACATTATGCTTTACGTTTACAAACAAATAGTCAAAATATAAGTCATGCAAATAGTTCATAGTTAAAACCATCCTTACTAATACAAACAAAAAATATATTTGAGTATACGTTTGACTGGAATATATTTGTGTTTTACTAACGGACAATTTCGAGTGTGCTTTCCCAGTTTAAACATAGAAACGAATGAATATCCATTAACTGATGTCACCAACCTTTGAAAAAATCAAGATAATTTTTGAAGAAAAGTAGTGCATCTACAAAATATTCCTATAACAACCTATAGCAAACTCTTTCTCCTGTTCAAAATCGCCTTTCTACGAGATTTATAGACGTTATGTGAAGAATGTGATTTTGGCTAAATTTAAACAAGAAAATTACAATATATATGGTACCGATATATTTTAACAAAAGTTCAAGTTATAAAACTCAAGACCTTTTTGCAAGTACTTTATACTTTCGCTACAACCCGGAAAGAATATATTTTAATTTTACGTTTTAAGCCCAATTCACGGAAAAAATATATGACAAAAAATGAATCAACGATTTAGCAAGCTACAAGATCCATTGAGATCACTATAAAACCTATTTCTTTGTAATCTGGGAGCCTCAGTGAGGCCATAAACCATGTTTTTTAAAGCAATTATAGTAATCAACAAAGTAAAAAGAAACGCTTCTTAGTCACAGAATAACAAACGTACTTGTTATTCTGGAAGTATATTATCATAGATATTACTTACTTGCTGTGGTAAATAACCTAAATCAACAAAGTTATTTAGCCAAACCGTAAAAAGTGGGTTTTATACTTTATTTGTTTTTTTATACACATATGTTCTGTCAATTACTGGATATATAGATCTAAGACCTATTTTATTTATTATTTCTTATAAGAAACACATAAAACTCCAAAATATGTTCCCATAAGGTTCACAAAAAATACATTATAACTACATTTCAATCTTGGAGCAGAAATCAGGGAGGAAGACGTCGATAATAGGAACACAAAAATAAAGCAATTGACATTTGTTACGTGACAGTTTTGTCTTCTTTTTCTGTCTAGACACAGTTTCTGAAGTATTGCCTTGAAATTATCAATAATCCTTTATATGTATAAAATTTTTCCCTGGAAGGGGAACAGACTGAATTATTTGAAGTTGATTTTTCGTATCTTACAAATGGCGCAACATATAATATTCTAAAAGAAAAAAGTTACCGTCGTGGGATGGTGAACAGAAGTGAATACTGTTAAATATTATTTTTTTTAAATTAATAAAATTTTAAAATTTCAAAAATGTAATTAAAGTAATATTTATATGTAAAATGGGTCCGTTTTTATTTTGACTATTGTATGGGAGTCTGAGAAAGTTAGTTCAATATACTTAATAGATTTGTAGTTGTAATACGTATGGATAAGTGAGATATTTTTGCATAATTTATGTATTGATTATTATTTTGACGACCATGTATGGGAGTTGATAAAGTTAGTGTAATGTTATTCATAGATTTTCAGTTTTAATATGTATTGGTATGTGAGAAAGTTTGGCAATAGTTTTACATTGATTATATTATTAGTTTGTCCATGTATGAGAGTTGAGAATGGTGATATTTTATGTTTCCTAAATTTTAGTTTTAATATGTATGGGTATGTAAGAAAGTTTGTGCAAGCTGTGCGCGCGTATACATAAACTTATATACACTGAATCAGCGCTCATCCCTCCTTCATGCTGTCCGTTGTCGTCTATATATCTACTTGATCCGACTGAGATGCATGACTTAACATGTGCGTGACGGAAGATATCATTAAAACATCCATTTAAAAAGTACCTAACCTGCCAATAGAAGTGTTCACTTCAGAAATAATGTAAACAGGTATACAACTATACAATTTAGAGGGGGGGGTGGACTTCATTAATATTCATGGATTATTCTCAAACCAGTATATTCAATGTTTGCTGTATTATAAAACCTTTATATCATATCACCCAATCGTAAAAAAGTGCACTTAATTAAGTTATTTATTTGGAAAAATATTATTTGTTTACTACCTAAAAATAAAAAATAAACACAAAAAATAATAAATAAAAACAAAAAATTCTTTTGAATTCGTAATCCGATATTAAAAATTAATTAGTAAGCAAGGTATATTATCTCTGGGGAGACTAATGTTAACTTCACAACCAAAAATTAACATCCCTCAACTCTTTTGAAATAAAATGAAGTTAGAATAAGAGAGTAAGTTTTAAATATAAACTTAGGGGTTAGCCTAGACGTCTTGTTTAAACTGAAACCTACAACTAATTTCATAAATAATGATAGCTTCTGACAAATTTTCGTTACTTAGCCTTGTCTTATTTTGCATTCAAAATAGTTAGTTCTCTTTTCAAGCACACGCAAAAAAAAAATAATAAAAATAAAAAATTAATAATAATTAGTAGCTTATATTATTGAATTCGTTATAAATATTTATATAAACTATATGAGTAATGTGCATGTTGTATACAATATATAATTATTCTTATACCCTACATCCCATACCGCTTACAAAATACTCTGAATGTCTGAAATTGTAACATGATCACAGGAATTTATTTTGGTATTTATTCTAACGTGGTAATGGCGCAGCAAATTGCTACCTTAATTATTACTTTCCGCTTTTCATATTGTGTACTTAGCGTTATAAATTTAAAAGAAAAAATTAACGGAAGTTTTTAAGACCAAATACATTCAACGATTGAATGATGTCCAATGGTGGATCTTATGTACACCCCAAACACCTAGCCATCTAGACTGATAATTTTAACATTTTTATCTATATTTTTGTAAGGACAAGAAAATATTTGGGCTTATTGGTGCTTATTAGACTTTTTTATTTGCTCAATCTTTGAATGGATCAAACAAACATAAAAAAATGAAAACATATATGCTAACATTTTGCTTTAAAAGAGTGTCTAAAAATGGCCACTTCCCATTGTTTGGTTGATATTATAAAAGTAAATAATCAAACCTTTGGATTTTTTTAAATTTAGGTGTTCATTCTATTTTATCGTTAAATAAATATTAAAGGGAGAAACGGAAATATATAAATCAGTTAATAGTGTTATTAACAGTTATTAGTGTGGTAAATATTAAAAACTCTTTCATTTGGGCCTACTTTTAAATAGTTCCCTTGTAGATGTTAAAACTGAGTTTTGCAAACATGTTCTTTATATAAGTCGCTGTTTAGCAAACAATTTATTGCGATTTCGTCCCCACATTGGAATAGTTACAATATACAGAAATACGTAATATAGAGATCACAATATTAATTTGGACGATAAAGAAAAGTTTTTTTTTGTACGTAAAAATTAATATACATAAAATTTTTGAATATTGTTTGTAGGTGAAAACTTCTTGGACATCATCTTCTCACAAAACGAAATAATAAAATGAGATATAATAAAAATCACTACACCTATAGAATCCGAGTGCGTTTTCTTTCATAAACCAAGTATTTAAAAACACCCCAATACAAAAATTAAGGTATGATGTACGATATATATTGTGTAGAAGCTAAGATTCCAATGTTACAATATGTTTAAGTATTATTGAAAATAGCGGTAGACTTTTCGACTATATACGCTAATAATTATTTATATATAATTATTACGTTGAAATTGCAATAATTGTCAAAATATCAGTAAAAATAAATTTGTGTAATAAAGCACTACCATTTGCGCATTTTGAGAGGGACCCCAAAAAAATGACTGATTGTGTCTCATGAAAAGGCACTAATATTCAGCATGCTCAACCGCAACGGAGCTTTCATTTTTGTATTTAACAGTCATTTTATGGCACCACAGTCAGAAAGGTTAATTTTAAAACAAACGAGATAAAACAGTTTATTTAAATATAAATATTTTATTTAATTAATTTATGATAAGATTATGTAGTAATTGTTGTTATACAAACTAATAACCAATAAATGTATTATGCAAATATATTATGATCCATACAAATAATGCGAATACACATTATCTTCAACTGTCTGTTTTTTGAAATATTATTATCTTTATTCTTACTAACTTTGTTATAGCATGTATACCTATGAATGAATACTCCTTTTGGTATTACTAGTAAAACTGATAAATGTTCTGAATTTTATTGTTTAAGCATTTTTTCGTTACAGTAGTAACAAATACAAGTTTGAAAAAAAAACTGAATTAGTTGAGATAACTTTATTGAAAACAAAGTTTATTTCTATTGATAACGTTCAATACACTCACATCAATGAATTCTAAAATAAGCATTTGTGTTTTTTAATGGAATCTTTGTGGAATCCGATATTATATTGAGATACTGAGTTATTAACGTTTACATATAGTTATTTGTGATCTATACTTTAAAAAAGTATATCTATAGTAACAAAGACTCATTCATTTTAATTCCTACTTTGTGTTTTTTTAATCAACTTTCTATGATATAACACATCACAAATACTATAGAATTGCAAACAAATAGTGACAATGATGAAATGTAACATTCATTTAAAATTTTGTAAAATATTCCTGCACTAAGTACTACACAGCGTTAATAAAATCAAGTCTCTCTCCACCTTAACTTTGGAAATGGAAGCAAGCATCTTGTGACATGTAAAATCGTAGGGTATAAATCTATGATGTCAAGTCAATGGTGCTCGTGAAATATTTTTGGATGGTCCTAACAAAAAAGGCGACGCAAAATGTCTTTAGATTTTTGTTGGAAGAGAGTTAGACCTCTGGGTAACTGATTAAACCGAACAAAAAATAATAATAAAATTCAAGCAAAGCTGTGACTCATGCTAGGTTGATTAGTCTCCTAGTGGTTACTATACTTGTGAAATGACGTTATTTAATTTCATAAATTATCCCATTAATTACAATATTTTTTACATATAACTAAAATATAAAGAGTATTACTACCAATCACGACATAATTACTTAGTGAAGCAAGCTTGATTTGAAACAACAATCTATTAATACTGTTACCTTAGTTTAATAGTGCATGTTCATGTGGAATAAGTAATTAACTTGTATTATTATTTACAATAAATTTTGAATAATACTAAACAATACAGTACGTAAAACTCTTTTTTATCAAAGAGGCCACTTAGAGTTTGAATAACAGATTATATATTTAAAATCCAATTTTAAATTAGTATTATTTACAATTATAACTACTCGAGAAAAATATAGGAAGCTATAATTGATATTGTATGTAATGAATATAAAAGTATATTTTATTATGTTAATATATAAACTGCATATAATTACTATATAAAATCAACATATTCAATATTAATAATTTACAAAAGTATAATAAATCGTAGATTATTATTTTTTTCAATCGTCAATCTGCCCAACAGCTCTAGCAATGTTAGCATTTTATTTCTCCACGTTTTTTCGAAAACGATTTATTTTTAATTGTTACAAATTTCTCTTTCCATATACCCTATGTCACTACTTATATTATATGTACTGAAGATGTAAATTAATTGTCAACAACATCTAGTTACAAAATATAGATATATACTTTTAGCAGAAAAATTTATTACATTACATTATATCAACTAATAAAATATGTGTCCAACTGATAATTCATTCTAACAAAATGCTCAATCTTTAATCATAGGAGAGTTACATAACATTTGAAATGAACTGGGCAAAAATCTATACAAACATATTTGATTATTATTAAATATATGATATCTAAATAAAGGATTAAAATATGAAGTCCAAACTATTGTAAACATAGACAATATATAGTATTACCATAACTTAAAACAAAGTCAAAGGTGAAACGCAAGTTTCAGAGTTGTTAGTATAATTCTGTAAATGGACTTAATACCACATTAGTTATTATGAGATTTAAGAGGAAATGCAAATAAAGGGATACGACCAACAACTCTCTCCACTGATCATAAACATAGTATTTTTTATAGAAAATTATTTGTATTTTCTCTAATGAGGTTGGTTAAACTGATTTTTCCCTGATTCTGTATAAACGCTAATTACATGAAGGTGGCACTATTATTCCACTTGAAATTTCCGTCTTTAAGTTAGGTCATTAATTAATATTTTGGTTGTCTAACTTGATTAACAACAGTAAAAATCTAATTTAAGTTTAGAATACAATACTGTAAGATACAAACAAAGTTTAATCATATGAAAATAAACGGGATAATATAATTAGAAACAGACATGTTTAATGGCTGCGGCTGAAGAATTAATCTAAATTTTATTTTTCTAAATCATCCTATCATTGATAGTTTGTTACTTCGTCACATAAGACATGCAAAAGAAATTTATTTAAAAATTTAGTCTACTAATAATTTTGCTGGAAGAAATGCCACGTAACATAAAGCTATATAATAAACTAAAAAAGTTGATCAGAAAATTGGAATATTAAAAGAGCGATCGATTTATGAAATAAAATTTTTAATTTGTGGATGATATATGCATGTGAAGTCTTACATTATAATACAACGTTTTTTAAACAATATTCCTAAAATGTTTTCAAATTCATGTTAATTAATATTATTTTAGATTTTTAAAATAAGTAACAAATTTTGTCATTATTATAAAATATTATTTAAAAAATCAATAACTGACTAAAGGGTGGGATATATTTCAAAAGTCAAACGTGGGTCGTAACATTTATTTGTAATTGTATGGCCTAGATTAACCCTTGTAGTTGATAATATACTGTTTATTAGACAATATCATTGTGGTATAAGAGTTAATATTTAATTAAAATTTATCATTAGGATATACCAGTAATTTTCCATTTTGATGTAAAGAAGTGGTTTGTTTTCCGTGCAGTTATAATGCTAAAATACAGTATCCTCAATGTAGGGATTTGTCTGTGGTGGAGAAGAAAAGAGGGGCCCCCACACTTTGTTGCGTTTCCTTTCATTGGTACAACCCTAATAAAAAATTATAGACCTCACGGTGCTTCTGTGTAAACCCGTATCCTACTTTCGTTTCCGTTATCGGTGTGAATAAGAATAAAACGTTTACTAATGTGCAGAAATGTGCATAATAAAGACATGAACACAATTTTGTAAATTGATAGAATGTGTAACAATTTAGTTGTTTTATTTATAAATATATCTGTTAATCATTTGTAAAACGTCATATAACAGTAAAACATTCGCTAAATAAAAAGATATTATTAAAACGTATCTCATTTATTCAAGGTCTAAGCTTGACTATTTGTTACAGAGTATTAGGAAATAACGTGCAAAACTTTGTATTGCTAACGTGGGTCAAAATAAAGAAATAAATTTCTGTAAACATAATGTCCATGAAACGCTTCGTTTTCCATCTTTCTCCCATTTTGTCTTTTTTGAAAAAAATTTAAGATTTGAAATGTTTAAGGTTTTGAGTTGAAATTTGGTTTTCCATAAAAATCTTGTGTTTTTTTTTTTTTTTACTAGTATACCAAAAACAAAAACTTTATTATGTAAATTTTTAATATGCCTGTCAATAAAAATGTTTAATGTTTAATTTCATAAACTAATATCATTCGTTCCATGAAAAATGTAAAAAAAAGCAAAAATTCCACTTTTAACGTCAAATTCCTTTTTTTTGGTTATTCACTATGTTATTTTTGAAAATTATCTACAACATCTAAATTTAGCCTAAACAAAAATAATATTGAATTTTTTAAGTTAATGAAAAACCAAATCTTTTTGTTTATTTAAAAAAAGGCTAACGGACAATTTTATTTACGTTAAATAATTTGAAAGTTGGTAACATAATATGATTTTTTTTTCAATCGTTCAAACCGTTCCCAACATACAAATTATTTTGTAAACAAGAAAATGGTGGATATATTAGTGTTTCTGGACAAAGTAAAAGGTCCTTTTAAAAGGTTCTTTATTATGACCCATGTAACCACTATAGTTTCGAATTAAATTTTATGACACTCTCTAAAGCTATAAAGTGAATATATTTAGACAGTTTAGAACATAAATTTATGCCTGAAAATATTATTCACTGTTTTTATAACTACCGATTGCAAATATATTAATATATTACTAAATAAAACTTTCAAAATAAATGATAGTTTATACCAACTTATCATCCTGTTTAATTTTACCCCAAAAATATAGGTAATATTGCGTGCATTCTTAGATATTCAGGTAGCCTAACCAGTAATCCCCGTATGCATTCGAATACTTCTATAAAGTGCCTAATCTAATTGTAAAAAAATAATCTATCAACAAAATAATATCTACAACTTTCTTGTAGGAAGTTATCATTTAGCTGAAAAATGTTGTTTCTTATCGTTTTGAATATATTTGTAAATACTTTTATTATGTAAAAACGTTTTACGGTTTATCATTACATAAACTTAATGTTTTATAAAACTACATACTTTGTTGGTTTTTAGTTATTATAACTTTTTATAAATAATGATTGCAAGTCTGTAAGTAGGCAAAATTAAAAGATAAGTGAATGCCGTCTGTCACGAACTTGTAACTTTAGGAAATAAATGCAGCTAAGCAGTAACTTTTGTACCTAGTTTTTTGGGAATGGTTTGTACCCTTAGGTCAGGATAGGGAAGCAAGTAGAAGGGAAGAAACGCCCCTTACAACAGACACAATCATAATTTCAGGCTACTGTAAATAACACTTTATGTAGTAAGTGTAGTTTTGTAAATGTCTTTTTTACTGACACTGATTAATGTTTTTACTGTAATATGTAGATTTTGTTTAAAGACTCTAATGCAAGATAAAACTATTTTCATTTTAAATCTAAATCTTAGGATTTCTTATGAGATTAAAGGCGTTGCATACACCACTTTTATTTAAACATTTATTTGCACTTAACTAATGAAATTCTAAGATTATTTACTCCTTAAATATAGAACTCACTTAAATAATTGTAAAATAATAAATCCACGTAAAGCATTTCTTATTTTAGAAGTCATGTTTTTTTTTTGTTTGTTTCTTTTACTGAGGAGAGTTGAATGTAAATAGATACATTTTAACGCTCTCTTTCTTTTTCGGCAAATTTATTTATTGAAATATTTTACGATAAAGTATTTTATTTGATAGTATTAATTAACTTAAAACTGAAATTTCCATATTCATTGTAGGGATTTTTAAAAATAAAATAAGATAGAGAGTATGAAATGGAATAGTATATAATTGAAATTGAATGTCTAATGAATAACAAGAACAATAAGATAACAAAAATAATTATTGTGTAATATATATATAAATAGTTTTATTTGTTTCCGAGATATACCAAAATAAATATCTAACAAATTTTCCTACTAATTTAATAAACTTTGTTTAAGTGATCTTTGTAATGCTGAATGATTCTTTGTTATTAAAAATCACTTTAAAACAAAAATGTTATACAAATATTTACTGCTCAACATATGTGTTACTTTACCTTTTTGATTGAGTTGTATTCTCAAAATCTATATAATTTTATAAATATAGATATATTGTTCAACTTATATCTCTGCTGTACTAAATTAGACATATAAATACATATTTTGTGGGTACAAGATAGTAAATTAACGAGAAATAAACTTGAAACATTGATTGTTATGTAATTTTGTTAAGGTTTAGAATATAAAGAAACATTGATAAAATGGCACAGAAAAATCTACGATATATGGTACAGGTTCATGTTACTATAATGTTACTAATATAAATAAATTTACGTATTGAATGAAGCACAGGTTTTCTAATAGTTGTACATAAATTGTATTTTATGGAAACTACTATTGTTGTGTTGACTAACTACCCATAACTTAGATATAATTAGTTTCATTCTAATAAGCTAAACATATTTAAAGTTTGTATGCGATAATTGCATAGTTTACGCCTAAATTTAAATTGATTTTGAAGTATTTAACGACAGTTTTGTTTCAAATTATGAATAGTGTCAAACTTACAATTTGGATTTCCAAAACTGACAATAGGTTTGTTTGTCACTTAAAATTATTATTCCATTAGGTTATAGAAATGAAATGAATATAGCTGAACTTACGTGGTTCTCTTAGAGCCTGTCGCCATAACTCATGAATCAAAATGAAGGAAGACGCACTGTTTTTGACAGCCATAATATCCTTTAGAATTATGTGATGTATGGTTAGCAAGGTTTAAATACGTACTTCATATATGAATCTTTTGTTGCATTGGAAGTAAATAATTTTGGACAGTAGGATTTATAATAAAGGCGAGTTCTTATCATGTTTTCCTGATGTTTAAATTCTAAGACCTTTCACTTTGTTGATACTAAACAAAATCATCATTATTAATTTTATAAAAAGTTAATATTTTATTGAACATTAAAATTATTGTAATACAATCCTCAAAATTAAAAAATGAAAAAATAATGATACAGTCAGCAGAGGTATAGATTAAATATATTTATAAAGTTTACTTTTCTTTGCATTTCGATCAGTTGAGGGATTAGTTTTTTAATTTCATTTTTAAGAGCGATTACACATTTTGTGATTGGACCGTGTGTTGAAAAATATAATATATAAATATAATATATATATATATATATATATATATATATATATATATATATATATACACTATTTCATTACTGCTGCGTCCGTACGAAACGAATGCCTGTTACGTCCACGTGAAAAACTGCAGTATAAGCGCAAATTGTTGCGTATATTGAGCTTTTGAAAGATCACTAATATCCAACGTGTATTATTATTTTTTCTAAAAGTTAAAACAAAAATATTACTACTTTTACATCATTACTGACTCTGTTCAAAAGATAGATTTTGCTGCTTCTGTGTATATATTATTCAATTTAAGTTGGATAGTGCGTCTGTAGCTTGTACATTCACTAAACTATAATAATTGTTGCTGCGTCCGTCAACGTTGACAAGTCGTACCAACCATTTCCATTGTTTACGAGATATATGACCTGTCTAAAAGAAGGTTAGCAGTAATACTCATTGTTATTGAATACTCCTTTTGCCTAGCGTCCCATTTAAAAAGTAATATTTCATTTTTTCTATCTTGTCTTTTCTTTACTCAATACTAATAAAATGGTAGTTGTTTAGTAGATAAATTTCGTACCGTAATTCTGAACGATTTTTACTAATGATTAATACTAACTGTTTTAAGTGTGCTTTTTGGTCATAAATCAATTACGCGTGAATGTAAATTGTTCTTCGGAGTAGGTTTTCGCTTATAATTCGAATATTTCTTAATATATATTAATGAAATTTCCTCAAAAAGTATTCTATACTTGTTTTACAAGCATGCCTCCTTTACGACTACACATATATCCTTCAGCGAGTTACGCTAGAAAACTATGGTAGTTGTTACAATTTTCTGTAGCAAACGACTATAAAATGTTAGATAGGAGCAACTATTTGTTATTTACTTAATACTTATGTAACAATACAATATGAAATTTAATTTAAAACATCATATTACTAAATATAGATCATTATGAATGTATTTAATCACATTTACGGTTATTTTATATCGTTTTAAAACACAGAAATTTTGGAAAATGGCGGAACCATAGTTGTTAATTAGGTTTATAAATTAGACAAATGAATATACATGTTACTTTTATAAATAGACTTAGGCCTCATGAGCCCAAGTAACGTCACGTATATAATCCAACGTCCTCTACTTCAAGGTCACAACTACTGCGTTACAATATATACCTTAACGACCACAATTAGGGGAGCTTTGGTTGTTCAGAAGGAGTAATTGTTCGAAAAGCTCACCCTGTCAGAAAATCAAGAGAGAAAAAACGTGTGTTCTATTACAAAAGGTAAAATAGAATATTCTTAATTACCCAAGGGACAGAAATAACACGTTCACAATCATTTAAAACTATGTATATATTGATGCACTAAACAAATAATAAATTATGTATGGATTAATACTAGACGGATCTTCATCTTATTTCCAAAAATCATAATCGAACACATCTATTGTGTACTAAAACACACGCTCTAATCTTGCGTTTTGATTCAGTCTTAAGTTCTAAAACCAACAGCAAGAATGTAATAATTTTGTGAAAGACACATTTTTTAAGTACGTAATATCATAAGTAATATAATTCATTTACGGCTAACTATATTGGCAGCATTAACACATCCTGGGTGAAAACAGTATGTTAACTAGCGCCAGTTATAATCATCAATGTTTTATTACGATATCGCTTCCTTTGCAACCGCTATAATTTATTATTCTCATACTAAAATTGTATGCCAACACACGTGTTCACTCAGGTGTGTTTCTGTTAAGTTGTATGTTTTTAGTACACAAAACAAAGTGCTCAAACATGTGTGAAGAATTATTATAAGACGCAACAAGTTCATCCAAAGTAGAAAAGGATTAACTTATAATACTATTAATGACACCCTGGACATTTATTTCAGAAAGATAGAAAGGTATGATTAAACAATATCTATCTTACGAAAATCTCACAGAACTTTACACAGAGCGCAACACTCACTGTTTTCACGTGGATACCATGACTAGAGTATGAGTTTTACAGTGCCTTCCAAGGGTTTAGATGTCAATTTACTGGTCACAGGGGGCAGATGATTATGGAAACATCGATGGCTGAGAAACCAAAGTCTGAATATGGACAACCGCATTTGTTATCAATGAATTTTATCTGCCGTTGGTCAATACTATACTTAAGATTAATAATATTTACATAAGTCAATATGAAATACAGGCTTGGTTTTCCCTTTCCAACTTCTTTTACCATAGTAGATTATTAACGGACAATTCATAAAATACAATTAAACCACTACATAACGCTCTTGATTCCTGTTATAGAAATTATCTTCACGGGATTCAGTTTTATTAAATCTGAATTTTAAATAACAATAATTTTTTTCTTATTTTACAATTTTTAGGATATTGCAATATTTGATATTTATTACAAAATAATTAATTTAAATTTTTAATTGACGCAAAACGTTCCAAAAATTTTTAATATTTATTATTTTTTAAAAAAGAGAAAATATAATGAATGTATATCCAATAATGTATTACTTGTAGGGAGAATCTGACGATTGTAGACTGTCTAAACAAAGCTATTACTATTTTGTCAAAGTTTATACTTGTACCGGGATTATTACTAAATAAAAACGTATAAATAAAAGATTATAATATATATTAAGTTTTAGGTTTTTGAAGCTAGTAACTGAAGAAAATTTATTATGGTGATATTTCAAAACATACTTTTTTATTGAAAATTTTGTTTAAAAGTGCATTTTTTAATCATATGATAGGAATACATTATTACATGTTATGTTATCAAATATACTCGTATATAACAATGAAAATAAAAAGGATTTTTTTTTTTACATTCCACAAATAAAACATTGTGATGGTGTACAATATATTTAGAAAAGCATTATAATAAGTCCTATTGTGTTTGAATTTTTTTTTCTTCTTAGTCCATAATGTATTTAATATTTATTTATGTTGTAAGTTAAATAAAAAACACAAATCACTTTCAATCTCTTTTTTGTACAAAAATTTGGACTTGGTACAGTAAGGCTGTAGGGTTTTTATTATAAATAAATCACACTTATATCAAAAAAAACTTTTTCATGTCATGTAAATATATTATCTCTAACAATTATATATAAAAAGTTATTTTTGTACATCAGTAATTAATGTTTTAAAATTACAAACATTTTTAAACCTAAAACATGGATCGAAATTAAAATATTAAAAAAAAATTTTTTTTCGTAATGATGTCATTGATTAGAAATAAATGGTAATGGGTAATGAAATCTTGAATAATGGGTACTCTTTGAGTGTAATAATATGCAAATAAAGCGGATGAAGTGTTGAATTTAAAACAACGAAATTCATTGTGAAACAACAGTTTACATAACGAAATATGTGATAAAAATCAATTTTTACCTATTTTAATAAGGTAAATATATTTATCTATTTTTACTAATAAAGTGTTTATTGCAACTCAGGTTTTTAATAAAATATCAATAAAAAGTTATACTTTTTTTTTTTTTTTTTTTTTTTTTAGTAACTGGTACCGTGTTTATGAATGTTTACTAATCGTTGGCTAAGTAGGTATGAAAACAAATTTTAGATCTTAGAAATTTTTCATTTAATTTGTTACACTTTATATTCACATGATTAATTAAGTCTAAGTTTAGGAACTTCAATGTTTCAATAAGTAAATTTGTTTACTTTCCTTCTATTTAATGATAAACGTGATACAATTAACCATACAAAAGTCTGTAAAATACGGCATAAAAGAGGAATAAATCAAAGTAATATAAATACATGACTACGTACAGAGGGGTGTGCATACCATAAGCATACTCTCCGTGAATTGTTGACGGAAGAAACTCTAAAACTTACTGAAACTTCCTTCCCTCTCGGTATGCCCTCCTTACTTCTTACGTGTGTGCTTGGGGATGGGGTAAGTTTAAGAACTCCTATAACTTTTGCGTATAGAAAGATAGGCCACGTTTTGAATTTACATATTACACTGTAGTGTAGATTTTATTTGAAAATTTTAACTTTACTATTATATACTACAACGATATCATATCGTTGTGCATCCAAAATGATGAATATTTTCAAAATTTCTTAATTACATAAATTTATAATGAGGTAATACAGCAAAGGCAAGCCATATCGGACATACTCGCGAGGAGTGGTGTGAGCAATGACGTCATGACTCACGAACATGTGTTGTCCAGTTTTCCCTAACAAAAAGATAATGCACCAAGATAGAGTACTTCATTAATATTGAAATATGAATAAAAATGGTAAGAGGTTGAGTAATGGTAGGACTAGTAGTCTCCATTGCATAACTCTTACAGTTTTTTTCTTATAAATTACCAAATTTAAAAGGAGAAAGATATAAATATATTCATATATTTTAACGTGTCGTAATCCAAAATTGATAATAATTTTGATAATAGAATATAATTTTAAGAAACTTTCATTCTTGGAAAAAAGTTGAAATTTGCATAAATAAAAAGTTAGCAAAAATATCAAGTTTGCAGTAGGTAAAATAAAAAAAAAGAAGAAAATTAATAAATTTTAATAAAGAGAGATTAAATGTTATTATAAATATTATGTAAAAATATAATTGAAAATTAATTCCACAAATTAAATCAAAAGTGTCAGTTTTCTCAGTTTTAATTAACCTTAGAATTTAGTTCACTTTCAACATTATATAGAGTATGAATTAGTTCCCAAACAATGATCTTGGTATGGAAGTTTTATTTTGTAAGTGCGGGAAATGGCTTTTTCATAGTGTGTAAATATCAGGTGTCAATGGTAGGAGAAATTTTCGTCTAAAACTACAATATGACGAAGTTAGAAAAGAATTCCTACTAAAGGTGTGAAAGTTAATTTTGGAATGTTTGCGAAAACCTTAAAATAGATTTTAACAATAAGGAAGACAGCTAGAAATTCAATTAAAATTCGTATTTAACGACCATACTGAGAGGAACATTTTCCTGGTATCAAAACAAGCATACTGTACATATTCTTGATAGCATACAGGAGTTTTTATGTCAAACAAAGGACTAAGTGATACGAGCAGGATTATTTTGAAAACTGCAATTTAATCTTAGGAGTTTAACGAACTGGGAGGGGTATTCTAGATACTAACAGAAGGACAAAATAAAATAAACATAAATTCTTTAAAATAATAGTAAAAGAGAAAGAAATAAGTGGACTATGTATGTTGAAATAATTTAAACAAAAGTAGAGTTGCAAAAAACTAATTTTTCATCAATAAAACAACCTAAAACAATTAAAAGTATAGGATACGGCAAAAAGAAAAAGTAGGTATTAAAAATACGATAGTTTCTGTGATAAAAGGAGGAAGAAAAGCAGAGACATTTTTGGTGTAATTTTGTTTTGAAAATAAAAGAATTTTTTTGTAGAAGTTTCAGGGAGAGGCCACGTGAGTAAATTGTAATTAAAAAGTAGGAATGTAGGAATGATACGTACTGGGCAAATTATTGTAACGATCCAACATCCCAGTAATGATATCGAGTGGGGAGTAGCGAACCCAACATAAAACATTGCAAATTTCACCACAACAATTGACTACTATGATGGAGAATTCCCAAGTGAGGCATCATCCCGAGGACAACTACCTTTCCTGAGGGACCACATACACGCCTTCGTACGAAGTTTAATCTTCAAAACCAAATGTTTGCCATCTCCAGTTGTTACGAGTTTTTTTTCAAAATTAAATTGTCCAAGAGTGATTTCATCTTTTTACAATTTTCAATACCACATCATTCCTGGGAATAGTATTTAATTGGCATGTTGAGCTACAAAGTTCATTAGGAGTATGTGTAAAAATTAAAATTGAAACATAAAATTAAACCCATATTTAAATTTTGTAATTTTATTAAAATAAATATTGGCTTACAATTCAGCCTGCTCAATTGGAAAAATAGAGTAATTAAATTACCCCCCCCCCTCATGCCCGATGATGCCACCAGGCGAAATAATTGTAGTTAATTTATATTATTAAAATAATTTAGAAACTTTAGGTTTATTGCTTTATTTATTGTGCTTTATTTATTTAATGCTTCTTATTGAATGTGTAGTTTCAACATGAAATATCTGCTGTTATATTTTTTTTTTAAATAGAGTGAGGTTATAATAAGATTTTTTTTTTTAATATTTTAAATTTGTAAATGTTTGACAAATAATTGTTAGTGTAGAAATTTAAAAAAGGAGAAATTATTAATTTTGAGTATTGTTCACATATCAAAAATTGTGTTTATAAAACGTGATCAATTGATAAACTATTTATTTTTGAGTTCTGTTTTAAATTGTCCACATTATTCTTAGGTGTGTTTACATGTAATACACCAGTACGGTGTGAAGGAATCAGTATAAGGCACAGTTCGACAACCTACTGTACGTCCTAGGATCAACGATTATAATATTTTTTATTTGTTTTGTGATTGCCCTGAGTTAGTTACGAGAAAATCGAGTAGGATTTTTCTTTATTTTTTAAATTCTTATTTTATTTATTTATTTAGGGGTATGCCTGTGTTTTGGGGAGACTCAAACTTTAGAAGGGAACAGGGGATTCAGGCCAGAAATATTTAAAAAAGCCGAGTCCTTTCAATGAATTAACCAGTTTCGTTTTACAACGGTGGATGAGAAAATTGAGGAATACTAAAAGTCAATTAAATTTGCAGAACACAGAAAATACTGTTGTAATACATTAGAGGTAAATTACTTTAATCATATTCAATTAAATTATTTTATGTTAATAAATTAATAACCTTTTAATATTATCCCCGAGATAATAAAATCTTGTAGCCTACATAAGATTTAACAGACAATGTACGTTAGACTTCTCTACACCACATATCGAATTCATGTCACGTTTGATTATGAACTGCAGTTACATGAAACTTATGAATCTCGTCTTAACAACACACTCACTTAAGTCAGTGGGATATGTATAGGATAAGAAAAAAAATCGACTAAAAATATACTAGACTTGTATCACAAGCATACAACTATATAATCAATTAGAAATAAATATAATTATTAGTAAAAATCGAATATATATAATAGAAGAAATATACAGTTTTGTTCAGGCTGTCTTTAATAAAAACACATCATCGTGTACTTACATAAATGTTGAAATAGAGTTCACATTTAATAATTTATATAAATTTCATTTTTATATTTTGCTTAATGAACATATGAACACTTGTTACTTTTTTATTTAGAACTTCAGTTTTATCATATTTTTCATATTCATGATCAAGGAACACAGCTCTGCTAGGCGATCTTTGTCTAACAGTAATATTATCATTACGTATATAAAAAGATAATATCATTCTTTGTGCCATAAATCCATTTGGTGGGGGGCTAGATCAAGGTGATAACTTATTGTTATAGTTATTTCACTAAGCATATTAATTAACAATGATTGGTATTTTGCACATTAAGTTGGTAACATATTATTTCAGATATCCAATAGTAGATAGTGCAAATGGACAAATTATTTCGCTTATTATAGCAGAATTATAACTTTTTTTTTCTTTTTTTTTAAATTTAATACTCATTTGTTAACACATGTTAAATCTAAATGTGTTTTCTTAACACTAACGTATTTTTTTAGGTTTTTTTCTAGGAAATATGATATCATATTTGAATCACAATTTCAGTGTTTTATGTATTATGTCAGTTTTTAAAGTTAAGTTCATACTTTTGTTTTTTGTATAAAGAAACACAATTACCATGTGTGTTTCTTAAATCATGTTTATGTGTAAACAGGATAACATTAAAAAATACATTGGAAATCCTCGTCAAAAATGTATAAAATATCCGACATCATGTAATTTAACAGATGCTAGATGAAAATATGATTTCTTTTCAGAGTAGAACAACACATTTATGTCGTACGTATTGAAAAAATAGATATTTCCGTAGCTTTACAGCGATAACTAAATAACGTAAAATTATTAAATGCAATAACTAAGATAAACAGAATGCTATGCAGGTTTTTCAGAAGAGGTTAATTAGATTCTTTAATATGAAGCAGTATAAAAATAAAGTACTGTTCACAAGACCTGCTTGTGAACAACGAGTAGACAAATAGTCTCCTTTTACATGACTGTGTTTGATGGGAATTCATACAACATCGGTGTCATTTTTAGCGTTATTACATCGTGTAATAAAAAATGTGTACAAATACCTACAATTGAGTCTCTCTTTCGTATTACTTTTGAGATTTTTGCTTATATTTATAATAAAGGAATATATAAAAATCTCAATGGTTATACAGACTTAGGAAGTAGTAGTATTACATTCGGTTTTTAAAAGGTAAATAATCTGAAACCTTTAAAATATATATTTGAATCTTGCTTCGAAATATCATTTTGATCGAGTGGACATCAATTTTTACAAATTAAACCAAAAAAAATTGTTTTACCTAATAGAGACTATTCAGTAATATATAATTAAAACAAAGCAGGTTCTACAAGAACTCACTATAATATCCAAAGATTTTACGGTCCTGCCAAAATATGAAAAGCCGCAATAATCGTAGTTCCTTATTGATAACAAAGACTAACGGTCGACATGTCAAAAATCAATTGTCGATTTTCTGAGGCCATAAACGCGAAGGTCAATCAAAAAACCGATTTCGAAAGTTTTTACGTTTACCAAACTTAACATATACCACGAATAATGGTTAAGTAATAATATACTACTCACTTTATGTTATGCCATAATAGAAATAGTCACAACTCTAAATATTACAACTCCATACATACTGTTCGAAGCAATCAAGTTGAATCCTGTCTTCCTAATACGTTATTCCTGTGTGTTTATACCTTAATGTTAAAATAGTGGCTAAAATAGTTTAAACACGCAGGAGATTTTTATTTTTTTTGGTTATATTTTGACATTCATTTCATTTTACTTATAAAATGGACAACTTACGAAGTGCATATATATGTTTATGTACTATAATAAAACCTGTAAGTGTGTAGGTTAATATATTTTTTTAGTTAATTCCCTATCCGTAAAGATATGAAGTATTTTGTTCTAAAAAAAATTCCATAAAAATTAAAACTTAAATAATATGACCCTTCTGGACATTGAAGAAAACACTTGCAAACATTGAGATTCGATGTATCTCAAGAATTGGTGACCATATTTGTAAACATTTATGAAGTTTGATGATGCTGTCTGAGATTCATACATAACTATTAGATTTTGTAACAGTGCTCACTCTGAATATATTAAAATTAGAGTGAGGATGGATAAAAGTTATCATTCTGTTCCACTGAAGAACAATTATTGAAAAGTAACTGAAATTGAATTGTTATATAATATTTTTTGTAGATAGAAATATGTAATTTCTCTAATTTTTGTTTCGGTTATTTCGTAATTTCATATTCACAATTTGATATTAATTAAAAACATAATTTTATTATTATTAATTTTTTTCTCTAGCAAAATGTATTGTCAAATTGGACCATCTAATTTATTACAAATAATTATAACTTTTTGCGCTTTTCCCATTAACAATTATTATTTTCAATCTAATTAACAAACAGTTACCTCTTTGTAGATACATTTGATTTATTAAAACATGAATGTTATTTAAAATCAAACGAAACAATCATTTCCACTTTTTATTTGAACTTCAATAGGGAGAATTCAATTAACTTTCCCATTGTCTACTGCATGATACAATTTCAATACTTATAGATTCCCTATACTCAATGACATTATTAATTTTCATTTGTAAACAATATTTTTTCGTGTTGAATTTCCTGAAACAAATATTCATAACTTACTGGAAATTTGAGAATAGTCGGTGTAACTGGTTAAAAAAAATTGTAAAGACGTTTATCATAAACAACCAAAAAGCTAAATAATATACATACTATCTATACAACTATGTTATACTTGTCTAAGCGTATAATATGCTGCTAAAGGATAAAATATAAGCAAATAATATTAGTATTTAATTATATATACACATGTTTTATTATTTATTTTCTAATTTTTCTAATTAATATATCTACATATGTTTACAACTGTTGATTATATAAATATATCAACAAATTATATTTTATTAATAAAAATTATGTAAACAGAAACATATACACCCTTATCTGAAAAAAGTGTGTATTTTAGTAAAAATTTTTTTTTTTTAATAATATTATTGTATGGAAAAAGTGTATATGACAACAGTAAGGTCTGAAAACATTACTCGTATATATAAGGTATAAATAGTTGACATTTTTTGTATTTATTGTTTAGTATTTAATAACAATATTTTTATTTTATATATCTTATTTTATATATCTCTGAGATATATAAAATATAATATACCATTATAATATTTATATGTTTTGGAGGTTAATAAAATAATCCCTTCATTTAATTCCAATTCAGTATAATGTTGACTATAATTATGTCCATGGTATAATAATAATAATAATAATCATAATATATATTCCAATAAGTGATTTTCAGATAATAAAATCTCTGTATTTCTTGTTACATAATTAATGAGGTAAAATATTTTATTAACAATAATTTCTGGTAATATTTGTAACTGTAGCATTTAGCTGAACGACTTATAGATTGTGGGGGAAATCTAAAATAAATTATTTTACAACAGAAACATTATGATGTATCCGTTGATATATAGTACATATATATTTTTTATTCAGAATGGACGACATTGTTATTTCGTATATTATATTAATTTTTTTAGACTTTATAATTTTACCACTTTTCAACTTCGACTATTCCTTTTTTTTATATTACAATTTAGTAAGGAGTGTCTTAAACTAATTATTCAGTAATATAAATTTTGACCATAGCATAGTTTATGTAAAAATAATTTCAATGCATAAAAGTATCATAATATATCAATAACAATTCTGTAATAGTGTAATGAATGTCTAAAGATGGATTCTTAATTATAAGTAACAGCAAGGTTTTACCAAATTAAATATAATTCGTTAAATTAGCATATTTTGTTATTAATTAATTACCAAAAGGGTTTAAACATTTTACTATATCATAAAATAAAAAAATAATTTTCTTATTTAGTTATATTGATTGAATGTGTTTCATAAATAATAAAGAGCATATAAAGTCCATAAGTTAAATATATATTATGTCATACTAAGAGATTCTGTAATTATAATACTCTAATTAAACTACTCCTAACATATGAAAAACAATAATATTTATAAGGAAGATTTAATCCTATTTTATTCCTCTGGAACAGAAGATTTAAAACCAACTGATATTTTTTTATAATATAGTTCTGATTAACTCTCTGTATCTTTAATAGATTGCACTTTAAAAACAATTTTTCCAATAATGATTTATATTAACTACCTACTATCATAAAATTGTAAATATTTCCTTCAATTTAGGATAAAAAAAAGAATTTTATGTGATCATACACACGGGATTTGTACGTAAAGGTTACGAATATATGAAAGTTTAAGATTACTGCAAGCCACAAATAATTCAATTCACGTAATTATCTTTCGCATCAAAACATTTGACAATTATTTGGGCTTAAATATTAAATGGATAACTAAATAAATAGTTCAACGTTCATAATATATTGTTATAGATGTAATATTTGATAGCACATTAACCAATGTTTGGAGACTGAAATTAAGATTACAGAAACACCTCATTTTATGTTTTAAAACTTTCTAAGATTACATAAAAACCAATTCCTGTAGGTGTATAACATTTTTTTAAACTATTTATTTGCTGTTATTAATATCGATAATTACTCAATACAACACCGTCGATTATTATTGTTTTAATTATTACTTTTTGTTTGAGTTTCGACTTGAATTTGTTTAGAGTAAAGATTTATAGTAAATATTGCAAAGTTATTGATATATTAGGTTAGGTTAGGTTAGGTTCACATTATCATGATTCAATAGGGTTCTGATTTATCAAAAAAAAATTAAACATTGCAACTAATAAGAGCTACACTCATAAATACTGTCGGCAAGAACAAACATAATATACCGACCGTAGGTTTGTAATTACGACCGTGGTTTGTTAGTGCAATTTGAGACGCCAGATGACGGCAGGGTATGGTATAAGTGTAAAGAACTCAGGATATATCCATTTTTATTTATTACACAGTCATATGAATGTGGCCAACATTATATCCTTCTCTCACAACAAGATTGGGCTTCAATTCACTTTTAAATAGAAGACGGGGATTCATTGGTAATCGATTCCCAGGTTGGAAATGATTAGCCATTCCATCGCTCATTAGATTTCACCACTCTTAGGGCTTTTATGCAATATCTACTGTATTTTACAACTACAGCAGACCATGTGCCTATGTTGAGAAATTGAATATACGCCTCACCTGCAGATGTAATTACATACATATCTGCCATAACAAAAGAGGAGCTACATTACCCTAAAATAACAATTAAAAATAATCGTCAATAATGTTTATATTAATGACACATAAACTCACAAAATTATGTTATAATGTGGTTAAATATCTTGTATTTTTCATACAAGTAATATTTACTTTTAGAGATCTGACAAATATAAAATTGTAATACGGAATTTCCAATTTTTCGTTCTGTTCTACGTTTGAGTTAAAAACCTTTCAGTTCAAATTTAAGTACCCTCAGGGGCATAGATTTGATTTCACATTTTCCAGATATTTGACAGAGGGAGTTATTGAGAGAAGTGATTGGCGCTACGGGCGGCTATCGATATAGTAGACATTTTTAAATTGTAGGTACTGATTGTATATGCAATATTACTCTCTGAATTGATGTTACAAAATAAAAATCTATAATATACATAAATAAAAATAAATATTGTCATTTATACAAAGAGGTTTCTTTACTTTAACTTTTTATATAACAATTATTTCTGTGTGTGAGTGTTCTATACACTTTTAAAAAAATAATGAAATAAAATGAAATATTTAATTTATAAATATTTATATTTCTTTCATTTATGATTGCGTATGTAAATAATAAAAAAATATTCCCTCTTTTAAAACAAATTATATATAAAATCATGTTAAACGGACTACATTAAATACATATATATTTTGATGAAATGTCATATTGAACATAACATATAAAACAATTTTGTTCGTTTATTTTTAGTATTAAATTTATTGATTTTTGTCAAAAAGCGATAATGGACTGACCTAATGTATGTTCTTTTTTGTTCGCAGGAAGCTGCCATGTAGAACATTTATGTTTTTGGTCAATTCAATTATATCCATATTGTATTTTTGTGCACTATGTGACCTTTCAAAACCAACGAAAGTGTAAGATTGTTTTTTTTCTCTTTAATTTAGAAAGGAATAAAGCTGTGGTTTGTGTTTTTATGGTTTGGTTTTCGTTAACTCTATTTTTGATTTGCATTTTTTTTTTATTTATGAAATTGTAATGATGACGAACGATGCTTTTAAATTAATTTTGCTGATATATGTTATTATATTATTTGCTAACACAACTTTTAGTTTCCATTACATAGCCACAAACGTACACATGCACACAAATAAACACAAGCATTCAAACAAGCATACAGAAACACATATACCATACACAAACATATAGATTACAACGACCACTTATCTCTCAAGCTAAAAACTCTTTAGGATTCTTTGTCTGTCTTTCTAGGAGCAGTTGTTTTTCAAGAAGATTAGACGAGACCATTGAAAGTCCAGTGAGGAATGTCCTCACTGAGCGCAGCATCCCAGATTCAATACATCTACACTTTTAACTAATAAACTTTCTAGTTATTGCATTTACGTTACATTGTTGACCCACTAGCTTATAATTATTTCCAATTAATTGCTGAATTTACTGAAATATCTGGAGCTTGTTTCTTTTATCTCAATTTATCTGCCGACTACCAAGTTCTTATAACCAAGCTAATATTTAGGCCTTTTCATTGCTAATTGAAAATGTGAATTATATTTTTACGAATTTTTAAATTAAATATCTGCTGTGGTTAGGTAACAATAATTTCTTGAACTAGTGAGATTAGATAGAATATAGTTATATTTATTCAATATTATTATAACAAGGTACAATATTTTCATAAAAAGAAAGACATACAGACCTATAAGATCACTAAATATTAATTATCACAATAAAATAAAATTATATTTTATAACTCAAAATCAAAAATCAGAATTAATATTTAATTATCAAAATTACAAAATAAAATATATATTTTAGAGTACTCCAGTTTATGTAAATGTGTATACATAAACTTTACAAAATCTTATATAATCAAAATTAACAATTTATACCCAAGTCATAAAAATGATTACCAAATTTGGGGTGATTAATTATGAAGTTCCTCAAACCTATAGTTGAAGCGGATTTCACGGTCCTCCTTGGAGATTTTCCCTAGTTACAGGTTGTGGTTTTACAACAGATAAAAGTTTTTGCTGTGGGCGGCTTTGGTGTTCTCACAAAACACGGGCTTCTAAACTTTGATTCACGTTCCGTTTAGTAAGGTAGATCCTGCACATTCTAGTGTACTAGGAGATAACGAACTCCCCAAGCTAAAATCGGCTAAAAGATAGATCAGCGGTTTTGTCTCTGGAGTGGATAAACTTTATTTAAACTAGATTTAGTTGTAATTTATTTTATAAACGTTATTAGACTAGGAAAACGGCACATTATGAATACTTTAAAATCCAACTATTGATGAGTAAATTGTTCTTCATGTCTGTAAAAATCAGCCTTTTATGATATTACACGGGACACACTGAAATATCATAATCCATAAAGTTATATATTAATATATATATATATATATATATATATATATATATATATATATATAAGATAATAATTAACGTTGAACTAATGTTTTCAGCTAATGTTTATCAAAGTAATGTACTAAAGTTATTAATTAAAAAGAGTTACATCTTTAGTTTAGGCTAAAGGAAATTTATTAAAACTAGTTGATGTGATAATTCACATTTTCTTTATTTATATATTTTACTGCTTTGTTTCAAAAATATTAAATTTTGTTATACCAGTTTTATAAAACCATTTCAAAAATGTTTGTCATGATCTATTGTATGTAAAGTTATGAGTCTCTCTTTTTTGTATACATCTAAACTGTGATTAGTCAGTAAGAGATTAGGTGTTTCTTTAACATATTCTAACAGGGTAATTGAAAGTTGGTATATAACATTTGTTGAAATACATTTAGTTTTTTCTTTTTACAAGCTAAGATTTATCCGTAAATTTTAGGATTTTTGACTGATAAATTATAAATATCAACATGTATCGTAATATAATTTTACCAATATTTGCAAGTTAGAAATTAATATTTAATGGCATAAATGGATAAATTATGTATATGAATATTTCCTACAATGGCTTCTATTTATTGGGTTTGTGAGTAAAATATACTATTTCTAATTGACCCAATATTATCAACAATAAGTGATGAAACGTTTTCAACATAGTATTGAAATTAGTCCTCCAATGTAGGTGTACTGGTAAATTTAATATCATTCCCACACTGGCTTTCAATATTGACTCAATTGCTGGATATATTACATGTCGTGATTGGCCTCATTATGGGAGATCAATGTATTACAAACAATTATAATTAGATAAATATCGTATATTAATTATTTCCGCGTAATAGGTTGAGTGAAAATAATGTTACATTTATTTCATGTTACAACACATTATTGACAAGTGCAATAATGAGTTCCATATTAGAATTTCCAAAATTGTGTCAATATCGGTATTACTGTATGATACAAAATTTGTTGTCATAGTTGCTGGAATAACTATTATATTTTCTACATTCGCTGCAGTATCGGCTTAACTGTGGAAAAAACTGTTTCATTTTCTAATTAACCCAATATACACGGTTATTATTACCAACGAGAATTGTCAATAATGTAATAACTTTGTAATGTAATAAACTTTATATTTATATTTCATAAACCACACATCTTTTCTTACTATCAGTATGGAATTATGAGATTTGTAATTTTAGAAGAATATTGTCAAATGTTTGTTAATCTGTATTGCAGTATGAATAAGACTAAAAAAATACATTCAGATTATTTCATTATTATTAAATATTAAAATATATGTTATTTAAAACATAATATGTTTTTGATTCGTAACAGGTTAAACTATCATTTAGTTGACGTAATAATGAAAATCAATAAAAAAAATATATTATTACAGTATTATTATTCTAATTCTTGTTTATTCTATAAATCAAAATTTGTTTAATTGGTTGGATTAAAGGTCTTCAATACATGACAAAAACATCTTTTGTAGCTTAATATCAGGCTTTGTTTAATCAATTTAAACATAAATTATAAATCAATAAATTACTGTAAATAATACACTTTCTTACCATTTTCTGCAAATCTCCTTGTCTAATACTCTCAAGTAGCAAATCAATATTATCAACAAAACAATTAATTGTTGATTTAACATTTTCTCCGTCAACAATTTAAATATAATACAAAAATATATAATTTGATTGTTAGTTAATTACAAAGAAATTTCTGTACTGGGAATGTTAATAGTGAAATGTCTTCCATTTTTCTAGTTTGAAATAAGTTAAAATACGATAGTTTGATAAGTAATCTCAAAATCAACAATATTAAAAAAAAAAAAAAATAATGAAATATGCATCCTACGCAAAATTCTCTTTACACAAATATTCATTTACCATTTTATATAATGGGAGACTAATCATATTAAAAAAGATTATTCTTAAATTGCGAATATTTTATATTTTTCCAAAATGTTTTTTCATCTCATGTTTTAGTCTTTATTTATAAGGGACAACTAAATTTGTCGTCTTGAAGAAGTTTTGTAATATTTAGATCTCTTTTTATTAGTCAATAATAGGTATACGCCCATACATACATACATTTAAATATAAATGGACGAAATTTGTTTAACTTTTCAAAATAATCTACAAAATAACAAATATTTAATTTAAAATGTTTTAAAATTGTCGCAACTAAAATACATAAAAACTATCAAAATAAATAAATACACTCTATGAAACAAATTATTGTTCAATCACCTTTCAAGAAGCCATATATATACATATATATATATATATATATGTATATATATAAATTTGGTAAATGAAAATAATCAAATACCATATTAAATAATATAATCTAAGCTGAAGTCTAAAGTTTGTTTATAAGTTTAAATTTAAAACTTGTGTTTCACACTTCTATTTATCTACACTGACCCAAATAAAATCTCTTTAAACACGCCAGCACTGAAAAAGTGTGACGCCACAGTCACAGTTATTGGTTTGTGTCTCATTTGGTTACATTCCAATAATTTGAAGTGGGGAAAGAATTCTCAAATCGGGATAATGACTATAGAATAATCAATTTTGATAATTCTATAGTCATTATGTTATTCTATGAGTGATCGGGATTTATGAGTTTATAATTAAAATAATAGTCACATTATTGAATTATTAATAATCCGTAAAGGTGATAAGTAAATCCATAGAGTTAAAGTTTATGCGCGGTATTATATAAAGAGTTTCTATCAATATATAATGTGAAATTACCTTTAATGTTTATGCAACTATTTTAAATGAGACAAATCAAGCGGACTCATTTTGTATGGAAATTGTTTTGTTTACAATAGGTTATTTATATTAAACTACATAACTCATTGTTTAAATATGTAAAGTGTTTAATATTCATTGGTGTTCATAAACATTAAAAACCATCTTTAATCTTGTTTTAAACATACATATAAATGTTAGCATATTGTACTAAGAATTGATTTAATACAAGTTTAAATATCCCAAAGTATAACTTTCTAAATATATATACTACTTATTAACTAATAGGTGATTAACAACTCTAGGTAATATAGCCTTTAAGTCAATCCTTAATATGTTGTCATTTGTCAATTTTGTAGTACCTTTCATCTAAAGCGAGCTTAACTAAAATATCAAGATAACATCATTAGGGATTTTAGTTTTATTCAAGATAGAGAGATTTATTTTGTATAAAAATGTTATATAGTTAAATTTATTAAACTGGTGCATTTAATAAATTAAATTTATCAAATTAAATAAATTTTAGTAAACTGGTGTGCATTAAAATGACAAATTTAGTTCGTTTTGATTTATGAGTTGGAAAAATATTTTTATGATTAGCGGTATGTCATATTTTATGTTAAAAAATGTGCATATGTATCGTGAAAAATTACTTACATATTTAAAATTTCATTTAATTTATTTTTCAAAAATATGTGTGTGATAATATGATCAAGAAATGATCTTTATTATATTTCCGTTGTTAGTATTTAAAAAACAACAAGCCGATCAAAACTGAATTTTTGTTTACTTTTATAAACGATTTTTGATTAATTACATTCTTGCAACAATTTAACGTTAAAAAAAGAGAATTTATTGTCTTATCATTTGTGTATTCTGATACCTAACATATTTAATAAATGTGAAGCGGTAACACAAACAATAGTAAAACAAACTCAATAATTCAAAAACTTTGAATAGTATACGTCATCCAGTAGGAAAATGTTCAACTTAAAAAAGTTTAGTTTGTTATCAGCTTCGAACAAAGTTATAATTTTACCACATATTTGTTAACATGAATGAATATTAAGTTGTGTCTAAGACCTTTAAATAATAGTTGTAAAATATACTTGGTGTGGTTGTGTAATGAAAAATTTAGTAAATGGAACAAAATATATAATAATAGCTAGTTGTCTTCACTTTATTCAAAAAGAATATTGAATTGTGTCCGATATTTATATTTGTTGGTTTATATATATTAATTTTACCAATTTCTACAAGGCTCGGATAAATTATGTTTGTATTATAGTCTTCATAAAATAAACAAAGTTTATAAACAAAGTCTTCCAATAAAATAGAATATTAAAAATAAACGTGTTTATAAATACTTTTTAAAGTCTCTCGTAATTATTAATGTCATGTAAAATTGTTTCTTTTACTTAGTTAATAAATGTAAAATGATATCTGCCTTGGGGAAATTGCCCATAAAGAAATAAATTATATCTTATTTTTATAGTTGGTAGCCACTGTTGAAATATTAACTATGTTATGTATTTTCATAAATACACTATGTATCATACGTATAATTTGAAGGAATACGACCATGAATGATGACATTTTAAAAGACGTTTTGAACTACGTTAGGTATTATATAAGACCGATTAAAACTGATTATTACACTTCAAGTTATATCCATTATAACTTTAGTCTAATGGAAAAAGTTGTGTATAAGTGATAAATTTATCCCTTGGGTTAGCCATAGTAAAGTTACCATGTTGCTAAAACTTCTGGAAGAGAATTCTCTTAAAAAGTTTAAAACGATCCTCTTGGAATCATGTGATTTATATAATATGTTTGATTGAATATTTTATGACAAGTATTATTTTCTTAAAATAATATTTTACTTTCCACACCTAGATTGTGTCATTTACTATTCTCATAGGTACTTTAAAAGAAAGAAATGAAGCAATGTACATATAACAAGGCACATCTGAAATAATGTAGTTTTTACAGCTAATTGGTAGGATCAGTGGTTCATTTTTAATGGTGAAAACTGATACTCCTTAGGAAAGGTAAGAATGTAAAAAAAAAAAAAATAAAAATATCGTCGAGAATGTAATTATATTAACCATAGTTAATATAAGTCCAAAAATCTAGATTATGACAAATATCACAATATAATTTCTTTCTAGGATTACTTTGTAATCTAAAACTAAAACGAGTAATCCATGAATATTAACTATAGTTCCAATTAGACATAGAGTTAAAATGGTAAGAGTGATAAAAAAACAACGGTTAAGTTTAGTGATTTTTCATTTCATGTGTGATAAAGTTTTTAGATATGGTATTATTTATTTTACACACTCGACCTAGTTTTAATTTTGAGTTCCTTTCTATGATTCATAGTTTTAGTTGTAATATCCAACATAGTTATGAAAATTAGGCTCCTTGACTTTTATTTATAATTTTATGTTCTACATCTATCACTGATAACTAATTAATCCATAATTAATAAAATTATAAAAATCAGTGATTTCATTTCTATATTAGGATATAAATGTCCAATTTTTTTAAACTATGGCTGTGGTACGTGTAATTATTAAGTCAGTAGCTGATTACCAATATCTTAACATTCTTACTAATTACATAATGATAATTTCCTTAACCACAATTTCACGAACAATAACTAAAATGAATAGTTGAAATAGCGATAGTTCCTTCCCCCCTATATAAGGTAATTTGAATCTCAAGAACAAATTTATCAAGATCATGTATTATATTTTAGTTATTTAATGTATGCGTCAGTATAGAAACTATATTTCATAGAAAGTGGATACCAACTTTCTCAATCTTTTGTATAAGCTTGAAATAAATATGACATGGTACGACTGTAATCTAAGATAAACTGTTATATCTAAATATTTTACCCAGGATACGTTTGTTGAACACGTGACACGGTACCGTAAATTAAATTTGACATTTCAACCCTACTGTAAGATTGTCATGACAAGGTTACACTCAGCTGGAAATAATAAACCAGCAGTAATAGTGCAAACCGACTGAGCAAAGTTACAGTAAGAATGAAATTTATGTTTTTATCCAATAAAATTAATGAATGTCTGATGTTTTGTTTACAAAAATTTATTGTTAATAACAGTGTATACAAGTGTCTTACGCATTTCTGTTTGTCACTTCCATCATTATTTAGTTTACAAACTAACGCCGTTCAAGTAACCTAATCACAAGATGTGTAACTTTAATTTATTAAGTTGTTGAATGACTATTTGCGATGTAACTACATCCATATAACACACTATATTATTAAATTATATAACTATTAAATTTTACTCAGAACAGTAATAAGCAATGCAATAAGAATAAAAATTAAAAAAACAACTATGCATCCTCAATCATTTGTCATTCATCAATTTGGATATAATATTCTATAATACAACTGAAAATAACAATGTTTATATATCCCACAAAAACAAGTACTACAAATCCTCTCTACAAAACACTGAAGTTAAATTAAAAACTCGTGGATCAATAAAAGTAAAAAATTGACGGTACTAAGTAAGCTTTGGTTTTGAAACTAATATTATATTCGTATTTCTTTAAAAAAAATACAAAGTAAAATATTATGTTTTGATTATAATAATTTGTAGTTCATTGAAGTTTTAACAGTTTAAAATGTAGGCTTCGTGTGTCTTAGTGGATGGATTTAAAAAATGTATGCTTAGTGGTCATATTTTATAATTAAATAAAACAGATCATAAGGGTTCGAAACACATTTTTATTTCCTTTACAATTTAATTTTGAATTATTATGATAATAGGTAGAAAGGGACGAGCAGCCCTAAAAACTCAGCTCATACCATATTTGAGAGCTCACCGAAGCATTATATACATATAATGATACTTCCACTCAATACACACAATTTTCATAACACTATATATGTATATATACCATACATTTTGTATGATATATCCCTCCAAATGAACTACTAAACCGAGGTTTTTTATGTTATTATGTTTGCCAAAAGCACAATATTGCCACTGTTATAGTTCCTAAAACTTAGCCCATGATGAATTTATCTCTCATCAAAACTGTATTTTTGTGTAGAAAAAAGGGTAGATATTTTGTCATCTCGCTTAATACTCGTATAGTATTGATCAATTATGTATTTAAACTTAATTAGATCTTGTTACCTACGATATTAAATTTTACTTAGATATTAATTTGAAAACGGTTGAGCAGTATCATCAACAAAAGCCGCAAGCCTCCCAATAAAATTAGCTTCACCATGTAATATTTGGTATAACATGGATCCCTGTGGAACTAAATGTATTTTAAGTTGGTTTATATATATATATATATATATATATATAAACCATATAATATATATATATATATATATATATATATATATATATTATCCATCTTTTAAGTACATTGTATCTAATTACTACAAAAACATATACCTAACTTAATTGTTAATATCTGGGCAAAATGAATTATTTTCTAGTACGATTTCCTTGTTTATATCAGTCAGTTCAGAAGAAAGAGTCACATTTTATGGAACCAAAACCAAAACTGGTACTCCCATAGTAAATCAATACTTTAGGAGATCCCTTCACATAGTCCTGAAATGACAACATTGACACGAGGTAGGGGGCAACTCAGGCAAATCACTGGACACTCTTATCTGAGAGCGCACATTAGAGGATAGGAGTTATCATAGCGAAACTATGCGGGAAGGGAAGGAGACTTCAGATCGAATAATTTGCAACAGAAAGATCCTGAACATTAAGAAGGTTAAAGTTTTTGGATTATAAAATTCCTGGGAACTATCAATGGATAAGCTTGTTAGTGGATTACTCAAACTAGTGAGGGAACAAATCTGCTTAGCTTGAATGAGGAGACTGACTTTATTGGCACAAAAGGCCATCTTTCCCGATGCCCAGGGCTGGTTATAATTCTTTAAATTACAAACTAAATCAATCAAATTAATAACACAAGTATACATTTAAAAAATTTCCATCTTTAATAAAACTCTCTTCAAGTTGTGCTATACAAAGACATTAAAAGCTACGAAAGAAATACTTTAAATTATTATTCAATTTCACACAAACAATCAACATCTTTTGATAGCATTAACGTACCTTGCTACTTATTCTTTTTACTTTGTATAAAAACAAGTCCTTGTCAACTTTAATATCTGTAAGTCAATTCTAATATTATTTAAACAGCTTCGACAAGGTGGACAATAGATTAAAACACGTTATCCTCAATATGTAACATGTCCAGAAAATTATTCATCAAAGTACAAATATCTGCATCGATTTATTGGAAAATTTATATGGTTTTACTAATTCAATAAGATAAAAAAATATGAGTATTTCAAATACAGTATACAAAATTATACTTGTTTTAGAACATTTTTGAATTAAGTTAGGAATGAGGTTTGAGGATGTAGGCGTTTTGTTTGCTTCTTTTATTTTCATTCTGTTGTTTTACATGCACACAATTACGTTTAATTTTAATTTATTATTAGCCTTTGAAATTCGTTTTTATTCCTTTATCAAGATTTCATGATTGGTATGGAAAAATATAAGTTCTTTTTTTATTAGAACAGAGAAGAGACCTTAATATAGACATTGAATTATAACTTATATGAAAATGTTATATTGTAGGTCAGCGAGTAAGAAGGTCAGACTTTAAATCACCCTGTTCAGCTTTACAACTATGATAATTTAGTTTGTAGTGATATCTCTCCCTGGTTCTGCTAGAACATAACATTAACCATTGACCTAATTTTCAAAATGATAGTACTGACCTGTTTTCTTTACTTTAATACAATATTCCTGATTATATATATATATATATATATATATATATATATATATATATATATATATAACACATCTAGTACCGACATAATAATGAATAAAACATATTTCATTGTTACGAGTATTGCTATATAAATCTCACAAATTTGACAGTGAAAAGTTTAATTGATTATAGACTTTTCATTCACCTTATTATCATTATGTGCCAATTACATTATTCTATACTATTAATTGTAATTGTAACTACAAGTGTAAGTTACTAGATAATAATAAATGCGGATAAATTGTTTTTATTCCTTGTACGTTGTTGAATATTTTGCTAAATTTATTATTTTTATAAAAGATATTAATTGTTTTAAATTTTTTTTTTAAATTCAACTTGTTTCCTTTTTACGTAAAGCAGGTAAATTCAATTATAAACATTAAAGAAATTGCTTATCATACGTTTATTAATAACAATGACTGCATAATATTGTACAAAACAAAATGAACCTATCACCAATCATCAATCTCTACACTATTTTTTATATATAACAGGTTAATTGTATCAATGTTTTCTTCGTGTTATTCGGTATTTTATCAAAACAAGCTTCCATAGAAACACTCAATTGGGTTCTGTATTTTCACATAAAAGATGGCATTTAAAATACCACATATTCTACCACTGCAATCTAGTTTACAACTGAATAAAATAATTACTTATATAAAACATGTAACTCAAAAAAAAATGTAGGAAATTCTAAATATTTCTCTTTTCAATTCGCTTACCATAGGAATCTATACTCAAGCAGATAATTTTGTAATAATTCATCCATCACTTTTTACATTTTAATTTATCATCTAACACAATATTCACAACTGAAAATTTGCCTGGTTTCTGAGAGCTCTCTTTAACCTTGCAATGAAGTCTCTTTAACCTTCTCTGGCAATGAAGTCTTTAACCACGATGTAGCGTTTTTCAATCCACTATTATAATTTAATTATACCAAAATTCATTTGGTACAAAATTGTTTTCGTCCATAGAAAATTAAGTTATATCTTTTAAACTTTTGAAATAGTAATTTTGAATATAATGGTGAATGAATAAACATACTTCATTGGCACCATTAAATTCAAAACCCTTATGGTTTATTTACAAATAATCATTTACCAGTTATTAGGTCATTTATTCTACATAATACATAGTTCATTGGGCTAGATGAAAACGACCTGAACAAGTACGCAGGACAGTTATACTTTTGACAAAAAACTCAATGCAAATGCCTGCTTTCTTCCCTTGAATATCATCAGCACATTATTATTTTTTTAAACCTAAATAAACATGATTACAATTCTTGGATCTTGCGTTCCATCAATTCTGCTGTTGCAGGTTCTTTTTTTATTTTCCTTTAATAAATGAATAAAAGGAATAATTTCTTAGAGAGCTTTAAGTGTAAAAAATAGTCAACTTTAACAGACATAAAATGTGTAAAATTGTTATTTCCTTTAAATATTCACCTCAAAATATGTGGGAAACTTTACATGATTGTTTCTTTTGAAGGAGAGTCTGGTACAGAATTTTAACATTTATGTTGGCAAATAAATTTATAATAAATGTCTTTTCCAGTGTAATGACATTTTTTAACTGGAAACTATTAGCATGGTTTTTATTCCCTCAATTATATCTAATGTAAATTAATTAGGTGGTGTGTTTTCTCCGTTTGTGCTTCATTGTATGTAACAGGTGAGTTAGCCTATAGCATATTTTTCGAATTATTCCCTTTGTTTTAACTATTGCTAAAGAGTAATACACAATGGCAATGAAAATGTAACATAATGATTGTTTTCAGACATGAAATGAGACTCAGCTGTATGGATTTGATTCAACAATATGTTAACAATAAATTTTTTTGTGGGAATAGCTTAAAACTAAATATGTGATAAATAACTATTTTTTTAGCTAAATATATTATACAAGTATAATTTTCTATTGTAACTACTGAGTCAAGGTCCTACAAATCGTTAATCATGAAAATCTAAGCTGGCTATCCCATATCTCTTCTCTTCCTGATACAAGACCATTCATCTTGACTCAACTTTATGCAACTTTACGTAATACTGCCATATACACAATTTATGATAATTGAGGCGTTCCATAGCAAAACTCCCCTACTCCAGTTTTTATCGAAATTGAGTTAGCTATAGAAACGGATTCGTGAGGTTCCATTCCATATTGTAGTGCTGTTAATAATGTGTCAAAACATGTCTTTTCATGTTAAATAATGGGTCAAAAATTGGCTGTCATAGCAAAACTCGCCTTTTCCAACCCTGTTGACAGTGAAAAACTGGTATTTTCTAATGAACCAATCAGATGACTAGATAGTTGTCACGTGACCTTGTTATAGCATTCACTTTGACAGTACAACAGCTGCTTAAACGTGATAGGCTACTGGAGCCTTTTATTAACCGTACCGGTACACGAATTAATTTCACTCGTTTCATTAATTTATTAATTTGTCAATTTAATTAACCTATTACATTAGGCAAATGTACACCTACAACTTTACAGTTGTAAAAAGTACAGGGAAAGACAAATAATTGAAATAAGAAAATGTTTTTATTTATACCTGGAACGAGAATGAATACAAAAAAGGTTCGAATGAGATATGTTCTGCGGTGTTTGATGTATTAAAAAAATCTGATTTAAATAGTTGCTCTACTATCAGGTTATGTGCTGATGGTTGTGGCGGGCAGAACCGCAAATCAACCATGGTTTTCGTGTGTTCTTATTTTTTGATGAACTGTGCTCCAGCGAATGTAAAACAAATTGAAATTGTTTTCCCTATCCCGGGCCATTCGTTTTTGCCTTCGGACATAGTTTTTGCTCAAATTGAGAAATCTGTTCGAAAGATTCCTGTTGTGTGCAGACCAGAGGTGTACATTGATACATTCGAAAACCACGGAAGAGTTACAAGTTTTGGTGCAGGATGTGATGTAAAGGATTGGAAGGCAGGTACGGAGAAGTCAATGAAAATGCCCAAGGATTGGCACTTCAAGTTTTCTACTTGTAAACGGTTTATCCTTACCCGATCAAAACAAACGATCAAAGTAAGGGGAGAAATTTCCTATCATTCAGACTTGTGTGAAGGAAAATCTCTTATGAAACGTAATCAGTTACTAAAGAATGTAACTGTAAATGGTGTACATTATGGTGTTCAACTTAAAGAAGCAAAGGTTAAAGACACAAGATATTTGTTGAAAGCTCATTTTGGTGAAAACTGGAAAGCGAACGATAACACTTTGTACTTACAAGAAGTTTTGAATGCTACTGATGACAATCAGCTTGCTCATGATGAAGAGTGCGAGGAGGAGGGATGCTGTGAGAGAAGACAAGATGAAGATGTCGTGGAAATTGTCATTTAAATGTTGAGCCAGAAGTAAACACAGGGAAAAAAACTTTATTTCTCTTACTTTGTTTAACCTCTCCTAACAATAACACTGATGTAAAATTAAACTTAAAGAAAAAAATTCTCTTTTTTTTTCTAGAAGATTTCCCCCAAAATGACTTAATAAGTAAACATGTGTTTGCCTTACTTATGTTCATTTTCAGCAGGAAAAAATTTAAATAATAAAATTATAAACTTTATTAAGCCATCTAATATAATAAAAACAGCTTAATCACAAAAGCCAATTTACTTAAATAATAGTATTAGCAAAACTGGCCTAATCCAAGAAGTTGCATCAAAACTCGCCTTTTCCATTTTATTTATTAAATAACTTTATTTGTATGCATCCAATAAATTTCATATTAATGATAACTACTTTTTTAAAGTTCTACAATAATTTAAAATCATTGGAAAATCAATAAACCCAATGAATATTTCCTTTCTAGTTTTTTGTGAATCCTGAAAAATTAACGTAAATGGATTAGACAACTTTTGCTAAGGATCTAAGCTGGCTATCCCATATCTCTTCTCTTTCTGATACAAGACCATTCATCTTGACTCAACTTTGTGTACCTTCACGTAATACTGCCATATACACAATTTATAATATATACGTTGACATATACCTTGTATTCGATATATTTTATTTACTCTAAATTTCAAATTAACTTCTATATATTTATTTTTAAAAATTTGTTAACATAATATAACTTAGACAAGAAACATATCTGTTTATTGAATATTATATTACCACTATTTTTTTTTTGAAATTTTAAAATTATGCTTTAAATTTGAACTCATTACTCACAGGTTATTACTAACATAAGCTTTCTTAGGAAGAATATCGCAAATTAAAATTAGGGCGACTTCAAATATTTTAACTCGATGTAAATAACTATGGTTTTCAATTTGTACAAGAAACCGTAGAATTTGAAAACCTGTGTATCAAAAGATGGTCTGTTATTGATCACCTTTTGTCTTTCTGGCCCTACGCTATTAGTGTATTCGAGGGCTAGGGGTCCTTAATCTTGTCTGCCATATATTTCTCTCTCTTCCTTATTTGAGTCATGATGGAAAAGAATAAAGGTATCAAAATTACGGTGCAGGGAGTGCTAAAGTTCAACGGTCACAACCAGCTGGGCCCACAACATCTAGCGAATACTTAATTCAAACAGTCCCATCTGCTCCAACACTGCAAGAGAAAAACACATTATCAAAGCAAATGGGAGCATGCGGAATAAACTCACCCGGAAAAATTAAATATATGGAAAGAGATTACAAACTAGAAGAAGAAAATAAAGCACTCAGGAAAAAGCTAAGTGGAGTAGAGTTGATAATAAATCAGCTAAAACAAGAGGTGCTAAACCTGAGAAGAGAAAATAGTGCTATTATGAACTCACAGATGTCAAGAAAGACTGAATACCTAAGAACCTATTAAAAAATAGCGTTGATGGGTACCATACTGATGAGGATGAGCATGCTAAGGAAACTGAATGGATAAGAACCAAAAAGGATAAAGAAGATTGAAAAGTGGGAAAGATTAAAGCTCTCCTGCAGTCGAAAAACCAAATGGCAACACTAATGTTAAGAGGCTAGAACAAAATCAGAATGCGGTATTAAGAGGCAAGCTACCTCAACCAATAAATATTGTAGGAGTGGAGGACCTTGCAACAATAAAAGCGTTATTGGATGAAGATAGGGTGACAAAACGAGTTTCTCTTAATAATAATGTGTGGAAAATCAACGTGATAGACTCTACTGCTTATAGATCAATAGCTACAAAGTTAAATGAAGGAAGCCACCAAGATAAACATGAAAGGCCTATTAAGGTAATTGCTAGAGGACTTCACCATACCTGTATGAAAGAAGAAATAATGGAGGAATTAAGGCATAAAGCAGAACTTAAAATAATAGATGCTATTAATATTGTTAAATAAGAGAGGAAAGTAGACAAGGATGGAAATTGAAAAGAAATAGTAGATAAAAACTTCCGTTATTTATGCTCACGTTTGATAATAAAGAAGATGTGAGAAAAATCTACTGTATAATATTAAATAAATCTATTCTTTATATGAGTGTCAAGATTGAACCCTTAAGTAAAACAATAAATTGTATACCACAATGCAAGAAGTGTCAGGGCTTCAACCATACAATAAAGTACTGCCATAGGGAACCTAGATGTGTTAAATATACGGGCAGGCATTGTACTTCTCGGTGCATAATAAATAAAGATGTTACACCAAAATGTGTGAACTGTGGAAGGGAGCACCCTTATAATCATTGCGGATGTAAAGTGGCTAAAGAATTGCAAAAGAATTCGAATCGAAACGAGTAAAACTGAGCCAGGATATAGGAAAGAGGAGGAGAAAAGTGTGATTCCATAAAGCAAACATAAAAAATCTGATGCACACACAAAAAAATGTGAACAGATCATTCTCTCATCTAATACAGAACAGACAGCTTAAGGAGAAAAATCTAGATGGGAATAATGTACTAGAAAAAATACTACAGAGATTGGAGGATTTAGAAAAGCTTCATGACACTATGGATAAGAAAACAGAAGTCGTAGCTACAAGCCTTGCAGACGTTAAAAGTTATTTTTAATGAAATGTTCAAAACCTATAGGATAGCAACATGGAATGCTAATGGATTATTGCAACAAATTCAAGAACTGGACATATTTTTAAATACTTAAAAAATAGATATATGATTAATATCTGAATTTTATTTTACAAAGTCACCATATGTCAGGCTAAACTTTTATTGTTATTATTCTGCTGTTCATCCAGCAGATATGGCAAGAGGAGGTGCGTAGTATTGGTTAAAGATAACTTACAACATTATGAGAGTATAAAATTTTAAGAAGAATCTTTCCAGGTTATTGCAATCAGAATTTGAACAAATAAGTATAGAGAATACAATGTTATAGCAATTAACTGTCCACCAAAGTACAGCGTAAAGCGAGAAGAGTTTGTGCAGCTGCTAAAAAGGCTAGGTAGAAATTTAATTGTTGGGGGAGACTTCAATGCGAATAATGTGTATATTGGGGATCAAGAATAATAATCCAAAAGGAAAAGAACTACTGGCGGCCGGAACAACACTACGGTGTGACTTCCACTCTGGAGACCGACCTACTTACTGGCCGACAGATACAATTAAGATATCTGACATAATAGACTTCTTTATAACTAAAGGAACATCACAAAATTCACATAGATAATAATGAGAGTCTTTCCTCGGATAATACACCAAATTTTTATGACAATCAGTGAATTCATTATTGGAAGGAAGGCACCTGCACCGAGTTTAACAAATACTTGAACAAACTGGCCTTTGTTCAGCAGCCTGGTAGAATAAAGACATAAACTTGAATGTACCTTTAAAAAATCCAGTAGAGCTAGAAGATGAATTAGAAAGATTTACTGAGATTATACAGCACTCTGCATGGAGGAGTACCTCTGCTCTTCATAAACAAGGTTGTAAAAAATCCGCTACCCGGCCGAACTAAGAGACCTAATCATAGAAAAAAAGAAGGACACTTAAGGACTGGCAATGGAATCGAGCACCACAAACGAAAACCATAATAAATCAGCTCTGCGACAGAATAAAATCCTTCATATAAGAACTGAAGAATGACTCCATTAATAGATACCTAGATAATTTATCTGCAAAAAAGGATGGAGAGTACTCCCTCCGGAGGGCAACAAAAGCGGTTATAAGACCTAGAAAGCAAGAATCTCCTATTAAAATGAAGATGGTACGTGGGCTAGAAGTGCCCAGCAAAAAACAAGTCTATTCCCGGAATATTTAGAAGAAACATTTCTTCCACTGCCAAGACAAACAAGTGAAGAAAGCACTCCTCTCATAGAAAAACAGGATGATGTAAAAATCAGTGACAGTTCAGGAATTAAAAAGTGAAGTCAAAAACAATTTAAATGCAAAGAACGCTCCAGGAATTGACTTAATTAATTGACTCTGCGGCAAAAAGGAATCAAAAAGTTGCTCTATATAATTAATGCAGCTTTAAGAATTAAATACGTTCCTTTTCAGTGGAAAGTAGTTGAGGTCATTATGATATAAAAACCAGAAAAGCAGTCCAATGATAAGAAGTCATATAGGCCAATTTCGTTGCTGCCGACTTTCTAAAAACTTTTTGAGAAGCTATTGTTGAACCGTCTTAGGCCCATCAACAGAAAACCTATTCCTGAACATCAGTTTGGGTTTCGACGTGGACATTCTACTTTAGTCCAAGTTCATAGGATCACAAATATTATAAAAGATCATATGAGAAAAAAGAGGTTTGTGCAGGTATTTGGATGTAGCAAAAGCCTTCGATAAAGTATGGCATGAGAGACTACTTTGAAATTGCAAAGAGACCTATCAAAGCAATACTATGAAATTCTGAAGTCTTATATAACTAAGAGACATTTTAAAGTAATGTATGAAGGAGAATACTCTGCACTGAAAACAATAGCAGCAGAAATGCCACAGGGAAGCGGCCTGGGACCGGTATCTATTTGCTGTTCACAAGGGATCGTCCTACTGCGGAAGATACAACCACTGGTACTTTTGCAGATGACACAGTAATCTTGGTGTCAGGTAAGAAACCTGAAGAATTAGTGTTGAAACTTAAGCGGGCTACTGATGAAGTGTATAAGAGGACCAGAAAATGGCGCATTAGTTCAAATGAAATGAAATCAGTAAATGTAAATTTTACATACATTAAAGTCAAACATCTGACTCTAATTACAATAAACTCAGTGCCAATTCCTTATGCTAATTATGCTAAGTATTTGGGAATGACATTGGACGCAAATATGAAATGGAAGGAACATGTCAAAAAGAAAAAAAGAACTAAATCATTGTACAAAAAAAAGAACAAGAATAAATCAAGTACAAAAAATGTATTGGTTGAGAGAGACAATCCAAATTGTCAATCCATAATAAGTTCCTAATATATAAACAGGTATTGAAGCCGGTGTGGAGCTATGGGATACAGTCGTGGGGCAATACCAATAAGAAATGTAATACAATACAAGTTTTCCAAAATAAGTTACTTTGTATTGGCATTGTCGAAGCACCTTTGTATGTGAGAAATGACAATGTTCATAAGGATCTGAAAATGGACTTGGTCAGTGAAGAAATAAAAAAACAGGTAGTGAAGCATAGACACCGCATCACATATCATGAACACTTCGTGATTTGGGGACAGATGGCAACACCTACGGAAGCTAGAAAACTGCGGAGAACTAAGCCTTCTGATTTGATGGATAATTAGGATGATAACCATTGGGTATTCCTATACAAAGTGATGTAAATTGAAGTATGAATTACTAGATGGGTTACTTACTCAGTTGTAATAATGTATCAAATAAAAAAAATAAATTTAAAAAAGTCATCTGGTTCAAAGTTAATTTAATTTTTTTAACAACAGGTTGAAAAAGCTACCGTAAAGAATGCATACTTAAAAAAACCTTTTTAAATTGATAAAAAATGTAGGATTTCTAAACCAAATTAATATACAAAATAACGATTAGCAATTATTATCACTGTAAATTAATCTAAGTATCAACATTAGTTCCTGTTGAGCTATGATTGTTTGATATTATATAAAACTAAAAATTACGACTTTACAGTTGGCATTTTGCTAAATTCTACTATTCTAAACATTAAATATAATTCAGTACACTTATTTATTAAAGGGTTACATATTTCTCGTGTGCTAGGATGAACCAGTATATATTTTCTTCTCTCACAATTTAACTATTTTTTAAGAATTTTGATTTTGTAAGCTTGAGTGAAATGGTTTATGAAATGCAAGTAAAGCTTCAAATAAAGCAATTGTAGTATAGTTATAGCATGTTTAGTTTATAATTTAGGAATGCATAAATGGAAGATACAATAGTGTGAAAATAAAACCAAGAGTTCATTTAATTAAGCTCGTTTATATGGTTTATACAATAATTATGAACTTTTATAATTATTTTTACTTTTTTTTAATAACTGACAATCAAATTATTACATTTAAAAAAAAATCTATGAAACCATTCTTAGAAGATTCCCTGTCAAAACAAATCCTTATCGTCAGAAATTGAAGATTGACAAACCCATACTTTACCTTATCAACCTAGAAAAATTAATAGCTAAAGATATTTTATATATAATAATAAATTACGAATGTTAAACTATATTTTTACTAATAATATTTTCGGCGTTCTAATAATTTTTATTAACAATGTGATCTAGACGTAATTAAATATGCAACATGTGTCTTCTAATAGCAAAAGAGCCCTCATACTAATAGTAACTAAGAAAATCTATTATAACTTAAGTGTTATAAAAAAAACATATATTAATTATAGTTACTATTATTATAATTATTATTATTAATATTATATTAATAAATAAAAATCCTTAAGTTACTATAATTAACTGTAAGATATTATAACTAAAATTGGACAGAAACGTAATGTAATGGCGAAATATTTCCTTCCTTCGATAATCCTGCAATTTGTGATCAAATTAAATTGATTAATTTGGCAAACAAATATATGACGATTTTTTAAATAAACGTTTATATAAGTTAATTAATTACTCCAATTAATTCACAATATAAGAATTACTTTGACCCCTTTATTTTTACTCCAATAATTTAGTACGAAATTCAAAGTGATTTGTTATCATTTAATAAGCGTAGAGAAATCTGTTAAGGTACATTTAATTCGAACACGAGATCTCACAAAAATTATGTTTACTTCATCAAACGAGTTATGTATCACTGAAGATGGTGACTTTGTACTTGAAACGCGTTTGATTAGGTAAACGTAATATTTGTTAATTATTCTGTTCAAGTTATATTGTATCTAATAATATCTCGCAAGTCATGCTCAATATTTATGTATAAAATTAATTAAATATTGGCTTTCTATTTAATGATGAAAATATTTTATTTCATTGATAACATTATCTTACATGATTATTTATTATTTACTTAATTTGTACAAGCAATCATTACTTTTACGTTCTCTTACCGTTTATTCCTAATAATAACATAATGATTATATTATTTCTACTTCTTTGTTTGTATTACATCAGGAGGAAAAATTGTTTATACAATTACAAACTTGTCAAAAACATTATTTTATTCAACACTCTCTCTCCATATATCAATTACAACTTTTTACAATATCTAGAAAGTTATCAGCTAATTTACAATTCACATGATTAGAAATAATTTTGAAATGTCTTTTTAATATTTTTTCACAGTTCGTTCAAAATTAAATGTGCACATACACAATAACTTGTATTTATTACAAATTATCACGTAAGTATCTATATTTTTCATTCGTCATTTTTCAATACAACTTGAGCCAACAGATTCAAGGCAGTTACGTAACTACATAATTGTAATAATACATTATTCAGTTTTAATTGTTGTTCTATACAGATATCTCTTGAATTTGGACACGTTTTTTGACGATCCCTGTTGGAGGATTGCTCGACGTCCTTGCAGGTGGAGTTGGAGGATGGCACTGTCTTGGTGGTGGAGGGGGCTCTGGTATAGTTGGACTTTTCTTATAATGTGCAGTTGGTGTTAAGTCTATACTATCAGTTCCAGCTTCTCCGCTAGATGTGCTTAATCTTCTTTTTTTGCGATCCCTTCTGTAAAATATTCCGGCAAATATCAACATGTTTAAAAGAAGTAAAACACAGCCAACTCCGACAGTCACACCTAAAGCCGTATTGTAACTTTCATAATGTATTTGAAATAAGCTTTCCTCTTCTTCTTCTATAGAGCTTTTTTGTGGTTCAACGTCTTCTTGAATTGTGTGGTTTGGTTCACATTCAGGTAGATTGTTTGGAGTGGTGGTCGGTGCCAATTGTGGAGGGATACGAGTAAAAGATTCGGCTCTCACAGATCCTGTAATCAAGTGATATTACTTATTACTAGTCAAGTAAAAATTACTCAATTTAGTGAAAATGAAAGAACTTAAAAAATATTACAAAATGGTAATAATACTTTTCAACGGGTTTTTAATTTATTACGCTGGGTCTTTGGATAAATTCAATTTTAATATTTGACTTCAAACGCCTTAATAGTGGAAAATAATATCCTACAAGCAATGCAGTAAATTATTTTTTAAAAATATGTACATGCATTTAATCTTTCGTCAATAACAAATGTTAACACAAACTCCTTGATAACAATATTTTCTATTAGTACGAAGTGTTAAGTATAATAACCAACACTTCGCGTCATCAATTTTGAAACTGTGATTAGAAGGTAGATAACGTTTCATTCTGTTTCGTCTCCGTTGATGGTCATTCTGTGATTCGCCCCATCACAAGATTACTCTTATTGTCCGTAGGTTTGTCTCACCTGCAATTATTTCCAAATTTCTATTTTCATAGATTTCAAAACGGAATCCTAAACCAAGATTGAGATCTGGTACAAGAGCCATGGGTTTTAATAATTTAGCTCTCGATAGTTTTTTTTTAGCTAAGAATTTACTCTACAAGCACAAACTAACGGTTTCTCAAATATTTAATTGCTATCAAACAGCTAGTTTATATTGTTAGTGAACCATAAAAACCGATCAAAGATCAAGTGGAATAGACAAAGTTTAATTCATTAACATTCATCAACATCTCATGCACATCAACCATTTGCTAGAATAAAAAAATTAATTAATCATTCACTCAATAAATAATATTATAATTTTATACCTAATTTTCATTCATCACAAAGATGACATGGATCAGTAAATAAAACAAAGTAAACCACTCTCATCAAATCCTCAACACTATCCGTGTCCAAAAGCCAGCATTTCAACAGTGTGCTATATTTGTTTATTTTGAAGTGGTCTTTTTATTGTAACTTGGTTATGAATTATCGGAGCAATATTAGTATAAAATTTGAAACTTATTGTAAGACATAGCACTGTGTATGAACGCTTTATGGCCACGTGTAACCACATAAACACAAGTTCTGTTTTTAGATCTGAAAAAAAGCAAACTCATAATATAGAATACTTTCATAACCTTAAATATGTAAAAACATCTAAGAGGCAGTATAGTCAAGTGCCTGAGTAATGGTAAAGACGAAATCATCTTCTTTCATCCATAATCAGTCTTACAAACTTTTTTTGAGCTATAATCACAGAACTAAGTCTGGTGACATATGTTTCTCCCCATCAACAAACCACATAATCTAACCTAATATGAACCATGGAAAAAAAGATTTTAAGAAATTACGATACAGAAAAATGTATTCTTAATAACAAAATATTCGTAAAATATGTTGTATTTGATGTTTCCAGGACAAACCTTCGTACCGACTTGATGGATCATAATACACGAACTGCATTCCATATTCCCAATTACATATTTCATTCATTTATACAAGAAAGGTTTTGTAAACAATTTAAACATTCATTTCAAATTGAAGTGTATGCAACCTGTTTTTTATCATTAAATGGAATGTTTTGTAAACCACCAACACAGAGCATTTATTATAACATAACTTCTTCTCCCTATTAGAAAATAAATATTTTAATTATGTTAAAACTCTAGAGCCTTTTCTTGTAAATGTAACATTATTTGTTTTGAAATTTTATTGTTTATTAGCCTCTTTTATATATATATATATATATATATATATATATATATATATATATATATATATATATAAATTGTACTATAGAGCCACGTCGATGTTTAAATTGTATAAAGCTATATTCACTGTTAGTAACTTTGAACTATTCTAAGTTCACAATAATTTACACTCTTCTAGGAACAGCGTTGGTTTAGCTGCAAAGGCTTGAGTGAGATTTCAATGTTTTGTAACAGTAGAATCGTCGGAATCATGTACCAGTTAAAAAACTGGAATTCTACGCATCTCGCATCTATAATATGTGATCGAAAGTATCACGTAGTAACTATTACTTCCAACAAGAAAACATTTTGAAAGTACTGACGCTCAAGAGGTTACATTGGCTTGTCTACATTCCAAAACCAAAAAAAAAAAAAGGAAAGATTCAGTCTCTAGGTAGTTGTACTAATTCGATGAAGAAGTACGCAGCGCTTGGAGCGGCCAAGAAAAGAACTATTTTTATTTTATAAAATGCCCCTGCAGTTTTTACAATATGTTACCGCAATACATCTGAGTCAGGGTGTTAGTCTGCCTAATCGGCTGTAGGTTGTTACATTATTAATATTGAAATTTTCTATATTCCAATAAACAGATTATTTTGTAAATAATTGAAACACTCAAAATCGCAAAAAATGAGTGTATATTTGTATATCATTTTTATGAATTTTAGTGATTGTATTCAATTAAAGCTTAATAACTCATTGTAAAATGTCATTCCTGGAAACACTCGTATAATATACCTGTTAACAAACATTAATTTAATGAAAAGGTTTCGGAATATAGTGTTTGAATAGAGAAGATGTTTTGATAGGGTTAGTTTCTATACCTTACGTATTGTTATTTTTCATATTTTTGCCAGTTTTACACTATTAAAAATTTTAAAATTTGTAATTTTGGTGTTTCTATTAAAATACTATGCAGGCTTCTTGATTTTTCAAACAATGCATATTAATTAAACAGATATAAATTGTAATTTCCCACTTTTTGTATTTTTAGGAATTTTATCAAAACGTATAGGTAATTCAAATTAGAAAGTATATACGATCTATAAATAACAATGTAAGATTACCTGCATAAAAGTGGTTCCCCTTTTCATGAAAGTGATGATGACGCATACTGACATCTTCATCCCCTGGTTGATGGAGTTGTGGAATAAGATTGAGCCAAACCGCCATTTTGTGACCTCTGTAGTGGCTTTTCATTCTTGGCTTAAGTGCTTAAAATGAAATTATAATATAATAATTACTGTAAAATTTGAGATTATATAGTTTAAATATTGACAGGTAGAAAATAACTTACTAAATAGCGATAATTTAGAAAATATATCCTAATCGGACATTTGTTATTTCAATCTATTACATATATATATATATATATATATATATATATATATATATATATATATATATATATATATATATATACTATTCATATATATGAAGTTAGTGGCAAAAATAATATGGAGTAATTAGTATATACTTTTTGGTTTAAATATATAAGTATAAAAATAATATAATGTATTATAAATCCATTAGGGTTGTACATGCATCTATAAATAATATTTAGTATCCGCTAAAATTTACATAGCACATTTTAATAAATCATACATTATATCTCAGAGTTTATATTTCACATTCTAATGTCTACAGGTAAGATTAAACGTAAATATGGTTTAATATAAAATCGTTCACCCAATAAATATAATAATATGTAAAAATTATTACATAAAATAACACCATATATTTGTAAAAATGATGATTTTATTTGAATGTTGTTTAAAATTATTTTTTTAATAAATATATTGCAGTGGTAGCCTACTCTCGACACAGCCAAAATATTTTTAATATTTATGAATCCATTTTAATTGAGGTATTTCATTATTATTCCTTTAAGATTTGTATTTGAATGCTTTTGTGCGCTTTGTCCAATATTGAAAAGGTTATTTCAATTTATTACGAAAAAAATTCTTAATAAATTTTGCCTGTAGTATTATTTTTTAGGTTCTATTATATAAATGAAATTTGTACTAACTTGAAGAAGAAAATTGTATTGGTGTGTTCTTTAACATTTAAGTGTAACTGTTGTGTGTAACTTCAACACATTAATAATTTATAGTCTTATATAATAAGAAAGCAACATCAAAAAATAAAAGTATCATCATATTTCTTAAAATAATTAAAATTTCTCTGCTTGTCTGAGAAAAAGTTAAATCGTTGCAATATTAACAGAATTTATGAATCTGGAATTTTGATTGTATGTAAATAAATGTTGATTGACCAATGTTAAAGGTAAACATCGCCATACATTTTCTGGTTTTATGCAGTGTGCTCTTCTATTGGTCTAAGATAAAGCTTTTAGCAATTTATAAAATACTAAAAATAATTTTACAAGAAAAAAAATTCAGTTTTACTAGTTATTTTATTATAATGGAAAACTTCCTTTTATTACTTATATAGTAAAAAAATATATTTACCAATGCTTAGGTACAACTGTGTACTAGGCTCGTACATGTCCCATGTTAATCCTCTGTAAACAGATTTTTCTTTCAAAGTGCCGTAGTCACTTCTATGAATACGCGGTTCATTTGGATCACTGAATAAACAATAAATCACAAATAATTAAACTATAGGTGTTTGAATTAAACCTATTGTATCTATTAAATTCTAAGACCTAAGTAGAAAAATTAATTAGTTTCATTACATTTTCGATAGAAATTATTTTAGTAACTAGAATTACTGCTTTTATATCTTGTATTTATATATAATTTAAATATTGACATAAAATGACATGTTGTAATATTGTATATGTTGATGACGTTAGGGTTTATGTAAGTACACCTGGGCTGCAAACAATTCAGTGGCTATATTTTATGTACCACACCCAGCAGACGAAAGAGATAAAAGTGATATGTATAAGAATTGGTTTTATACCTGACCAAATAGAACTGTTATATATAGGATCTAAAAACATACGTTAAAATAATTGTTTTAATTTCAAACCGGACTTGATAGAAAAGGTACCCTGCGAATTAATAAATAATGTCGATATTTAGGTAGCAGTAAAACATTAAATATTTTCTCCCTAGCTTTGTCCTTATGATAAGTATGCAGGGAATATATAAAATGTTTAATCCACCATATACCAAAATTATGGAATGATTCAATATGTTACATTTGCGTCTAGGTTAGACTATATTAATAGTAGGCTAATCTCATTATTTGTGGTAGGGGCCTTGAAAGAGCGAATATTTATATATATAAATTTTAAATTATGTTAAATTAATTTATATTATTATCAACTTATTATCACTCATAGCTCATTTAATATTAGAAAATTAAATGAAAAATTATCTAACGAAAAACATAATGATATTTTCTGGTGCATACAGGTAATTTTTATAATTATTCTGCAACGTCTATCGCGTACACAGTGAAACAAATATTTGTGTACAAAACTATCACCAAATCACATAGAAATATTGAATTAAAGATATTACCATGAAACTGAACCAAAATTCTATAAAAGTGATCCCACATTGATGAAGTTAGTAATACAACTATTTTAAATCTGTCAATAATCCTTTTATTGTATAATTGGTAATCTAAGATTTAAACAAAAATAATGTTACATAAATAACAATTCACACGTTATAATTTTATAAATAAATATATAAGTATTATCATACCCTGTCTTTGCGTAGTTTGTAAAGAAGGTTAGAACAGCCTCTGCTACTCCAAGATCTTGTCTGCTATAGTTTTGTGGGAAATATGGTTGACCTCCAACTAATGGTAAACCCAGAATATAAGTGACATCTTCTCCTCGCACACTGCCTAATCTCTATAGAAGTAATTATGTTTATAAATTAGATTTTAATTACAATGATAATCACATGTTTTCAAATAGAACAACAAAAGTGTTATACAATTTACATTTCTTATCACTATAACTATTTTTTATTATGTTATATTTATTTGTAAGATATAATGTTTGTTCTTTACCTAACTAACATAAACTAACCTCAAATTTTCAAGTTGATGTTACAGATGGGTTGAGAAATAGCCAGGCCATAATTCTCAGTATAATAATTAAATTTATTTTATATATATATATATATATATATATATATATATATATGAATAAGTAAATATTTTCCTCTTTTATTTATGATTAATTAAAGTCCCGATCTTTAACCCAAAAATATTGGTTTAATTTTTAAAAATATACTTATACACAACCAAATGTTTGTGAACAATTATATATTCTGAGGAAATATGTTTTAGTAAATATAAAGCAAATAGTAACATTATCTGTCAATTTTAAAAATATTTTCTCCATATATATCTTTGTATTACTGAATGTATTATTAAATAGTACAGAGGATAACTAAACGTTTTTTATTATTTTTTTCATGGCATGTATATGAAATAATTCGTAGGTTTGACAATCTTTACGTTAATGTTATACTAATATTTATTTTGAAAATGTATAAATAAAGTGTCTTTTAATAACGTGTTTGAAATTTTAAAATTGTGTTATTTGTATAAACATAATATATTATGTATATTGACGTCTCTATACAACACCTTGATTTAATAAATTATAGTTATTTTATAAGGCCAACAATACGATTGCATAAATCATTTTGTATTTCATTTCTCATTATTTATATATTTTTTATAACTCTACCAAACCATATTTGTTTTGTTCAAATTTCAATATAATTTCCCTCTATACTTTTCAAAGTCAACCATAGTGTATAAAATAAAAATTAAAATAAGGTACAAACTGTCAAGACGCTACAAATTCGAAGAAACTAAAAAAGGAATAACAACTAAGATTCTCTGAATACAACGTAAAATGAAAATATACATAGTCTGGCTTACCAAATGTAAACATTACAATTTAAAATAAACTAATTAAATCACGAAGAGGGGTACGATAATGTTAACACGCACACAACATGTATATAAAACATGGTAGAAACTCCTGTGAGCATATATTATTTACTTATATATTATATAGTGGATTTTGTTTTTTTACATTATAGTTTTTATAATAATAGTATTTGAAAATAATAATAATATAAAGTAATTGAAATAACATGAAATGTATTAAAATTAACTATTACGATAATTGGATTTGTTATGCTTAATTGTGTTTATTAAACATAAATGTGAACTTACTTGTGGGTAATCGCTCTCTTTTGTTTGATAACTGAAATGGAAGAAGTATGTTTTTGCGCCCCGTCTAGAGTGGAGGTATGACACCCTTAATAAAGGTGCAACAGTGTGACCGTCACTTAATGCTTCCATTGTTGAATCCCTTATGTTAATTGGATGAAGAATAGGCTTGTCCCAGTCTGTGTATTCATTTCTCACAGTAGAAAATATTTCGTTTAGATGATATACATAAGCGTTTCGAACATAAGTCCTAAAAATGTATTAATATTGTGAATTATTGCCTAATAACATTAGTATTGTACAGTACAGAATATGTTATTTTAATAGTAAACTACTTCATGTAAATTTTTGAAGTTTTGTTTTTATATTATTGCTATTAAAATATATTAGATAATATATTATATAATATAGACGATTTTTTTCAATGTATTTTAAATTTACTCTCTCCATATTATTCGATTGTATCTTATCTCTAGACACATAATAAAAACAAAAAGTCAATGTAGTATAGTTTAGTATTTTAAAAGGGTTTTACAATTTTTTTCCGTAGGATATAACTATAACATGCAAAAATATATTTCCCTGTTTTACTTTATTTTGTTATTCTGGTGAATAATTGTAAGAAAAAATAAAGCGAAAACCATGGGTATATTCACTCTCTTAAAAATGAATTAGTGTTAGTATTTTTTTGTATAATCACTACAATATTTTGTTTGTTTTTATTTGATAATTTAGGGATTAACGTAATGTAAGAAGTTTTAATAAGATCAACTTTTGCAATTAATGGAATGGGGAAGAGTGTTCGTGTTCATAAGGTACTTATTAAAGCTGAATAAACATTAGTATCTGGATTTTGCAAGTACGCTTCGTAAATTAACACATATTATTAGTAGACTACTTATAAACAATAAAATTAAACTACTAAAATTAATTTTAATAAAACGTTAAACTTCTTGAAATTTCTGAAATATACATTATGAGAGTATTATCAGCTTTCTGTTTTATATAACTGACTCTTATATTGTTTTATTTTTAATCAGTCACTGTATATTCTTATTATATTTTTATGAAATGTTCTTTAATTTAGTAGGAAGATACAAATACAAAAATTTTAACGCATTAAATATTTGTTTTAGGTATATATTTTTTTTAATTGTATATGTTGTTATTTTTTTAGCCAACAAACCTATAACTTTGAGAGACATTTGTCAGAAATTTATATATAAACTTAAACCACAAATTATATATTTTTTAAATTTACATTTTTATATCATATATAATAAGGAGTAATATTGTTTCGCTTCGCTGTTGATATCAAGGTCACGAGTCTTGATTGAGAGACAATATTCCCTATATTTAAAGAAAATGATTTTCTGTCATGACACACAATTTTTATAAACGTACTTGCGGACGATCTACCCCGAAATACTAAAATGTAAGTAACTTTCAGTAAATGACTTAAAACCCTATATACTGCATAACATGATTGTAAAACTAGTCCAATGTTCCTTGTTCGAATTTGTATTTCAGTTTCAATATAATCCTTTTGATTTAATAGCACCACTTATTTAACATAATAAATTGTCTTTTACTACCAACGTTATGTTTGTTTGTTTTAAACGTATATTTTTAGATTCTCATATTACCTAAATATATTGCAACAGTCACTATCAAACTTAATACGCTTGAATTATTTTGTTTGTTTGAGATGCTATATACATTTTATAGATATGTTCTTCAAAAAGTTGCTTTGTCGAGTACATTGCTCAAAAATACTTGGGATTCATATAACCCTCCAAAGGAATTTTTCTTATTTAGAGGCATATTATTATTTTTTAATTTCCAACAAAATGTCCGGGAAAAAATGTAAATAAAAATCTAATTAACACTCTCTCTTCAGAATACTTACTTTGTTTTTCTAAAATGTAATGATATTAGAAACAAAGAAGACATGTGGACCATAAAAACATTTTGACTTCCTTTGTGCATAAAATTGTATTCTGGAAAAGTTTATTTTCAGCTTTTACCGAATGTCTGGAGGGCTTATGACTCTACATAATACAAAATTCGTTTTTTTGAAAGAATTATTCTCGATTTTAGTCCTAAGCTAAAATTGTTGAAAGTTATATACGATTGAAGAGTTATGTTTGTAAAAATTAACAACAACTTTTTTGAAGCAAAAATATATAAGTAAAGTTGTACAAAAATAAATACATTATGCATATAAGTTTTTAATAATTATTTTTGCTATTTATTTATTCATTAAAATATTTAATCAATTGCACACCCGATGGTTTTTAAAATATATTTGCATTAAAATGAATGGTATTAGCCTACTAACCACTCGGATATGATCTTACATAAAACCGAAATTTTTAAATTCCAAAACACTAATTAAAAAATAGGAGATACATTTGTTTGAGATATTTCTAACTAGAAATGAGAAACTAATATAATTTGTTAGGAGTACAAATTATCTTTTAAGTGATTGCTTCACAAGCAAGTAGAAATATTTTGTATACTTGATGTCTACATATTTTTCTTTGCTACACACAACTTAATCACTAAACTGATTTAGAAGTGTTTTTTCTTTCTTTGATGATAGTGTTACATACATTTCTTAAAAACTAAATACGATTATATAGTACTCTGTATTTGACAGAGAACCATTATAGGTATAGTTATATTAATTTATAGAGTAAAAATTAGTTGTTTGTAGTAAAAGGGAAATTTAAATTATTTATTTTGAATGTAAACTAAAGTGTAACAAAATATTTACAAAAATAGAAATAAGTAATTAATAATGGTATGCAAATTACAACTACTTTCTTCAGCTACTTATTATTTTATTTATCTATTCATTGTACTTTCTTTTCCAATTATTAATTTAATATTATTCATTTGTGCATACATTTGCCCAGAAATATAAGGTTTGTATAATTACGGTCTATTTTTTAATTTGAGCTTTTGTAAAAATAATAGTGAAATAAAACAATTATTACTAACCCATTTTTTAAAATGATTACATGAATAAACTTGAAATACAGAGCTTAAGCTCAAATTAGCATGACTTGAGGGATCAAAAAGAACATTCAAAATCACTACTTTAACTATTATTTTGACGCAATTTTTCACTCCGTTTTTGATGATATTATGGTTAAAAATAACCAAAAGTTCCCAAATATAAATGTTTTACGGTATTATAGTGAGTACTACAATATTGTCGTGGGGTACAGATTACGTTGTTGTTACAAAATAAAACATCAAAAATATTTGCAGTTTACAACATAATTAGAGTTGTGTATGAAAAATAATAAAGTAAATCTTTATTACGCTTAAGCAATTGGTACAAAGGCAAATACAAACCATTATTATGTCAATAAAAAACTGGATATAAATAATAGCTAGGTAATAGTATATCTTTTACTTGGCACTTCGTGAAAGATGGCTTAAATCGAAACCCTTTTTATTAAACGCCCTATTTGTGTTTACAAACACGAATATGGAACTTATTTCTTCATTTATATACTTATTTTTTATGTTATTTACTTATTTACGGTTAATATTGTCAACTAATCATTTAAATTGTTTAAAATATTGACACTAGAAAATAAAAGTTTGATATTTCAAAATATCTATTTTTTATATCATAATTAGTAGCTTCCCTAATGTAACTATCCTCATTTTGTTTGTAGATTGAAATTTACCTTAATAACCTATTTCTCTGGTCCTCTTCCATACCGTACTGAATGTCCGCCGCATTGAAATCCAAATAGCTTTCTGTAGTAGTAGTTCCAAGTAGTAGTTGAGCCGAAACAAAAGGATCCCCTGCATTCTCCAAAACATAGGCAGGTTCAGAGGATAACCATGGACCGTATCTGGGAAGAAATCTTGGAGGTGAGAAGTCTACTCCTAGTAGTGTAGATATTGGGAGACTTCTTAAGCATGGTGCAAGGTCATCACTAGGAGGACATCCTAGTTGAACACCCACCTCGGTCCTCACCGCATCTGGATACTGTACGATAGCCCAGGGACTTAGTATAGATCCTGATAGGAGAGCGACTCGATGAAATAATCCTAAAAGTAATATAAAATAACATCTCATATGTTTACCTAAAGTAAATATTCATTGACAGGTCACAAGCAATACATATATATTTGCAATTGTGTAACAACAATTTACATATTTAAATGTTATACACAATTCAATTTACAATGAAAGATAGTAAAAAACAACAACAAAAAACCTCAATAAACTATCATATAAACTACGTCATTTCTAAAAACGAAAAATATATAATATAATAATAATATAAATATTTTTCAATTCTTAGAAATAAATGACAAACGCTTTGGGCGTAACATGACATTGATTAATACTGGAAGTTAATAACAACAAACTTTGGAAGATATTATTGTTTGCTTAATAACAATAATTTTATAAACAACACTTTATGTACTTATAAAGTTGAATTCACAATATAAAAGTGAATAAATCCCATTTACTTCATATTTTTTGGTGTAAAACATGTTGTGTATTTAGTGATCAATGGAAGAAAAACAGAATTGAAAATATTATTGGAATTAAATAATATTTTTCAGAAATATTTTGCAGACTCCCGCAAAGTTAACTTTTTAATCATTCATTTTATTTTATACTGGAATAGTTTCTATATTGGATAAAACGGAGTCTGAATACGTATTTACTTAATAAATCCCCATTTAGTAAATCAATTTTAGACCAGCTAATAAAACAATAGTCATTTATATAAAGCTATTCACTTTTACTAAGACATATGTGGTCTAACATCAAACAACGAATCAAACTAATAACATGACAATAAATTTTACTGTAATTTACAATTTTTTCTGTAAGGAAAAATTCATATTTGATATGTTTAGTTTGTATGTTATTACACCCCCATGTTAAATAGAAAACCATATACTATTCCTTTATGACAGACAAAATCATCTTAATTAGTTGATGAAGTTAAAAGTCATGGTTTTTCTAGTTTTAAAAATAAACTCCATAAATATGGTAATGTCTGCAGTGGTTTTGGGAGTTATGTTGAAAGAATAGAAACAATCAATTTTTTGATAATTTTTACATTAACCATTATTTCCATTCTTATAATAAATAAATGACAATTTTCAAATACTAATTCCTCAATTAAAAGGACATGATTGAAACACAAAATGTTAAATAATATTCATTTGTTACAATATTTTTCACTTCAACCTAATGACGTTTCCATATAAAGTTGATGTATTTGATAATGTACTAAATTAAATATTATAGGCAACAATCTTCATGGTCCTGTTGTGGTTTGTTTCGAAGTACACTTTAATTGATATAATGTAGCATTTAAATTCAAAAAAACACTTCCGCAATATAACTTCATTAACTCTTGCACATCCAATTTCCGTCCCTTGACAGATGCTGGCACCTGGCGGCCCGCTCCAAAACCAAGCATCGCCTGATACCTGAACACAAAGTCCATTCGCCGGTCAAGCTAGCTTCTCTAATACCCGGTCCACAGTCTAGATGTGATAACAACATGGTCTACATTCTGCATCACTCATCTAACAAAAGTTTTTTTTCTCTCTAACCTTACAAGTCTCATACAACATCATGTTAATTTACAGTTCGTGCGTTTTAGTTTAAATAACCTAGTTCAAAATGTTAAAATAACCATCATTTTTCTCGGTACATGCTCACGTGAACTGCGACAGGATTAACCAGGTACTTCAACCTTACAGATTTTGTCATATTATATATTTTGTTAATTTTTAAAATAATTTGTTAATTATCATGTATTCTTTAAAATATCTATTTCATGTTTTATTTAATATTCTATTTTCTTTTGAAACTAAATGATTATAAAAATTTTCTTTTCTTAAAACATCATTTACAAAACCTTGTAAAGGCACATTTTAAGTTTTGAACAATTTTGTGAAATAAGTGCAGACTAATGTTGAACATTAAATGATCAGAATATCCTATTGAACATGTCAAATATAAAACAATTAGAGAAATTTCTTCTAAATCAGAAAATTTCGTTTTATAGACTTTTGAAGAATCTTACAAGTCTTATACAAGCTTTCTTTTAAAACAAAACTATATATATAAATAAATTTATAATCATCTAAGAAGCTTTTAATTACTATCTTAACGAATTTCTGTGATGCAATTAATTTACTTTAATTTTGACAAATAACCAGATATTTTCTTCAATAAAGAACATTAATGCTACAACATGTCTGATCTTGCACAGACGCTAAAAGAAACGTGTTTTTTGTTTGCCACAGCCAATATGCTGGTAGGAGAAATAGAGAAATTCTTGTCTCATATTGCGCAAACCAGCGAATCATCCTAGCAAGCTTCGTCCTGTTGGCAAAACACGTTTTTGCATCACATAACTTCAGATTTTCAAGTGCATAAAAGTGATGTCCTTTTTTTTACAGCTGACTTTACTGAACTTTAACTAACTCATATGATTTATGTGCCTAAATTTACTTCCGCAAATATGTGTTCCTTCAAACTATTTTCTAGATGTAGACTTTTGTAATTATTTATAAATTATATAACAATTTATTGGGTGGAGCCTGCATGCAATTTTCGGTCCTAACAACCTCCAAGAGGTTAGTTTCTAAATTAAAATAATTGACGTCAATTAACAAAATTTCAAAATTCTAAATTATTTTTCCTTTTTTTTTTTTTTTTATTTAAATATAAATTTATTGGCCAATACAGTTTCTTTTTTTTTAAGAAATTTTCAAACCAATTATATTATGTTACTTTAGTTTAGTGATAAACATGTTAACTATAGATATGATCTTTCTTGAACTTAAAATATCAAGCTCTTTTATATTTTGTTAATTTCTGTTACTGTTTAAAAGGAAACTATCATCTTATAAACTAAACTAAAAGGGGGGGGATAAGTTTTTTTTTTTTTTTTTTGAAAATCTTGATTAATTTTTTTTTTAAATTATTATACTTTTTCTTTAAGGGCGTATAATCTTTTTTTTTGATTAATTATAATTCTGTGAATTATTAAGCTGTGCTCATTGTCTTTTTTTATTGTTAAATTTTTGTAACTATAAACATATATATATAAACTAAAAGGGGGGGGATAAATGTTTAGAATCTGTTGATTAATTTTTTTTTTATCTAAATTATTATATGTTACAATTAAGGGCTTATAACTTTTACAATTTATGATCTTGTTAATCATAAGTTTTTTTTTACTGATGATTTGTGTCAGGATGTCTTTTGTTGTAAATGACAAAGTCTGAACCGTCGAAATTTCTTTCTGTTTTCAATAAACTTGAGCCTTGTTAATTATTAAACTTGTCTTTGTCTTTTTTTTTTATTTTTCTTTTCAAACATCGTTACCATTTTAGTTCCGCCTTTATTAAATTTAAGTCCCCTGGTAACATGTTTTTGGTAGCAGAGCGTGGTTAATTTTAAATTCTGGAACCCTAGTTAATTTTCAAAATTTTGTATTGGAACTATCTAAATTTAAATTCAAAATTTTCTTTGTTAAACAAGGCTCATTTTTATGTTTTGCAGCTTTTTCAAATACTGCACAACTGTTGCTGATGAAATTTTTTTATTTAGTTTAAATATTTAAATCTCTATAAATCTATAGTCTCTTTTTTATTATTTATTTATTTTATAAACACTTACACAAAAACTTCTAAACCAATTTCGATAAAATTTTTTTTTATTATTATTTTGTCTGCTTAAATATTTTTTTTTTATATATATATATTTACATACACTGCACACTAGTCATTCACTGAATTTGATCCAGACAGCGGGCTCATTCGGGAATCCAAAAAAAAAATTTAAATAAATAATAAAATCCAAAAATAGTTAAAAACAAAAAAAAAACAAAAAAAATTCAAAAATTTCCTTCAAAATTTTCTCGAGTTTTCTTTCGCTTGTCTGTATCAATTCATACTTACACACACACATATATACACAACAACTACACTACATATAATTCTTGAGTCTTTCTCTGGCTCTTTCTTTTTTTTGCATCATCTTAAAAGAAATTTTTTTTATTTAAATTACTTGGTTTATTTTTTTTTAAATAATTATCAGCAACAGTTAAAATGGCAGTAAACTTGCTGGGTTTGGTAAATGACCTAAAAAGAACTGAACTCACCTTCGAAGTCGTGGCTAGAGGTGGTGAGCAAGACACAATAGCAGAAATGCGAACCTCTCTTAGGTCCCTTTTACAGAATAACGTTGAGCCCGAATTCGGAAATTTCACCGAAGAGATCCTTTTGCAGCAGATATCGCTAGCGCAAAACTCCTTGTTCATCTTACAGGATGACCTGGAGAACTTAGATCCAGAAAAGGGTTACAGAATACATCGTTTTCGCGCGCGGATGAATGCCTTCGGAAGACGAATAGAGTTCCTAACTCGGGTGCAAACTGAGCAACTAAAAGTTGCAGACAACAACGTGCCACGGGATCTGGCCGAGCTACATAACAATTTCGCAACACTCGAAGAAAAATTTAAAGCTTTCGATCCTCAGCAAACCACTCCTAGCAGTTCGAAAGGCTGTCCATACATTTCCTTATACGGAAAATTAAGTCATCCTGCCGAACAAATAATTAAGACAATTCCTCAGACAGATGGGTTCGACCTTGACAAATTATTGAATTTTTTTAAAATTTCTTTAAAAATAGTCAAAACCTACCCGGACGTAGCTTTAAACATTAATAATGTTCTGATGCCCTATGCTCAGGGCCCTTTAAATTCATGTCTGATTAGACATCAGACATTTAAGACTTTTCACAAAGAGGCCTTAAGTCTCTTCATACCTTCGAAAAGGTTGGCTTCTCTAGTGCAGGAGTTATTTTATAGGCCCCAGAAGACTAACGAGGCGGTGCACATTTTTGTTAATCAAATTAAAGAGGCTGCAGAAACTTTAAATTTAGATAAGTCCGAATTGGAGGTCACGGACGTCATTCTGGAGGGACTGTCTCCGGAAGTCCGCAACTGCTTAGTTTTTGTTGCCAAACCTAAAAACTTTGCAGACTTAGATAGACTCTGCGCACATGTCAATAATGTCATGTATACTGACAGGCAAAGGGCTCCATTAGTGAGACCCGAAGGTAGAAGTACTGATTTTAGACCTACAAGACCAGTGGTCTGTTACAGTTGTGGACAGCCGGGACATAGAAGCCCAGAATGTCGGAACCGGCCTCCAACAAGGCAATACCCTCCCAAAAACAGGCGCAGGCCAGTCTCCCATTTTAAAACCAACCACATCGGATTTAAACATAACCTGAAACCACATTTCTTTAATAAACCATCTTTTCAAAATTTAAATTCAATTTCCTATCTAAGAAGAAACAATTTCGGCAATAAAATTCAAAATTACGTTACTCCCATCTGTTATCATTGTGGCATACCCGGTCATTATATCTGGGGTTGTAAATTCTTCTCTCTACGGAATAGGTCCAGGCAAACCTATTCCAGCTCTAAGCTTTCCAACTACAAACTTCAAAAAAAAAATAACATTTCTCTTAAATCTAGGGGTCTGAACGATCAGTTTTTGCCTTTGGTGGAAGTAGCTTTTGGGCAAATTAAAGTTAAGGCTCTGCTGGACTCCGGTTCAGTAAGATGCGTCATTTCTAAAGCCCTTTTTAAAAAATTAAAGAACACCAAGGCTTTTAAATCCATAACCAGGGTGAAGGCTGATTGTGTCACGGCTTCTGGAAAAAGGTTGCCCATTTCCTACTCTTGTCGTCTTCATCTTAAAATGGAACATTGTAGTTGGAATGTGGATTTTCTGGTGGCGCATAAGTTGTCGTGTCCTCTGATCCTCGGATCAGATTTCATATCTAAAACGGGACTGGTACTTGATCTTTCAGCAAAAAACTTCTATTTCAAATTTTCAAGGTCTATTGTTTTTCCTCTATGTAATTTTAGTAATTCTGCGTATAAACCTATAGTGTCCACAACATCTGAATCTACTGCTCCTGATCCTTTAGGTCATCTTCAAAGGAACGATAAAAACACCATTCAAAAAATAATTAATGATTTTCCTCAGGTACTCACAAAAAGGTTAGGTCTAACACATCTAGTTGAATACGATATTCAACTGAAGGACAACACTCCGGTCAAGTGTTCTCCATACCAATTGGCACCCCCAAAAATGGAATACCTCCGCGAACACATCAACGAATTGTTAGATTCAGGAGTAGTAGAACCCAGCCGGTCGGCATATGCATCCCCTGTTTTTCTGGTTCAACATCCCGAAAAGAAAACAAGGATGGTGATTGATTATCGGAGGCTCAATCAAAACATCGTCGTCGAAGCGGTGCCGCTACCTAACTTACATCAAAGTTTTAACTGGTTTGTCGGTGCCAAATATTTCACAGTATTCGATCTAAATTCAGCTTATCATCAAATCCCTTTGTCTCAAAAGTCCAAACAAATTACCAGCTTTTGTACTCCTTGGATGCTTTATCAGTTTACTCGAGTCCCTTTTGGACTCTGTACTGGTGCCCAAGTGCTTACCAGACTCTTGGATCAGGTCTTCCATGACATCAAATTTAAATTCATTTTTAATTATCTGGATGACCTAGTCATCTACTCCAAAACTTGGGAAGAGCATCAAAAACATCTTCGCGAAGTCCTTACTCGTTTGCGGCGGGCTGGCTTGACTGTTAACCCAGATAAGGTCCGTTTCGCTGTGAATGAGATAAGCTTTTTAGGACACCTAGTTTCTTCTCGTGGCGTGCAAATTGACCCATCTAGAACAAAGGCAATTAGAAATTTTCCGCAACCCAAGAACCCTAAGGCCGTTTCCAGATTCATTGGAATGGTCAATTTCTTTGCTAAATTCATTCCAAATTTCGCGGAGCACGCTGCGCCTCTAAATCTGCTTCGGAGGAAGGGCCAAAAATTCTCTTGGCAAGCTGAACAAGAGAAAGCTTTCAAACATCTTCGAGAGGCAATAACACAGCCTCCGGTTCTCCGGATGGCCGATTTCGCCAAACCATTCATCCTGCAAACGGATGCGAGCTCAGTGGCCCTTGGAGCAGTTCTACTCCAAGAAATTGACGGCTCACGACAGCCCATAGCGTACGCTTCACGTACTTTAACACCTGCAGAAAGAAAAGCCTCATCTGCATATGAAGCCGAATGCCTAGCAGTAGTTTTTGGAGTGGAGAAATTTAGGCAATATCTAGAACATCGGGAATTCCTATTAGAAACCGACAACCAAGCCCTTTCTTGGCTTTTAGCACGTCCTCGTCAACTTGGTAAATTAGGCCGGTGGATTGCCAAGCTGACTTCATTGAAATTTAAGGTAGCGCACATAAGAGGAACTCAGAACATCATAGCAGACTCCCTCTCGCGCATGTTTGAACCGGAAAATTTCAACGAAGAAAATGTCACCTTTTCGTGTACCAGTCTCCTCACAAATTTTCCTCTAGCTTTTCATGACATCCAGACTCATCAAAAGGCCGATCCTATTTTGAAAAATATCATTGCCGACCTCGAACAGAACATCTCTTCGGAGAAGTACTGTTTAAGTAAAGGTGTACTTTGCCTGAAAAATCATCTGGAAAAGCCCACCAGAATTTATTTACCTCAGTCCTTAGTCGACCTGGTGATTAATTATCATCACGACTCCGTTGTGGGTGGTCATCTTGGAGTACTTAAAACTTTGTTTAAGGTAAAGGAGAATTTTTATTGGCCAACTTTAAAACAGGATGTCACGTCTAAAGTGCGAGCTTGTTCGGTGTGCGCTGTAAGCAAACCCGCTCACAACTCCAAATTAGGATACCTTGCCTCAACGGTTCCCAATCGTCCCATGGAAAAATTACATATCGACTACGTCGGACAGCTTCCTAGGACAAAACAGGGCTACAACATGATACTGGTCGCAGTTGACCAGTTCTCAAAATTTACCTGGCTCATGCCCGTCAGAGATGCAACTTCCCACAGTACAATTAAGGCCTTAAGCCAAAACATTTTTCAAAATTTCGGTTTTCCAAAGATAATAATCTCTGACAATGCACAATGTTTTGTATCACATGTCTTCCGCAACTTTTGTTTTTCTCGCGGTATTAAGCATGCAACTTTATCCCCTTATCACCCCCAACCTAATAATGCGGAAAGACTTAACAGAAACCTTAAGGCAGCCCTTATCGCCTATCACTCCAAAAATCAATCCTCTTGGGACGACTCCCTTTGCTGGCTTCAGCTGGCTTTCAATTTCGCACATCATGAGACTCTTAAAGCAACACCTTTTAGCATTCTTTTTAATTTTCTCCCCAATACACCACTGAGTCTCAGCTGGAACATACACGATCTCCTTCCAAAACCTAATACTAATCCATCACAAGTTTGGCGCCAGGCCAAAGACAATATAATGAAAGCGCACCAAAAGGCCGAAAAGACCTATAACAAATTCAGGAAGCCTCATCTGTATAAAATCAACGATCTTGTCTGGTGTAAAACACACCCTCTGAGCTCCGCCATAGACAAGCGAGCTGCTAAATTGATGCCACGATGGTCCGGTCCCTTCCGGATCATTGATTTTCTTACTCCCGTTACCGTTGCGCTTTCTTTCGCCAATTCACCTCGTTTTATTAAAAAAGCACACGTCGAGCAACTCAAACCTCATCATATAAATTAAATATTAACAAATTTCTAGAACCTTCTCCTTTACGATTTAATTTTCTTTCTGATCTTTCTTGGCCCGCACAAATTGTCATCTGGTAGTCTTCTTTCTGTGCACTGCAGAACATAATAAAATACGGAACCAAGCCGTATTTCCTCTAAGCCAAATGCACATCTGTATGTTTGGGCATCGGTGGGCTGAGCTCTCCTAGAGCCCCTCCGTGCCGTAATCTGTATAGATGTTTGCAGGCGAAGAGATATTGATTTTCCTTGTCCAGTGATATATCTCACTGTTTCCCGGACTTGACGCTTTTCAACCCATAGTCTGATCAACTATGAGGTTCCACTTTACGGCAATGGCCGCTACATGTACCTGACATGTTACCCTATCTAGACATATCTTAACATCGAGCACTTCGCGGGTGTAATCGATGCGACGAGAATATAGAGAGCGTCATGAACTCTTCTATTTCTTCGTCACCATAACGTCTTCGGACGAGGACATAGTGAGTCCATCTTCTTAATAGTTAAGTTTGGTGCATTTGTTCTTTGTTGTTTATCTTGGTGAAGGTATACTGACCGGTTCTGTCGAACTACATATAGTTAATGTGGCACTCGCTATGCATGTTAGTCTTAGTTTGTCTTTTGTTTATCTCGAGGTCTAAAACACCTGTCTGAGAAGAAATTTTTTTTTACCCCTTAAAGCACACTCTCTCTCTCCTTTTCTAAATTTTGTGGGAGGCCCTTCTGGCCCCCTTTCTTTTCTACACTAACTCCGTCTTTCGGGGGGGGAGAGCTGTAGCATTTAAATTCAAAAAAACACTTCCGCAATATAACTTCATTAACTCTTGCACATCCAATTTCCGTCCCTTGACAGATGCTGGCACCTGGCGGCCCGCTCCAAAACCAAGCATCGCCTGATACCTGAACACAAAGTCCATTCGCCGGTCAAGCTAGCTTCTCTAATACCCGGTCCACAGTCTAGATGTGATAACAACATGGTCTACATTCTGCATCACTCATCTAACAAAAGTTTTTTTTCTCTCTAACCTTACAAGTCTCATACAACATCATGTTAATTTACAGTTCGTGCGTTTTAGTTTAAATAACCTAGTTCAAAATGTTAAAATAACCATCATTTTTCTCGGTACATGCTCACGTGAACTGCGACAGGATTAACCAGGTACTTCAACCTTACAGATTTTGTCATATTATATATTTTGTTAATTTTTAAAATAATTTGTTAATTATCATGTATTCTTTAAAATATCTATTTCATGTTTTATTTAATATTCTATTTTCTTTTGAAACTAAATGATTATAAAAATTTTCTTTTCTTAAAACATCATTTACAAAACCTTGTAAAGGCACATTTTAAGTTTTGAACAATTTTGTGAAATAAGTGCAGACTAATGTTGAACATTAAATGATCAGAATATCCTATTGAACATGTCAAATATAAAACAATTAGAGAAATTTCTTCTAAATCAGAAAATTTCGTTTTATAGACTTTTGAAGAATCTTACAAGTCTTATACAAGCTTTCTTTTAAAACAAAACTATATATATAAATAAATTTATAATCATCTAAGAAGCTTTTAATTACTATCTTAACGAATTTCTGTGATGCAATTAATTTACTTTAATTTTGACAAATAACCAGATATTTTCTTCAATAAAGAACATTAATGCTACAACATGTCTGATCTTGCACAGACGCTAAAAGAAACGTGTTTTTTGTTTGCCACAGCCAATATGCTGGTAGGAGAAATAGAGAAATTCTTGTCTCATATTGCGCAAACCAGCGAATCATCCTAGCAAGCTTCGTCCTGTTGGCAAAACACGTTTTTGCATCACATAACTTCAGATTTTCAAGTGCATAAAAGTGATGTCCTTTTTTTTACAGCTGACTTTACTGAACTTTAACTAACTCATATGATTTATGTGCCTAAATTTACTTCCGCAAATATGTGTTCCTTCAAACTATTTTCTAGATGTAGACTTTTGTAATTATTTATAAATTATATAACAATTTATTGGGTGGAGCCTGCATGCAATTTTCGGTCCTAACAACCTCCAAGAGGTTAGTTTCTAAATTAAAATAATTGACGTCAATTAACAAAATTTCAAAATTCTAAATTATTTTTCCTTTTTTTTTTTTTTTTATTTAAATATAAATTTATTGGCCAATACAGTTTCTTTTTTTTTAAGAAATTTTCAAACCAATTATATTATGTTACTTTAGTTTAGTGATAAACATGTTAACTATAGATATGATCTTTCTTGAACTTAAAATATCAAGCTCTTTTATATTTTGTTAATTTCTGTTACTGTTTAAAAGGAAACTATCATCTTATAAACTAAACTAAAAGGGGGGGGATAAGTTTTTTTTTTTTTTTTTTGAAAATCTTGATTAATTTTTTTTTTAAATTATTATACTTTTTCTTTAAGGGCGTATAATCTTTTTTTTTGATTAATTATAATTCTGTGAATTATTAAGCTGTGCTCATTGTCTTTTTTTATTGTTAAATTTTTGTAACTATAAACATATATATATAAACTAAAAGGGGGGGGGATAAATGTTTAGAATCTGTTGATTAATTTTTTTTTTATCTAAATTATTATATGTTACAATTAAGGGCTTATAACTTTTACAATTTATGATCTTGTTAATCATAAGTTTTTTTTTACTGATGATTTGTGTCAGGATGTCTTTTGTTGTAAATGACAAAGTCTGAACCGTCGAAATTTCTTTCTGTTTTCAATAAACTTGAGCCTTGTTAATTATTAAACTTGTCTTTGTCTTTTTTTTTTATTTTTCTTTTCAAACATCGTTACCATTTTAGTTCCGCCTTTATTAAATTTAAGTCCCCTGGTAACAATAATATGCCTACTAAATACATTGTAAGTCAATAAAATTGGGAAAGTAAGCTATCTTTGTTTATTTGATTGATTTGTGTAACAAGATTCTACCTTTTGCAGATTTTGAGAGTAGGAGTAAATTTACAAGGGCAGCTCCTGTGTCGTGTCCCAAAACCGTGATTCTGCTTGTGTCACCTCCAAAGGCAGCGATATTCTGCTTTAGCCATCGTAACGCAGCCTCTATATCTGTAGTTGCTAGGCAACATTCTTTTGTGCCACCAATGCCAGAACGAGTTTTTAAAAAACCTAAAAAATATGGAAGTTGTAAATGCATTGAATACAGCTCCTGCTAAAATTATTACATAATTGTTGTTATCCCGTCCTATATGTTATTATTTTTACTTCAGACTATAAAATTAAACATAAGTTTTTTACTGTTTGGGGCTTGAAATTTGTTTTCTTTCTAATTTTGATTACATTTATCTGAAATAATACTCTTTTACGAACTGTGTAAAGAGTATTTTTTTTTTAATATACTAATCAGTATTAGAATAATTTAAAATAGAAGTCATTTTCTGCTTCTGTTTATCTTGTTATGTAAGTTCAGAGTGAATTTTGTCAGAACACCTAAAACGAAATTATAGCTAATGTTCATCAACAATGATTACTACTAAAAAATTAGTTAATTCTTGAAAGGCCATGTCGTATCTTGTTAAATGGGTTGTGAATCCCTTGAATAACATTTGTAAAACGTTATTTGTTTCAAGTCTAAAGTTAATACAAACAATGTTATGTCACTTTTATTTTACATTTTAAAAACACGTTTATACATGAAATAGTCGAACTTCTATGATATCATACTTACTGTAGATATACAAACAATCAATTACAACAATAATTTAATTCAATCATTTTCAAAGGTTTTTTTCTAATTTTTACACTAAGTATTTAATTAAATAAAAGGTGAAATAAAATTTCCTCTGAAAAATACAGTTTTAAAATTAATAATAAATAAGTGCTAACATTTCCCCGGTTTAAAACTATTCCCCCGTGTTATTTTTTCCCTTTATTATTTATTTAATTTAATGGGATGGTACTTCACTCTTTACTGTTACAAGATATTAAAATTGACATTACTCTTGACAAAGTGATCTTTAATTATTCTGTTAATAAATGAAAATATAAATATTTTCCAATATTGTAATTATATTTGAATAATTACTTTATAAATACAAGAGTTTTCCTCATGTAAATATTTGTAATTCAATTTTTATCAATCAAAATATATAATAAATATAATTTTTATACCTGAAAAAGAATTACAATTAAAGTGTAGTTCTATAAAAGAATTTTGGTGAGGGTAATCCTATATTATAATTTTTCTTTGTTTTGCAATTTTTTAATATTTAGTTTGCGTACCATTATAAATTTTAAAATATGAACCATTTAAACGTACGTAATTTAAAATGTTTATTATTAATTCGTAAACAATAATATGTCCTGTGATCTTTAAAAATGAATCTACATAATTTAAAAAAACAAGACAACCCAAATATGGATTCTTTGTTGGACATCATTATCGTTTAAATTCCAATTAGTATATAAGTGGAACGTGATTATCAGTATCATGTTAACATTCACTATGTCATGCTACTACATTTAATTCCGAAATAATTTCGGGGAAAAAAATTATCATTATTACTATTTATATACATTATTATTCTATTTACAGAATAGTCCGACACAGAATTAAACATTTTACTTTATAATATAAAAATTCATAGCTTAAATTTGATAGACGCCGAAGATAGTTATGCTTTGTCATAGACAAAGTGATAAGTAATAGTTATATTTTTTTTTGTATTAGTAAATGTTTTTTTATTTTTATTTCTCACGTGTTTTTTCCATATATTTTGGGTATGAAAAATATTTTATGTTTAGTATAATACAAATTTAAACAGTGTAAACAATTATTAAGACAAGTGTTACAGCTGATCTATAATACATACCTAATATTCCTAATCTGAAGTTGACAGTGACTAGTATCACGTGACCATAACTTGCTAAAACGCTCCCATCGTAAACATTCCCAGCATTCCATTCGTAGGATTCTCCGTGTATATACACCATTACAGCATACGGAGCGTCGACGCCACGATTGCCTGCATATTTTGGTTAAACAAAATAAAACAACAATGGTTACAATTAATTTAAGTACTTCAATTTTATGTTAATTAGTATAAATGTATAAATATTGAGTATTTTAATTTAATATTATTTTGGAATATAAAATTACAGTTGTAAATAAATGACCTTTTTTATATTAATATGTTCAGATGTTACTTTATACATAAATAATTTCCAACACAAAACATGGAATATTTTAATTATGACAAAAATACACATAAAACCTGTAAAATCAATTAATACCATGACTGTTTTATAGTAATTCAGTTTGAGCAGGGATTGTAGATAATAATTTTTTAGAACTGGTTTTATAGTTATTATTGAGGAAGCTGATTTTATAACCTTGAAATCCCTGCTTAAATGATTGTTTCTGCACTTCGTGGGGCCAGTTGTTAGATTGTTTGTTTCATGAAGTAATCGTATGTGCTATTCAATCAAAAATATTAAATTTGATGTCAAATTTTGTTGATATGTTTCTTATAATTAATGTTCTTTATTTACGGTGACCAATGCATTAAACTGTAAAGGTACATTTTCCCTTGATGGAATAATTTCGTTACCATAAAATAGGACATTAACAGTGTGGGAAGCAATTTGAATTGTCTCCTAATGGACTACCTTTGTCAATATACATTAACTTTTAGAAAACAAACTTGTATAACTCAACAGGTAATGATAAAAAATACAATGTATTATTTATGAAGTACGTTGAAATTTGATTTTAATGATTATTACATTAGATAAACGGTAGGTATATGACAAATTAAAATAAATTATAAAAAAATAGGGTGAAATACTTTCAAAATGAGTTAGCCATTACAATTCTATTTTTACTTCTTTTAATAATTTTTCAATATTTGTTCGTAATAATAACAAATATATCCCTGATTTTTCAACACCGATTACCTGTTACAATTGTTTCATTATTTGGAATATATATAAAGAACATGTATTCTGTTTCTTAGAATCGGAAAAAAAATTAAAATAGCATGGAAATATTCATCGAAATTGATAATAAAATTATTGAATAGACAATCAGTACTTTTTACAGCCACAAATATATAATTTTAAAATATACCTACTATTATAACACCAAAATCGGGTGTAATGGAAGACAAATTCAAATGGTCATGTATGTGTATTTCATTGTTCTCTAGGAAAAAAGTTATTTCAATCTTTTTACACGTAATTAAAAAATCTATAGTGACACTTACTTATACACAAGAGCTATGGAATGATGTGTCTTGTATCATTGACCTAAAAAACCTTAAATAATAAGGCGTTTGTAATTTGTTTTCATCATAGTATATACTGTAGATTAAATATGAGATACATTACTATTATTTTTAAGTATAATATAATTATTACAACAACTGATGCTTTTAAATATACAATATTCCTATACTATGATTGATGATGTTCTTTCAAGATTTATTTTTATTTAACTTAAGTTACTCCATTTTGAATTTACTGCAACGAAACATTTGTTGTCAGTTGTTATTTCGTAGATATTATATTTCCTTAATATGAGGAGAAAAATAAAATGTATGTAACATATCTTTATTATTAATTTTATAAATACTCACACATGTATTATATATAACCAAGTTATAATTTATTACGAGATTATTTCTTAAGGAATTCGTAATTATGCCATTTAGGTTGATTGCAATTTGTGCTCTCAGACTAGAAGATGAGCACGCATCTATTTCAAATTTTGATGTTGAGGACTCGTATACTCGGCTAATTTGTTTATAAATTAAATTTCGTTTAGAGGATATTTTATTTTGAGAACATCATTTAAGAAATTTTATGTGCCTATCTATTTAAATTTGTGTTTAAATCGTATTCCAGCTGATTCTTTACTTAGATAAAATTTTAATAAAAAAAAAAATCCAATAAATAATTGCTTTCAATAATATTGTTTAAATCTCTCTCTCTCTCTCTCTCTCTCTCTCTCTCTCTCTCTCTCTCTCTCTCTCTCTCTCTCTCTCTCTCTCTCTCTCTCTCTCTCTCTCTCTCTCTCTCTCTCTCTCTCTCTCTCTCTCTCTCTCTCTCTCTCTCTCTCTCTCTCTCCACCATTTGCAGAGTTATAACAACCAAGAGACGTATTTTTTGTATTTTTAGAAACTTACAATAATAATGAACTGAATTCATACAGTTTTATAGGATTTAGTATTTTTATAGGTTTTAATAAGTCGTCTGTAAAATTGGTTAAACATACGTCTTCTTGGCTAAACAAAATTTATTATTGCCATAATATCACACTACCTTCATCAACATAAACTTTACGTCATAAAATTATCTAAGTAAAATAATGAAATAGCAGTAACACAGTAGTTTTGTTTTAAACGTACCACTCCCTGGAACATAAATGTTTAAGTGCAAGCAGTTTTCGCTTTGATTTCCTAATAAAGGAATAAGCCTTTTTAAGTATAAATAACGTCCTCTTGGCATATTTTCTAATGCAAGCGTTACGTTGCTGATGTCTGGATACTTCTGAGGACATACGGGAGGCATTGCGTCCGCCAATCGTGTTCCAGACCAGGGTATTGGTTCTCCAGCAGGAGAGTAACGTGCATCTCCTAAAGGTGGCGCAGCATATGGAACACCAAGGAAAGCTTCGACAGGTTCTAAATGTCTGGAGTTGAGTTCCAGGATAATCTGAAGCAATTACACGTATTTTAAGATGAAACGGCGTGATAATGTAATATTTTCTTTTAAATAATGGAAACACACAATCATATATAGTTATAAACTAATATTGTGCTTACGTTAATAATGTTTTTAATATAAATATAAAGATATAGTTTACGTTACAATATCAAAGTAGGCTATATTCGAATCTATACTTTTTAATTAATAAGGCAATGAAGTACATATAGTTTTCATAGTTTGTTATAACCTGTTGTTAATTAAGACAATACGAGTTTAGTTACATATTGTTTATATTTTATTCATATAGAAGTAGAACTAAACTAAACTAGAACTAAACTAAAAACTGTTTTTGTTTATTGTTATAAATTTGTGTGTGTTGATAGTAAATTGATATTCCCAACAAACACTTACATGTAAATTATTTTTGAATCACTGCTTGAAATAATTATGTACTATTCGTATGAATTAAACAAATTTTAATAAATTATTAATTTATTTGACGCAATGTATTCAACATTGAATTACTAATAATCACTAGCGTTATTATTAGTAGTAGTAGTATTTTTATTATTCCTGAATACTCAATATCATAATGAAGCACTGCTTTATTTATAAAAACATGAAGTAATACCTCCTAAATTGACTGAGATAACTGCCTTGATTGGGTGTGATAAATGATTTGATTACGACAATTTGTTAATGAAAATCAATATTGTTAAAAGCTGTATCATACAATACACAATGTTAGGCCAAATGGGTAACTTCTAAATCTTGAACTATCAGATTTGATTGTAAACGCCATTAGTAGTTTAAATTTTTTTTTAATTTTTGTACAATAAGTGTGGCGTTTAGGTTTTTTATATTTACCATAATACCAACGTGGATGTTTTCTGGATTGAGGGATTACTAAGTTTGAGGTTATATGGGGATGAGGGGATGAATTATATACGTAGCTTTTAAAAGTTTATAACAGAGTTACATACCTAATTGGCAACAACTCTCTAAAATTCTCTCTCATTTATTATTTTTTAAATCCTATAAGTTTAAATATTATTTATTTAAATATTATATTTGATATTTCCTTTTTGTTGTAATGTATTTTATGAAATATGATAATGAATGTCTGTCTGTGTGTGTGTGTGTGTGTGTGTGTGTGTGTGTGTGTGTGTGTGTGTGTGTGTGTGTGCTTGTGTATGTATTTATATATGCCGTGAAGGTGTAAATGGTAGTATACATACTAAAACTTTTTATAAATATAGTATTTTCTTAAAATTGTGTTTTACTTGTGTATTGGAAAATTAAAGCTGTTTAAATTTTGCTGTTATATAGTTGTTTGTAGTTTGTACTTCATATATTTATAGAGGCCGGTCGGCTGGTTATTTATTTTTTTGTTTGTTTGGTTTTTGTATTTTCTCTCTAAATTTTTTCTATTTACTCTGTGCCACTCACTACATCAAATATGTATTAAATCATCGTGGTAGTTCAATTACGTACATGTATTAAATTCTTTTATAACTAAACTATGCTATTATTATTCATTAGGTCCTGCTCGTTATTTAGGTATATTATATGTATTATTATGATATTATATATTAATATTATTTGAGGAAATTTAAGGTGTATATAAGAAGCAATAAAATATTCATTTATATCATTTCACTTCGTTTCATATATAATAATTGTATTGTCTGTTTTATACCACCTGAATTGCGGTATTCTTTTAAAGCCTAATGATAAGGTCAATCACTTCTTCTATAGGGGTATTAGTAGACATAATGTTTTCTATAATGAAATCATGCGTGAATAGTCATCTAATCTTATTACATCAATTTATATGTTATTTTTATCTTGTAAATGCTTTAAAGATCCATATCTATGTACACATCACTTTCAAGGAATTTAGATATCTTATATCTAGTAATTCTCGTATAGTTTACTAAAGAGCGAATTGAAATTTTACAAAACCTCATTGTTTATTTTAGATATTCACCTTATAATAAGTATCCGGGAGTTTTGGCATTCTATGCATTATCTTTGTTAACAAAGATATTTGCATTCTAAACATAATCTAAAAACTTATCTTAATAAATCATTGAAGGGTATTTAGTAAATAATGCGAATCAGTTATATTTGATGTATTTTTCGGTGTTTTTAACATAATCATGTTTATTCATAATATATATTTATTTTGTTATTATACCACATTTTGTTAAACTTATGTCTTGTGAATCTAGTTTTGTTACATATTGCTTTAATTATGTATGTAATTACTCGGTGCAACGGAAAGGAGTCTATGCACATTTGGAAACATTTGATTTTTAGTAATTTTTTTTTCTAAATACCCCTTGCTGCAGAGGACCAAGTAAATTATTTTCAGGTTCTGAGATGAATGATCTTATATAGAAATGTGGCCTTCACTCAGTGATCTGTTTTAAACTAATACCCTAACATAGTATATTTTAAAATAAATGGAACTAATTAGATGAATTTTAATCTTGGAAAAAACTGGTTTTGAAGTTTTAAAAATATGTTTCTTGAAGTGTACTTTTGATTACTTTATCCTATGTTTTTTATCTTTCGTTGGGTTAAATAAATTTACGTAAATTTAAATTCCAACACTTTTCGAAAAATTTCAAAATCCGCAAAATATTTTATGCTTCATAAAAAGAGAATCTATACAAATAAAAGGTGATGAATGGGTTGTGAAAAAAAAAAAAAAAAAAACTCTGTCAAATTAGGTAAAGTCGTAGTCGGTTTGAGTGGAGATCAAAGACATTTAAACTGTTCAACAGAAAACCAAAATACAACCCGTTGAGACGAGAGTAATAACTTCTGAGGACCTGGAACCATTAACAGTAAGACAACTGTCACCTTGATCCATCGTATCCTGATCTCCAATAATTTACAGGTGTGCGGTAAATCAAAATTTTATTTAAACATTACTTTAGAATTTCTGAGTTGGATATAATTTTGTAAGTTACGATTTAATTTCCATTTAATAGAATTACTTAGTTTTCTAAACATTTTATATTATAATTTTAATTATGCTTTTCTCACCATTTAAATTATTAATATTTAAAGTGTATTTGTTTAAATAAAGGATATCAAGTGTGATTATATTTATTATTATTTCTTAATAAATTAGTAATTTTTCTTCTTTTCAAAGGATATATAGATTTTAAATTGTTAGATATAAGTTGTTTGAGTTGTATAATCATATTAGTTTTTATTTTTTGATATTTTCATTACACTTGTGTTGGGTTAATAAATTAAAACCTATAAGGTAGGGAAAGTAAAATGTGTACGTTAATAACATAAACAATTTAAAATTCAAAATTGCTTACAATTCATAAAAAACTGCCGATCATTTTAAAAAATAAAATCACATTATTAAGCTAATATTAAATAATCTTCTGATAAGTTGGGTATAGGATCCTAAGCTCCAGAGATTTTCAATATTAGAAAATTAAGAGTACTATAAGTTTGGAGCTAGTCGGTTACTTATAACATAAAGATATTTACAGAAATATTTTTGAAAAATGGACATTCCATCGAGTTCGGACTGCTAAACTTCCGGACCAGGCCAGATAATTATAAAGACAAGACCTCCAGTAGTCTATTCTGTTCTTGCTGCAAAACATAGACTCCTCTACCATGGTTAGATAGTGTACAAAGAAAATTAAATTCAATAGATCAAGTGATAAATCAATCATTCAAAATTCATTTAAAATTAAGCTGAAGATAATCTGGGAGGGATATAATAGATTCGACTAGCGACATCGCCGACATCACTCAAAAGAAAACAAAAACGTCCTCAGAAATGGTGTTTAAAGAACTGTGTGGGTTATACCTGGGAACGTATTATATGATATGTAAATCTTTCAATTATAAACATTAGGTATCCGCTATAAAGTTTGACCAACCAGAAAACTCAAACTTTGGAAGTCATATTCTTAATTCATTTCACACTTTGAATACAACATACAAGACGATGGAAATTTTGAGGATATGTAAGAAATGTATTAATGCTTGAGGAAATCTGAATATAAATAAAGTAAAAAACTGAATAGTAACAGGTTTTTTAATAAAGTAATCGATTTAAATATAATATAATATATACCATATTGACACAGGAGCACAAATGAAATTACCAAAAATTTAACTTTGAATCATGAGGTGAGCGGGATATGTTGTACGTTGAGAAGGCACTCACTTAACGAAAATTGTATTAACAGCAAGACCAAAGATACTAAACTATTTATCTTTGATAAAGGATTGCTGGCAGTAAGTCAAAGATAACAAATAGTTAATCAAGCATATCCGGTTGCTCTAGACTATCAAAGATACAAAAACCTATTAAGACCTTCAGTAGACTATGAGACGTGATTTAGTTGAAATTAACAGAAGGGAAAGGAACCCGAAAATTTTGGAGATCTGCGTAGGATCGGTGAAGATGAAGTAAATATTAGAAGAGATCAAGAGCCGCTTTGGGTTTGTAGATCCGTTGGTCATGAGGACATTAAAATATATAAAGTAACTAAATAAGTTCAGGCCAAAACTTTCCCAATTGAAGGTAGAAAAGACATTTTAAATTAAATTTTGAGTGATATGTTCATGTGTGCGTATAAAAGTGATTTTATGTCATAAATATAATAATCGCTGCAAATAATTACCTTTATGGATGATATCAACGCCCAAACTTTGATGATGTTGTAATATTGACGCAGCAACACATGTGGCCAAGATTTACGGAATTTATGGAAAGATGGAAAGTCAACGATAATATGTATTATAAAACACTAATGTAACATAATAAAAATGTCTTCATACATTATATATATATATATATATATATATATATATATATATATATAAGATAATGTAAGATCAGTAAACTCACCCCTCTTATAGCTCCTGACTGGGTTTCTACAATACGTGAGCTGTAACGGGGTCCACCAAAGACGAAAGGTAGCACAAACAATGCACCCAGGAGACATCTCCACATTGTCACCAAGTGACTTTAACGTGTGCATCTTTCTTCTTCGCCATTACATCATAAAATCTTTAGTGTTTTCATTCCAGTCTAATTATCGCTTTATGGTTTCACAACATAAACACAGTTGTTTTTGATTTTGCATTAACAGATTTTAACACTTTATAAATAGACACCGAATATACATGTTTTTACAGTGTATAAATTTTATTGATTCCATCTATTTTTTCCTATATGTTAATTTGATTGCGTGGTACTTCAATTAACCAGAAAAAGTATTTATTTTTCACTTTTTTAAAATATATTTAATCCTCTTCTTTCGTGCATTCAATTTTCTGAAACATATACACGTTCCTGTCATGATTTAAAACAATAAATAAACTACACAATAAGTGCGTTGTTTAGGCAAATAAAATATTATTTTTATTATATAGCTAATTTTAGGAAGAAAATTGTTTTATTTTCTAAAAAAATTACTATTTCAAGATAAAATAATTTGTAACAAGTTACTGGTAAAACAAACAAACGTTATTTACATTTATTTAGGACATGTATCACACCATATAATCTCACACTTAAATATAATAAATATTTTTTTTTCAGTTTTTTATGAAATTATAATTTCACAAATATGTTATGATTTAAAATTATAAGATTAATATACTTTGACCAGTGACGAAAATTGTATGTGTTTCGTCATAAGGGATAGTTCTACAATGAAGAAAAAAAGTTTATAATTTTATACCAAGCTGGATTAAACTTTATAACATCAAAAAAAGTCTTTCAGTGAGTAATGGAAGATTATAAACTTCTGGAAGATGTAATAGTATTGGTTTTGAATATATAAAAACATGTTCCACTTTCTTAAATTAAACAGTATCATATATATCATACTAGGAAGTAATGATATATAATAAAATAAAAATATGTTAGAGTTAAAAAAAAATCCTATCATTGTCACTTATAATTACAAGTGGTTTAATTTTGCAGTAACACCATCTCCAAAGAGTGGGTGTATGCAGGACAGCAGATCCAGTTTTTCAGTATGGGATACTACAACACGTCAACTTGTAATATTAGGGAGATAATTCTAGGAAAAGATGAAAAATTTACATCCATAGTATTTACCGAAATATTAAGTTATGTAATTAAAAGATATAAATAAAACAGCGGAAGTGTGTTTTGGGGGGGGGGGGACGAAAAAACATTGCGGTCAATATCGCCTTCATGAAAATGTATTAAGTTGAGTTAAGTTAGGTTAGGTAATATATACATTGGGGTCATTCCGTTAATTTCACAAAATAATACATAATAATTTTCTTTTTCTTTTTTGTTCTCGAACGATTTTCTACAAATATTTTTAAACATTTTAAACAAACAAGGGTGTAGAACAAAAATCAATAACAGAATTATACCAGGTAATAAAATAAATAAATAACAAATATAAATTATAATTTACAATTACTTACCAACAGCACATTCTTAATAATTACAAGTGACATTTATTTTTGTCTTTCTACCTTTAATGTCACTGCTGTTTTTTGAAAATCGTTCTATAACATTAAATAAATAATCCTCTTGACATTGGTTTGATAAAAGAGTATGTAATCAATTGGCACTTTGCTTTTCACGACAAAAAACATCCAAATTAACACTCATTTAACAATTTTTGACTAGTTAATATTTATTTATATTAGACGTTCATTATTAAGTATAGAAAATAACGTGCAAACGTTGAAAAGAGTATTTTGCAAACGAAGATGTTTTTGACCTTTAGTCTATAACTAACCTACTTAGATATAATTATAGTATCCACAATTTAAACATATTCATCAATTTGAAATATGTACATAATTAATATATGATTTTAAAAAATATCCATTTATAATAGCACAACATATATTTGTAATTAGCAAGATGTAAATTTGGAGATCCTATATGTAATTTAATCATTAATTTAAACAATTTCATTACATATAAATAACAAATCTACGTTATTTTATATAATTTAATACCATTTAAGTTACTAGATAGTTTGTTTAATTAAATAAAAGTTAACATAATATTACAATGTAAATTAACTATTCAAATATTATTTTGTGTAATAAAGTTGTTGCATTCCATATAGACCCACTGTCTAAATCAACGGATGTTATTTAGTTTAGTTCTGAAAACGAAACTGACTTTCATTATAATTTGATTTGATAATTTTAAAGAAAAACTTGAATCATTCTAATTTCAAAAGTATAATTAAATTTATGTTAATATTTTCCAATTAATTTTTTTCTTATTTTTATTTATAAAGTCCGTTCGTATATGTTTCTATTTAATTTTAGGAATATGACAGTATATATTTATGCAATAATTTTTTCACATTACGTGTCGCCGATTTCCTAACATTTGATATTTTAATCTATTAGCTGTCCAGTACGTGTGGTTATTTTTTTGTGTAAGCCTACTTAGTACTTTATAATCTCTTTCATCACCCCTTCCTGTGAATAAATACACAATGTTTTCATCAGGTATTTCATAATTGTTTGATCGCTGCGCTACCGCGGTGTTAACACTTATACAACCGGGAAACCCAATCCATTGTTATTTTAGGTTAGGTTTGTATATCATTATCCAATCAACATGTTCACACCACCTCACATTATACTATGCTGCTGCATTCCTACCATAAAATTGTATTACTTATATCGCGTTACAAACATACTCCATCCTATCATGGAATTCATTAAAATAATTTTGAAGTAATATAATAATGATATAAGATTTTGGTAAATTAAAAAGAGCATAATGCCGTCATAGAGAGTTTTTGTTGGCAGTAAAAACACTGCAAATTTTATAGAGGTGTTTATAACAACGAAAACAATTATATTCTGAGCGCATGTAAATATAAATAAAAGAAATTCATTGAGAATATTTTTTCAATTAAAAATTTATGGATATCATCTTTCTTCCTTATTTGTTCTTATTGGTGGTAAAACCAAATTTCGAGTTTTATTGATTTTATTTTACATAAAATAGTTTAAGTAAAGAATACACTAGTAAATAATTTTTTAGTAAAAATAAGTCATAAAATTTTACAACAGGTGAAGAGTATTTTCCAGTGTTAAAATCTCACGTTGAAATACATTTGCATCTTATTAAATATCCCGTTTTAAATATGACCTCCCACACTTTCATATGAATTACAAAAGTTTATTTCGTAATGTATATATTTGCTATTTTCGAATCATATAAGTTTCAACGATTTTAATTTAAAACTATAAATCTATATCAGAACTATTAAAAATAACCTATATTTTCATTAAAGAATTTTTTCGGTTTTTGTTCACTCTTAAAATACTTAAAAGTATCTCTAGTGATTAAAGAAAGAAAAAAATAATAAAAAATAATATTTGTAATTGTAAGATTTTATGATTGATGTAGATTAGGTTTTAATTGGAAAATACAATTTTAGTGATAACTAAAAACTCACTTTAGTACAGATATTGGTACACAGTGTGAAAACAATATATTTTGTTTTTTGGAAGGAACCGTTCACAAATTGTAAAGTTCCAAGAAATTTGATATTCTAAAAATAGGTAAAACTTAAAGATGATATAATTAGTTATTCATTAAGGAACGTACGCCACTAATCAACCAATACTGTTTAATTCCCAGTTATTTTGATAAAATGAGGCAATTTAAATAATATAAAATCTTACAACTGTTAATTGTTTAATTTAACATATTCTTGTTGAAATCATACTTTAAAGAATATGTCAATATAATAATATGGATTGTGATATTTATATTCAATAAAAACACAATGATATATCACATATCTAAAGGATGTTTTACATTTTTTATTGATCGTATGTTTGATGTCTACATAAATATTTATTTACAAACCAAAAATGCCCATTCCAACAACGTCCGATAAATGAGGAAAAAAGACAAAATCAATAGAGTAAACTGAAATTGATCCCTTGTTGACGAAAGAACGCATGCAACTATACGAATGTGAGCAAATATTCTATTAATTTACATTTTAATTTTCAAAGCAAATATTCTTTTAGAAGGTCTTCGAGCTAAAATCTGATTATAAACTACCTGTCTAGTTATCTGTTGCCGAGATTAATTACTGATATAGATGTAATTAACTACATTCGAAACTGTTTGACTAATTTGGTCGCATAAACTAATCGTATCTCGCTATTATTGACTTAATGTGTATATTTATCTTACTTCAACAAAATATTTAATGAAATCTAAAATATAAAGATAAAATACATTATATTTCGTTGTATCACAACGTTTTTGTAAAGTATGAACGTAGAAGAAAACTTTTTAATTGTTTTGAATGTGCAACAATTACAATGGAATCAGCTGTTATTTGCATTGTTTATTGCGATTATAAAGTTAGTAATTATTACACTAACGAAAGCCAAGAAGCAATTACAACTTAGATACATAAAATTCCATGCCTACGTAATATTATAATTAAATCAATAGATAATTTCAGGCAACTTTAATTCTCGGTAAATTTTTCTATAACCTAATCTGAATGAAAAGGAATATATAAAATAGCTACTTACAAAAGCTGCATAAACAACTATACAATTCTGGAAATGTTCTATTTCGTTGATTTTTTTTAAAATTAACCATCTGTTTTCATTGTTTAATCAAATAAGTTAAATAAAGAAGCACTATATTATTTACCAGATAAATTTTTATAGGATTTGTTATTTGCCATTTCGAATATTTATATATTAAATAATAAATGTAAGACTCACCGTCCACAATATTCTGTTTGGTCTTTTTTTTGTATTACGGACGTTTCGGCTATTCAGCCATTATCAAGTTTTGTATTGAAGAAACTTCTCCGTTGTCGTGGAACACTCAAAAAACAACATAGTTACACATTAACACCAGTGTGCGTACTGGGACATCTAACAATGTTGTCGACTCATGAGTTGCGTTTTAATTTAAATTAACAAATTTTTGTTCCAAATAAGTGTTTGTGTTTGTGTTTGTGTTTGTGTTTGTGTTAATGTGTAACTATGTTTTTTTTTTTAGTGTTCCATGACAACGGAGAAGGTTCTGCAATACTAACTTGATAATGGCTGAATATCCGAAACGCCCGTGGTAAAAAAAAAACGACCAAACAGAATATTGTGGACGGTGAGTCTTACATTTATTTATATTTTTTAATTAATTTTCGTGAATAGGTGTGTCACTCCCCTTTGATGAAAAAATGAGATATATCTTAACAAGCCTGTTTTGTATTCGAAGGTGATTTTTTTTAACGGAACTGATAAATTGTAGGTCCTGTTGTAAATCATACTTCTATTTTCCAATTAAATCTATAATTATTTTCAACTTTTACGTCGTTATCGGCTACATAAACATTATATAACAGTTGACTATGGATAACAATTTGTTACTTGTAAGTAAACGATTAAACAAACAGACAATATACCCTGTCATTTAGCTTCCTATATCACAAAATAAGCTGAATTAATATGTAGAAGATTCTGTATGGAATGAAAAATTTATTTACCCGAAATTAAAACCAGATAAAAAATAAAATAAAATTTAAAAAAATTCCTAAAACTATTTCAAATTTATTATGTTTTATTGATTAATAACTATGTAGTTAGCATAAAAATAAAAACATTGTTTTTTTTAAACTTAATAAATTATTTTACATTTTTTTTCTTTTTAACCTATTGGCCCTAAATGTATTTAAAAGTGCAATATCATTGCAATTAAAAAATAGATATTAAAATTATCCACGTTATAATTTCTCCACAGATATTTGTAGTAATGAAATCTTTTTAAAAAATATGAATAATATCACGTGTAAAGACAATCATTAATGTTCATCAAGTTCATTTGAACATCTGTAAATGTTACCTTTGTCTTCTTATAATACATAAGAATTTTGATCTCGTTTCGGGTATTATTTATTGTACAGATTCATATTTTGTTGAAATACATTTTTGTGTATACGTTGGACTAACATATGAGGACTTTAGAATATCTTGCCAAATGTAAAACATTTTTCATGTAGTTTAATTAATTGAAAACAAAATCTTATAATTTATCTTATAAAAGAATATGTAAATATTGAGATACACGTTTTTAATCTCCAAGCAATTTGGGTTTGAATTTAATGTTTTTCTTTCAATTTATAGAAGATATTTGTAGAACAATAACAAATCAATTAACCATAATTTCCAACGAGTTTCAAAGCCGAACATTTAAAACAATTATTTGTAATTATAATTTGTAAATTAATGATTATTTTTTTAAGATTAATCCAGACAAAATCAATAATTAATGTACAACATTTAATAATAATAGGTGCATGTACCCCTAATATTTATGTTACTTGAATCCCAAAGTTTATGATCTGTAGTTTTTATTGCATTTAAGAGTGAGTGTGTTTCATTGACTATAATAGTAGTAAATATACTTAAAAATCTTACAAATATTAGGTTTGTTTTAAATAAATTTCTCTGTAAGTATTGGATATTTTTTGTATTTAAAAATATAATACTTTCAAAATACATCAAACCGACAATTCTCATTAATTTGACTATGCTACATTCTACACTAACATTAATGTCCACCTAATATTTCACAGATATATTATTCATTTACAAACCTGTAAACTTAATAGAAATTTAATAAAATTAATAAAACCATTCTCATATACAAATGTCACATTATATGTACCATAAAATCAAATTTAAAAATTGAAATACGTAACATTATTACATCAAACCCAAAAAAAATTCTTATTATGTTTTACTTTTAGGTTTTTTTTATTTGTAAATTTAATATTTAGTATGAGTACTTAATTCAAAAGAAGGAAACAGGACATGTACAACAAACACATCATATATATAAAAGTAATATTATAAAAAGAACAAAAAGTTTTATATGTAAACTTTCAAACAATAATATATTAATTCAAAAGCAGATAAAATTACATTTGTAAATAAGTAAATTTGATACATGAATAATTGATAAGTATTTTAAAACTATACAGTTATTATAGTTAAAATGTGTACTAATTTATGTTGAGAAATGAAATCGATTTTAGGATACTGTTTAATGTAAAATATCATGTATTTTTAAAATTTTCAACTCTATGAACAATTTAAAAAATATGTTTCCAAAATTTTAATTGTTTTACTTATATATTAATTATAAGTTCACTTTTGAGTTACCTATTAACGTTATTTTTTAAATTACTAAATTTTATTTTTAAAACTTTTCCAGTAAAACAACCTTTTAAAATCGTACTTTAAGCAATACTTTGCCACAATTTATCATAACTTTATAATAGTATATTTTTTTTAAATAACGAGTTATTGAAAGTATACGTAATTTAAGATATACGTTCATTTAACTTTTCATTTGACTTACCAAACTATTTTCTAATAGTAATAATGGAATATCCCATCGTAGTTCGGAACTGCACTTTTAAACACTGACCCCATGCTAGTATGCTCTTGTCTAGTACGTGTTACTGACTGAAGGAGGTTCCAGCTTTCCCAACACCGCATCTCATCGCGCAGGATTTCTTCCATTGATTCCCCACCATACACTAGCTTCTCTTATTTGTGTTCTTTTAGTAGTCTTGGATATATTTTTGTATATTATATATATAACAGTATACATAATAAGTTTGTATACTCATGCAATTGTACTTACGCAATAATAAATATTAAGAGTCATAAAGTAAAACTAAAGGAGTTATAATATATTTTATTTACAAAATGCATTTTATAAAGCATTCTTGTTTATTTCAAATGTTTAAATTCCATTATATCGGTTTTCTTATAAAGTTAATTGTCCATATCTTCCATTATATCCTTAAAATAATGCACATACAATACATAAACAACAAATAAGGAAAGAAAAATATTTAATTATTTTCGTATTGCAGTATAAATTGTTAACCTTATAAAACGTTAAATGATATGTTGAAAATGTTCCTTTAAAAACGTAGTTTCACAAACTGATCATACCTATTAAAAAAACCGACTTCATTAAATTATTATTTCGTCAATATAAAGTGAGAATTTTAATACTGTTATTTTATTTTATTTATTTTTTATTTACCATGATTTGTTATTTAAGAAAAGAATATTTGTAGCCTAACAACTACAATAGAAACTCGAAATATTAAATATCTATAGAAGCTTTTTAAATATCGGTTTACATGTCGTAACACTTTATCAAGTTTTTCTTAAAATAAAAATTCAAATTTTACATATTAGGCTATTATACTTTTTGTAATAACAATTATTCTGACATCGCTTATGGTGATATTTTATATTTAATTTTCCGTTAATCTACTTAAGATGTCACATGTACCCTTATATTTAATTGTACAATCAACCCAAATTCGATTATAAATTATTTAATTAAAACGTTGGAAGTAATATCAATTCGCATGGCAATGTGTCTGAAATATAAAATCCTTCACTTCAACAGGTTGCGGTTGGAGATTTTTCTTGGCCGTTTAATTCGGTTTTGACATCTACGTTAAACTGAAGTGTTATCTACCACTGTAATACGTTCATTTATTTTGTTAATATTGTCTTAGTGTTTTCAATTATTTGAAGAATATATTGGTTAACTGTTGCTTTTTTATCCGTGAAATGGGTTTAATATGTTTAACCTCCTTTTCAGGCAGAAGTAAATAAAATCGATTCTGGTGTTTGAAATAGTCTTACCATTCTCAACTCACAACAGCTGATTTCCATGTAATAGTAATAGAGAATTACATCATTGTGAGAAACCAAATATAATAATTTTTTTAAGTTACAAATTATAGGGGAAAATGTTTTTCAGCAGAATAAATAAAAAGTGTAGAAAAGTATGAAAATAATAATAATAAATAATAATAATAATACTTTAAAAAAAAATAATAATAACAGTTTTGGAAGTATTAGCACAAAACTAACTGGATTAATTACTTTGAATTAAAAGTAATTACTAGTGTTTTCAACACTCTTAGTTTATGTTAATAATCGCTTTTGAGAAGTTTCAGAAGATTCAGTTTTTTCCGATTATGTGGTCATAATTCTTACGTAAATTTTGATACTAGCTTTACATAACTAATCACTATAATATTTGCTTTTGTCTATAACTTTATTTTTATTGTTAACAGTTTTTAATAATTTATTATTACCCAATTTTTATTTATAGAAACTACAACTAAAAATTTGTTATGTAAATGTATAATAATATGGACAAATTATTGTAAAAATTTATACATAATATAAATTTCACCTATTTGTAACAATTTCTTCAGAAAATGTAATAATTAAAATTTTGACAAATATTCTTAAAATATTTGTAACTGTTCTTTAAAAAGTAATTAAAAAAGTTAGTTGAGTATAATATAATTGTTTTTGAACTAAAGCAAAATAAAATACATTCATTCCTTTTAAAATAAATGTAATTATTTCGTGTCAGGATTACAAAAACAGGTGTTAGTAATGCCCGCCATTCTGTTCCTAGAATCGAAGTAGTCATTTCTCTATGCAATGCGTGTAATAACTAAACGTGTTGATGTTTACCTCATTTACACTTTGAATAATGCTTCTATCAGTTCTTGAAACGACAATCTCTTACAATTGAAGGTCTGCCTGGCTTACTGATGTCCCCAAACTTGTTGGGGTTTCGAAGTTATTCAATCGCTTTTTATACTCGATTAGACTTCTCTGGCAGTTCCTCAAACCGTTGCGAGTTTGAAGCTCTCCTGTTCCTATCTCCTGCTGATAACCTCTGTTTATATCCATAATAACACTGAATCAATTCGACGTTTGTTTTTAAAGGTTAAGTAAACATGTAATAAAATACATTAGTAATTGAAAGCTACTATAAGTTTATCAGCTACTAGATATCTATGTTTGAAAACTCATTAACATTACAACAAATAAATACCAATGTAATAACAGCTGATGTTTTATAAAATCCAAATTATTTCTACAAACGGTAGAGATATTTTTCCTCGCATATATCGGACACAAATATCGAAACCACAACTATTTAAAGTTTTAACTCATAATTGAAAGAATTGGTACTAAGATATTTGATATTTACGATATTACTTCGTTTTATTTTGCCAGATTTGTCTTATAAATGCACTATAATATATTTTACCGAGTTAATTATAATGTATAAAAAAATATATGGAATTTCATTAATCATATAATAGATATTTACTTTGGAAACTCTTTTCAACTAAATAAATTTTTTAAAAATTATTGAATTCCGCACATTCTGATAATTAAAAAAATACTTTGTATATTCAACAGTTAAAAAAAGTTATCATATGCTATGCTGTCAATTGGTCTTTAGCATTATCATATACTCTTACACTTCAAATAAGCAACATATTAGTACAATAATTCACTAACCCATACATAAAACCAAACAATAATCAAGTATAAATGTTTAGTAACGAAACAGTTAAAACAACGGTATAACCTTATAGAACATAACTACCATGTTTAAATATAGGTTGACATTTAAAAATCGACCTTACATTAAAAAGGTGTGAAATATACATTTTTAAATATACATGTTGACACTTTTGGTATTTTAACCTTATATTTATAAAGAGAGAATTAAAAATAAAACTTTTAGTTATTTTAGAATAAGACTTTACAATTTATTGTTCATTTGGGAAATTGTTTGCTGACAACGTCGTTTAGACAAGATAACTGCTTTTGTTAGAACACTTTCACAAAGGGAATCGAGATTTAGGTCACTGAGCTACAACCGTAAGTCGACCAATTCCAAGCGAAAAAGGCAGGTAGTATCATTACATTTTTATATATACTAGAATGTCAAACGTTTATTTTGTTTATAATATTTTACAGTATGTTTATTCAATAATATGCCACTATATACTGTGTCAAATTTAATGCTTTGTACGTTATTAATAATATTCTAAAGTTATATATTAATTAATTATATATATATATATATATATATATATATATATATATGTAGCGTTAAATTTACATCTGTACCAGTATATAGTACTGCTATCTAAATATTAAATACGATATTTTTATAAAACTTTGATATATAATTTGATAAAAAATTCGAATATGTAATTATTAAATTTCCGCGTGTTCTGCATAATATATCTTATTTAAAAAAACTTATGTACAAAACCGCCTTTTCTGTAGATGGATAAGGAAAATGAAATGACCAGTCAGGAATCCAGTTACTTTTCATATATTACTCTTGTTATGTATAAGGACTTCATTTTTGTGGAGCCCTTACAACCTATTTATCATCCTCTTAGACTGTACATTACCCTTTTTTCTCTTCCATAACTTCTAGTGTTCCCTCAACACCCGTTGTTTAAATAAAAAAATAAAAAAAGTTTCTACACCTGATAATTGTGTACTTATCATTATTATGAAGCTATAACTGTAAATAATATTTGAAATTAGTTTATTACGCTAATATTCCTGATTAACTAAATTTACAAGGGGCAAATCAGTAATTGTTTAAATAAATTAATTTTTTTTTTAATTTGAAAGGTTCACAACACGAACTCATTCTTAAAAAGAGTGACATCCTACATAACAAATACGTTATATAAAAAATCACATGCAATTTATGCTTCAGTAAAACGTAAACAAATATAAATATTTAATACAAGGATTTAATATTACTCTTGAAATTTACTACAAAGATGTAATTACAAGAAATCATTATTTTGTATACGTCATTATGAAAAGATAGAGTTCAAGTATGTTGTCCTTAATACTCGTTGTGCTCTAGTTTATAACAACATTTTATATACAAACACAAAAGGAAATTCTTGTGTTAGATAGCATTGCCGGTTATTCTTGAAGTATATTGTTTCTCTTATATTAAAAAAATTACACATTTAAGGAATATCTGATGCAATATATACATATGGACCATTCAATATATTCCTTGTCGTTATGTTAGGGAAACTCACCTTAATGTCAGAATTTGTTTTATCGCCACAAGCAATAAATATATTTGCCATCTCGTATGGAATGAGAAGTTGTTTTATTTGTAGAAAAAGTGTATGTAAAATTGCTTCTTATATATATATATATATATATATATATATATATATATATATATATAAATTCATTGCATTGTATCTTGGTCGTTGTTTTATTTATTATTTGTTTTCTCACATATCTATTCATTAAAAGAGAAATTATATAAATTTATTATTAAATCAGGAAGTATGTTATAAATTTAAAACCTTCAATAATAATCAAATAAATTTATACAAAAACATTTATAAATTTGATGTGTGCTAAAGTTTTTTATTTTATTTATCTAACATTTAATAATATAACTAATGGTAAATGAAAACATATACATGTTTAAATTTTGGAAATTATGTTTTAATTTTACGTTAGGACAATAATGACAATATTACCTGGAAATTATAATAATGCTTTTATAATAAACATTAGTAATATCTATATGTCATATTTAAAATATTCAGTTAATACAAACTATTTGAATGCTGTGTAATCTGGCATCTTGATACAGATATGATTCATATTCTCTCTATGTTTCACTCTTTTAATTGATAGTCAGGAGCAGAAATAAAAGCAGTGATTATTTATTTTCTATTTTTTATTATTTATATTGTTTTCTTATTTTTTTAAAATCATATATAAACTGAAGCATTTTTGGCAAATTCAGTTATCAAGTATATATAGAAAGATTAAAAGGTTAACTAATTTAAGAAAAAAGAATAATTCTCAAAAGAAGTAACATACCAATTTTATAAATTATTCAAACTGCTGCCCTAGCAGTTACGCTTGCTTTTATCGCGCTCTGACTGTAACATTTAAAAGTAATATGAATGCAAATGGCGGTAGATTGTACATGGTTCTAGTTAATTGCAAGCCGATATTGTGTTTCCTTCTTGTTAATTTATGCTTTCCTATATTTACTAAAGGAGAAGTGATATACACAAAGATTGTTAGAAAATATTTATAATTTAAAATTATTAACAATGGGTGTAGAGAAGTCACTTATACAGTGGAAATTGATATAGGTTAATAAACAATGCTGTATCATTACACCACTCCGCCTCTATGTATTTTGAGAATATAATAGCGGATCCCTAGAACAATTCTTATTTTTTAAAGTATACATATGATCTGATAGGCAATTGATCATGGTGGGTGATCAAATTTAATGCATCGTAAAGTTGTTATAAATTTTAAAACTTTAAAGGGTTTCTAGTTTTAAATATAAAGAAAATATTCTCGAACTATTGAGTTTTTATTCAGTTTAATATTATATTTTAGACTAAGAGAATATTATATTTCTGAACTCAGAGTGTCAGAGTATAAATTTGATTTTATAACTATTTTTAAATATATTCTGATAGTACAAATGTTTCATTTCTTTGGCTTAAGTAATTGGGTAATTTGTTTAGATAATATGTACCATCTCTGTTGAAATGCTCAACTCATTACCTATGTCCACAGGTCATTATACTACATTCAATAATTCATTATTGTAAGCATATAGAACAAATACATTAATATATAACCCATAATTATAGCCTTTGAATTCTCAATATAATTATTGAATTGATTCCAAAAATAATAATAATAAATTGTTGTTGTCGAAAAATATCTGAAAAAGAGTTATAAATTTTAAGTGAGGTTTTCTTCCCCGTGTTCTTCTATTAAAAATTAATTATCAACTAATTATAATTACTAATATAGCATTGCATTTTCTATTTACATGATTAATTCTTTACATTCATAAAAACTAACATATATATATATATATATATATATATATATAAATTTTAATTAATCCTGTGGAAACACATAAACTGGTTCCATTAAAATATATATCTTCTGGCAAATGTATATTTTCAACACTTTATTTATTGATATAACAATAGATAAGTGGTGATAGAAAGTATATCTAAGTAAAATAAGTTATTGTAGATTGTCACTAAAAATAACATTTAAGTACTAAAAGTTTTCAACTACGATATCACCGTCATAAGTGATACATGACTTACATACTTCAAATTGAAACAGGATTCGAATTTATGTGTATGGGAAGTTCTTACTTATATTACAATTGTTTTAAGAATGACAAGTAGTAGCTGTGTAGGATCTCAAGAACATTTAACATATTTTACTAACTGCCTTTTACACACAAATATTAACATTAAAACTAAATTATTATTTCTAATTAAAAATGTATTTATTTTATTAATTTCAAAAATAGTATATTTAGCTTAACTTGCAGAAGAGCTACAAAATTGTAGCAATATGGGTAGTAAAATTGCATATCCTCGTGAATTATTGAGGAATAAAATTTAAAACTTAGCAAATAGAAGTAAGGCAACATTATAAGTTTCGTTAAGTGTACTATATATGGTTAAATATATATTCGACGTGTATATATTTTACTCCCATAAAATAAATAAATTTAATAATTTATTCATAAATAAATAGAGTCGTTGATTTTATGAAAATTAATAGATGGTCAATAAAGGAATATAAGAAGCAAACAAAATTGTTTCCAATTACTATTATTCGTAAGACGACTTCAATCGCTCATTAAAATATAGATGATACTCACTAGAACCTTTAGATTAACTATAGTTATTATCCATTATATTTTGTTGATATAATATAGATAAAAAATATTTTGTCAATAAAACTGTCGCTTATTCATTAATATTTTTTCCTCAAGAAATGTCTTATTTTAATGTCTTTATGTCGTCATTGTAATATAAAGGGCGAATTTTTTACGTCAAAAGTCAAATTGGAGCTTTTAAAATGATATTATGAACTTATATTTCAAAATCACAAATATAAAAGATAAAACATGTTTACAGGAAAATTTTACACAAAAAGTACAATTTTTTTTTAAATAATAATAATATTTATTTTTAGCTGTTCGACATAACATAACACAACATTTTTGAATTTAAAGCAATACCTTTTCTTTTTAAATAAGATTTTAATTTAATTTTGACAAATTATTTATACCTAGTTATTTGCACTTTTTTCTAAAAAATAATTTACCGCTAGATAATAAATAAACGCTTTTGTCCTGTCTGGAAACTAGCCAAATCGGAACGATTTATATTCTTCCCAGTACAGGTGTTGCCACCCTCGCCTACCAATGGTATAAATATTCAAACAAATTAAACCTATTCGTTGTACCTCAACCTCAAACATTGTGGTAATGATAATTATTTGTTTTTATAGAAATCATGATATTTTATTTATTTTGAAAGGATCAAAACTCATATATTGTAAAAACTACTGGTGTCACGAATAGTTTTTATCATTTTTATACATTTTTTAAAGTTACTATACTGGATAAAAAATATTAGTCTTTAAATTGATATGGTTTAAGCACAAGTTTGTCTTCATTTTTATGAACATAATATATAACCCAACAATATTTAATATCAATAGTCCAATTAAGCTTTATCAATAATATGCATAATGCGATATTAACAAACAACTTTAAATAATTAATTAACATGTTCGAAATATTACGAGTTAAAAAAAAAATTATGGTTTTGAAAACACTCCAAGAACCATTTAATAATTCTGTAAAAAACACTTCAAATGGTACCTTTAGGATAAAACCAAGGTTTTAACTACTGTACTTAGTTGCACAGACGTAAAAACACCCATAAATCCAATTAAACAAATATATTATTAGTTCTACAACTGACCTTAGATCAATTATTGAAATAAATCGGAAATCAGAAATGGTAGAGACTTTTTTTTAAAGATACATTCTTAATACAATGAATGTTGATAGCTGCTAAATTAAAGTTCAAATTGACATTATTATTTCAAATTTTTATATTGTATTTAATATATATATATATATATATGTGTGTGTGTGTGTGTGTGTGTGTGCGTGTGTGCGTGTATCTTTTGTTAAAATGTTCAATTATATTATAACGTTTCTTTATATTCATTTTGTTAATTTAATATGAATGATTTTAGATAATTGATTTTATATTTATATCTCTCTCAATGAATATTTTGAATGGTAAAACGTACCCAAATTAAGAGATATAATGTGTAACAAAGTGTCTTTTAGTTAGTGTGTCAATATTATTTGGTTTTTATACTCTAATTACGAAGAGATTCTTTTAATTCTTGTACTCATACATAATATATTGCTCAAAGTCATTATAACCGGTACTTTTAATATCGTCTTCTAAACACATTAACATAATTATATTACGTTATTTTTGTCAGATATTTTCATCTACTAATTGTCGCAATCAAAATCATTTAAAAAATATATAACTGCATGTAAAAAATTTCTAAAACTATATTATTAGCAGTTGTAGTTAATTTGGCGAATAAATGGAAACAATTTCGAATATCAAATTACATTGTGTTACAGCTGAAGCAATAATTTTATTTCCATTTTTTATTGAACACGAAAATGTGAAAAATCACACATTTCCGTCTATACCGACATTGAGTTAGCCCTTGCATTACTAAATCATTTCCATTCCGAAATAAAACTAAAACTTCAATTCGAATTTAAAATTTATATAACTTAAATCTAAATTTGAACGTAAACATTGATTTAGTTTAGGTGTAGAAATATATAATATATCTGTAAATTTTTTTTATTTTTTATTATTATATTGATGTATTGTATTAGGTTACAGTATAAATTCTGTCCTATTCTTTCGGTTTCATGTTTAGTAAGTTGTTAATTAAATATGTTTCGATTGTTTAGCACTAAGTTTTGTTTGAAAAGTAAAAATTGGATTCATTTAATGTGTTTTTACGGACTTATGAATTTCGAACACTAAACCTCATTCGTTCTATGTAATAAACTTTATTAATATACTAATTTTATAATACATGTATCCGTTAATGCAAGATTTAATTTGTTTTTATTTATACATTGTTTGATTATCTATTTTCACCATTTTCCTTCCTAAAACTTCTGTGGTTACTTACGCTTTCTATATAATATCATTTTTATTTAAATATTTTCATCGATTATTGCATTACTAAAATGCATTACAATAGTGAGTCTTTTGGAATAATTACTGAACAAAAAATCAAACAACTTTAAAACTCACCCAAATATCTTAAAGGATCCTTACTTTTACGTTTTTATTCAACTGTTTTAAAAAAAGTGAACACCATCCATACATTTTAAGTCACTATAATTTCAACGCTACAAGTTTAGTATTTTATAAATATTCAATATTCGTTTTATATTTTTTGTAGACAAACAAACACATTGAACTATACAATAAATTTGCCTGTGTTGATTAAAGGTGAGATTTGTCATTTCTGAGATAGAGAACATGTAACCTAAAGACGCTATAGGTGTGCTAATGGCTGATGTAATACTTAATATGTGTCAATTGGTATTGCTTTATTGATAATAATAGTGTAATATATGCAATTGGGTTCTAGTTATTTGATGGCAATCACACAGATATTGTTGCCTCATGACACAATGTATCGCAAACAGATAATTAATATAAACAAACTTTTAAAAATATAATATATGTATTAACTAAGTGAATGTTTAGAAAACAATATTTTGTATAAATAATTGGAAAAGATAGGTTATGTTAGGTCTCGCGTATTGTAAAATACAGTATCCATATTATCTTTTAAGATAAGATGAAAACAGGTTTAATTTTAATGTAACAGCAGATATTTCTTGTTGAAACTCCATATTCAAGGATAAAGCTTAAAGTTTCAAAATATTTTAATAACATAAATTTCTTCTTATTTTATTATTTTCTTCTTCTTTTTGTTAATCCAAATTGCCACTCATTTAGACATTCATTCTTTGTTTACGCCCAAAAAGATTTGTGAAATTCATTTTTATCCAATATTTGAATTTATTTCTAACATTGACTTGGATATGCAATTATTGTTATATATTATTGATAAGAACACTTAACTTCTCTTTAAATTGATGGATCGTAAACTACTAAATGTTGAATAGTTATAAAGGTTTAATTAGTTATTATTATTTATTCATATCAGTTTGCTTATAGCCAATGGACATTTCTTTTGTTTGTTAACTCAAAGCCAAACATTAAGCTACTGTGAAAAGAAATTATCTTAAAAAAATTCTACATTATTTTTTTAATTATGCATATCAAAAACTGTTTCATTAATAGTTCTGACTTCTCAGTTTTACTGACCATTCAAATGAAGATGCAATAATGTTATAAGTTAAGATTTTTAAAAATGGAATCACAATAATGCGGGAATATTACACTTTATCTTTGACTTCATATTTCACTTTCAACCGAAAATTATTCATGAATCATTCGTCTGATTGTATTGGAATTATAGAAGGACCAATATCAGGAGTGTATTCTACAGCCTTAGAATGGAAGTATATTTCCGAATATTGAACAAAAAAGATTTATTAAAAAATGTTATATCTCTAAATGGAGGAAATGAGTTTATTTCTATAGTTCTATAAATACTTAAGTCATCTTCAGTTTTTCTCTCCTAACAAATCTAATTACTAACTTCGTAAACTTACAGAATAGAGTTAATATAATTCAAATTTACAATCAAAATTTAAAGTAAGTCTTCTAATTAACGTTTAGTTTATTACCATTGATGATAAACATGATATATTTCCCGATTTACGACCCGAATATATTGAAGGATATCATTAAGTTGGACTCTCATTTTCTTCATTGTGTAATAAACATAATATGGTATGGTTAAACCTACTGAGTCAATAATCTACTTCACTGTATATTTGAAATATCTGTTACTATAAACAGACCTGTTTTGTTTTTTTAATTTTTAAACAGCACATGCGATATAACCTTATATTATATGTTATTAACTACTTTGATAAGCAATTTTATTTTTTGTAATGAAAGAACATGATTACAATGGTATGCATGTGTTTGAATAAATTTACTACTAATAAATTATCGAATTTTTACTTGTAATTATACAGTGTTGTGAAGCATAAGTAACACAATTGTGGATTTCATTTTTTACCTTTTTTCGGTTTTGACCGTTATATGATTTGAATTTAAATATCTTTCAAAAATTATTGACCAATATTCAAACAACTATACCGAATGCTCTGTAGAGTAAAATAGAATAACTAGTTTCATTATAAAAAAGCATACACATAAACATAATAAAGTATATAATTTATCAATAATAGTTCTTTCTATGAAATAGTTTTAAATAGCCACACCTTTTTTTAAAAAAAAAGTTTAAATGTTAAGTTACTTTCTAATTAAGGAAAACACAAATGTAACTTCTACTTCTCCTTTCAGAGAGTTATATATCTAAATAAATATTACACATTACAAAAACTTTTCTTCTTTGTCACAATCTCAATGAAAATACAGTGATTATATTTTTGGTGCTCAATTTCTCGTCTATCCATCATTTTATTTTATTACAACAACGAAAATAACTCTATGGAGCTGATAAATAAGTTATTGGGTTCAAATTCAGTATATAGGGTAAACGGGGGGAATTGGGTGGTAATTTTTTTTCCATTATTTTAAACTTTTGTTTTTAACATTTTTTACACGTTGATTACATGTATGTAAAGAACAACTCTTTAAGAATAACCAATAATTATTTCAGATTTTTGAAACCCGTCATTTATCTACAGTGTATACTAGTAAACACTGTTTTTATTTCATGATCCTAAAAGTGACCTGTTAACTTTGTCGCCCTATAACATAAAATGCATTATGCATTTTACCCATGTGAAAGTACTTTGTATAACGGCGATAATATGATTAAAATTATCCCAAGATATTACCCATAATAATAGCTCAAACTTTTCTTGGGGGGAGGGGAGGAGAAGTTACCACCCGATTACCCCCATGTGGGAAATTGGGTGGTAAATTTTAAAATTGAGTTAGAACCATTTTCTTAATTTATTTAAAGTTAAAAATGCATTAGAAATAATATTTTGTGGTTGAGACTCATAATAGGTTGATAGTGTTCGTATTTTACCTCTACCACCCAATTACCCCCATGTTGAAATCAGCTGGCATTTACTGATGAAATTTTAAACAGATATTTTATAAATTAACAAATGATTGAATTGTAAAAAAAAAATATTTTTTACAAATGATATTTACTGCTTACATGTGTACAAACAGCACATTTACTACAACAAAACACATAATCCCCCAAAAAATGATTACCAATATTTGTAAGGGATATAATTGTTTTGTTTAATCTATGTTTATAATATCTCCTTTAGAATATTAAAATTTATAAAATAATATAATATATTTATAATTCCAAGAATATAAAATAAATCTAGACAATACTATAAATGATATTTTTAAATGTGTTTTTGATCAAATAAATACAACTTTTTTTTTAATTTAAATAAATAAAATAAGACAAAAGGAAATTTGGTTTAAAACAGTGTATGTAAGAACTTTAGGAAATAATAATAATAAAAATAATAGTAAAATAAAAATAAATAAAATAATAAAAAAACTATAAAAAGAAGAACAAGAAAGATGATATTTTTACAAATCATAATTCGTGAAGAAATAAAACAAAGGTGTCAAAGCAAAGTGTCAACACCCTAGTGTAGATAAATATAATTTTTATGAAAATATAAAATGATTTTTTTTTTCATTACGCATTTGATCTGAAAGTTTTTGCATCTCATTTGGTGTTTTAAAGTTATTTATTTCAAATCATTCAGTATATATCCTAACTGAAATAATTGAAAATTTCTAGTTCTATATTTTGTCAGTGATAGTATTTAAAAGTATAACAAATCTTTCAACTATAATAAGCATCAATTCACAAGTTATTATATGAATATAAATTCTAATTGGTAGAAAGATTTTTGGAGAAATTATTCATTGAAATTTTTGAGATAAACCTACAGCAATATATGTTATAAATAGTTCCCGTCTAAACCAAGTTATAACAACGTTGTGAGTTTTATTTGATCGTAAACAGTCTATCCGAATGGTGAACGATGTTAAGGTTTAAAATCTATTTCCATTAATATAAGACTGAGGGGCTTAATTTGGTACTAAAAATAACATATTTTTTAATTCTTATTTGTTTTTTATCTACAACGGAACATTACTTTCTAACATGAAAAAAATTAAATCTATTTTATGAAATATATTGAGAATGATTGAAATTTTAACGCCATTATCGTTCCTTAAAGAAAAGAGAATGCTCTTTTCTAGAGACAATTGTTCAAAAATTGTTAAGCTTTCTATTTTACGGATTTTTAAAATCATTAGTTTTAGTTACTTTAATCAGTGAGAAATATATGTGAAACTCTTGTTACAATAACTCCCAAATTAATTTTAAAATATTACCTAAAAAAGACAGAATGTACCATTCTAATAAAACTATCTAAACACTATTTACAATAAAATATTTTGCTTCAAAGTGGCCATTGTATCTTCCTCGTGTTTCTTTGTTAACAAAAAACAAGTGTTTGTGATGGGACGGCGGATGGTGGATGTACAATGATGATCGATCGTCCATTTCATCAGACATTCAACCCCAACTCTAAATGTTGTCATACATATCACAATCATCGTCAATACAAATAAATACCAATTTCCTTCTGTGTTAGGATACGTTATTATTTCAAGAGTATAAAACGGCGGATTACATTTATTGAATTCATATATTTTAAGATGGTTTGCAAGACGATTTAATTCTGTAGATTATAAATTTACCTCAGTGTAACATATAAATACATTTTATGTAGTAAATATTTAATTCTACTTAGTAAATGCAAAGCGTAACGATTTGTATATCTAAACGGGTTATTGGAGATGTTTATAAGTTCTGCAATGATAGATAATATCAAGAATTTAAGTAAAGAAATTATTTTTACCACATAGAGAATAAATACAATAAAGACGGTTTAACGTAAAAGGAAAAGTATAATTAAAATATAATTTTCGTTTGCTCACCACGATGAATTAAATGTTAAAATATACAGAATACACATAACACGTAGGTAGTGCTTATAATAGCCCCATTTAAATACTGATAAATTCAGATATTGCAATGAGGTAAAATTTGCAAGCTAAAAGTAAAAAAAAATATTTTTGTACAAATAAACAAGTTCATTATAAATTTTATATATATATATATATATATATATATATATATATATATATATATATATATATATATATATATATATATATATATATATATATAGTTAAACCCTAATACTATTAAAAATCATAGTGTTTCTACACTTTACTCGTGATATAATTAAATTTTTGTCTTTAGAAGCTATACGTGATTATATCCTAAGATGATAAAAGCGAGAGAAAAAGAATTAATTTTTCTTTGAAATACTAATAGAGCACGTTTCGCACCAACATGGTGTGTGTGTGTGTGTGTGTGTGTTTGTGTGTGTGTGTGTGTGTGTGTGTGTGTGTGTGTGTGTGTGTGTGTGTGTGTGTGTGTGTGTGTTGCCGCGTACGCTCCCGTCCGCGAATTCGTAAATTCGCTCCCTTTTTAGGAACGCTTCTTACCGCGTACTCTAAACTCGCTGTACGATCGCCACCGAATGGGCGAACCACCTTTCAGCTCGGAACTAACGCGGGCAAGGCCAAGATGCTCACTTTTACCTTTTATGCAATCAAAGATATTGCAATACTTGGCTCTAGTAAGTATGAGCTTGTCCTCATAAACTTACCAATTTTTAATCTACGCAAAATTCCCTGAATTTTATCTCAATGCTCGATTATTTTACTCTTTATCTAAAGTAACACTTTCTCTCTCTCTGGGGAAGTGCCTTAGGGGGAAATCGGCTCTTAAGTTCTGATAATAACTTTTTAAAATTTCAAAATATATTTCCAGAGCACACATAAATTATTTATCATAGACAAGGTTATTTGCATGTACAGAATGGATATATAGAAAAACCACAAATTTTAGAAATGAATTACGTATATATTCTTTCAATTAAAAAAGCAATTTCAAAATTTATATGACAACAAAGTTGATTAAACAACAACAACACAATTTAACTATTTCACAAAATACAAATAGAATATTTCCTATACTCTAAACAAAATAAAAAACCCTAGACTTTTCAGACAAAACCACAGACAGTTTTTCCTGTACTGAAAAAATCGTATTTAATTATTAATTATCTATAACACCAAAGCAGAAATTTATAAAAATGAATTTAATTTTTGTTAATTCCCCAATTGAAGTTATATTTGAAATGAAGTTAATATTTGCGAATTATTCCTTAAGTATATGATACCTTCACACTTTATTAGAAGTTCTTGTTGATTTTGGAATTTGTTGTTTAATTTAGCTAATGTTGATGCGATGTCTTCAATCCAGATTCTGTAGACTGCAAGATAGTTGAATGCTGGTCTCGAATTCGATCTGCTAGGTTGCCTTGAAGTTCGAAATGAGTAGAAATTTTTCTAAGTCCAATTTAGTAGAGTGACAATAATTGTAGTTTCCTCTCAGCTCGGAGTCAGTTGCCAAAAATACGTCTTCCTCGCGTCGATTCCAAAACAAGAGTACCCGTCTTTCGACGGATAAATTGTGGTCTCCCTTACCGTGGGAAACTTCCCACAACCTGGAGCCAATTATTCTCCCTTTTGAAGAGAAAAGTTTTTTCTTCCTTTTAAGTATTTTCAGGCCCTTTTGGTCTGAAATTTTCACACTATATATTTAACTAATCATAGTTTTTATCTACTGAATAGTTTTCTTCCTTTATTCTTCATTAAAACACCTTTTAATTGATAATTCACTGTTTATTTTATTCAGCGTTATCTGTGATCTAAGTTGGTATGGCAGGGTCCAACCGCTGAACTCGCACCGAGAGCTGCGTGCGTCACTCGACATGTATTTTCCTGAAAATTTCAATTTTAGTCATTTTTTCGTTCAACTCGCTATAACTTTCGATCGCCTGGTCCGATCATCAAGTTCCTTTAGGATTTTTCTTCCTTTCCATCTTGTGGGTCTTGTGAAACTTGATTCGTCGTCCTAGTACGCTTCGTTCGCGAGTTATCGCCCTTTTCCCGAAAGTCGGATTTTCTTGTTTTGAACTTTTGAGATAAGTCCTTTCTCAAAATTCTTTTGACGAAATTTTGTTCCTCTTCTACTATGACGAAAAGATCTGTTTGTACTTTTTACGTAGCTCGCTTGGTTCTCGAGTTATAAGTCCTTGAATTTCCAAAGTTTTCATCGTCTTGTTTTTAGTTCTTAAACCCCCCCCCCATTGTATATTATTATCTCTGCTTTGATGTTATACACTTCTACATACTAGACATATATAATTACATAGTTATTTACCCCCTTTAACTTTAAATTTAACCGTGTTTGGGCTTTAAAGTTTTACTTTTTGTAATTATTATATCTCCCTCATTTTAATTTGAAATTTGAATCTAAGTACATATTATTGTGCCCTATTGTGGTCTCATCAATTGTACTTATTATTATTTTTTAATAAATCCCCCTTTCAACTCAAAAATTCCAAAAATTCCCCAAGAATGACTTTCTAAGTCCATTCTCACCTATTTATTATTATTATTTCATATTTTTTATTTGTGATTATTGTTAGTTCCCCTCTTAGTTATGACTCTACGTTTTTTGAATTTTGAATTTAACTTTTTTCCAAATTTTATTTTTTTGAGCCCCTATAAAAACTTGAATAACTTTCTTGTTTTAAGTGATTCTAAATTTATTTGTTGATATTATTGATCGGTTGATTCTACTGAATATTTATTTATATTATTAATTTAGTTTTTTTAATAGAATAGGCAACGAGGCAAATTGACATTTCCTGTTCAAACCAGCAGTTTTGAACCTGAGCTGGCGTGACGTCATCGCCCCACCTCGCCTCCTCTCTACAGGGTTTTAGCGCGGGAATTTAACTTGCTTTAAATTGACTTGAGACTTTTGACTCTTGCCAAACCGTCTCAGTGTGTGTGTGTGTGTGTGTGTGTGTGTGTGTGTGTGTGTGTGTGTGTTTGTGTGTGTGTGTGTGTGTGTGTGTGTGTGTGTGTGTGTGAGTGTGTGTGTGTGTGTGTGTGTGTGTGTGTGTGTGTGTGTGTGTTACTCAATCACGTAAAAACTACTGGACCCATTTAACTGAAATTGTACATGGACATTCTTAGTGTCCCTGGTCAGCACATAGGCCTATTTTTATTTAGAAATTCCACCAGGCTCCGCCCTTTGACCTTGAAAACTCCCTTAACATTCAATTATCTATATTTTAACCCCGTACGAAGGGCGGGTACTTTGCTAGTGTTTGATATATAGTACAATATACCATTGTATTAAATCTTCCTACTGAAAAGGGAAATTATTTGTATTTAAATATTTTATATACAGTACAATGAACCATTGTAGTTAAGATTGCATGAAGAATTAATGATAACAACATATCAACTTGAAAAATCTGTTTTATTCCTTACAACAAATAACTCCCATTATTGTTTTTACACAGTTATTATCATTATTAAATAGGTTGATCTAGCCTATATAATAAATGAAATAAATCTAATCATATAGTTGTTCCCCTCGAATCCATTTGTATCCAATAAAATATTGGAACACAATAACTGCAACAGCTTAAACAACTACAATAGCTATAACATAAATTGTTGTCAACTTTGTGAAACATAGTTACATAAACCATTCTCCCCAATATGCTTTTAGTCGAAACGTAAATGTTGTGGAACGTTAAACCCAAAGTTTAGAGCCAAAGTTCTCTAATTATAATTACTGGTTTGTTTTCGATACAATTACATAAGTTCTCCGTAATTAAACATAAGTTAATTTATTAATCAACATAAGTTATTATTGTTATTATAAGTTAAACATAAGTAATCTCTTTTATTATTGTTCATTTTAATATATGACTATTTATTATAAAGTTATATAGTTCGAAATATCTATGTAAAAGGTAACACAAAAGTAAACGTTAAAAATTAGATGCATAAGGTTTGTACTATTTGAATATGATTTCTAGTTCTGTAATTTCAATTTTTAAATTGTAATAATAATATTAAGAATAAATAACAAAAATATTTATTTTTAGTGAGTTTAATTAAAATACTATTTCTCTTGCAACGATTTCATTTGAAAATCAGATTATAAATTCACTTATGGATTTTGTAAATTAATAATTTAAATTACTTTTATTTTAGTAAATTCAAATTTAGAATTGATCATTCCCTCTTATGAATACCAAATCAGGTATTCATAGGAACAATATAGAGCCTTCTGTTTTTCAGTATTTACAAAAATAAAAATAAATCGATTCCTTCATTTAAATACATTTGTAGTGTTCGTTTACAGTAACAGGACTTATAAATTATTGACATCAGAATAAATTAGTCAGACGTAATAAATTATAGTAAGAATAATATATTTGATAAAATGGCTAATATTAGTCAATCTCATTTCTATATTAAAAGAGAAAAGAACCTATTGTAGTTCCTAAGAATTAAGGATAAATAAAAAAACAGATTCTTTTGATATAGCAAGTGTTGTAGGATCGTCGTTAACCACTCATTGTACACATATCTCTGTTTGCAATTGCAATTATTGTAATTATATTTAAAACATATTTAATTCTTATTTTCGGCCACATGGCCGGTTTATATTTTTTGGCAAAATTCAAATTGTATTTGTTTAACAAATCGTCATAATACTCTTAAGTAATATCAACTTTGTGTGTGTGTGTGTGTGTGTGTGTGTGTGTGTGGGGGGGGGGTTCTTTTATGTGAGTTTATGTGTGTGACTGTGTACTTGTGTTTGTTGAAACGAGGAATCTTGGATTATTTACTATTTATTTAGGAACATTACTTTTTTTAATATTAATAAACTTATTTGTATTTTTTTTTTGTTTGTTACTATTTACCACTTCAGAAAATTATTGTTATTGCCCTTTTCTGTCTATCCGCAAAGATGAAAAGTTGGCAAAAAATAATATATTTTTATTTGTCTAACCTTATCATAAAATTGACACTATATATATTCAATTAATATTTTTTTAAACTCCTTATACTTTCACTAATGACCTTCAAACTATTCTCTAAGGGGTCGGTCCTTTTGGAGCTACAATGATGTTGATATAGATAGCTATATTTACATTTTACACATAACGTTTGGTTATTATAACAGCCCACACTTTCTGCTTATCCAAATTTTTTTATATATTTTTTTAATATAAATAAAATATCGTAGGGAAAATATGAGTTTATACAAAATGAAATTTTTTCCAAGGATGCTCATATTACAAACACAACAAATTATATACCTTTATGTTACACAGAATAACATAATATTTTTATGAAGTTTCATCTGAATTATTAGGTTTACTTTATTTTTCTTTGACGAATATTATTTTGGGTTGAGAGTCTTATTATTTTCTTTTTCAATTTACTGAGTTTAATGGTTTTAAAATTACCTTTATTTATTTAGTTTTAATAAACTTCTAATATTTAATATTATTTAAAATATGAATTACATTGATTATATATATATATATATATATATATATATATATATATATATATATATATATGAAGCTTAACACTTGATGCTTTTCCGATTGATTCATTTATCTGATGACCCAGGTTCAAGATATAGAAGACGATTCCCATTCCACTTAGGCTCTGTTGTGGTCTTTTTCGAATTATCAAATTATCTTTACAATTCGTCGCTGTTGATTTATCTTCGCACGCGTTATTCAATTAATTTGAAACACCGACTACCGTTTTCGCATCCACTACTATTCTGCCGTAAAATATCTTATTTGTCACACTGTCTTATTTCTATTTTTTAAAAAATAACTTAAATTTGTTACTTAATATGTTTTTAATCTGATTAACCGTTTATTGAAATTATATAAGTCGATTGTATCTTTATCGTATTTATTTAATTAAAATTATTCTCAATAATTTATTGGAGTATTGATTTTACTCTTCTTCCGATTATAATTTATTTACTTTCTTGGTTTATTGGTCTTTTGAACCTCTTTAAGTGAAATTTATTATGTTTAAAAGATTTATATTAAATGTTGTTTATTAATTTAATTACTTAACATCAAATGTTTTCTGTTACAGTAACTGTTTACAGTAACACTTTGGATCTCACATTTTCCAAAAGCTAACAGCTTTGTAGTTACTACGGATTTTTCTACTTTATATTTTCCTTCATTTCTCTATAATGCAATATCTTTCAATCAACAAAATCGCTTGCTCCGACACGGTACAATAACGCAACTTTTAAAACACCATCATTTCCTGCAATAGTGTGATTAAATTATATTGAATGTTTAACGGTACTAGGCACAGCAACTTATTGCCCTTATGTGCAACTAAGTCTCTTAATTCTAGTTCAGTAGTTAGACCCCTCTATAATTTGTCGTATAGTATTAATATCATATTCGATTCTGCATTGTAAACACTGTAAACTGTATTGTACATGGTGATGTGATGCATATACGCCATTTTTAATAAAAAAAAATTTTATTTACCCGGCAATTGATCACAATAATTATTGGTAAGATATATAGGACCAAATAAATATTTTGATAGTTATGAAATTTCACCAAGACATCATTCACAGATAAGACTTATTCTAAGCGACTCATCACACTTTGTATGAAACAATAAGTTACAAAGTGTTAATTGAACTGTAATATATATATATATATATATATATATATATATATATATATATATTTATATATACTATTGTATCCTTTTTAATATTTCAGTGCATATGGATATCAAATGAATGACTTTTACAGTATTTATTGAAAATGTCGAGTTCAATGATTTAATCGCATGTTATTTGTTCAATTATATTTACAAGAAATAAATATTAAATATATATAAACAATATTTTTACTTTGATTTAAAACAAAACCAATTATTTTACTCTTTAATTAAATTTATACGTATATCTTCATTATTTAGTTACAGGTCCCATAATCTTTATTAAAGTCCATTTAACCGAAATGTAAAAAAGAGAACAGTTAAGAATCTGATGAGAAAACATTTATTCGGGGAAATGGGTAAATTTCTCATTTTTATAAAATGTTGATTCAATAAACGTTTTGGAAAAAGTTTTTGTTAGTAGCTTTAGTTTAGTTTTTAAATAAACAATAACGTCAATTCTTTCAATTGAGTTCAACTATTATTATATAGGGTCAGGGTAGGTTCATTTTGAGTTTTTTTTAAGGTATATTTGTAAAAGATATTAGTTTTGCTTATATGTAGTTACCGTTTCAAACATCGAGAATTCACAATGGAAGAAATTTTAAAATAATATTATAACCGTTATTTCATTATTTCTAAATGGTAATGCTTACAAAATTAAAGTCATCTGCGCCCTAGTTATGATTACGTTTAATGTTTAATATTGTCAAGTAGTAAAATTGGTTAAACACGTGTTAGAAAAAACAACTCGGGTAAATGTTGATAGTTTTTATATATAATCATAAGCAATAATATATTTATAGGAGAAATTGAAAAATCATAAGAATAGCCTAATATATTTTTTAAATTTTATGCATTAGACAAATTTATAAAACACACTGATATTTTTCCTCTGAGCAAATGATATACTTTCATTGAAATAAATCTACACGGCAAAAGTAATTTTACTCGTATATTAAATATGTGTATTTAATTTCAATCATAACTTAATTGTACCCACATGATAGATTAGATAGATGACTTTTCAGATAGAGTAAAATATAAATCGATTATTGTAATAAATATCTTATAAATTCAACTTCTAAGATGTTTTTAATCATTTCCAGTATATCATCCTCATGGTTTATCTATACAATTTGTGTTGACTTCACTGTTTTTAGAGTTTCTAACCTATATTATGTAATTCAAAAAATATTAGATCTTCAACATGTCAAACATTTTACCTAACTATACAGAAATATGCTTAGTGATTATAAGCAAATGCAGATTGTTATTTCATTTTCAAACACAAGAACAAATAAATAATATAAAAGTGAAGCATAATAAATATTTTTCATTGTATAAATTAATTATGTTCGACAATTTTTTACTGTAGGACTTTAATTTATTAAAAATTAATCTCTCCTAAAAATAACATAAATTGTTTATCCTTAATTCAGCCAGTAAGAAATATATTTTTAGTCTCAAATATTAAAAGTCACTAAGATTTGTGTTCATGTCTGTAGCTCCAAGTCACTAAAATTCACTGTTCCATTAAGATGTTCAAGTGTAATCCTGATTCAGTGAAAATGATTGGAATACTTACAATGTTCTCCCAGTCATCTAAATGAGTCTAAATACTAGTTCATACGTTACTTTGAGATAAACTGAACTACGGTAGATATTAAACTTGACAAACAAATTAAAATATTACTTCATTATAGCTCCAGCAAAATATAATTGTTACAAACCACTACTAGGTAATGTGTTACAGTAACTCCTACGTATGCATTTGACATATAAAGTAAAACACTAACAAGATGTTCACTCTTGTTCATTTACCCAAATTATACACCCAAATCAAAAGTTTACAACAGAAAAAGACAAAAATTAGAAAACATAAAATAATAATAATTGTAAGACCTAGTCGGGTGTATAAAAAAATTCTTTCTCAAGGTCGTTTTTAAAAAAACTGAAGTACTAAAATTTTATTTTAAATAACATTAGACAAAAAAATATTATAGTAAATTATTATGAAAATGGGTGGACATGGTTTTAATTTAAATCATTGTCCTTTGGTCAACATATCTGCATACACCTATATCAAGTTTGAAACATTGTGGGCTCAAAACAATCTCCTAACGGTCAACTAAGGACAATTTTGTTCCTTTTCTTTCCCCTCCTAATACATTCTATAGACTTTTCCTTTAGGGGTTACTTTTAAACATCTAGTATCAATCAAATTAAAAATCATAATTTGTCTTATACGTTATTGGATTTAGGAAATAGAATATTAACATTTTCATAATATCCTGCCGTGATAAAGTTACTTATAATAAAAATATATAATCAAACTGGTTAGGAATACTATACATTACGTCTATGGTGTAAGTACAATGTATTCAAATAGTTCTAAGAGAAACATTTAATTACACAAGTTTGTGATTCAATGTTGGACATGACAAACACATGAGAATGTTTTATTTAAACTCCAGGCCAATTCTCCAGATATAGTGGTGACATTTTATTCATCACACCGAGATAATTATTAAAATATTATTATTATTATTATTATTTATAAGACAACAATTTAGATTCTACTAGAATATATCGATATGGGATTTGGTATTTCGTAAAATGGATATATGTAAATTCAATTCATACAATTTTATATTGCTAGTTATATTATAAATTGAAAAAATTGTATTAACACTGATAAATTTTATGTTTATTATTGTTGCGTAGTATATACTTAAAATATGATTCTTCATTTACTTTTTAGATTCTGTGGAAGTACAGGAAATTATATTTTCATCTCTAGTTCATTATTAGCTTTTTGTAGAGTAATAAATAAATGAGTTCTCTCGTTGTAAAAATATAGCCAAGTGTCTCTCGACCGGGTGCCTTTGTAGTTCTACACATCACAATACGCCATTTTTGTACTTGATTATCTCGACCGTTTCTTTATTTTTACTACAAACGCATCTTCTCACTTTGTCATTCATTTAAACATACAATATATATGTACAATACTAATTTTTTATCAATAGACATAAAATGTATTCTTATGATCCTTTTACATTTTGTAAAGACATATATATCAAATTGTAAACTTAAATTGAATAATGTAAATATTCTCTTATAAAAACTAAACTCACAAAACTTAAATAAAATTAAAGACTGAAATATTTTTAGAATTAATTACGTATTTCACCAAATTATAGCTATAATATATATAATTATATATATATATATATATATATATATATATATATATATATATATATATATATATATATATATATTTACCGAAAACCTTTTTTTCTTTGATTTAGTTAAATTAAATAATTATGACGTTTTTCGATATATCAATTGGAAAATTATAAAGAATCGGATACCGATAATGAATTATTTTACATTTTCAAAACAATTTACTTACAAGCAATATTTTTCTTTACTTTTAGATTAGCAAAAGATAAGTATGAATTCTATTTGAAATTACATTCTCCAGTTGAAGGTAAAATAGATCACAAATTTGACTAATCACTATGTACATAAATTTAATCAAAATTGTGTTAAAAAGTTTTTGGAGAGAAGGTAGACATTAAATTATATAAATATATTTTATTGTTTTCTCTTATTATTACTGCACTACTTATCAAGATATTTTTTATTGCATGTGATTATTTTTCTAATTATTTATGTATGGTTAGGGTTACGATATACACAATTAGAAGCGTGTCGTTTACAATTACAGGAAAGTCTAAAGTAACTTTTTCCATTAGCGTGCCATTTACAAAGCTATTGGTGTATAAAATAAGACGTGACCTAATTCTCCGAATCTGAATAATAATAGTAATAACAAAATAACAATGATATGTAATAATTATAAAAATATAGGAGCGGTCACCGTTTAGAGGCACCTTACATTCCATAATATAATTAGTTAGAGACAAACATGTGACATTAAAAAAAAATTATATCAAAATATAAGTGGTCACTTTAAATACTTATCTAAATTTGGACATAACTTCATACTGATCATATTACTTATATTTCTAATAATATAACACAAAAATGCATTAATGTATGAACTATCATTATTCTCAAAATGTTTTATATCTTATTCTTCTGTAATACAATATAACTTACGTCCGTAATCATACTCTCTATGAATCTTATTTTTTTGAAAGAAAATGTGTTATATTAAGTACATAGTATGTTAAACATTTGCAATTATATAGATAAAAAGCTGAGTTTTAAAAGAAATATCTAAACTGATTCTAAAATAAGTCCAATAAGTAGTTAAACTATTTACAAATTCCAAGAAAAAAATCAATATTCCCTGACGAGAGATACGAAATATTTGACTTGAATAGGTGTTAAAGAAAATCTCCAGAACGTGCGAGTAAACAAAAACGTAACTAAAAAATAAAAACAAAATTCAAATTTTCAATTGGTTTTTGATTATATATATATATATATATATATATATATATATATATATATATCTTAGGAAAAAAACATGGTAAACTTTGTTGACGCTTATTTTGTTCCAAATTTATATATTTACCATCAATTGTTTCTTATTTTATTATGTTATTTTCTTGTATTCTTCATTTTTTATGTTCATCGTTTTGTGAAAATATATTATATATAATCTTAGTTTAAATAAAGTGTACAATTTGTAAAAAGCAATAACATATATTCTTGCAATTATACTAAACATGATAACTTTTTTATATATTTTATTACAATATACACTGTCTAAAAAAGTCTTAAGTAAAAAAGTGGCTGTAGAGTATTTTAGTTATACTACTGTAGTATCATGTTTCTTTTTTTTTTGAAGTAAACGATCTGGGGACAACAATATATCGAGGTTCGTACGATCTGACCGTTTATTACGGCAATAAGTGTCAAAGTAATAGCCTATCATAACACTTGTGACATGAGTAATATATACTGCTACTGTATCATATCGCTGAAAGGAAATAGTGTTTCTCATGTAGACTAGTGTCATACTATATTTATTGGAATGTATGATAGGTTATATAACACAATGCAATATAATAAACGTTTTCTACGATCATTTTGATATATATCTATCTATCTTTCGTTTACACTTACTACTTAATATTTTGATAAATCACGGAGAAGTTTTGACTAGTATTTTGTAAAACACGTTTTTAACAGCATATTTTGTGTAACAGTAAGGTTATTCATATGGTACGTACAACTGCAAGAAGACGCGACTTTATTTAAAATATTTAATTAATTTTCGGGCTGAGGTTAAAATTAATAGACAAGCTCCAATTTAGTAAAACACAAAGAGAACAGTATTTATGGATTTAAATAAAGGAGAGGGAATATTATTGTACTTTAGTAGGAAGCAAAGCATAGGGAATATTATTAGGAAGCAAGTAGAGCGCATTAAATTTGAAAATTGCACATTATGGGTAACAACAATGAGGAGATATGCAACAAAAACATGATTTAAACTATATATAAATTGTTTAAATAGATTTTTATTATTCCGCACCATTCAATAATTAAAGCATCTTTAAATCTACATAGCAGGTTTGTACATTGGATATAAACTGTACACTTATGTTTAGTCCAAAAGATGGCTATCATGAACCTTCCCCTGAGGAATTGTTCTTGTATATGTTTTTATGTTGATATTTATATAATATATACTCATCTCATACAGTTCCTACAGGAACCTGACACTATTTGTTTTTATTAATATTTATTTTGTAGGTAAATTAATTTCCCTTTATCTTGCATACCTATTTAAATAGAAACGAAAGAAGAAAATAATTTGCTAGTTAAAATGACTATTATTTTTAATTCACGTAAATTCAATAAGAATATTTACATTATGAAAGATTCATTTTTTTTAAATCACACAATTTCTACCTTATAGTACTGTTGTTTATGTGAAGATTTTATGTTAACTTCATTACCTCCTCAGATCTATACTTCTTCTATTAGTCAATGATCTGTATTTCTTTATTAATTTGTATTTTTCTTTTTATAACCTTTCTGTATAGTAATAAATTTTGCTAGTGTATATATAACCTTTTTGATGATCTAAAACCTGTACCATACAGTACAATTTTAATAATGTAGAAAGTTATAAACAATCAGAATATGGAAGTCAGTGACGTGACTTTACCTTTATAAAAATCAAGAGATGACGAAAATATAAATTAAACTTTAAAAGTTAAAAATTTTACAGTATAGAAACATCACAAATCAAAATATTTCAGTAGAGAATAGTGCTTAGGAATATGTGATCTATCAGATATCCGTCAAAAATTGATGGGTTGAAATACATATGTCACATTTACCACCATAACTTATCGAAATGTTATGTTGAGAATAACAACTATTACTCGGTGGTGGTGATTAAATGGGCGTAGTGAAACGGCCCAGACATTTAGGGTACTTTTGAAACGATGAAACTGTCCCGCTCATTAAAGAGAATTAGGAAGGTTCGCCTCGCAAGAATAGATATGCTGAAATTGCCCCTATCGCCCAAATAATATTGAAAATTGTATTTTACATGTTACGCTACGGGACCTAACCTAACCTAACCTAACCTAACCTAACCTACCCAAACCTAACCTTACAGGCTTATATGCTTGAGGTTTAATTAAAACACATACTACCGAAATTGGGCTCCGAGCAATTTCAGCATTTCTGGTCTTGCGAGACGACCCTTCTTGATCCTCTTTAATGAGCGGGACAGTTTCATCATTTCAAACGTACCTAAAATATCGGGGCAGTTTCATAGTCCCCGATTAAATTTATGATAAATTAAATTTGATGGAATATGTAAATCAACGTTTTAATCCGAGTGAACACTTTAGAGAGGAAACAGTTGTTCTTCACGATTATTGGTAGTTGTTTTTGTTGAGCATCGGTGAAGCTGACAAGTTCATTGTTTGTACGTGTTATTGGGTACATATATGAATTTCCGGAACGGTACATGTGTTAATAATATCAGTTTTGCTCATTAAAATGTTCACTAACCTGAACATTCATTTACTACATTTTCTAAAATAGGATATACGCAATTAATACTTTTTCTGAATTAAAAATTACCAACAGATTTTGTGTGAAAGTTATATGTTTTGAAATTACATATTTGAAATAAAACTCATCTCACTTGTAGTTTTTAATAGCTAACCGTTTTTATAATTACAATACAAATACACAAAATATAAATTTGTAGTTATAGGTAAATATTTAAAATAATTATATATTGTATCAATTGGAAACTAAGTCACCTAATGTCGAAATCTCTCATAGTAACTAAATTTGTTGTATTTAATTCAATAAATTGGTTTGATTGTACATTATTATTGTAATAATCATTTGTTTCTTCAGTGGTTGTTGGTAATATGAGAACGATATATGAACAACGAAGTAACATATTTTGTCCAAAGAAAGATAAGTTATTATTCATTAAAGTATACACCTCCTCTATTCATTTCCGCATCAACCAGTTTTTCCTACTTTAAGCTATTTAATGTATAAGAGAATAATAATACCCAGAAGTTATTTTACTAAGCTTAATAATTTTGTAAAGGTTAGACAGTCACAAGCTACAAAAACACATTGGATGGGTAGCATGACGAGAAAATAACTGACAGATTAAATAAATCTTTTAATTTCAACAACAAATTATTCGTCGATAAAACCGAGGTCAACTAACAAAAAATGGCATTAGGACACAAAACATAGAATGTTTATAATTTTACTAATTGTTACATAAAATTAAAATTCTACCATGTTTTTAAATGAGTTGAAACACTATAACGTTATGACCCGTAGTAGTATTCCCTTCAACTTTACATCTAACACTTCAAGTTTTTTTTTGTCTGTCGTTACAATGACTTTAATAAAATTTGGTATGAAAAATAGGATTGAAATTGAAATTTGTTTCAGACAAAAATTGTAATATAGTGATTGATAATTAGTAGTGATATAATAGCAAAACAAACACATTGCCTAACTGTATATTCATTGATTATACAACCTACTGAAAGATTAAACATATTATAAAATGCCCTTCTTATTATATCGTATTTTTACAACTACAATAGAAAGAATAATTGATTTTTGAAACAAAGAAAAGGGAAATGAGAAACTCATAAAAAAACAGGACAATGTAAAAATAACTTAAGACTGCGTATCATTTGCATAACACAAAGGCACTCGGTCAAGTGCCACTTGACTATATCTTGTCTCAAGTGAACTCAGTCTTCACCACTCAGGTGCAAATAAAGTAAAGTGGACACTTGATGTGCACTTGCATCGTAAAAATAAAATAATTTGTTGTTTAACGAACTGTATAGTTGTTTTACGTATGTACATTGCTCGATGTTATTTTAAAGATTACAGAAAAATATTTTATGTGCAAATAAATTTGTTGGAGTACAATTTAATTGGTTTATATTAAAGGGGTTTGGTAGTGAAATTTTGAACTGGATTAAAAAAATGCGTGTAACATTTTTAAAAATATATTTTGGTATAGGTTACAAAATACAAAAATATAAATTTACTTAAATTTTTCGGGTCAGTAAAATATATTATAGATCTTAGTTTGAAAGATTAGTTGATGTTTCTTAAGATCAATATTCCACAAAAAACTAGTTGGATTTTCTCAAACCTAGCAATATTTTGAATAGAATGACCTGACTTTCATATTTAGATAGAATTATCTAAGCAGTTTACAGTTGTTGTTAATCCACATAATTAAAAAAATATATATTTACAGAAAAATTACAATTTTATTTATATATGTTCTGTTCAAAACATTCAAGTATAGACCTACCCGAAATATAAATATAAAGACATATAGAATACAGGGTAAAAATTAGAGTGATTTACCTCTAGTAGTTACCTAGCATTACACATTTTTGAATTGGAAAATGTGAATATATGAAATAATGTAACATGTGTTCTGTACACTGGAAAAATATAAAGTAACTTGGTAAATAAAGTTAAAACCATGTTTATACATATTTATATATTTTTTTTTGCAATATAAATATAGCCTTGTTATTGCTTTACATTATTATTATGGCTTAAAATTGGAATGACAAATAATGATATAAAGATATTTAACTACATTGTCTCACAAGTTTCATCAAAATTTAAATAGGAATAATCTTATTTAAGATTCTCCAGGGTAATAAGTTATTCCCTATTTTTCTTTATTCCTCACCACTTCTTCTGATTGAGCTTTCCTCAACATTCTTCTATATTTCCTAAACTTCATCGTTTTACTGGACTGTTCAAGTTTTAGACTTCTCATGCCGTACGCCCAATTTTAGCCACATCTCTTCCGGGACTCAGATCTACTAATCTCTGTAGATCTAAAGTACTTTTTTTGCATTGGCATATGGCCTCGCATAACCCCATTTTCAATTGTTCTGGGTAAAAAATTAGTTTAGGAAATCTTGTCCAAATCACCCCATGAAACGCGTCATTAGCGTTCTGTGACTTTCCAGAAACGCATCTTCTGAATAAACTCTCCTGGATAGTCTCTGCTACAGGGGTTTCTATTTTGGCAACTACTCTTTTAAACAAGTGTGTTTTTGATTTTTTAAATGTTGCTCATATGCTTGACCTATTGAAAGTGCTCTATTGTAGAAACACCTTGAGTCGTAAAATAAAATGTTTTCACAGATTACCAAGCGAGTAATTGCGTTTATCCATTTTGTTTAAATCTAATACGAATATTATACATTTGATCATTGACGAAAATGAAATATTTAGTATTGCAATTGAATCCATCATAATTTACGTCATTACGGATTCACACGCCTGAATTTGTCAAACTATTAACTGTCTCTGCTTCTTAAGGTTATATTGTCCGTATGCGTTTAAGAGACCTACGTTATGAATATACAAACACAATAGATATAGTTCGCATTATGTCGATGTCTGGTGAATTATTATGAAGAATGAAGAATAATATAATCTTTTTCAATACATTATTACATTATTTTATTCGTAACGTGTTTGATTGGTTAAACCTAATTTAGTTTAAGATCAAAACATAGCTCACTCACTCAAATATAAACATTCAAGTTGAAAATACTGTTTCTAAACTTAGTATAGAATAAATAATTCAATTATTAAGAGAAATTTCTAAAAACCTAGAATTATACTCAAAGCAATACTGTAATATTATTTTAAAAATAAATTGCTTATATTATCTTATTTTAACTTCGACTATATATATTTCAAATATAACATTAATAACGTCCCATACAGGAAAACAACACACACACATATATCACTGTATTTTTATTTTATCCGATTATTAAGTAGGTAAATTATAATTTTTTTAAGAGAATGGTTAGTATAATTATGTACATACAAATACGACATTAATTCCCATTTGTTTTCAAACTTAAATATTTTTTTAATACCATTATTTTCTACAACGGATAAAAATACGAAACAGTTAATCAGATTTTTTTTTGTCGTGGTCCTATTTGACGTGTGAAAAAAGGTAAATATTCATTTGTAAATTGTAAGCATAAACATTTATAAATTAATTTAATTTCTTTATTTCGCTATGCTACAGTTGCGCGTAATAATATATATATTACTTAATCTTAAATTTTTCGATATATAATAAAATTATATAATTATATTTGTTTTTAATCCCCTCATTAAATGATTATGGGCAATACTGTTAAGGAAATATTGGATATTGAATTGTTTATTTGTTTTATGACCGCACTTATCAATAATCTCATCAATATGAGAGGACAATTTACATAAATCTTGACTACAGAGTTATGAATTTTTATGACAAATGAGATGTACATTAGTAATAGTTTGTTTTGCATTATTTTAAAAGTAGAGACATTTTTATAATATCCAATAGAATGAGAAATATGAAGTAATTTTTATAGATGTTTATCAAATAATATTAAATTTCAAAAATTATTGTGCATCAAATATAATAGGACCGATCAAGCCTCTCAATCTAATTGAATGTTAACGGTTTGTACTAAATGTTAATTGTAATTTTGAACTTTTTAATTCAAGGATATGTTACCCTTGTATTTGTAATTGGCTGCTATTTTTAATATTTTTTGTTATGATAATCGGTTGTACACGTTAAAAAATATTCTGGATTTAAATGAGATTTAAATTGTATATAAACTATACATAATATAACAACAATATTCAGCGGCAGCGATTGAAATATATGTTTAAGATATGTAATTTCTACTGTAAAACCGAGATCACGTTCAACAACTTTTCCTTGAAGTTGTTAAAATTCAGTGAATTATAACGAGGAAATACAGAAATTAGGCTATACTTCATAGGAATGAATTTGTTAGGAATGTTATATTGTTTCAGTCGCAACTGAATAAATTACACCCTTTCCTTCTCCTTTATACATAACCCATTTCGTTTAGAATTATCATTAATTTTACCGGTTATATTTAAACCATTTATACTTTCACAAATTTAAATACAATATTTTGTTAAAAATTTATATATATATATATATATTCAATTTAAATAATTATTAAACCTACTATCTTAAACAACAACTCAATACCCCAAGTACTTATTTATTTACCTATATTCATGATCTACCATTTATATATCAGATTTCGTTAAGTCAGTAGGCCACATAGTAATTTATTCATACAAAACTGCTTCCCACGTCGGAAGACATAGGCTACCATCTTCATCTTTTATTTAAGCCGTACAATATATTTTGTTCCAACTATTCCCATACTATTGAACTCAATTCGACTTTTACTTACTGACCATGCAGATGTCTGTATTATATCATCATTATGTTAAAATCGTTTCTGCCGTATATAACCACAATAAAACCAAACAAACCTCTGCCCTATTGAAGGCATCTATTATGTTAAAAAATACACAGATATATTTAGTCCTAAAGTATCAGTCACTGTAATATTGTTATGTTACATTGTTGTTATTTGTTAATAGCAAAAACCTCTCCATGATCATGAGAAAGAAAAAGTCATAAAAAAAAAAGAATAAAACGAACATGAAGAAGAAGCCATATACTCTCGAGTACTTCAATAACATGAGGGTCGGTAGAAAACAAGGTTTGGTCAAAAGATAACTGATATGAAAGATGTAAGAAAGGGTTCATACAATAAACTAGTTGTAGAAATCTGAAGTAACTATGAATTATCCAAACTCATTGTAAATTTCTACTGGTTATTGCGGTTAGTAAATCTGTAGGTAGCTTTTGTAAAATAATTTCATCCGAAACACACTAGCAGCATAAGGCCAATAATAGGAGTAACAGCAGAACGTACTTAAATAAATTATATACGTACAGCAGAGTGATCGTTGTAGATTCCTAATCTTAAATTTATATTCGATTTTATAAATCGAATTCCTGATTAATAAAGACAAAATTTCAAAATTCATAGCTTTATTTTTTCGTTAAAAATAAATTTACTACTAAATAAGCGTTGGTAAATTGTCATATAAAAGCTATGGGTTAAAATAAATTAAGATTGATAGTTTTATAAAATTCTTTCATTACTTTTGCAATCCTTACAACAGTTGATGAACGATCTAAAATTAAATATATAACATGGAAACAATATAACTTCGTAGGTATCCAAACTGAGCGCCATATTGATTGATATAATTTTGAGGTATTTCTTAAACAAAGCAACACTTATGAAGAAAAAGATTTTTGTTGGGATCTACTAACCGAAGCATTCCTACAGACGAATAAAGAAAAAAATCGCGCTTTTAAAAAAAGTGTCAAGCAAAAAATACCGAAAGATAAGAGAAAAATAGTTGAGTGATTTGTGGCCCATACATAAAATGTATTTTTCTACTATTAAATTTATTAAAAATAAGTACAGCAGTCGACCTGCTGATTCTTCCTTAATGCATCTTCTGAAGTAAGCTTCAAGAAAACTGAAAGTATAATTTTGTTCAATAGTAGAAGCAGCTAATCGACCACCACTTTAAAGTGTCCTTTTTAAAGAGTGGTTTTGACTACATTGTTAATATCAGTTTTCTTTAGGTTATTTTATTCTATTTATGATATTTGTAAATTAATAATTTAAATTATCTGACATTGTTTAAATTTCAATTGTTCTAGACAATATAGATTTAATTTACTTTAATGTCAGCTTATTTATTCAATTGTAAAATGGTATTTTGGCTACTAAATGATTATAACTTAGTTAGTTTCAAGGAAACTATTCATGTTATCCCATACAGTTATCTTTTTTTTATTTGAAGAATGTACGAAAATTTGGTTTTTATTAAAGTGCGACTATCAATTTCACCTATGATCTTCAATGTGGAACACGAGATTGTTCAATTTTTTATACCCTGGTTTAGAAAATGATTTGCTTCAAAGTCAACTCCAACTTCGCAGCAATATTACACTTCTTCATTGTTGTTTATATACTACATTATTGTTTACCTAAATATGTGCTATAAAGATTTATTTACAGTCATTTGTGATCGGGTTCAAAGAATATGATCTTATGTGGAATAAAGGCTCGTTAAATCTTCATCAAGAACACAACACTATCCGTCGAGTAATGTTTAGCTACACCCGAAATCCCTGTGTTAGACTATCCAACGTGTTCAACCGACCGAGCCCCAAAGAATACTTTTCAAAAATAAAATCTGAATTTATGAAATCAGTTTCATCTAGGTAAATACAATGAAAATAAATTAACGTAGCTGATGAAAGATCTCCTCCATAATAATTGCTTCCAATATTGAAAATACTGAGCAGCGGTTTAGGAAGTAATTTATCAATTATAATAATATATGTCTATTATGTCTTAACTTGTGTTTATTTTTAAAGAAATCAATATTCATATTTCTTATAAATTGAATTATTTTATTTAATCATTTTAGTTTAATAATAAATTACTTAAAAATTTTAATTTAATTTATGAGTCTGGTACTTATATTAATAATATAGTATTCGTTTATTAGTTGTGTCTACGTTTTAAATTTATTTCTATAGTATAAAACCAGGTTCTGAAAAAGAGACAACTCCAGCAATATAATTTACGACGCTATTTACTGCAATTTATTGTAAACTATTTTGTAAATTTAGTAGATGTCTATAGATGTAAAATAGTAGAAAAATGAAAAATAATTTATACCGTAGTTCAATAACGATTTGTCTCACTATCGGTTCTTCTTAGCAATTATTTTAGGGTAAGCTGGATTTGACATCGTTATATGTTTAACCATAAAACTTTGGATTTATCGTGAAGGATAAAAGTAATGTTTTAGCACTTTTACTATAACATAAAGGGGATGACTTGCAGTTTTAATATCAACGATGATTGGGTATCACAAGAAATTACGGATTATTGTTAAGTAGCTTCAGAGATTGGTATTATAACTTTTAATTTTGTTGAAATGGATTTTAAGGAAATAATGTATTATTTGTCATATTTTTCCTAATAAAGTAATGATTCTAAAATCTTAGGGTGGGAAAATTAATTAATACACAAAGATAATAATGAGACGATTTATAAAGCTTATAAAAAGCAACACGTTTTTGAAAAGTTTTATTAAGTGTCCTATTTTAACAAAATTGATAGTATATATTAATTATTGAACATAAGTCAAATGTGACAATTATATACTTAATAAAATTTATAAGATCAAATTGAATACGTAAAATAAATAATAGTTTACACGTATTGATAATGTATCGTATTTTCAATTTGTATTATTAGAATATGGTTTTAGAACTCATGTCTGTTTACGGATCTTGTATCTTCTGTTATAAGACTTATTCCAAACTGTATTCCATTATACATTATGAAACACTTTAGAGGTGTTTACAACATTTTTATAATTTACAAATATAATTAATTATAAAACTTCGTAACCTAATTAATTAGTTACAACAGATCAAACGATTGGTGATTACAAGATCTTAACACTACAGAATAAAAATGTTATTAAGTTCCGAAATGAGACTATTAAATTATTTTTACATATATCTATAAAAAAAGAGATCAATTTTCTATATACTGATGGTATGTTTATTATATATACATAAATGATCATTATATTTATTTGTCATAATTATTACTTCAAAAAGACAAGGAAAATGAAGCATGTTATATAATTGATAAAACACGGTCTTTTTAATGCCACATTTATCGAACAAGTTTATAATGAGCAACTAAACTTCTATTATTATATCGACTTTAAGTGTTAAAAGGCATTTTCTTATCAAATTTTACAATTGAATAAAATATAATTATTAATATTCTAGGTTTTTCATACATAGAATTAGTTTAGCATTCTATATCTTTTAGATGTAAACATAGTTCAATTCACTATAATAATTTCCACAATAACTCATTTTGAAAGCTCGCAAATTATTTAATTTACTCTGAAAAATGTAAGAACGATTTTTCATTTTATATCTGATAATAAGCGTATTTAAGATGTCATTGCTCAAAATATGTGTTACATATAAAAAAAGTAAATATGTTCTAAATTCAGTTAATATTGCTTAATTGGGACATTGACAAAAACGAACAGAATATCAAATGTTAATTTTTGGAGTTTTGGTAATAACTAACTCATTAATGAGGTAATGAATACATATAGTAAACATAATCATATAGCGATAAATTGTTCATGTTTTAAATAAATATACTAACGATTGTTTATAAATAATTGCCAACAAATTTGGTTAATGTGATAAATTATGAATTTTGTATTAAGTGTTATTACAATAACATGTTTTTTTTTTTTTTGTGTAGGTGAAAATCTTCAAAAAGACACCATTGCACGCAATGGTAGTGTGGGATTTTTACTCACTAAAAACACCCCCGGTTATCATAACCAGTCCACCAGACCGACAAACGATAAAATAACGTGGTAAAGGTATTTATAGAACACATGAAGTATTTATCACAGTAAAATTATTATAGAATTTTGTTAAATACATATTAACCGGATTTGTCAAATTAATAGCAACATATATGAATATACAAATTGAAATATGTACATTTCTATATTTTCATAACCTGAGGAGAATAAAAAAAATAAATAAAAAGTGGATTTTTATAGTTAAGGAATTAAATAACAAACAGGTTATAATTTCATATCTCTCGTTACACATATACTAACTAAAAACACTCCTTCATTTTCATAAACCTTTTGATACATAAAAAAATAATACTCTTCCCCCATAACCACCTAAAATATCATACAATATGCGTTCAGATTTGCTTTAAGTTGATTTATATGTGATAATCAGCCAAACTCTAGATCATGAACAAGTTCGAAGTTTTATGTAAATTTCAAGAAACACATATTACCTTTATATTAAGTTATTTCTAAAATTGAAATAAACTGCAGAAATAATTATTATCAGTACTTAATGATCAATAGATGGTTATATTTTGGTTTAAAAAAATCCATTTATATAAAAGTTAAAAATGTGTTATTATGAAAATAAAATCTTTTTAATAATTGAGATAAATAAATAAATTGAAAACTTTGAGTATAACAAAATTACAAAAATACTGCAACATTATATCAGGCTGGAATGTGTTTTTTTTTCTTTCTCATAGTGAAATGCAGAAAATATTCAGAAGAGCTTGGTGCCACTACAATCTTCAATGATTACACTCATACTTTGTTAAGAAAATATTATTTCGTACAGAAAAAAATTACTGTTTACGGTAAATAGAGGTATGAAACATATGTTTCATTCCAATTTCCTTCTTTTTTTTGTAATTTCAGATATAATTAGTTATAGATTTATTAAGTTAAATTTGAAATTTATATTATTTATTAAAATATATATTATAATATATTATATTTTATATATATATATATATATATATATATATATATATATTATACCATCTACAATCACGATTTATGATATCTTTCATAACCTTAATTTGCCTAAAGAACTGTCGTGATTTTATTTGATATCTTATGTAAAATATATATTTACATTTATTATAATGTAATAAAAATAGTAGGCTATGTATATCAAATAACTATATATATTATTATAATACGTTGTCAATAAAATATTCAAAAATGTAATTTTAATTTTGAGAATCTACTTTTACCAAAGAATATTTATAGAACGAAATTAAACATAATTATTGACAAAGACACACTTATATAAAAACGTGGTTGTTATAAATTATTTAAAACATTTTCAACTTATAATGTGTTTAAAAGTTTCATCAGTTCGTAAAGTAAGATTAAATGTGAATTCGTTTCATTCCACGACAGTAATATTGAGTCAACGGAAACAATTCTCTGGAGTACCAGGAAGAGCTTTACTGGCATTTGTCATAGTTACCCCATTTATTTTGTTCGGTGAAGAATTTTTTATTATTCCTCCTTTTCTCTAAATTTTTGTTAGAAGGTTCTTTAAAAGCAATATATACTATAGTACGTGACTTTCATATTCACAGTCTTAAGTATATGATAATAACTTATTATTTCAATTATATTATTGGTATTGATATTCAGATATTGTTATAATGATTAAATATCCTATAACTCCCCATAAAAAAAAAAAAAAATTAAATAAAATATCCATAGTAAAAATGTTTGTTTAGCCTATGTAAAAAATGTAATTATAAGACTACAAAAAGGAGTACTGCATTCGTTTGTATTATTTTGTGATATTCCATTACCAATTAATTTTTTTGTGATCAATCCTTACCATTTAAATCACATTATTTTGGAATATATGTTAAAAATTGAAAATATATATTATTCTGGTTGTCAGTTTATATTAAATGTACTATTTCATGTCGTTACATGATCTTTATGGGAAGTTCATATGTTATTTGTTAAAGGATATTGAAATAAATAACTATCGTTGTAAATTGTTATATTTTGTAAACATTTGTGTCATCAAACATGTGACCATTTTCATTGATTTTATTTTATTACTGCGCAAAAAGATGACAGATATATTTTTATAGATTGTTAGTGATACTTTTTTTTATCGAACGAGAATTTGGTTTCATAAAATATTTGCAATGATATGATGAAAAAAAAATATTGAAAATAATGTGACCCTTACGTTTTAGATACTTTTGTATTAATAAGGAAAACAGAATATTAATAATTATTTAGGTAAGATCTAACTTGTTTGACAATCCAAATTTAAAAGGGAAGTGTTCGGCTGCATCATGATGATATGATCAAATTGGAAACCAGTAAAAATAGGTAATTAAAGTTTATTACTTTTTCTGGTGATCTGGTGGTGTTTTTGCTGGTTAGAGGTTTAGAGCAGTTTCGACCTCTCAAGGGTTATTGTCAAACCATTGTATCAAGAAATAAAAATTGAAACACTAAAATAACTTGGTACTTATATATTATACATATACACCCACATTTTGTGGGTAGTTAAAATTTAAGAAATGCAATAATTATAAAACACCAATGGTTACTTTCAGTTTCTAAAGAGGCTAAATTTGTACTGAGGAATAGGCTTGCACTGAACGTTGACTGAATGTTATGATTTGGTATGGCACAAAGGGTGGTAATACATGGATAATGTCATGTTAATAATTTTATACTATAATTTATATTTTTTAATGTATTACTCTCAATATTTAACTTATCGATGAATACACTGGAATAAACTGTTTTGGTAAATCAGTATGTGTGGTACTCCTCTAGCCCAACCATGTTTCACTTTTAACCTAACTTTATATTATTTCTGTATTTTCTTGAATAAATGTGTCGTTTCAACAAGAAGTTTACCAAACATAAAAATATGTTTAGTTTGTTTTTATCGGTAAATATTTTTTAAATATATTTGTTTAAAACATCTCACCGTTATTATATGTAAAATGCTGGGTTTTAATTAAATTTTGATTTATATATATATATATATATATATATATATATATCGCTCTTGTAGTACTTATCAACATCTACTGTAGAATCTTTTTGAAACCCCTGACGAAAACTATTCCCTGCACGGCACACGGTTATGTTTTTAATATTCTTTAAATCTGTTGTGAAATGTGCGCTGTAAGAATAAAACTAACATATTAAATTATTACTAGGGCTAGAGTGTTCTTCCTTAATTCGTTGTTTAAAAAAAAATCAAAATTAAGTGTCCTATAATCTCAGTGTAGTAGCTATAGTTGTGGGCAATAAATGTTATCATCTTAAATTATTTATATTATTAGAAAATAGTAAAGAATATTTATGGACGGAAATTATAATAATATGAACTTGTTATATACCTAAATTAAAACTAATTATATATTATTTAGTAAGTGGATTTTACGTGCTATTAAAAAAAGGGCTACAGTTCATTACATTAGCCCTATATAATGTATAAGAAAACTAACTTGTACATAATAATTCAAACTATTATATAAATAAAATTCTTTTAAATGACAATTGTTATGAAATATACAATTTATTTATTAAATGAGTATAAAATTTTCTCACTTTTACCTCTTTTAATATTATTTGCCAACATAAAATAGACGTTGGAGTTCCAGTGTTTGGAAATTTAATTTGCAATTCAATGTAGGCTGAAATGTTTAAAGCGAGGGTTGTTTCTTCTTCTAATAATAAAACCCTTTTTCGAGAATCGAATTATTTATTTATTTATTCCGCTACTTGCCTGAATGACATTAGTATTGCATTAGCCCATGTTCAAATTTAATTGAGGGACAGACACTTTACTATAAAGCCAAGCCTAATAACATTTAATTGGTTTATATTTCGAACCTGTATCTTGTTAGAATACAATAAGATACGATTTTGATTAGTTTAAACAGTTCTTATTTCGGCAACAACAATTTTTTTCTATTGAGGATTCAACGTAATTTTTATTATAAAAAAGTGTTTAACACTCACAAATCTCCATTCAGGTGACGAAACGACAATTTTAGTAAAAATCTAACGTGTTTGCGATAACAATTAAAATATAATTACAAATAAAATAATATTAATTATTATAAAAAAATGTGTGTAGGGAGTTTATTGAAATTCTGTTACACTCAAAAAAAATTTTTCTACATATCCTTATATATTACACGCAAGGTCAAAATTGTTCAGTCTTAGAAAAATATCTCCCTTGGTATAGAGTAAGGACAAATCCCTAGTATTTATATTTTGTCTTTTTTCATTTTCATAAAAATTATATTGACTTTTCTTTGGTATCTCAACTTTAATACATATAAGAATTTATAGAAACAGTAGAGTGAAAATACATATGGAATTCCATACGTCTGGTAATATAATACCACTTTTTTTGGAAGTATCCTCTCTTACGCCACTTGGAAATATGATACGTTTCCTTGGTAGATACCTACAATATTTATATAGTAAATGTTTCCTTTATATTCCTTCCATTAAAAACTGTCTTTGATGAGCTTTATGAACAATAAAGTCTTTTCATGTGTCAACCGTCAGCCGGTTTCGTCGCAAAGCAAGTGTGTTCCAAAAAATAGAATGAATTGTTTTTTCCAGCTTAATGCCGTTTAATTATCTTACTCTGTTCTAATGCACAAACCAGTTCTGTACCTAACAATGGATAATTGACATACTGCTCTGCAAGGACGTTAACGTTCTTGTTACTAGAGAAACCCTTGTGGCCTGGCATAAAAAACTGCATTGTGTTTGGGTAGTCTGTACACAATAAATGTAAATAGTCTGGATGCATTGTGATAAATGCGAGAGTTTCAGACTAGCTGCGACTAAAAATGTATCCATCCTGTACCGGTAGTAGAGCAAGAGTGTCGAACTTAAGATAAATATCCTGCAGAACCACGGCAGACCTTTTCTTGGGAAATAATATTTTCTTAGCACACGATGGCTTTTTTTTCTTACCCTGGCTTCTATCTTATGATTCCTTCCAACGAGATTAAAAAGGTTTTCCAGAGCAAATCAAGAAGTTGATGTAAAGATTCCTGTATTGCCAATGCATGCGTTGAAGTTTGTACAATCTGCAGTCGGATGTTCATTGTGTCTTTTGCCTAGATTCAACAGGTCCATATGTCAAAGCAGTTATAAAAACTGATATGTTTAATCAGATGGTCACGTATGGCGAAATGTAAAAAGTCGTGAAGAACATATTTCGTCTTTGAGGCAGTTATTGACGGCTATTCTGTCTAAGTGCTTCTTGCACGTTAGTTTAGCAGCTCTTATAGTTAATGCTATCTACGACTGGTATGACGCCATAACATTTGTGAAACGTTCCCTGATCATACATGTTTCTCCTACGAGTAAATGGAACGAAGGCTTTCTTCTGCGAGTTCACTGAAATTACCTCACCCAAGTATCATCGAATGAATGGATCCTTGAGTGACTTCTGAAACTGTAAATAAGAATTTGCCTGTTATTATCAGCGCTATGTCAAGAGCCTACCTCTGGAAAAAATAGCGTTTTTATTCAGAATTCAAAATAGTCCGTCCACTACAAAAATCTAAATATAAGGGGATATGATTTCGCCATAATGTCACCCTATTGTAGTGGGATATCGCTACCGTGTCCTTCATGAGGTTTAGAAACTGAATAAATGCCTAGCAATCTCGAATTAAACCATCCGTCAACTCTTATACATATGCCGTGTTTCCTGACGGGAGAAAATATTGAAGCATACGAGGTGTTTCCGAACGTTCCACGAATATCAATAAATGTTCCCAGTGCTATCAAATAATTTGCTCTTGATGAGTAACATTTATTACTAGATTGTGTGACGCTGTCTGACAAGATTTTTCTAAATAGCATGCTCGTTCTGATTGAGTGAAATTACTAAAAACAGTCTCTCCCAAAGAATTAGATACACAAGTTTATCCATGGTTTTTACGTTTGACAAATTGATAGAATTGAATGTTCTAACATGAGTATAGTGAGTCTTAACGTATTAAGGTATGAAAACCACCTTGTTAATCCCTCTACTTTAGTATTACTGCACTGAACCCTAGACTTGTCTTGAAGAGTGGGTAACAAATTATACAGGAAACATACTTTTGTAACCCACATACGATCAATGGGTGGAACCGATTGTGTCACTTTCCTGCTTTTCTTTTGTGGTGCAGAAAGATGAGATGAGCAACTAGAATGACTTTTTTGTCTGTTCAGAAATTGAACCAAGTGAGCAGGTTATTAAGTTTATGTTACTCACGGGTGAATCTTAAAATTCAACAAAATATTCTCGTAAAGTTACGCTGAGTTGGAAAATATAGAATTCTGGGGTCTGGGCCATCTATTTCTAACTTTATTGGAGGAGTAAAGATATCAAGTCATTTACAATATCATCTCTACCTGTCAACTGAAATGTTTTTTAATGATGTAACCCAAAATTTGCAACGATGAAGATATTGGTATATTTAGAATACAATGAATTGGAAGGTTTGGAATTTCATTTTGCAAGATATATACTTCAATCTTATGTTTAATAAGTTGCTATAGTTTTAGTGTTATTTAGTGTTGTTGTGTATGTGAAAGTGTCATTACATGCTACAGTTGTGTTCACTCATCTAACACCGCCTAACTATATATATGAGACGTGTTCCAGTGGCGTGACGTAAGCCCACAACCAACCTCCAGAGACCCGTCCAGTCACAATTGGTTCTTAAAGGTATATGACAGATATTTGTCTACAGATGGGGAACCAAATCTAGTTAAATCGGCGATTCGGACCTGAGTATTATCATGGAACTTTGGTGTGTTACTCTTGTTAATCGTTTTTGATCAGTACTTTCTCAAACGCATAATCCCATAATCCAATTATTAGTGCTCATGAAATAAGTGTGTGAATTGCAAGTGAACTTGATGTTGAGCTTAATAGGCTAAGATGGGACCCTATGCTCATTAGCTGCATCTTACAGCTATGCACTTCCAGACTATAATTGCTATGAAAACTAATTTAACTATATAAGATCAGGAAAGTAACTTACGTAAGTAGAGCAACTACAATTAACGTTGTTATTGAAAGTTTAGTAACAAAACAGTCTATTAAGGGCATAAGATATTCATATATCAAACGTAAGTGAAGCCAAACATACTGGGAGTGAATTAAAAACTCTTTTTTTATATATAAAATAATAATCTTAGAATTTTATAACAAATGTATGTAAATAAAAAAATTACGTATAAATACATAATAACATTTAGTCTATTGTTTACTAGTTAACTAATAATTTTGGTTTGAACTTTTGAAAGAAAATTGCAAATAAAATTATTATTTTAGATACATATATTATGTATATTTTTTTAATGTTTGAAAGAGGACCATTTATGAAATTGTGGCATGAAAAATTTCTGTTTCATCTTATTATACCGTAATAGAATATTATTATTCATAAAAATAAAACGAAATTAAATAAGATAATAAACATTATTACTTAATTAAAAAAAAAATTATGAATTATTAATTATTAATGAAGAATTATATTTTATTTAGTATTTGTTGTTGAATAGCAAGAGTCACTAATTCAATATTCAGTGATTACTTACAAATAAAATAAAAACAATAACAACGTAACTCTAACAAAATCATAACAAATATTAATGTGATTTATGGCTACTATATCAGTATGTACACAACCACAAAATTTAATCTTCTGTGCTGTTTTTATTATTATTACGATTATTTTAACGTTTTATGTTAAGCACAGAATGCATTTTGCAACACTTAAATTTTTGACATTCTCGATATTCAATGAATGAAAGTTGTGTTCCAACTGACTCTATGGAAATTTTTAGGACGTGGATCTGTTCCATTAGTGTAAATTCAAAAACTAATAACATAGAATAAAATCCAATGGGAAGTTGGAATTATTGAGGTAATTTCCAATCCAATTGTTATAACAGATGCAGTTAATAAGTTTTTTTTCTTCTGAAATTGTCCGCAAATAAGAGGTGATTCAAATCTAACTACTTAAATAAACGCAAACAATTTTGGAATCCTTTTCAAAAATTAAGAATCCCTAATTCATTTTTCTTCATCCCAACGGCTCTGATGAAGTTGTTAAGCTCCTTATAAACTAAAAATAAAAACGGCACCAGGTGCGGATTGTCTTTGTAATCACATTCAAAGTGAAATATGGGATCTTATTGCACATATATTGTCTTATATTTATAAATTAAGTATGGAGTCTGGCCTTTTCATATGAAAATGGTAAAAGTTGTCCCTATATTTAAGAATGGAAATAGAAGTGGTTTGGGGAATTATATACCAATATCACTGCTATCGGTTTTTTCTAAGATAATTGAAGAGACAAATTAAATTCCGCTTATTATAATTCTTGAATGCAAATATCATATTTAGTACTAATCAATTTAGATTTAGAGAGAAATTAGGAACCGAAGATGAACTTGGGCGAATTTGTGGAAATCTATTTCAAGGGTTAAATGCAAACAATTCTGTTGCTGGTTTATTTATTGATATAACAAAAGCATTTTATTCTATTCATCATACGATTATGGTTCATAAACGTTGGGACATTGGAAAAAAGGGTGTTGCTTATGATTGGTTATCCAGTTGGTATACCCAATAGTCCGAGTACTCCAGACCCTCTCAAACGTGGAGTTCTACAGGGTTCAGTGCTCAGCAAAATTTTATTTTTAACATAAGATATAAATGAATTCTGTCAGGGACAGTTTAAAGGTAGTATTACTGTATTTGCAGACGACAGCCTTGTGCTATACTACTGCAAATCAAAATGATTGCCTCATGTAGATTCAAGCTGATATATATATATATATATATATATATATATATATATATATATATATTCTGAAAAAAATGAAATTTCAGTCATACACAATTTATTATATAAATGTTCAAAATGCCTACTAGAAGCATCAGCAAACTGTTCATATTTTACGATAGTAGAAAAAGTCTCTTATATTAAATACCTGGGATTAATTTGTGATGAGAAATGTCCCCGGAAATTACTCGTTATAAAAATTACTTCAGAGTTATTAACGGCCCTACGTAAATTTTATATGTTAAGATACTTATTGGTGGTATTGAAATCTATTTATTATTCTTTATTAAACTCGAGGATACATTATGGGATAATCTGTATGGGTGGCTCATATTTAAATACAATTAAACCCTTCTTAAACAAATAGAAAAAAATTATTGATACTCTATTAAGAAATAGAATCAAGCAATTACATTTTAGTCCTTTGAGGTCTTTATTTATTTATAAGGTATTGAGAATATTTTACATTAGGTCAGGAGATTCAAAATGTGTGCTGAACAAGTTCAGCAAGAAATTGAGAACTAATAATTAGTACTTGATTCCAAGGCCAACCAAGGAAGCTTGTCATAGATCTCTTTTAGCTCATAAAATCTTTAATAATTTGCCTGATGACATTAGTTCTGTTCGTACTCATCAATTATTTGCTAAGAAAGTCATAAAGTATCTTTTTTCTAATGAAAATGCAGAATTTTTAATTTATTTTTTCAATAAACCAGAACAATGTGGAATTTAAACTAAACACTGCATTTTAATGTTTTTCTTTTATTTTGTTTACTTAACTTATTATTTTTGTATTTGCTGCTGGCACCTGCCCTCCACAACAGTCTGAGTTAGTGAAGGCAACCCTAATACAGAATTCAACTCTGGGGTACCTAATTCTATTGCATTGTATTAAAGACACATAAAATGTTGATGTATTAATAGATTTTTTGAAGTATTTTGATTTTTTTTTCTTTTCTAGTTGTTCGGATCTGTCTATACAAAGTTCTTATTTTAATTATAGATAAATCACTTATTGTTCCTGTGATTAGGATGTAACTATACCTAACCTGCCTACATTGTAAAATGTAATAGAATATTTTTATTTTTTTAATGCGATCTTGGTCGTTAGCTTACAATGACTAATAACTTAAATGGGAACATATCTTTGTCGAATAACCATTTAGATGAGCCCTGAAACTATTATATAGTTAATTTCTTAATAATCTTAATAATTAAGAACGGAATTATAATATTGTAACACTAGATTGCACAAATCATCTGAACAATTACTATCAGCCTAACACTTTCATATCTTAGTTATTTACATTATACAATCGTTTAATTACAAACACACGACCGTCCGACCCTATTCCAGGGCACATCACTAAATACTGTACACTAACGAATCTTTGGTCCTGATAAATCCTCCACAAGTGCACACACACTGCTCGGCTCCTGAGAGAGACCAGCCGGTCCCGGTGCGCATCCACCACGGAGGAGTGGGTATGGGTAAGATCACATGTATTGCGGTAGGGTGAAAATTACATACAAACTACATGAATGTACTGCCAATAAGGAATTGGTAATTCGTGATACACCATAACATTGTTTTACGGACATGGTTAAATGTTCATTTTCTTAAAAAGGTGCTTACAATACTATTTTATTACTCACTTTTGCCACAAATGAGAAGAGCTTTCTCCTGGTTTCTAAATATAACATTTACTTGAAGTGAATTCTTCAATGAAAATGATGAAATAATTGAAGGTAGAGAATGGGTGGTATCTAACTTTAGAAATAGGCTGTAGCAACATTCATTCATATATAATCAGAGGAATAAATCAAAAGCTAATATATAGTTATGATAAATAAAATCTATAATTTTTTTACATTTTAATAATCGCATTTATGCAAAGTTTTCCTAAATTAAACTTCATATCGTTATTGGAAAGAAGATTTTAAATAACAAAAAAATTACAATACCTTTATTTCGTAGTTTATAAACGTTATTAGTACGTATTTTATTAGCAAAATACATTTATTGTTAGACTGTGGTAAGGACTGATGCCACTAAACGTAGGAAATAACACTTGAGGAAAGGACTTGATAGACACCTATTAATTAAGCTTAATTAATTAACATTACAGATCTAGCTAATTGTCTGAGCCATTGAATGATTCAATTAATCTACATCAGTGAGTATATTGATTACTACTCTTAGATCCTTCCTTTGACCAAAATATATTGCCATGGATTTCTGGTAGTATTTAACTATGTGACTTCTACGAACTGCTAAACATTCATTTTATTATAAATCATATGTTATAAAATGTCTTTATTATAGTTATCATTTATATAATATTCTGTATTTTAATTTTTATAATTGGTTTATATAATTCAATTACAAAGAAAAATATATATAATTGGGCTTTTATAACAATAAAAATAATAGCATAGTATAGAGAATGTTTTACCTAATATTTTGTTTTTATAACTTATGTATACCACAATAAAAAAATCGATTTTTATACAAATTACATACATATTCCAAATAACAATAAATATTTTCAAATAAATTTTATTTATTGTTTGCTAAATAATTGAATATAGATTTTTGAGGATATAAGATTGTTTTATGTAAGTCATTTATTTATAATGCGTTAATAATTTTCTCATTCTAAACTGAAAACTTAGAATTGTAACTGTATTTCATCTCCAATATGTAAGTAAATATATATTTATAATTATATTTTAAACTGTATACGAAATGAAATAAGTTTTCGACTGTCCATGCTATTATCGCAATAAGAAATCTTCGGTGATAAATTAAAAATTTTAAACGCACATAGGTAATAAAATTAAAGTTTGACTGAAACATTTAGATGAAGTCGTCTCATGTTTTCCAATTTTTTGAGATATGGAACGGCAGATATGTGTTTTACTGAAATTATGGATACACTATGGAGCAAGTGAAGTACTAAATTCACCTAAACATATTATTATAGATAATTCCATTGGGTAATTAACTATGGTGGATTTAAAATTTAGAGAGTAATTAATATCATTATATCCATATTTAAAAATTGATGTTAAATTAATGTGGAAATAAAAAGTATAAATAATTGTAAGCTGTTATTGATGCATCAGAATAAAGTATAACACTATGTGTTTAAAATTAATTTTGAGTTACATAATTATACGTATTCCATTGCACATTAATATTTAATTCAGGATGTGTGATGCCACTATTTTAGAAAGAGCTCTTCAATTAATTTATTATTACCTTTTTGAACCCAAAATAACTTGTTTGGAGTTTCTGTAGAATTTTTCTTTTAAAATATGTATAATAAAGTAGCATATATGAAAGAGTATGATCGGATGGGTGTTACTGATGTTCTCCATTATTGTTTGAGTTAATATATTTTAAAATACTAATCAGGTTTCGTTTGTATGAGTTTTGTTAGTTTATTTCCTTAACAGTTTGTACACAACATTAGATTTGTATTTACTTAGTGTATTTCTTAAAATATTTTTTAAAAATGAAAGAAAAAAAATAATATACCCCCCCCCTTCCGGAGTAGATCTAAGATATAGTGATTTGATTTTTTAAAATAAATGCTCTAAAAATATTGTCTAGCTATTTTTAACCTCTGTTGATTTGTACTGGCTTAAATCTAATATTTCTGTTATTTTTTTCTTCTAAATTATAAATCTAACACTCTAATTTAAAATGTATTTAAAGGTCGTCAAATACTATGCAACCTATATTTTCATTTACTTGAATCTTCCAGTAAAACTCAGAAAAAACAATAATTGAATTAAAATTTAAACTTGAATTAAGTTCGAAGATAAGTATAGAATATAAAATATACAGATATAGTTTTTTAGTATACAATAATAACTTTATTTTATCGGTGCAATATTATTAGAAATATAATTTATATAAGCATAGTAACTTAATTTAGAAGCCATCAGTATTAATTTTAACAGTTTTTTGGTTCGTTACACATAATGATTTACAATAGCATCACGTTTGATTTTAAATATAATATCAACTAAACTCCTACAATATATTTTTTGTAGTTTAGTGTTTGGTAGTTTTTTTTTAAAGACAGGAAGCGTGTAGGCTACACTTTGAAATTATACCAGGTAATTAACTGTCAATGATAATTTTTAGTGCAAATAAGTTTTATTTCCCTTGATTTATTTGCTAATGTACATATTACTAACTGGCGAGTCCTTATGAAAACATATATTTCACCAAAAAGTTTTCAATTACATCTGAGTATCATTTAGTCTCTAATTATTAAAAGATTTTGATAAATCTAAATTTTATTTTTGGGTGAGGTGAAACTTGGTTTTAAAATGAATGAACCAACAATGTTGTTTAATAAAAGGTTCTTCATCGTTCTCATAGGAAAATATTGATCGATGAAATATCAATATATATATATATATATATATATATATATATATATATATATATGTATATTGAAATATTTTTCAATGTCCTTCCAGGAAAATATTTGTTGTTCGTTGACATTGATTGGGAGAGTAAATAAAAACTCCAACAATTGTTTTTCTTTTAAATAGTAGTTCACTTGACAGGAATAATTATGTGGTCTCTCTCTCTCATACTCTCTCTCTCTCTCTCTCTCTCTCTCTCTCTCTCTCTCTCTCTCTCTCTCTCTCTCTCTCTCTCTCTCTCTCTCTCTCTCTCTCTCTCTCTCTCTCTCTCTCTCTCTCTCTCTCTCTCTCTCTCTCTCTCTCTCTCTCTCTCTCTCTCTCTCTCTCTCTCTCTCTCTCTCTCTCTCTCTCTCTCTCTCTCTCTCTCTCTCTCTCTCTCTCTCTCTCTCTCTCTCTCTCTCTCTCTCTCTCTCTCTCTCTCTCTCTCTCTCTCTCTCTCTCTCGTGAATAAAATAGGCCATGGTTACAAAATAAACAAACGTAAAATTGAAGACCTTGCATATAAAATTGGAATAAACATTGATCTTTCACTTTAGCAAATATTTAAACAGTCATGTAAAGAGTTTACCAAGAGTTTGAAAGCTGTCTTAAAGTGTGAGGACGGACAGATATTCGATACCATTCCAGTTCTTTTTTTCACATGGGGCTTCCATCACAACCTTTTGTCCAACGTCAAAACAGATGGCGTAGGTCACAACTTGTTTTTTAATAGATTGATTTCACTCATTGATTTTTAATACACTCATATCTGTAAAACTGATGTGTATTTATTTAGACTCATTCAATTTATTTTTCCATTTTTTAGTCAAATCTAGAATCTAGGGTACAAATGCCTGTTGTTTATTCCTTGCTTCTCAATGTGGCCACCTATTGCAAATACTGTCGTGTCATCAACAAAGATTGCTACTCTACTTTTTTGAAATTCCAATAATCCTCAGTAGAAAAAGTACTGGTCTGAGTAAACTCCCGTAAGGAACTACTTGTTTAACATCAATTAATTAGCTCACAGTATTTAATTTCCTTCTTAATTCTGAAGAATAAATATGTCATATAAGAATGTGCGATATCCGATATTTGTACAGGAAGGTACATTTCAATTTTTTTTAAAATTCTTTGTGCCTTATTTTTGTTCATCAACCTGCGCCACATCTAAATATTTGGATAACCTTTTTTTTACTTCTTCCAACCATTTTCAATGACACCCTTTATCCTAAGCACCTCTTCGATTTTTTTGTGCTTTGCCTTTACATCAAATATTAAGATATAAAAGTTAAATCTACCAAACTCTTACCATATAATTATGAATTTCACTTAAATGTCATCATCTTAATGATTTTTTTGCCAAATTTTTGACGCAGTCACATAATTTTAGTCAGTAATCAGATTGTTTGAGGTAAATTTAAAGTATATAGACTATAATTTGAAGTAAAAACCTTAAAATGAAGAGGAACCTAAATGTGGAAAATATACTAGGTTTAAAAGAATATTTAGATTGAATATCAATTTAATAAAATTACAAACTCTAAATTTTAGGCGAGCATTTATATACTGGGGCGTCTTCCAAGAGACCAAAGTCACTTTACCTATTAATTTATTATTTTTTCTGTGACATCCACTCATGGAACCCTTCTCAATTTACCAGTTAGTAACATTTTCATCAGATGAATTTATGGATGAATTGGCTAAAGACTTCCGAAAATTGCATATAGTTTTTAAGGTTTAGTTTAAAAACTATTTGAAAATTCTACGTTTTCTCCTGTTCTTACGACCGTAAAATGAAATTGTTGTGATTTGTTATTCAGATTTCTTATTCATTTTATTGTTGGATTGTTACACGCTTTACAATGGCTCACTAGACAGTGAATTGGAATACTTTTGATGCTACTACCGATACCGAAAAAGAACACAGGAAGATTCTTAACTTGATTAACCAACTCTTTATAACCTTTGATACATTTAACTGTTATTTGTAACTTCTATGAAACGCTAAGTATTGACGATAAACCTAATAGTGGTAGACCTTAAAATGTTTTTTCTGAAGAAAAACTAATTAAATATTTTACACTCCGACTAAGAAAACTCTCAAACGTCTAACATGTAAATAGGTTTAAATGAAGGAACAAATAGGAGACCATTGTGTAGTAGTCTTAATCAGGAACAGTTTCTTCCTTACAAAATAATTAAGAATAAGTAGAAGATAATTTCGATCCCAGAATAGAATTTTGCGAAATATGATGGAACTCTGTGTGACAGACTTAAAATTCCTTAAAAGCTTGTTTTCTAAGATAAATCTCCGTTTACTTTGTATGACATTGTGAAGAAACAATTTTGCTAAATATCCTCCATACTGAAAGAAAGGAGCACACTCAGTAGCCGGGAGGGTAATGTTTGTGCTTTATTGGTGGATGGAGACATTATTCGATCGTTCATGATCGAAGAAGCTATAAAAGGTTCACGATAATATTACTACAAAAAAGAATCCTGTCGGCTCTAATGCTACTTTGTCAAAAGAGTCATCCACGATATTTGCTAGTTCTTTATTCCCTACAACTGCAACATATTTTACAGTAGATTTTTTTAAGATGTAATGAATGAGGATGCGCCACTAAATGCAGCCTTCGTTACCATATTTAAATCCTTAGGATTATTTCCTTTTGGCCTGTTACAAAACTAAAGTTTAAGAGAGTAGACCTACAAATAGGATTACCTGAAAAAAAAATTAGAAAAAGATCAAATTAGACGAAACTACGAAATAACTAAATTAAAAGTAATGCTATACCGGTACTTACGTTTTATACCATTTTGTGAAAATGCCATGTACTTCTTGGTGGATATTTATAACAGTTTTGATAAAGCTTATAGTGTTTTTGTTTTGTATTGTGAACGAAACAAAATAAAATAATTTTACAGTTTATACATGTAAAACAAAAATTGAAACACCTGTGGAAATATATACTATTTATTTATATTGTCAGATATGAAATTTAAACAGCTATCTAAAAAGTTGTCACATACATGTTTGTTATTGTGTTATTGTTGATTAAAAATTAAATAACAATATGAAATCTTATTCCTCATAAATTAGTATATAATTTAAATAAAATTATTCTGTTAAACCAAAATAAAGTAATAAATTACGATAGCGGAAAACAATAATATGATTACATTTTAGAAAATGTTGAAAAATAGGTTTATATTATTTCGAAATATTTTGTATATGGAGCCTGAATATTGGTACACTCTAAAGATAAATAGGCCAAATCAAGTAAATTACATTATGATGCCTATGAACTTGTCACGATTTACGATGAGTATGTGACGATGATCCATTGAAATTGTAGCAGGAGAGCAACTGTTTTATGGGCGACGTGTCTGAGAGTTGTGGAAATTTTTATGCCCTTTCTCATAATTGATCAAATATCACGTTACCGCTGTAAACTCTAACTAAATAATATATATACAAAAATTATTAAAATATTTATAAACTGAATGTAATTTGCAAAATCTATACACCACGCAAAGACGATTGGATATCTGGATTGACGATAAAACGTTAATGCGACAACTCGACAACCATGACTGTACGAGATATTAGCTAAAAGTTACACATGTCATCAACATTTCAAGTGAACAACAAGAGGAGATGTAATTATATCCCATAAATTAATCATGAGGAAATTCACTAAACTGATCATTGGCTGGTATCAGTTTTTCAGAGGTAGTGTGTTGTAAGTGTACTAAACCACCAAACCACAAATTGAATCCTCTAACTGGACTGTAAATGGCAACTCACAACTTTTCGAAAATTAAAACTCTCATGATATTTTTCCTTCATTTTAACTACATCCAAAGTTAAATCTTAGGTATTCTTGCTCCCTGTAATTATTACTCGACATCTCCTTTAATTTTTTATAAAATAAATGTTTACAAATGTTAGACTATATGAATTACACTCTAATATGATGTTTTTATGAATTTCAAATTTGTGGGTGTTTCGTCTACAATATAATGTTTTATTTTCCAAGTTGCTTGTATTTTTCTGCTTAACAGAATAATTCTTGGGATCGTAGTTTGAAAAGAACAATACAATCTTTTAGCTCCTAGTTATAATAAATCAATATTATTGATTAAGTTATTTTGCTTAATCAATTGTAGCTTTGTGGAATTATAATATATGTGAAGATATTTGTGATTAGTAATCATACTATTTAAATAATAATAAAGTTAATAATTAGTATAAATTGCCTTAAGAGCTATAAAGATGTATAAAAGATTACATCGCAATTGGTTAAAATAATTCTGTTACAATATACAATTAATGAGTTATAATTAAAGTGGAACAGAGAATTTACTTTGGACTGGAGACAAGCTTTAATAACAACCGAAATTCTATTTACAGAGAAGATGACACCCAGGAGAATCCTGAGGGGTTAGAGTAGCGTGTAATATCATTCCTGCCTTGAGGAGGTTTCCTCGGAAACGTCTAGAGGCAATTAAATACAATTTGATGTTACGTCATCCGTATATTTTTGCTTGCAAGTACTAATATATTTTCCTAGACGGTACGTAGTAAAATTAGCAAATATACTTATTTATTTTATGATTTTAGAAATATCGATATTAAAAAAAATGCATTGTAATTACTTTTCACTTATTATAAAATGTAATTCGTAAATCGCAGTTTAAGGTGCTGCTATGGTGGTATATTGTGATTGTGTATATAATATCAAATGCAGAATAAAATCTCACTATGCGTTTTTGCATGAGTGTGACTGTATAAAAAGAGATTCAAGGATTCCTGTATATGCTTTAAAATTAGTTAGGATTCAATTACTTAATAATTGGGATCATTAGTCGTAGTAATAATATCTACTGAATGTAAAAGTTTAATTTCCTTTTTACCGCTGCCTTTTTTCAAACTGTGTTATGATAAAAGTTATTACATAATACCATCTTTGGTTATAAGTAATATATATGAGTATTAAATTTTGACAATTATTTTTTAAAAAGGTATTGTTGTTGGATACTTTAGATTTATGAACTTTGTTCCGGGGACTTGAATTTCTGCACTTTCCTAAATAAGATCATTGACGTTTTTTACGATGTTTAGTCTGAGACATAAATATATTTTCCCAATTTCATTAACTTATTTTTATAATATATATATATATATATATATATATAATAAATGGATATTAGTTTCTGCTAATATTACATGTTCGATATGTCAATCATTACGTTTAGCAACTTCTTTAACACAACGCTGATGTTGAGACTGGATGGAACATATCCTCTTATCCTCTATCATCTTGAAAGCCACATGACATAGCCTACAATCACAGATACAATAATGAGTGTGGAGTCTTGGAGAATATATTTTACTAAGTAATCTCAGAAGAATATTGTTACAAGTGTTCAAATCAGAGCTGTTTTGAGCCAGTTATGTTCATCCACAAAACCATTAAGAAATATGAACAGTGAAAGATATATATATATAAAACAAAAATATTATTTATATATATATTCGACAGTGACTTATTAATTCCTGTTGATATTCATTTACGCGATTCCGGATGTCATCACGTCATTAAAATCACAAATATGTTCGTCACTAGTGTTCACATTATAACAACAAAAACAGAAACCGGATCAAAAACTAATAAATTACCAATTTAAAACATTAAAATATAAAATGAAAACTGTACTCATTAAAATAATTTGCATGTTTAAAAATATCATGATATACGAGACATTATTTAGACGAACTTTTAGACTTTTAGGAGAACTGTTATTAGATAAACTTTGATTAATTGAATGTGCTGATAATAGACTGCTTTTTCATAAATGTAATTGGAATGAAATGATCGCTGTTCATTGAATATTACATCTGTTATTAATTAATTGTAAGCTTTATAAATCGCATACTCATCTATAGCAACTATAATGCGTCATTTCTTACATATATGTAACGGTGTTAAATTGCTATTCAGATTAGTATAAGAATGCATTAGTATAAGTTCATCAAAAACAATGTTATTAATTATTATGGAGGTCCATAGTTAATATATTTTTTATCAAATTCCTAGCGTACAGAGAGTAAAAAAAAAAAAAAAAGATCACCTCAACTGTTCACAAAAAGGATCGATTATTCAATCACTTATGATAGAGGTTAATACCGTATTTTTGGAGCGTGATGCATCTTTTCTTGAAGTAATTCTTCTTGATTCACGGAAACGCTCAAACGCACAGTCTGATTATTAACAACACCATACAGGTGAAAATATGCATAACATGAAAACCAAGCATTCATCACCAGTGAATGACATTCTTTGATGTTTTATGGCACCCATTTATTTAGGCAAAACTTATTTTATACGGATGCAAATCCAAATCAGTTTTTTAATTGACTGCATAGGTTGTACGTTAACTCAAAGTGCATTTCTTTTATACTTTTCATGGTACCATCTTAACAACGTAATTTATTCTGACTGCTTAATAATTTTGCAGAGTTTGAACATTTTTAGACCAATAACGTGTGCTCTTAAACACTAATTTATCACTAAGCTTTTTACGAGGGGACGTATATTACACAATACAACCAGCTCGATCCAAAGTGCACACTAATCCGCCTTTATGTGAACACCGCGCTTTTTGTTTTATTAAAAACAACAATGATTTTGTACGCTGATCAACTGAAATACTTGCCAGCCATATTGGTTATACCTCTGTTCCAGTTATACTTCATCAGAAAAGCCGTTATTCATCTTCATGGGACATAAGAAAAATTAATAATTAAAACGTTTCAACTTACAACTAAACAAATGTTGGACAATAATTATTTTGGCCCCTCTGTATTTAATAAGAAGTATCTTGTCAAATAATTAGCCATTATATTACGTACACAATTTATTAATATATCCAATGCATTCCCTTACATTCTTCGAACACAATTATTATTAAAACTGTTTTAGTTTAGTTAATATTTACATATACTGTACTGTATATTGAATTCGTTTAGTTTGTCATAACTAGCTTTTTTTATTTTTTTATTTATTATATGAAAAGATAGTATATTTTTAAACATTTTGACTTTGATTGCGATCAATATTGATATATTCTAATTAAACCTAATTGTTGTATTAATTTTTCGTAATATATCATAATATTAATGTTGTGATTACAAGATATAAATTATCTGATGCAGTGACAGTTTTTAGAAACATCAAGATGTGGCACTGTATTTTCACACTGTTTGTCTTTACGCATAAAACACAATCTTCTGATAAATAAGTAACCGAAATTAGTTTCACAAAAAGTATTTGTAATCATGTAATCAAGAATCTCCATTATTCTATCATGTATTTAGATGAGTTACTCTTAGTTGTAGGTTATGGTTAGAAGGAACATTTATTAGTTACGCTAATATTTTGAAGACATTTAAAGAAAAATGTATTTCTAATATCGTTTAATGTAAAACCAGTCCTTTTTACTCAAATGTTCTTTAATAAACAAAAAAAATTTACCTAATAATATTTATTATTACGATTCAGATTTTTAATTCTCACGTTCAATGATCTGGTTACAAGAATGATAACTTTTATAAGAACTATAAAACAGAAAATAATTTGCGGAAAACCTATATTTACTGTAATGTAAGAATGTCACGTTTTTGTTCCGACATTAATAGAATGCGTTTGCAACTTCTAAAACTTTAACAGTGTATGATATATTTTACTGTCTGTTTTATTTCCTTTTTGTTTGATGTTGTAAACCTTAACTTGAAAGCACATATTCTCGTTTCTTTATGTTTTCCAAACCTTATTCTCTGTTGCTTTATAAACATTATTTAGAAGAAGGATATCAATATTACTTTGAGCCAAGGTTAGTTTGTTTTATGTACGGCTAATGTATGTTTATTATATATTATGTAGATGCAAACTTTTCACATTATATTTTGGAAACAATGAAAGATTTTGTTCACTCTGTTTTGAAAACCTATATATTAAATAATCATACTAAGAGATAGTTAAACAAAAGTGGTGCTAAGCAATGAAATCATAATATGTTGTTAATCAATTCCAGATTTTATGTTTGTTTTGTTAGTACCTAATATCTTATCACGTACAATAGTGCGAATACAATTGATATCAAATTCATTGTACTATTAACATCCAGTCACTAGTAATTGCCTGAAAACATGTAGTGATATTTTTAAGACAGTGGTTAACTAAAACAGAATGATTGTTAATAATGGTAAATCTTTAATATTGTGTTTACTGATTACCGAAGGCACTTGAAAGAATTCCATGTTATTATATAAAGAGACTAAAATTGTTTTGTAAATTCTACATTTATTACCTCTATTTTATTATACGACATTTGTTACACATAATATTTAACATGTTTATAGTGTTGTCATTTAGATATGTACAATAAGAAATTTTTGAAATATATAAATAATGTTAATAAAGATGCTTTATGTTGCTTTGTGAATCTCAATATATTATCCCAATATACATTGTTGATATATATAATTACTTGATTTTCATTCCACAGCACCAATATTTACCCTTAAGTATTCACCTTCAAATATTGGTAAAATGTGAAGATTAATAACCCAAACCCGAGTATTAAATGTAATATAAAATAATGGTACTGCTCAAGAATATTTTTTGTCAAAAAATATAATAAAATAAAACCTTTGACAACACTCATTATAAAATAGATTGTAATCAAATTCAATTTAGGCTGTGGAAGTGTTTATGTGACAACCGAAGCATGCTTGGTTTTTATTTTATTTTTTTAACGAGTTAAAATAAATTTTACTTGTTATATAACAAATACCGACATTTTTATCATAATTTAGATTTTAATTAAAATATACAGCAATTGAAATTACTTTAATAACAGAAGTAACTATAGAAACCAATAACTAGTCTTACTTTAACAAAACGTTCCTTAGCATTACCACACCAATTCATATTTAATTATTTATCAATTTATTATTTAGTTCCTCCAATATCACAATACATAACATACAATACAACTTACACTATCATGGAAGAAGGACAACACATCAGGCTGTACCTGGCCGTAGGCGCTGGCAATGCATTAGCTAGAGCGGCCAGGTATGGCCTTTAAAGCAAGAGAAACTCCATTTAGTAGTTAATTAGCTTTTAATTATTTTTCCAATTAAACCAAGACCTACACAATTGTCATGTTACTTATGGATTGATAATCCAAACAAGAAATTACAAGTTATAAAAACACTATTTACAAAACATTAAATGTCTAATGTTATAGTGAACAATTGTCACTACTTGAATTTCAAAAAACTTTCATTTCTCAAATAGGCTCATAACCAGTTATAGAATTTATTTAAAAAGGCCATTTTTGTAATAATGTTACAATTCTCAGAACTATGTACAAATAACTGATATCTCTTGACTTTAGGCACTACACATTTACAAATCCTTTAAAAATGGATAAATAAACACTCTATTTCTGAATATTTATGTAAAATATGTTATACTTTTATAAATATGTAAAAACTTTTTTTCTAGGTTTATAACTGGCTAATGTGAGTTCATCTTAGCTCCCTTGAAATGGTGTACTAATTTTATTATACACAAATAAAGGTAAATGGTTTAATAAGTTAAAGCAATCTAACTCAAACTATCTGATAAAAAAAAAGTTTCTTTAATTTTCATTACTGTTGAGACCGATGGTTCTTGGTGGAAATCCATGTTTAAACATAATAAAACACTTTTTTTTTCTTGTTTGTAATATCCACTTTTTATTTGTAATATTATAAAATAAAAATAAAATGCGTTTTATTATCTTTAAAAACGTTTCTAGTAAGCTAATCTAATTTATATAAAATCATTGAAAACAACATATTTTTAGGTAATGTGATTCATTTTAAATAAACTCTCTCTCTTCTCTACAAGTAATGGGTCTGCTAATACTCATATCCAAAGATGAGGAACTGAAAATTATGATGTAATATTTGAGAAAGTATCAACAACAAATAAATGTGTAATTTAGCCTTTCTTCTTCAAGGAATACAAAATCATTATGATTATTAAAATTATTATTATTAAATTATTATGATTAAAATAATTCTTCAAGGAATGTGTTTCATTGTGTTTAAAAAAAAACCCCTCTTAAAACCAGATCTTTCATAATGCCAATATTATGTATTTATTTCCCATATGAGGATGCACCTAGGCAATAGGCACACATGCCTATAAAATTATTTGTTTGATATAAATGAAAAACTGCCAGGTGTTAAATTAAGATAAGACAACCCTATATTCTATCCTCCAAGAAATTATTCCTGTGACATTATGATTTTACCAATATTGATAAGTGTAAATCATAGTGTAATAATAACAAGTACGATAATTAATCATTTAAAATGGAAAATTCAGAGAACAACCAAAACGATTACAGTAGATGTATTATCTTTGGGCAAAACTGAAAACAGTTTAATTTTCCGAGCCACATATGGCTCACAAATCTTTATTTAAAAAAAAAATTATAATATTAAGAAACAAAAACTTGAATAAATAATAATATTTAAATTAAATTTATTACAATTTGTCCAACTTTCAAAACCCCATAATTAAGTTTAAGACATCTGTGTTATTGAATGAGACATGCGTTTTTTGTATTGAAGTATAATAAAGTTTGTTCATGAATTGTTCACTTACCTATATCTTCAATTTGGTTCCTTCTAACCCACTCACCCACTTGTTTTCTCTTTTTGACCAATTGAATTGTAAGTCCAACTTGTACGACTTTGCTAGAGGAATAGATAAGAAACACAAACACTAAGCGGTAAAAACATATTCAAGTATTCGATGGTGTGCACACGCGTTGATATTGTCTGTGTTAATGTGCCCCTGTATGTGTATATGTGTTGCGATATGTTGTGTAATAATTTATTTTAATGTTTTAACGACCTCAGCAGAGCGATATTCTGAAGATGAAACCGAGTTCCGAAACGCGTCACATAATTATAAAGTAACTACTTTATTATTAAAAAAGTCACAAAGACGGACATTATTGTTCTTTTATTATATTTATATTCAGTTCTCCTTTATCAATTTATTAAGTTGTAAGTTTTATGGAAAGAGAAGCATTATTATTATTTAAGTGTTACTATAAAATGACAATTCTTTTTCATAAATATGGTCTTATTCTCGTAGTGAATTGTAATAATGATATTTGTCAATGTAGGACACATATATATTTTATATATCCTTTTACTTATATTTGTTAAAATATAAAAAATACATATTTATTAACTGTAAATGTAAGGATAATTAAACTAATATCATATTAAATATATATATATATATATATATATATATATATATATATATATATATATATATATATATAATTTATTATATTGGTAATATTATTTACACATTTTGTAATAACACTGCGGCAGTATAGTGTTTCAATTAAAACAATTATAATTCCTATTTTAAAAGATTGTCACATATATTCGTTCATTTGTATGTACAATAAAATTAAAACTTATTATTCGAATATTGGTATTATGTAACTTCATTCAATATATTGAAGTTATAGCAGGATACGGACAAGAAGAGATAACTGCCAGAACAAGACACAGTGTTAATAAGAAGAAATAAATTACAAAGCCCAATTTAAAAACTAAAACTATATAATTCAACTTCTACAGTAATCCGATTGTTTTCATTTTAAATAGGCAGTATCGATACATAATATCAGTATATACAATTATTTTCTCAGTTGTACCTAATGCCATAGGTTAACACTCTAGTATTATGTTTTTGTGTATAGATGTTTATGAGCTAGTAAGAAAAGTCGGATTACAATAATAGTTAATGTACCCATCACATGGTGAGTAAAAACACATGGTCTGTACAAAAGTCACAGAATATTCACAACAGGTCGTAAGGAATATCCACAAAAATTAGTAATTGTATATGGATATATCAACTTAATATTATTATTCTACCATGATTTATGGCAACAATTTAAATAGTACATAAATTTCTCTTCTAGGCAGTAGCTTTTTTGTATTTATTATTATCTATGTGTCCTTGCGTATATTCTATTAAAACTCTTCTAAAATGTTAGATCATCGTATCTGAATGTATAAATATATTCAGTAGGAATTTCAAATTATTTATGCAGTGGATCAGATTAAGAAATTCAAAAACAACAAAGGCCAAACCAAAATTTCTTTTATGTTTAATATTGCAATGAATTATTTTTTCAAATAACGCTAAAAATGTAGTTTTATATTTACTTGGAATTTTATAAGTAAAATATAATACTTGTTGGACATTGGAATCTATAACTTCTATGTGTGTACATTATGAGTCATAAGTATTGATTTCATAAGTTGTTTTTCTACATAATTCGTTATTCAATGTAAAATTAAAGTTTTCTTTTTTTCTTTTTTAATAAGCATTAGTATACCAAAATATTATTATATTTCTTGAAGAGTGGTATTATTTTATAGTAAAGTTATTGATATGCCAAATAAAGTCAATCGTTTAAACGAAAGGTTGTAGATTTAAGTTATTTACTTAAATCTAATAATATACTTTGACTTTAAAAAAATTTAATTTACATTGTTTGTCAGATCGTTTACATTTTATACAAAACCAATATATTTATTGTTTACTTTCAATTCGATATTATTTAGCCTGAATAGTTTACGTTATCTAAATCTATTCTCCATAAATGCTGTTAAATGTGTATAATAATAATGTACTCGTATGCTAAAATTTAAAGCCACTGTAGTGTATGTTGTGAAAATAAAATTATTAAGATTATTATTTTACGTCCTGTTTGACTAATATCCTTTTGGAATAACCATTTTTATTGGCCCTATGCAGATGGTTAAAAACCTAGGTATAAACATATATTATGAAACCAATAGTAGAGGCCTGATTCATGAGGTATCATGCCTAAATAATAACTTATCATAACTGTGCTTAATTTCAATTCGTGAGCCCAATTTATATTGCTGGAGTTTTGATAACAGACCGAACGACCTGCTTGTCTTTTTATAGGTTATCTACTTGAAACAATCTATTTATCATTTTAGAAACCCTAGATATCTAATTGACCTCCTATAGATTCGTTGTTAATAGTCAATCTAAATGACTTTTCTTTTTTATTATCAGATTCGGTTTCACATACTTTAAAATTATTACCAAGATAGAATTAGAGCCACTTGACATTGTCCTGTTTTTCTTTCAACAAACGGTCACTATAGTGTTAGGTAAAGCTATATGCACAACTTTTCAATTGTATTCATCTCTATTTAATTTTATACTTTCATAGAAATAAAAAGCAGCCAGTGTTTATTTTTATCTTCTTATATAATTCTGTTTTTCTAACAGATTCTACAAAGCTCTACGATATTTTTAATCCAGGAACTTCCTTGCTGTTTCCGTTACAACTGTGCAAAGTTAAATCTACTTCACTTAATTAGATTATAATCTTAAACTTAGGCTTAACAGTTTTCTAATAAACAATGATAAATCCTACTTCAATTTATTTAAACAAAATAATAAAAATCTGTAAAATACTAATCATTTATATTTCTTTCAGATTAGGTTTAGTGTAAAACTGTTGGGGAATTGTCTTTTGTACCCGAATATATATTTGAATGGAACATTAACTACAACTGTGCTGAATATTTAAATGTAGTATCGGAACATTTTTCGAAAATAAATTTATTTTATTTATCAAAAAATCTATTATTATATTAAAAAATAATAAATTTCAGAACATACGTACGGCAAAAATATATTAATTTGTTACTAACAAATAAAAATTTAAAAAATATCTATCATCCAAGAGAATCTAAATCAAAACAGGTTTTAAACCATTATAAGAAAAATAGTAGAAATTATTTCTCTCAGTCACGTTTAAACAAAAACGTACCGAGAGTAAGATCTTAGCTGTAAACGTAACTCATAAAAATGATGTAAACTTCAATAATATAACTTTATATTGGGAAAACAATAGCCTCGCGCATTGTTTATTAGGTATTCCAACAAACTTCATTTGAAGAGTCGTATTGTCGAGAATAAAAAAAAAATGTGAGTATCTTTATTGGTATATTGTACCATACAAAGTAGTTTATCTTTATAAATGAGTGTGATTTACTACAAACCTTTGAGTATCAAATGAATACGTCAGTAGCAGTAACAATTTTCCTATATTTCTGATTAGAAATGTATTTATATAATAATACTAATAATAATAATAATATATATACAATAGAAGAATTTCCATGGCTATATATATATATATATATATATATACTTAGTGATATATAATAAAAAGTGAAACATCAATATTATAATAACCATTGATTCCTAATATTCACAGACACAGCAGAAATAACTTTATAAATTAAGCTAAAATGTGGAATATTATTATTTCACAAAACGTTGATTTTTAAGGAGGAGATTTCCGAAATAAATAATAAGTATTGGAAATTAAATTATAACGTGGATTCGGTGATGTGGAATATCAGAACTTAGTCATTTTCTATTACACATCACTATGAACCGCAATACACAAACGAAAATAATTTTAAACACAAATAATTCTATAACTATACATTTTATTCCTTTTAAGAAAAATGAATATAACGTAAAATTTGAGATTCATTATATTATTTAAGCAAGATCCTTCCACGACTTACAAAAGTAATAACAACATTTTTAATAAATCGATGTTGTGGAAAGATTGAGTTTTTATTAAGTGTATATGTATATATAATTTTGGTATTAATTACAAAACAAACCATAATATTTGATAACTATTAGCTGGGTGTCGTGATTAGAGTTTTTGTGTATTAATATCGTGACGGAATAAAACATTGAAATTTATCGCTTTCCAGTGCAATCTGACTTCTTAATGTAGATCCGAGGTCTACGACCTTGTTTACTTTATATATTCTATATTATTTGTGTTCTGATAATCGTTCAATAGGCAAATTTGCTTTTTTTTAATACCACAAAATTTATGAACTCATGGAACTCGTTGAATGTTTTTGTGTAGGGCCTATTCAATATCATACAGAAACTTCTTATAACGAGAAAAAAAGAAATTGAATTCTGAACGCTTGAACTTTCCATCTCCTTATGTAGAACTGGAACACCTTCATGCTGGTTTTTCATTAAAAAAAAAATAAATAAAACTGGTATATTAACAGTGAGATTCTCCATCTTTCCTTATACTCTTATAAAGAACTGAAACTTCAACGTTGGAAGAAGAAATACAGAATTACAGAGTGCAGTGACGTCAGAGATTGTTTGGTGCAGTATTTTTGTAAAAAAAGCAGTCTTTAAAGGTTTAAGACATAAGGACGTAACATGGACTAAAATGATATATGAAGTGAAACAAATATGGAGATCAAGAAAGGTTAGAAGACAAAGAGCAAAATGTAAAGACAACATAGTGAGGGAAAGGTTTTCGACAATACCTATAACCATAATGGAGTTTGATTTCCAAAGAATTATATAAAAAAATATATGTGATGAAAAATCAAATATTAAAAACAATACGTGTGTTTATATAGGTTACCAATAATTTATTATTATACTTAGTTCAATTTAATATATAGTCAGCTGTAAACGATTTTTTTTTTAATTCTCTTAAAACTAATAATCTATTATTTATTTGTTGCAGAAAATTGCGGGGAACACTATAGGCTTCTTATATTTGTCTTTTTTTTCGATAGTGAACTTCAAATCCTGAAAAAGATTTTGTACTACTAATAGTGTGCTCTGTGACCTTTATAAAAGTTTCAACACGACTAAAGATATAAATAGGGTATCGTGGGACGTGTCTTGTGAAGCAGTTAAGTTTGCTCCTTTGGGAGTCGTTTACTGAATTCTAGACTTATCGACTTCAGGATTTAATGAAATCGAGATAAATTTCACACCTTGAAGATATACTGCTTCAATTTACACAGAGTGGACGGCTAGTAATATATTGTGGGAGCCAACAAACAATATCGTTTCTAAAAGATAAAAACTTTCTTATTCTTTTTTAATGTATAAATTTTAATCCTATAACTAAGAGGGGGAGAGCGTAAACTGGGTGGATAAATTAATATCAAATCACCTATATTGACTACCTAGTGTTTCTTTATTGGGTTCCATCATACACTAGGTCCCAATCCTTAGGATAAAGAGTCAATGTAATTTAATTTATACAAATTAATTAATGGAATTAAAAAAATATATAAGAGGGAATGGGTAGAGGAAGAATTTATAATTTCTTATTTCGCTAACTTTCTATTTTGTACAAATTTGTTAATATTTATAATTATAATAGAATTATGTATATCGATAATTTAATATTTTGAAGAAATAAATTAGTACTTATTAATAAATAAGTTGATGAAAGTAAATATTTTATAAAAGCTTAGTTTTTGAATTATACGTAGAAACTAGAAATTTTAATTAGAATTTGCTACAGTTATTACTCTGACATAATTAGATACAAAACATAGTTTAATGCATTACTTTAAAATAAAATACTGCATGGAAACATAATTATAATGAATGGATCTGTAAATTTTATTTTATTTATTTTACTATTTTAGAAGAGACCTAAATTTAACACATTTAAACGCGAAAAATACTTCAAAATGTATGGTTGTACTTTTATACAAATATACCATTATTGGTTCAAAATGAAAGAACCTAAAAGTGCAATTTTTACTTAATAACGCAGACGGTAGTGTCACATTCAAATTCATAGAGAAATACGAGGTTTATCGTGAAAACATAAACAATTTCTAAGGAGTAATATTCTCTAAATAATGTATTTAGACTAAGAGCAACAGAAGACTATAACATATTATACTACTTAGTGACACCTACAAGATACCGTGGATTTCTATATAATATCAAGTAATTATTTTATTTTATTATCCTAAAAGAATGTACAAATTTTAAATAATATAATTCAGGTAAATATTTATTAGGCAATACAAATTTCATTAACTTATCCTAAAAATAGATATGGATAACGTAGAATACGTATAAGTCAAAATAATTGAATTTGGTCAATTACACAAAACAAAAATACCCCGTCAATAAGAAAATATCGACATAATATTCAAATAATTTGTATTATAATCATTAGTCTCTATACTTTCTATTTTGTCTATATCACAATGGATGGTCATCTATTATTCATATAATATGGTCAAGTGGTTTGTAGTTACGTTATATGTATTCCCGTTATATGCATTCCCGTTATATTTTATTTTTTAATATAAATTTCACAACACAAAATTCAGTTAAAAGAATTTATTTTAAGGTAACGTGGTTTTTTACCACGATTGTGAGATATGAGTAAGAATTCTATAATCTTTAAGTGTAAGAAGATACTTTACAAAATACTTAGAAATGATAACTGGTGGATCTAAAAGGATGAACTACAGACTCAATGACTGTTTTAGTAGATGAGGAACATATATTTTAGATTATCTTAATTTGACGATGAAAAAAACATTTTAATTGATTGCTGTGAATTGATTACATAACTAACACATAGGCCTAATATTATTTTTTAAATGTCTTGAACGCCGTAGTTATGTATTATATGTAAGAATCACTATATATGTATATATATATATATATATAATCATGTCTTATAATTGGAGGAAAGTAAGTACCGTATTTTTTCTTAAAACTTATAATAATTCCAACAATACAGTATAAATATCGTAATGATGGAAATATTATTACCAAAGCTTTACATTTTGTGGCTAGAATTATCAATATCATGTATTGATCAACATCAAATATTGAGCAAAAAGGAAACCAGCCATAACTAATGACGGACAAGGAGGTACTACTAATTGTATACAATCCATCAGAATATCTTTTAAATAAAAATATGTTAAAATAATAAAAAAATAACATCTTGTTCTAAAGATTTACAAAACACCTTAACATTAAATTTTGGGTAACTCAAATAAACCAGGGAGATATATGTCATTAGTAAAATATTATTAGTAGTCGGTGACACTTGAGAAGGTGGTGGAAGGATGAAAGGGGAGGCGGCCATGTGATATAGCCTAACAAACATAACTTATCTACCCGGCATCTTGATTTTGGGCGCCATCTAGTTTTTCAAAACCATTATTTTATTTTTTTTTTTGTCTAAATTGATCTGACATACCACCTGAAACTTTCATTTCTAAAGGGGATTCTAAGCAACGAATTCTGGATTTAAAGCCAGAGACTATACCGACTGAGCTACGGTTCATAGTTATAATTATTGTTCTATTTTTAGCGCATAAATATGCGGCCAGAGTGTAGTTACCTACATATATATACTTTATATGTACACTTTCCCTACTATATTGCACCACAGACACTCTAATGATAATATTATGTGTAATATATTTATAAGGTGTATTACAAAAAATGATCTTGGTTACACTTTTAGCTACCAGAGAGTGCTAGTGTCGGTAAATTATATAATTCCACCATTCGCTCCTAGAGTCTGCTGGTAGGAGTGTCTGCATTAATTCCATCACCGTTTTCTCCTAGAGCATGATAATGGGAATATCGATATTACAGTTCAATTAATTATCAGTTTGCTTTTTAAATTGATTATCGGTTTAACTCATAGAGAGCGCTAAACTTTTTCTTGTCTGTCATCACTATTGCACAACTGGGCAAACTAACAGGAATGTCTCATGTTTGTTAAAACCTAAATATAATACATTCAGATAGGATATCTCGGTATTAAATTGGGTTCAATTTTCTTTTTATCAAAATAAGATTATATCATTTGATTAAATATTTGTTAAAACATAAATATAGTATATCCGGCTAGGATATCTCGGGACCATCAGATTACGGTTAAATATTTTGATTAAATTTAGGACTAAGCGTACGTAATATACATCCAGCTTAATTATACAAATTATTAAATACTTATTATTTATTAATATAAGCACAAAGAATCAATTCATTAACACACAAAAACACATCACTAATATACTGTTAAAAATTATAAAGTAAACACAAAACTGTAGGATAGAAAGCGGTAAGGAAACATGTCTTTACTTCCTGAACACAAGGAGTGGAATAATGTTTAGTAGCAGCACTGGAAACTGTTCAACGCTTGACATTGTCCCATGTCAAGTTAGTAGCACAGCTCTATAGATAAGTTTAGTATAAAAATAGAGTGAATTTTTTTATCGATAGGAGTAGACAGCAAATATATCTTTGTTTAATATTAGCGACAACAATCATTTCTTTAAAAGAATTCATTTATCAAACCACCAAAAAAAGTGTACATCAAGCTATGTCATCTCGGGATTGCTAAATACTAACCCAACCAAATATCTAGGTAGATCCGTCATCACCGTACTCAGCCAACTTGGTGAGAAGGGATTCGACCTAACCATTACAGTACTTACACAAAAAAAATGCACATCAAGGTCTGTCATCTCGGGATAGCTAAATACTAACCCAACCAAATATCTAGGTAGATCCGTCATCACCGTACTCAGCCAACTTGGTGAGAAGGGATTCGACCTAACCATTACAGTACTTACACAAAAAAAGTGCACATCAAGGTCTGTCATCTCGGGATTGCTAAATACTAACCCAACCAAATATCTAGGTAGATCCGTCATCACCGTACTCAGCCAACTTGGTGAGAAGGGATTCGACCTAACCATTACAGTACTTACACAAAAAAAGTGCACATCAAGGTCTGTCATCTCGGGATTGCTAAATACTTACCCAACCAAATATCTAGGTAGATCCGTCATCACCGTACTCAGCCAACTTGGTGAGAAGGGATTCGACCTAACCATTACAGTACTTACACAAAAAAAGTGCACATCAAGGTCTGTCATCTCGGGATTGCTAAATACTAACCCAACCAAATATCTAGGTAGATTCGTCATCACCGTACTCAGCCAACTTGGTGAGAAGGGATTCGACCTAACCATTACAGTACTTACACAAAAAAAGTGTACACCAAGCTTTGTCATCTCGGGATTGCCAAATACTTACCCAACCAAATATCTAGATAGATCCGTCATCACCGTACTCAGCCAACTTGGTGAGAAGGGATTCGACCTAACCATTACAGTATTTACACAAAAAAAGTGCACATCAAGGTCTGTCATCTCGGGATTGCTAAATACTAACCCAACCAAATATCTAGGTAGATCCGTCATCACCGTACTCAGCCAACTTGGTGAGAAGGGATTCGACCTAACCATTACAGTACTTACACAAAAAAAGTGCACATCAAGGTCTGTCATCTCGGGATTGCTAAATACTAACCCAACCAAATATCTAGGTAGATCCGTCATCACCGTACTCAGCCAACTTGGTGAGAAGGGATTCGACCTAACCATTACAGTACTTACACAAAAAAAGTGCACATCAAGGTCTGTCATCTCGGGATTGCTAAATACTTACCCAACCAAATATCTAGGTAGATCCGTCATCACCGTACTCAGCCAACTTGGTGAGAAGGGATTCGACCTAACCATTACAGTACTTACACAAAAAAAGTGCACATCAAGGTCTGTCATCTCGGGATTGCTAAATACTAACCCAACCAAATATCTAGGTAGATCCGTCATCACCGTACTCAGCCAACTTGGTGAGAAGGGATTCGACCTAACCATTACAGTACTTACACAAAAAAAGTGTACACCAAGCTTTGTCATCTCCGGATTGCCAAATACTTACCCAACCAAATATCTAGATAGATCCGTCATCACCGTACTCAGCCAACTTGGTGAGAAGGGATTCGACCTAACCATTACAGTACTTACACAAAAAAAGTGCACATCAAGGTCTGTCATCTCGGGATTGCTAAATACTTACCCAACCAAATATCTAGGTAGATCCGTCATCACCGTACTCAGCCAACTTGGTGAGAAGGGATTCGACCTAACCATTACAGTACTTACACAAAAAAAGTGCACATCAAGGTCTGTCATCTCGGGATTGCTAAATACTAACCCAACCAAATATCTAGGTAGATCCGTCATCACCGTACTCAGCCAACTTGGTGAGAAGGGATTCGACCTAACCATTACAGTACTTACACAAAAAAAGTGTACACCAAGCTTTGTCATCTCGGGATTGCCAAATACTTACCCAACCAAATATCTAGATAGATCCGTCATCACCGTACTCAGCCAACTTGGTGAGAAGGGATTCGACCTAACCATTACAGTACTTACACAAAAAAAGTGTACACCAAGCTTTGTCATCTCGGGATTGCCAAATACTTACCCAACCAAATATCTAGGTAGATCCGTCATCACCGTCATCACGATACTCAGCCAACTTGGTGAGAAGGGATTCGACCTAACCATTACAGTACTTACACAAAAAAAGTGCACATCAAGGTCTGTCATCTCGGGATTGCTAAATACTAACCCAACCAAATATCTAGGTAGATCCGTCATCACCGTACTCAGCCAACTTGGTGAGAAGGGATTCGACCTAACCATTACAGTACTTACACAAAAAAAGTGCACATCAAGGTCTGTCATCTCGGGATTGCTAAATACTTACCCAACCAAATATCTAGGTAGATCCGTCATCACCGTACTCAGCCAACTTGGTGAGAAGGGATTCGACCTAACCATTACAGTACTTACACAAAAAAAGTGCACATCAAGGTCTGTCATCTCGGGATTGCTAAATACTAACCCAACCAAATATCTAGGTAGATTCGTCATCACCGTACTCAGCCAACTTGGTGAGAAGGGATTCGACCTAACCATTACAGTACTTACACAAAAAAAGTGTACACCAAGCTTTGTCATCTCGGGATTGCCAAATACTTACCCAACCAAATATCTAGATAGATCCGTCATCACCGTACTCAGCCAACTTGGTGAGAAGGGATTCGACCTAACCATTACAGTATTTACACAAAAAAAGTGCACATCAAGGTCTGTCATCTCGGGATTGCTAAATACTAACCCAACCAAATATCTAGGTAGATCCGTCATCACCGTACTCAGCCAACTTGGTGAGAAGGGATTCGACCTAACCATTACAGTACTTACACAAAAAAAGTGCACATCAAGGTCTGTCATCTCGGGATTGCTAAATACTAACCCAACCAAATATCTAGGTAGATCCGTCATCACCGTACTCAGCCAACTTGGTGAGAAGGGATTCGACCTAACCATTACAGTACTTACACAAAAAAAGTGCACATCAAGGTCTGTCATCTCGGGATTGCTAAATACTTACCCAACCAAATATCTAGGTAGATCCGTCATCACCGTACTCAGCCAACTTGGTGAGAAGGGATTCGACCTAACCATTACAGTACTTACACAAAAAAAGTGCACATCAAGGTCTGTCATCTCGGGATTGCTAAATACTAACCCAACCAAATATCTAGGTAGATCCGTCATCACCGTACTCAGCCAACTTGGTGAGAAGGGATTCGACCTAACCATTACAGTACTTACACAAAAAAAGTGTACACCAAGCTTTGTCATCTCGGGATTGCCAAATACTTACCCAACCAAATATCTAGGTAGATCCGTCATCACCGTACTCAGCCAACTTGGTGAGAAGGGATTCGACCTAACCATTACAGTACTTACACAAAAAAAGTGCACATCAAGGTCTGTCATCTCGGGATTGCTAAATACTTACCCAACCAAATATCTAGGTAGATCCGTCATCACCGTACTCAGCCAACTTGGTGAGAAGGGATTCGACCTAACCATTACAGTACTTACACAAAAAAAGTGCACATCAAGGTCTGTCATCTCGGGATTGCTAAATACTAACCCAACCAAATATCTAGGTAGATCCGTCATCACCGTACTCAGCCAACTTGGTGAGAAGGGATTCGACCTAACCATTACAGTACTTACACAAAAAAAGTGTACACCAAGCTTTGTCATCTCGGGATTGCCAAATACTTACCCAACCAAATATCTAGATAGATCCGTCATCACCGTACTCAGCCAACTTGGTGAGAAGGGATTCGACCTAACCATTACAGTACTTACACAAAAAAAGTGTACACCAAGCTTTGTCATCTCGGGATTGCCAAATACTTACCCAACCAAATATCTAGGTAGATCCGTCATCACCGTACTCAGCCAACTTGGTGAGAAGGGATTCGACCTAACCATTACAGTACTTACACAAAAAAAGTGTACATCAAGCTTTGTCATCTCGGGATTGCCAAATACTTACCCAACCAAATATCTAGGTAGATCCGTCATCACCGTCATCACGATACTCAGCCAACTTGGTGAGAAGGGATTCGACCTAACCATTACAGTACTTACACAAAAAAGTGTACATCAAGTTTTGTCATCTCGGGATTGCTAAATACTAACCCAACCAAATATCTAGGTAGATCCGTCATCACCGTACTCAGCCAACTTGGTGAGAAGGGATTCGACCTAACCATTACAGTACTTACACAAAAAAAGTGTACATCAAGCTTTGTCATCTCGGGATTGCCAAATACTTACCCAACCAAATATCTAGGTAGATCCGTCATCACCGTACTCTGCCAACTTGGTGAGAAGGGATTCGACCTAACCATTACAGTACTTACACAAAAAAAGTGTACATCAAGCTTTGTCATCTCGGGATTGCCAAATACTTACCCAACCAAATATCTAGGTAGATCCGTCATCACCGTACTCTGCCAACTTGGTGAGAAGGGATTCGACCTAACCATTAAGCTTACACAAAAAAGTGTACATCAAGCTTTGTCATCTCGGGATTGCCAAATACTTACCCAACCAAATATCTAGGTAGATCCGTCATCACCGTCATCACGATACTCAGCCAACTTGGTGAGAAGGGATTCGACCTAACCATTACAGCACTTACACAAAAAAAGTGTACATCAAGCTTTGTCATCTTGGGATTGCCAAATACTTACCCAACCAAATATCTAGGTAGATCCGTCATCACCGTACTCTGCCAAATTGGTGAGAAGGGATTCGACCTAACCATTAAGCTTACACAAAAAAGTGTACATCAAGCTATGCCATCTCGGGATTGTCAAATACTTACCCAACCAAATATCTAGGTAGATCCGTCATCACCGTCATCACGATACTCAGCCAACTTGGTGAGAAGGGATCCGACCTAACAATTACAGTACTGACACAAAACAAAATAAAAAATACATTCAGCTATGATAGCTCGGGATTGCCCACTGCATGCCCAATCCCAAATCAAGGTGGATCCGCCATCAGAACTAACTATAATAATACATACTCTACCCGAAAAAGTGTAGTCCAGATATGCTCTACCGGGATTGTTATGTATTTTCACCCAATTCCATCACGGTACTCACCCAAATTGATCAGAAGAAGCCATTATAGGACTTATCCAATCCAAAAAGGTGGACACCCAGCTATCTTGGTTTTGCTATAATAGACACACGAGCTTAGTGTGTACCTAATCAGTAACAACCCACCCAAACACACAAATACATCGCTAATATGATGTACAAACAAATAATTATAAATTAAATACGACTTGAGCTATATGTAATAACAAACTGTGCGCAATCATTAATCATTGTGTTTAGTTTCAAAGAAACCGATTTTAATGAATCTTACCAACTGAATTACTTCTTATTCAAATGATAGGGTTCCCATATTATTGATTTAGCGTTGGTCTATCATTTGTATTTACGTTTAAAATAAAAGCTAATTTCTGAAATTTCAATCCCACGTACAAAAAAGTGCAAGCTAGAGCCAAATAATATATGACGATATTTACAACAATTTAATTTAGTACGGTGTTTTGTATGTTTAAAAGTAAGTGGTGTTTAATTTAAGTATGATGTTCCCCACTTAATCTTTCTTAATTTAATGGTTGTATTTCTCTCCCTAAGTAAGGTTTTAACTAATAACTGACACGTACTTTAACAAGCACTTGATTTACGACTATTTTAACATTGTCTGTAAATGATTATAATTTCATTTAAAAAATTAATCTTTTTAGAGATACTAAAACCATTATAATATACCATATTTGAATTTCGTTGTAAACAGATATGTGTGTTAAACATTTAGGAAAAGAATTTATTATATTTTAATTATGAGTTTCATTGGTCATTAATATTCATAAATTTTAAATAACTATTCTATCAATGCGACATTTTAAATTTATTTTTTCTCATTTTTTTCTGACTTTAAAATAATACTTAAATTACAATTTTATCTCAAACTTATCATAGATTAAAAATGTTCATTATTATAAGACTTTAAAAATACAGGATATCCGTAAATGAATGCCGGGATTTCGATCGGCCGTAGCTTGGGGACTATTCAAGATAACTAAAAGATTTAAACGTCAAATAGAAGAGAAAAGAACAAAGTTGTTTTCCATACCTTAGTATCTTTCGACGTGAGCTCCATTTGTTGATCTGCTGACATCAAAACGATATTCGATTTCTCGCCGTTGTGTAGCATCTCTGATGTCACAGTTGCGATCGCTTCGGAAATTCGCCCACGCAAAATCACGAATTTTCTCAGCATAAAAATTGTTCTTTGCGTAACCCCACAAATACAGTCCAAATGGGGTCAAATCAGGTCTCCTGCGAGGCTAGGGAATAGGCGCACCTCTGCCTATCCAACCATTTGGAAACCCGTTGTTAAGTGGGTCGCGCATTTCCCGAAGGTAATGATATGGGGCGACGTCCTTCATCAAAATGACTCGTTCACCGGCTTGTTCTTTAGTTTCTTCAATTTGAGAAAACAATATTTATTCAAGCATATCTAAATAAATTATGCCATTAATTGTTTTTTCGGCGAAAAAATAAGGCCCTAATCACTTGGTCATACTAATGTCCACATCATACGTTCACTTTTGGCGAATCGCGCACATGTTGCTTCACAATTTTAGGCTATTCCAAATCCCATATACGACAATTGTGACAATTAAAAACACTGCTTGTGTGAAATGTAGCTTCGTCTGAGTTACTGAGTTGGATTCACTTTTATGATCCTGGGGGCTGGAAGTTTCAATAATTAATATTATATCTATCTATTTTTTCTCAACACTATTCTCATGATTTAAAAATTTATTTACAAATATCTATGGTTGGTTACATTTGTTGGTAAAAATTATAATATTAAATTGTTTATATGCTTAGATGAATGTCTATGCAATCTTGATAAAAATTATTTTATAACAGTTGCTTAGATTGAAAATCTAGATTCAAAGCATAAATTTATTACAAATACAACGATAAATTACATTAAAATAAAATAATTATATCAATGAATGTATTGCAGTTTGCGCCAAATATGTCACTATATTTTTTACAGCTTAGAAGCAACCTATGTCGCCGCATTACATTCTTGGAATCTCTTAGATGACCAAAATCATTAATGTTAGATACCTAATTTTTCATTATTTTGTCCTAATGGTGTTCGATGAGATAGAAGAGGAAATAAGAGTAGGATTTATTAGATTTTGTTTTTTATATAATGTATTTTGTATTCAGTTTGTTTATACATAAATCATCTATAATCTGATTGAAAGAGTGTTAAAAAAAACTTAGCGTAGCCTATATTTACTACAAACAAATTTATAGTCAGTCAAAAATTATTTTTTATAAATTATATTAAAAATATCTAATTGACTTCAATCATAACATTATTTTAAGCAATTATTATTATTACTATTTATAGATTTTGTAGAAGTAACTTTCTTTAAAATAGATATCAAGTTGTACATCGTTCAGATTTTAATAAATTCAAATAAAATAATTTCATAGTATATCAATTAAGTCATTTCAATATTTATAAATTATTATGATATCATTCTTATACGTATTGAAATTCCTCCAAGGTAGAAAAAGAAATATTTCAATCTATTTAAACTAACTTATTAAAAATAAAACCTAAAAGGATAATTGGGTAAATTGAGAATCAAGACAGCTTTAGTTTTATAACAAAAATCAGAAATTAAAATCAATTACAATTTCATTTTAAATATTAGTCTATGATTTAAAATTAAAATTCCGTGTTTGTTGGGACAGAATCTCTCATATGAAACCTTCAATTATGAAAAATGTACATAATTTATTTTAACTGCATTTATTGCTGTTTAAGAAGAGGATTTTCTGCTGTAAAAGGTAAATGGTTTGGAAAACTAAAATTATATTACGAAGCAACTGAATTTTACAATAATTTAACTAAGTGTGATAATGTTTTTTTTTTTTTTTTTTTTTTTTTAAACCAGTATAATTAGTAAATTTATATTGAAGATAAATAGTTTTTTACAAAATATATCTGCGAAAAATATGCATCTGTCATCGACGCAATTAAATAAATGCACCAGATGAAATTAATATAAAACGACAGACACAAATCTATCTTTTATTTTCCGGCCAAAACCATACTGTTGAGTTGTGTTTAGTTTATGTTTTTATCTTGTAAAAAAGGAAAGGAACACAGAATTAATATCCGTTATACAATGTTTAAAAAAAATTGCTGTTTTATATTATACTACAAAGCAGAAATGAAACTGAAGACTTAATTATTGTTGAACATTAGATTCCAAGTGGTACATTAATTAAGAATCTGTGGTTGTAGAACAGCCCTTCTTCTAAAAGAGATTTAATTATGACAAATGTATATAATTTTAGTTTAGGGGAAAATATAAAAATTACTTCCCTTGTTTTCCTTTTAAGAAGATGATTTTCACTAAAAATATAAACTAAACAACTTATGTTATGTTTGTAAAGTGGTTTGGCCGTGATATGGCCAAACTATGGCCACATACCGCATTTGTTTATATAATGGTTCATTCCTGCTTTGAAACACAAACAACAGTTGAGCGTCTTACCTAAAAAAAAACAGTTTATTTACGCGTCTACTTCTTAACGTATTACGTCATATCTCGTATATGCGAGAAACTAAAAACCGATATAGTATCTACTAACTAGATGGTTAGGTTTTACATAAATTGCAAGACTATCATTGATAACCTTATTAAAACATGACTGTTTTGTTCAAATAGATAGGTTTATTTATTATCATCTAGCACATTGTAATCTTTCAATTTTACAATATTAATGTCTGTAAACTCAATAATGTTCTTTTCATTTACCCAGTGTACGAACTATACAGGTAAGTATGCTAATCGTCAAAAACTGCAACATCTATTTGTGACATATCTTCACGTTTATAACGGAATCAGTGTGACGAATATCCGAAAAAGTAATTCTAGTTATGTCGCCAGTGCTTTGTCGTTGTCGTCTGTGGTTTGTACTTAAGCACTATTGGGGTCACTCTGTTTAAGAAAGTAATACGAAACCTAACCTAACTTTCGTAACTACGTGATAAACCTAGAATATATTACATATGAAAAGAACCAAACCAAAATATACTCTTAGCATAGAACTATGCTGGGAACTATAAGTAAAATTAGTAATCTATGAAATGAACCTACAGTAGAGCTAACCCTTATTCTGAGCTGTCAAAATATTTGAAATTTTAATGTAAACGCTCTCAGGGAAAATCACAATTAAAAATCTTACAGAGGAATTTCTATTTAAACTTGTCCATAACGGATTTCATAATTTGTTAGTTTACATGGTAGTGTGTTTAGACTACAGTCACACATTTAAGTGTAACACGTAATACATTATATAAAAAGAAGTGGTGGTGGTGGTGGTCATACGGAGATAATTGTTTTGGTTAGGATCTCAATTTACATCCTGCATAGTTCAAATCTTCTGTGAAGATATTTTAGATGCAACGTGTTACATGATACATAGAGAAATATATTAAGTCACAACTTCTTTTATAAATTATGTTACGGTGAATCATTTTTGGTTAGGATCTCAGGTTAGGTTAGGGTCTCACACACAAACACACGCACACACACACACACACACACACACACACACACACACACACACACCTTGCCACGCTACTCTCGGGGTCGTAGGGTTCTTCTCACCCGACACTGTAACGCCGCTTACCACACTCCTCTCTCACGATTTTAAGATTCTTTGTTCCTTTTTTGGAACGCTATTTACCACGAACTCTTAAACTCGCTGTACGATCACCACCGATAGGGCGAACCAACTTTCTGCTCAGAGCAAGCGCGGGCAAGGCCAAGATGCTCACTTTTACCTTTTATACAATTAAAGATATTGCAAAACTTGGCTCTAGTAAGTATGAGCTTGTCCTCATAAACTTACTAACTTTTAATTTACGCAAAATTCCCTGAATTTGATCTAAATGCTCGATTATTTGACTCTTTTTTAAAATTAACACTCTCTCTCTCTCTAAGGTCGTGCCTTTTGGGAGAAATCGGCTCTTAAGTTCTGATGATAACTTTTAAAATTTTCAAATTATATTACCAGAGCACACATATAAGATTTATATTTAAACAAGGTTAATAGCATATACAGTAAGGATATATATTGAAAACACAACAAAATTTAGAAATGTATTATTTATATATTCTTTTCTTTTTATCACAGTTAAAATGTTGAATTCATAAACTTTTTTAATAACAACAAAAATTGATTAAACAACAACACAACGATTTATATATTTGACAAAATTTACCAATGGAATATTTTCTATATTCTAAACAAAAATAAAAACGCTTGACTTTTCAGACAGAACCACAAACAGTTTTTCCTGTACTGAAAAAGTCGTATTTAATTATTAATTATTTATAACACCAAAGCAGAAGTATAAAAATGAATTTAATTTTCAATAATTCCCCTAATGACGTTATATTTGAAATGAAGTTAATATTTGTGAATTATTCCTTAAGTATAAGATACCTTCACACTTTATTAGAAGTTCTAGTTGGTTTTGGAATTTGTTGTATAATTAGGCTGATGTTGATATGATGTTTTCGGTCCAGAGTCTGTAAACTGCTATGTAGTTGAATGCTGGTCTCGAATTCTTCTAAGTTGCCTTGAAGTTCGATAGGAGTAGAAATTATTCTAAGTCCAGTTAAGTAGAGTGACAGTTGAATTTTCCTCTCAGCTCGGAGTCTGTTGCAGAAGAAACGTCCACCTTGCGTCGATTCCAAATCAAAAGTATCCTTCTTTCGATGGATAAATTATGGTCTCCCTTTTAGTGGGAATTAATCCACTACCTGGAGCCAAATTTTCTCCCTTTTAGGGAAAAAGGTATTTTCTTCTTATTACGTGTTTTCAGGCCCTTTTGGTCTGAAATATTTACACTATATATTTTATTAGTCATATTTTTTGACTAATGAATAGTTTTCTTCCTTTATTATTAATTAAAACAACTTTTAAATAATAATTTATTGTATTTATTCTTTAGCGTTATCTGTGATCCAAGTTGGCAATATGATGTTTCAGACTTTAGATTCCTACTGAGGGTGCGCGCGCCACTTTACAGGATTTTTCATGAAAATCTCGACTTTGGTCGTTTTTTCGTTCAACTCGCTATAACTTTCGAACGCTCTAACCGTTTTTAAAGTTCCTTTCGGATTCTTCTTCCTCTCCATCTTGTGGGTCTTGTGGAACTTGATTTATCGTTCTACTGCGCTTCGTTCGCGAGTTATCGCCCTTTTCCCGAAATTCGGTTTTTCTTCTTTTAAAATTTTGAGATAAGTCCTTTCTCAAAATTCTTTTGACGAAATCTTGTTCCTCTTCTACTATGACGAAAACCTCTGTTTGTACTTTTCACGTAGCTCGTTTGGTTCTCAAGTTATACGTCCTTGAAGTCCCAAAGTTTTTATCGTATAAGTTTTTGTTCATAAAACCCCCCCCCCCATTATATATTATCATTTCTGCTTTGATGTTTTACAATTTTACATAATAGATATCTATAATTACAATGTTATTTCTCCCCTTTAACTTCAAATTTAACCGCTTTTGGGCTTAAAATTTTACTTTTTGTTATTATTATATCTCCCTTATTTTATTTTCAAATTTGAATCTAAGTACATATTATTGTGCCCTATTGTGGTCTCTTCAATAGTACTTATTATTATTTTTTAATTAATCCCCCCTTCAACTCAAAAATTCCAAAAAACTCCCCAAGAATGACTTTCTAAGTCCATTCTCACCTGTTTATTATTATTAATTCATATTTTTTATTTATGATTATTGTTAGTTCCCCTCTGAGTTATGACTCTACGTTTTTTGAATTTTGAATTTAAGTTTTTTCAAAATTTTAGGTTTTTGAGCCCCTATAAAAACTTGAATAACTTTTTTATTTTAATTGCTTTTAATTTTACTTTTCGATATTATTTATCGGTTGATTCTACTGAACATTTATTTATTTTAATAATTTAGTATTTTAATAGAATAAGAAACGAGGCAGAGTGACTTTTCACGTACCAACATGCAGTGTCTAGCACCTGTTGGCGTGACGTCATCGTCCCTCCTCGCCCCATATCTATATGGCTTTATCGCGGGAATTTAAACTGCTTTAAATTTACTTGAGACTTTTGGCTTTTTCCAAACCGTCTCAACACACACACACACACACACACACACACACACACACACACACACACACACACACACACACACACACACACACACACACACACACACACACACACACACACACACACACACACACACACACACACACACACACACACACACACACACACACACACACACACACACACACACACACACACACACACACACACACACACACACACACACACACACACACACACACACACACACACACACACACACACACACACACACACACACAAGCGCGCGCGCACACACACACACACACACACACACACACACACACACATTTCTTTAATTCACGCTTCATCTTTGAAAATAAACATTGGGGGCCAAGATAATGGAGTCTGGTTTAATGGTTGAACACGGGGATTTTGTGGTAAGCTCAAATGTCTTGAAATATAAGGTGTTGTGTTTTTAGTGATGAACCAATGAGCCGTTTTTGCACGCGATATAAATTTCTATTAATACGGTAACAAATAAATTTGTATGACTCCATATGACTATTTATACCACCTCTGACAGTATAATTTTGACGTTTAGGTAAAATTAATCCTAAACAACCACTCATAGTTACTTCGAATTTGGACTTGAAATATAACCAATCCTTTGTCATAAAGAGTGTTTTACAAATTGTAACGTTTCAAGGGCCACATTGGAAACTTTGGGATAACTGCGGGTCGCACTCTCATAGTCAATTTCGTAAAATTCTGCAATTAGAACGGATATAACCGTATGAAGTTAAATTACCCCAAAAAGGCTGTAAAAAATAAAAAAATTATAAATATCCGTGATGTTTTGGGTTAGGTTATTGTTACAACCACAAAAACGGGTTCAGGTTTGCCCATATTTCCTATTATTAAACATGGTAAATATGTACATTCAATATTTTGTTTACAGCAGATATATTATAGCTTTAAGTGTATATATGGGCTAATTTTACAGTTGAAATATACAGTTTCCATAAGATAAGCTTTTGTATACAGTTTAATCAAATCTACAGATTTTAACCTGTATAATGTTTCAAAATGTTTAAACAAGACATACAGTTTAAGTACATTTTTAGAGTAATACATAGGACAGACCGGTGGAACGTTTAAAATACGTTATAAGAACATCAACCTCAAAACAGTCGCCACAATTCCTAATCCATTTTTGTAGTACACTTGATTAGCCATGATCACACATACAACAATATTAAACAAAATATTAAAATATTGCTTAACTTTATGTTATATGGCATGAATTTCATGGAGGAATGTGCAATTTATAAACATACCAATTTTAATCCAATAAAATTTTGAATGTCCAATTGAGATCAAATGCTTTTTTCGACATAGTCAACAGTTTCATTAATACCAGATACATCAGACACAAACATGAACAAAATTGATGAATCTATTCCCACTAGTCAAATGTTTAATTAGGCAGATTACACATAATTGACCTCCGTCTGACAACAGAACAATAAATATTATGACGAGTACTGTGCAGTGTACTATAATTATTATAACTTGATTTGAGTATTATTGTGTATTGTGTGTTTATATACATTACAGCCTGAATATGCCATAAGTATATGGCGAAACATGTAATTGAGTTTGTAGTGAGTAGTTGATCAGCAATAGACTTGTATTTCAAAACGTCAATTTTTAAAATGTACAAATTTTAGCATCTTGTACTGTATAACGTTTCCAACGTTTTTGGTTTAAACCTTTTACATAATATGATTTGGGCCTAAAAGTTTGGACAAATATAGGCTACATATTTTTAAAGTAAACAGTGTTGTAACAACTCCGGCTCAAGTCCACGATGAAACATTTGGACATAGAAGTAAAATATATAAATCGACCTCTTGCCTCTATGAGTATTGTGCTTAAATGTTTAAATAAATATATACTATATTTACATATAATAACCATTTTATTGGTGTTATTTAAAGTACAGATTGTACTTAAAGAATGCTTCATGAGGTGTTTTTCCTAGACTTATATATTGTTTATATATGTGTATAAATTGAGTTAGATTATCAAAAAATGTATAATTTTAAATAATACATACATTAACTAAAATAAAAATTCATACTCCAACCAATATTGGTGGAGTTCCAACCAAAACCTGTATTGTGCTTTCTGACACGGTGCGAAAAGGTGCCACATACCTCTTGGCTGCACAAATTTGTAATGACAACAGTCTTATACTGTGCACGTCATCTTCCATTGTATCTGCCTAAACTGGAGGGGTGTAGAACATCTTTGATATAATGACGCTGGCCAACAATCTTCTCTTTTTTCCTCTAGACTCAGCTATGTTTTAGATGAGTTTCACCAATAGACTGTCAGTGTCTATCACCTTACTTGTCAGTTTTTTCATACGAAGCCCGAACATGTAGTTTCTTTCAATTTCGACTCCTAATTACGCGAATTGTTTTTTGCACTCAATACTAACTACACCAATGACAATTAGAGTGGTTAAATTAGGTTATAATATATTATAGTTGTTACATACACCAATAATGAAAAATGTATATGTTTATAAATTGGACGTCTAATTAACATTGGAATTGAATTTGAGAAGTTAAACCTAAAATATGAAGATCTATGAGAGATTTATTAAATTTCTTGAGCACTAAACATTTTAAGACAAAGATTTTGTAACTTTCTTTATCATACGAAGTTTACTTAGAGGACGTAAAAATGTAAATGTTAAAATACTTAAATTGTATTTCGTATAAAGGTACAGATGGACATTATTAATTTTATTTCTTAGTTATAAATATATTTTCTATCTGTAATATTTAAAAAAATATCAAAACTACTTTTTTAAACGTATACATTAAAATGTTTTACACATGAAAACACATACTATGTTTAAGTATAAATGAAACCTTGTATGTGTTCAGATTTTATCTCTTTTAGGAAAGTGTAATATTTAACCTAACAAACATGTCAGTTACAACAGAGCTTAAAATATTAATGTCACTTTTATCACCACTTGATTTGACAACTTAAGTCTACCTTGGTTTTAACAAAACAAGTAGAGTTTGACGCTTTTTAAATGATGAGACTTATTTTAGAAATTTAATTACAGCCGGTTTCACGAAATAAATACAACAATAGTAAATATAACGAAACAACATTGTATTCTTTTTTAAAAGAATTAGTATCTGGCACCAATAATAATGTCTTTAGATTCAGCATAATTAACTAATTATCCCATCTAGCAACATGAAATAAAATAAATTATTAGAATCTGCTCAAATTTCGTATATATGAAAAAGGTTGGATTTTTGCAATGCACTGATAAACAATTTTACAAGCTCTACAATATGGTATAATCAGATTATTCAAATGGTCAATATATGTAGGAAGAATCCAATTTCTGTTACGGATGTGAAAAAAAATTATTATTGTGTTTTTTTATTAATGTACGTAATTTATGTTTTAAAATTTATTAGTTATTATTATATATACGGAGCTTAAAATCTAGTAATAATTATCTTCACATTATTTAAGGATAAAGGTTGTTCATAAAATTGTAATCAGTATACCTATATGGACGGCGTGTTATTTAAACTAGTTAAGTCTATATCACTTTTTTTATACCTTTTTTACATTCTAAAATTTCCCTTTACTTATAATTCCAATCACACAAGCACAAATAAAACCTCCACAATACCAATTTTTCAACAACTATTAGTTTTAGTTTTCAACATTTTCCCAGTGCGTCCACACCATTCTCTCCAAAGACCAACTCCCTAGCCCCTTGTTGTCTCATTTTACTCTTGGGCTTTACTCAAATGACCTGTTGTTTCTCCTTATTACATATTATATCATATTCTTATTTTATTATTTTTATAATTAATATAAATACACACTTTCCTAGTTCATATTTTTATTTTTAAAATACTAAACAAATATTTACTATCCTTTTTTATACAAAATATATTTTATATAAAATCACAGTGAATATTATCTTTAATATTAATATGTTGTAAAGTAAGATAATTTTTAAGAGTTACATTCCCGTCTTAAGGTACTTAATAGTATGATACTTTAAGGTTATGATAGAAAAAAAATTGAATAACGTTGTTTCACATTACAATGAAGCGACTTGGATAGGCGGTTGATTAACAGAGCTGTCGCAGGGCTAATTGCTGTATTCCGCACTATTATCTGTGAAACTTTACTGCTGTAATAAGTTGGAGAAGTTAAATTTTAACTGTTGTAGATCTTATAGCTGTCTCTAGTACAAGCATATAATTAAACCAACTTCAAATCAAAGAGATATTCCCATTAAAAGACGATTTTTTTTTCTTAAATATTTATTTGGTTAAATGATATTATTTTTAGTAAATATATTGCTATATTTTATTATCGCGAGAAAGATAAACTTTCAGTTCGACAGTTTAGAAGTTGATATTAAGAGATTTCTTAAAATTAGAAGAATAAAAACAGAATATCACACATTATACAAAACCAATCTATGTATGATTACAACAATTTTAAAATATGAATTCAATACGTTTTTGGTAACAATTCCTTCTTTATTAATATCCAACATAATCACTTGGTAATCAAATAAACTCCCGGTCGGAATATGAAATAAAAAATATTTGCTCAACATGGATGAAATAAGTTAATTTCTTTAAAACATTCATAAGTTACGATTTTATATGTTGATATTTTGTGTTGAGCACAAACATAATATGGAAATTGTTCGATAAGTTCGGTGAATTGTAGCTGGAACTTCAGATGTAGAATGACATTGATTGTGAATCGACCTGTTCAAACATAACTTTAAACATATTCGTATATACCAAGTTTACACGTGTATATAAGTTTCAATAAACACCGATATTATTAATACCTTTGAGTGATTGCAAGCCTTATTAACTAACTCTACTAACCATTGATATTTGACATCGTTATTACAACAGTAAATTTTATTACTGGTTTTATTTCTAGAAATTAAAAAATAAAATAAAGTGAACTCAGAATCTATTCATGAAAATAATTTAACCTTTACGTAGCTTACCCTGAAATAATTTAACTACAACCTTCGTCTTAATAAAAGTTATTTTTCAACACAAAGCGAGTCACATTTATTCCAAGGCGGATTATGTTATTCCTTCCATTAAATGTGTTTAGCTTTTAAATACTATAATGTACGTATTAAAACAAGGTATTAAGCTATTCGGATAGTAAATGGCGTTTAAATAAATAGACAGTACACATGCTTCTAATGTTTAGACGTAAATGTATCTGATATACTAGTTTAGTAGTAAAACTTATTTTTGAAGTGTGTAAAGTCAAGAAAAAATAAAGTGAAAAAAATAATTGACCTATGAAGACACTACAAAATTAGGCAGAAAAATAATATAAATATTTGTTACATTAATTGCATCAAATTGAATAATCTTTACTAACAGAGAACTGTTATGTAATGCCAAAATGCATGGTGAGTAGATTTTTATCTTTATTGTACAGTATTTGTACAACCAAGAGTGTAGAAAAAATCAGGCTATGTTGAAAAGTTAGTATTCGTAATAAATGATTTCATAAAATGAAAAAATGCACTTTCTAAAATTATTTTCCATTTTTCAATAAAAAAGCAGCAGTATGAGAAGTTTCAAAAATTAAATCGAAAACGATGTTCCAAAAGTTGTAATAAATCATTTCAGTAGAACTTAAAGACTTTATTAAAGCCACATATAAACCTAAGTCTTTAATGGGCGAAATGTTGAATTGCAAAAAACGTGTTTTAGAGTCGGTGAACTAAAACATGCGTCAACACTCGACCCGACCTCGGGTCGTGTGAGGGTTCTAGGGTTTTAACTAACCAAGACAGCAGTTTTGTAGAACTGTGGACGTGTTTCAATTATTCCTACGATACTTTGCATATATGTAGAACTTCATTATTCTTATAAACATTCACAAACTCTTCAAAACTAAAATCAAAATTTTATCACTAGTGATCCGATAGTGACAAGAAAATTTTTAATACAAAGGTAATACATATATTTAATCCACTGCAACATTGATGAAGTGTTTTAGATAAGATAAGTTTAGAGGCAAGTTGGGATACATAGACTGCATTATTTTAAGCGCATGTAGTAAAAGAATAGACCAAATTTGCAAAGGTTATTGGTTTTTCGCGGTGCGATACATAAAGGACATAAATAACGTATGTTCAAATGTAATGGAGCACCATTATGTTGATAGATTACATTTGGCAACTTGACACCTGAGCAATTCAGTCAATATGTTCAGGTAAACATGGCCAGTATTGGTGTTTTCGAGAAATAAGATTGGACCCTACATTTTGGGACTGTTCATATAATAAAACAGGTTTACATTGGAAGAGTTCCTCACTTGCTGAAATAAATGTGGTTTCTCATTACTACAGATGCTAACGTAGTGCCGTTTAATTTTTCAACTTGTTTGTAACTTCATGTAGGCACAGAACAAAAGGATCTGGTGGAATTATCCATAAAAGTAAAAGAAAATGATGAATTTTTACTTAGTATTCTACCTTAGAATACCAAGTAGTTTATTTTTAGAAATAAAATCACTAGACTTAGAAAATTAAACATATTTAGTTTATCAGTTTAAGCTCATGAATGATATCTCATACTTTATTTACAATATATTATTGAAATGATTAAAGTCATATTTAGTATTAATCTTTTACCAACGCAAATGTGAAAAAGTAAAATCGCCAACAATTAAATGTTTACGACGTTTAGTCAACTACCTGAGAAAAATGTAGTTGTGTTCAATTTATGTTGTGTGCAACCTAATTTTAAAAACATGTAATGGGTTTTTAAATTGCCAAAAAATTTGAACATATACATTCACAAGAATAATATGAAACAATTTAGAATATTGCTCTTTTGAATAAACACTTTTAACTTAACTGGATTTAGGTGTTAGTTTAACATATATTAAATGGACGTTAATAATGGTTGAAATTTTTTTCTAGTATTTTTGGTTAAAAATATAATAATGTTCCATTAAAGAAAAATAGGCTCTTTGTAAATAATATTTTGTTTTCATTTAAAACTACAGATTATTAGTTGGTGCTATTAATAATGTAAGTTTTGGATATGATTTAATACCAAACTGATTGATGCAATGTCTTGCAATTAATTATTCATATGAATTTTGAGACTTATGCCTTGATATTATGAAATAATACAAATTACAACTTCACTTCAGCTGAATCGAGAATCATAAATAGTTTCATTTATTATAGACTGGAAAATTTACTGTAACTAACCATGGATTGTCTTTTACATTTATATTATTGGTTTAACTATTAAAAACTAAATAGATAGCAAAATAAAACAATAGGTCACAGTCATTTATTGTATGTAGTACGTATTTGTACCCTAATTTTACCTAACTAATTGTATTTGAGAGGAAAAAACTGAAAATTATATTTCAAAAGTTTTACAATTTGAATATTTAACTTCATAGTTTTGTTTTTGTTACCGTCCATGTGCCAGTTAGTTTCCAGTCAAAAGAACGTTTATATTGAACAAAATATTTTTCAAAAATAAACAAATGTCCATATAATGAAGTAATATTATAAATCCGAATGTATGATTACAGGAAACTACAAGAGACAGAGCTACGGAACGCAAGGAATGGCAAAACTTAAACTAACATTCCAAAAAAGGTAACCATGAATGTAGCTAGGCCTGAACCATAAAATAACTAAAACTATATTCAATTGTAACAGAAGACACCCAAAAGGGACACAAAACACCACACAAGACATATGAAAACATAAACTAGAAATCTAAGAGAGTTAAAAGTGTTGAAGCTAGGCCTGAGTAATCAAAATAAAATAAAATTAGATACAATTATGTTCAGCGAAACCACCAGTCAGAGAAAACAGTTTAAACTGGTAATTTAAGAAAAGAAGCCATGGTTGAAGCTAGGCATAAAGAATCAAAATAAATTAATTTAAATTCAATAATGATCATAAAAACAACAAGGACCGATCCTTGTTAATTCTGTAGCTTCATGAAAAAAATATTTATAAGATGTATAAGAGAGAATGTAGTTAATAAAATTGCAACATGACACGACACTTTATATTATTATTTATATTTTTGCACAATTTATAAAATTACATTTGGCCACGTTATTACAAATTTTAAAACGACAACCATGAATAATTGCTTATTATAAATATGCATGTATTATTTATTGTGGTATCTGCACTGAGTTTGAATATAATTGCATTTAGCTACCATTTGTATTTATTTATTTTCTGACTTTTTTCACTTTGTTATTGCAATTATAAACTCCTTAAGGGTCCTAATTGCTTATTGCATTTATTTGCAGTGTTATTTATAGTTTTTGTCCCATAATTTAAATAATTTTTAATTATTTTAGATTATTTTTTACTAACCGTACGATTGGTATCTTTTATCTTATCTGAATTTGTAACTTCTTTGTTTCTTGAAATGATTCTTTTCTGGTGATACACTGAAGTAAATAACTTAATTTAAACTCTAATATATATTTATAATGATATTGTCAATACAAAACAAAATATTATTTTGGTTCGTTGTAGTAATGAATGTACATATTAGATATAATTTTCGGAACTTTAAACATTAAATCATTGAATACTAAAATTGTGTGTTACTTATTTTCTTTATATGGCATTTACATGTAAACTGAAATTAGTGCACAAAACAGGGTTCTTCATTGAAGCTCATTCAAAATATTGTTAACTGCAATTATATTTAATGATGTAAGGCACATCTAATTAAAGGAAGTTAATGAAATGAATACCTTTGTCCTTGATACTTATCATTTGGAATAAATGCGAAAAGAACCTATGATTAATAATAAAGACAAATATATATTAAAGACGTATCTTTGTTAAATAATAGTTAATATGGGAGATAAATATTTTGTTTAAAACAATACTATTGAAATATTTGTATTCTATTTTCATTTATATAAATACAAATATATTTATTTCGTATATATTTGTTGAAAGTATTTTTAAAATACCTACAATTTTGGTGTGAGAAAATTGTAATTTTCTTTTATAACGTGTATTTGATAGGTTATAATAGGTACATATGTTTAGCTAGAGTTTATTTAGGATTCCTTATCACTTATATCAGTACTGACTACAAAATATTTTAAATTATATATATATATATATATATATATATATATATATTAATATTTGTGACTGCCGTGCTTGTATTTTTATAATGTTCACAATTTGACAAACAAATAAATTTACCTCCGAATTATAAATTGCACAAAACCATATATGGATATAGAAGTTTTTTTACGTGTATATATTGTTTTTAATGTTTTTTACATTAGAAAAAAATGCTGTTTACTAACGTATCTTGTTAATATAGTTGTTTAAAAAAATAATAAAATATTTGAGAATAATTCACATCGTTCTCTTAGTGCAATAAAAAGCTTTATATCCAAATCCATTAGTGTTATTATCACAGTATAAATACGTCAATCTTGACATTTTGATTGATAAATGGATCTCGTAATTAGGCGCTATTTGTCATTGTCCATCGTAGTACCAGTTCTTCAAGAACAATGTATTGTAACTGTTATTTTACTTTACAATTTCCAATGAATAATTTAATAAAAAGGAAGAAAGAGTCAAAATATATATAACTTAAAAGTTTTATAGTCAGTAAGAAAAAAACTTAACTCATTTTCGTAATATTCTATATAAATATTTTTACGTTATTTATTTTACTTCTACATTATTTCCAACTTGTTGGGTATAACATCCGATAGTAAAAATAAATTGTTTCTGTTGAAAGTTCAGTTCATCTGTAAAAAACAAAACAAATATAAACAAGAGAAAACTGTTTAAATGGATAGACTGATATCGATAAATAAAGAGGAGTTTAAGTGTAACTGTAAACATAAAACTAGTTTTTGAAGAAAGAAGAATATTTAATTTTAAAATATTTTATTCGATAATTGTTATAATTGGATGTATGCCTAAAGGAAACAATACACCTAAAAAATAAAAATATATCCGCGTTCAAAGCTTCATTGAAATGGGCCATCATGGATGAAACCTGAAAATGTTAAATGTATCGTTACACGTATAGGCGATAAAATTTTAATATAGTTAATTTTAATTTAGTTGTGATTTATTAATTGATATAGAAATCTGAATAAACCATAACGTCTCAGTCATGATTTAAATACAATTAACTCCATTTCGTTTAGCAAACCAAGTTTTTATTAAAATTATTCACAAGATATTTTTTCATCATAACAGGTTGGGAAGTAATGGGACCAAAAGTGCCACTCATTATAGACCTTTATAATTATATATACTGTATATATGGCGGAATATGTACTATTAGAGCCAGGGGTCTCCGACCCATTGGCTATTGTCTGGAGTGTTCTTTTGGGTATACAGAAATTGAGAGTTTTCTTGTGTTTAATAGCATTTGAGAGTATTTACTAACCGGTTCTAATACAAAACATATCCTATTACGATAATACTATTTATCATGATTAGCACTAAAATATTTTTGTGTCTGAAACTTTCTCTTACGTTATTTAAATTTAAATATTAAATAAAATCTTCACTAAACTGGACATAGGTTGATCAGAATATTAAAATACTTTCAAAATCATAGGATTGTATACAATTTTAAAACTCGATACATAAAATTGTTTGATGTGAGGGCTTTATATATATAAGCGAAAGTGAATAATGAACTAGTCTAACCAGTCATGATTAATAATGGCTAGTTCGTGAAATATGTAAATTTGCTTACCCTAATTATAAATATACATGTATAATTTGCATTTAACATTTAACCACTAATTACAAGACATTTGTATGGGTTTTGTTACATAAGTTAGTTTATTGCCCAAGTAATTGAACAAGAATTCAGAACACTGAGGAATATTCTTAAAAGCACAGGATTCAAAAACATTTGCGGCGTTTTTCTCCAGTACCGCTATCTTAAAGCCTAATGTGTTTTTAATGTATCAATAATCACCACAGAATACGTTGAGAAATGACCATTGATATTTTCTGCTGTCATTAAGGCCTAGTGCTAATAAGTAGTTGGACTTATTTGTATATTATTACGAGAAATGTTTATAATAATTATGTTTATTTATTGGGAGGTATAATATTATACATAATTCAAGATTAAATAGTTTGAATCAAATAAAAATTAATATTAAAAGTTATAAATAATACAAATATAAACTATAAATATTAGTAGCTTCTATGTAATTTTATATAAAAAAAATATCTAAATTATATTAAAAATAAATCATTAATAATAAAATTACAAATAAAAATAATAAAAAATTTACCATATATTCTAATTATTTATTAAAACTTGTTTAACATTATTTGTTATCAACATAAAATTAATTACCTATGAAAGGAAGTCTACTTACAGTGAGTTAGTGCTACATATATAAATATGGATATTGTAAAATGTAAATTACTTCAAAAGCCTTTTAATGTGTTATGGATTTTTATTGACTTTTTTTTAAATTTATCAAACGTCATTAAAACTATTTGTTTGTTAGATTCCCGTTTTTACTGATTCAAATATATGTCACTATATCTTCTCCAAAAGTTTTAATATTAACTTCAAAAAATACTCTTTATTATTCTCAATCAATATTTTTTTATTTTTTTTTCTTGTTTTGTTTTAAGCACAACCGTAAGAAACATAAACAAAATTACATGTTTTGCAGTTTTTTTAATACTGACATGAGTATTATTAAATCAATGTCGTTTAAATATCAACGATCATATATTTGTTGTTATTTGTTTGCACATTTTTAGTAATTGGGACTTCAATGAATGACTATAATTAGTACATAATTATGTTTATATAATTATTAAGTACTTTAATAATATTTTCACTACCTGCAGCAATAATAATACAATACACGAAGAATTAGTACTTAATTTTAGGAAATAATTAACCCTATTCGTACTTAATTTTGGAATTGAATTTTTTTTTAAATTGGTATTGAAAACGTAAAAGTAAACATGTTTTATTTATATATGTGTTACTCCTAATTTCATAAATCTTGTTCATATGTGTAATAAACCTGTTATACCAAATAACCGACATTAAATCTTACAGTGATAAATATTTCATGTTTTTTTTTAAGAATACTCTTTTTTAACACCCTAAGCGAAGCTAATCAGAGAGTGCAGGTTATATTTTCAACATTTTCAAATCGTTCATTTATTTATAAAAGATTTAAATGGAAAATTAAAACATACATAACATTTTATTTATTTAAAGTTTTTGTATTTCAATTAATTTCTAAAGATAAACTTTTTTTAGGTTTATTGGTACTACAAACTAATAAGATATACTAGTTGGTACTTTATCTTTAACACATTTATATATAATATATTTTCACTTACGTGTAAATCACATTTGTCAAAACTTATACCATTGCAAGCTGAAACAACCGTTAGTAAAATTATTTATTTTTTTATGAGGAATTAATAATGAATACAAGGTGATATAATTTTAGGTTTTATGAATAAACATTTATTTTACTATGCATATTGTAGATTCTATCAAATGCAGATTAAAAATTCAAATGCACCCACTGAATTCGGTTGTTATATTATTGCCAAAACAGATTCATTGATTTTATCGGAGTTTTTTATACTATGAAACACTCACAAATAGAATAATCGTAAAAGTCAATATCCAAGCAATATCACTTATATAACTCAACATATATAGTGAAGTACATTCTGCTTGGACATTTTAATAGTAATTTATAATTTATTTACAGATTCATACAATGTTTAATGATATGGTAATGATATCTTTATTAATTAAACAATTAAATCTGTACAATGTTAAGTCTATCCATATCTGTCAAGATGTAGTTCACTATTATTGAATAGATACTCATACGTGTACCTCGAAGAATTATTGAAAATATTGCTCTTGAATTATCACTGTCATTCGATCACCACAATACATCGATTAGTTTCAGAGTCATAAATAGCCGTGCCAAACAAAAATTTTAATAGGTCAATAACCTGGGATCAACTTTTTTCGCACTTTAAATTTGGAGTTTTAAAAGAACCCAAAATATTGTTTGCTTGTTCTCCGTCTATAATTTTCAGATTATTAGAAAATATATCAAGACATGTAACTTAAGTGCACATTTTTGGATACACACAGTAACACACAAAATATATTACCTATCTATGAAAAATATTGGTAAAATATTATTGACGGTTTTAATTTTACCATACGGAAACTATGTTTAAGTCCTTTGAATACTATTACTTATGGATAATGGCATAAACACTATTTTGAGATTCATTCAAGTTGGTTTTTTTATAGCTAATTTTAAAACTTAAGATTTTGGAAAATATCGTTCTCGGAGAAAGTTTACTTAAATTTAACAAATCAACTAGATGTGATTTATTCTCAATATCATTTTCAATCGAGCCTGTATCGAAAATGATTTTTTAATGTTATGTGTATAATTTTTACTAAGCAGTTCAATTACACTAGACCAAATATTTGTTTACAAATGGATAGGATTAATACATTTATTTTATAACGTAAGACAGTTTGAAACCAATTCATCATGTGGTATAAGGGAAAATAATATGCTTTTTTATTTCCAAATCCATTAGTGTTATAAATACACCAACCTTGACATTTTGATTGATAAATGGATCTGGTAATTACGATGACAATTTGTCATTGTCCATAGCAACATCAATTTATTCTGTATATTTTACATATTATTTTACCTTGACAATTTTAATGGAAGAATCAATAAAAATAAAAATATGATATCCTTTATAAAAATGTTTTTTCTCAAAAATGTATATATGTAACTAGTAGTAAATTAATTTTAATATATTTTTCTTATCTCGATTTTATGACTCGGTTGGTGAACTATTTTTCATGCTGATAATTTCCATACAGCCTAATAGTAATGTAGGAATAATACGATCAATCCATCATTATCAACAACTCAATACCTAAAATATTACATTCGTGTAAAAGTATAAATGTTATAATAGCCGGCAGAATATGTCCTTATAAAATATCAATAATTGACAAAACTTTTAGAATTTATGTCTGAAAAGAAAAACATAAATACAAGAATTACTATTGTTTAGTTTTTCATCATTAAATTTCATCGAGAATTTTTTAATAAACTCAAAGTCTATATATTTTTATTTACTCTTTTCTTAATTGTAATACGATATAGGCTCACAGTTGTTTAAAACTGACTCTATTCAATATACTTATTGAATATCTGTTGTTGTGTTTTACAACATACAATAAAAATAAATAAATAAATGAATAATATTTTATTGTTGATTTATTACTTTTTAATTTGTGTTTGTATTTAAACATAATTTATTTGTAAACGAGGAAGAATATTGTTCATGTTGTATATCTACTCCAACTATAATGAAATTATAGACACTAAAATGTCTGAAATAAAAGTTGAAAGTAATTGATATGAAAGACCACGACGATACTTTGTTGAAAAGGATTATAAACATATCAAAAGATTATTATACATGATTTCTTATAAAATGAACTATGGTTAAGTTGATAAATTGAGCATATCATATATGAAACAGCATTAGTTAGAGTTAAATTAAATTTGCAGTTATGGGGTAATTTAAAAAAAAAAGAAGAATATATTTCGTATTCTAGATTTAGTTACATGACCGAACATTATTTGTAAAATATTGTTATAGTAGGGTGTATTTTTACTTTATGTATTTTGTTTATTAGCATACAGTTACGTTAGATTGACATTTTAAATAATGTTTATAAACTCATTGTAATTATTGGTAAAAAAACTTCAGAAACTATCAAAATGTAGCCAAATTGTTACATTTATTAATTTTTGTTTGACTACGTGACAAAATAAGACTAATTAACTAGAATATATTTTTTTATGAATGACCTTCTTTCTTTCATAAGCGTTTTCATTCTTTCTTTGAAATAAAACGATTTTAATGTATTGCATTTTCTCTCTTAGTTCATTCATTTCTGCTTGAAGTGAGATGAATGTATATATTAAAACCAGTTTATTAAAAGGATTTGTTATTTAAATGTACGTTTGCTATCCACATCTATTTGTCTGAGTGTGCTAGAGTAGAAAGCTGAACCTTTATCTCTTAATCAAATTATGACACAGATAATATTTCTTTAAAATAAAAAGAAATAGTCTACTACTAAAACAAATATCAAAAATTTATTTAATTTTATATAGATTTTTCTGACACTAAAATAAAAACTTTTAGATTTAAATATTTGTTTAATTTTTAATGATTTTGAACCGAGTATGACCTAAACATAAGGTGTTCACTTTTAATAAATAATATTTAAAAAAATTAAAATTAATTAAAGACAAATATTTATGTACAACACATATATATATATAAGTTTTGTTTTTAATTTAAATGTATTCAGTGTAATTTTGAATTGTTTTAATTTATTAAACTCAACATTTAGATCTATTTTGTTATGTAAAAATAATTAGGTTGGAACTGGAAAAAAATTGTCCAGATGAAATATATTAAAAAAAAAGAATTTAGTAATATTTTTAATTCTCAATTCCCATTTTTAAATTATAGAAATATAGTTAAAAATTTGAAACAAAAATAATTGTTTATACATAATAAATTTAATAGTACACATGCACATAGTATGTCTATATAATAACAGGACGGATTAATACAACTAATAATAAAAAAAAATTCAAATAGCAATTTGTTTAAAAATTCTCCTCCCAGACACTGCAACTTTCACTGTCAAAATCAGTAATAGAGGTGATGTTTTACGGTAGCTCCATCATCAGTTACATGATTTTTACATTTACTAGTTAGATGTTCAATCTATGTTATTAATTGAAATATATATCTTTCAAATTAAAGATAAATATTGGGGACTATGTAGCTGAATACGGTGTATGTTCTAAAACGTAGACTTGCAGTTTAAAATGTCTAGACAGACTGGGTGTAGTGCTCCAGCACATTTTCTTAGGGAAAAAAAACCATTAGCCGTAACTCAAAAGAGGTCATTTTTATTTACACTTTCAGGAATATCTGGCATTTTAGTATACAGTATCTCAATTAAAGTTTGGTCATCAAGTACTTGATTTTTCCCGAGCTATATCGATTTTTTTCTGATGTTTATTGTACAACCATCGCAGTGTGTTACACGTTGTAAAACATAATTACAATAGTCTCAATAAATATTTCACTGATACCGTTGTCAATTATACATGTCTTTGTTTTCATTATATATTTACCTGTCCAATCATATTCAAACAACAAAAGAATATGAAACAAAATATTCAAATTTAACTAGAATTTGTGTATTATAGATTCTATTACTAAATACAATTCAAGAGCGGTTATTGGTTTTATATTTCGATGACATGTAGCTGTGTGAACCAATTATAAAATTAAATATACAATGAGTTTGTTAGATTTATAAAATTTTGATTCGAAATTTCAAAACAATAAATGCTGATCTAATTATAATTCATGATATATAGAACTAACAAAAATATTCAATTTAAAAAGAGGTCAGCAAACGTTTAGTTTAAGTCTCTCTGAAATTTTGTGTTTTTAAAAAAAGGACCTATTGTTTGATTATTTGATATGAGAAATATTTATTGGTTAATAAAATGTTATGACAAATTTTAACATTACTGAAAAGTACAAACGCCGTTTCAGATTTTTGAAATGCGAGATATTAAACTTAATTGTTGATAAACTGATACTGTAAACTTACACTATAGAAACATTATAAAATATTTAAATTAGTATTGACATACAAGTCGCCATTTTATTACTGTTACGTTAGATATTTTAGTGTAGGTAATTTTCTGGGCGGGGGAGTACGACAATATTATTAAGAATTATCATAATGTAAAACATGTTTATATTTTAATCTTTGGTATTATCGACAATAACAAAGAAATTATGTTTCAATATTTTTTCCATTAACCTTTTGACCTACAGAGAAAATAATTAAAAACATTTTTATTTCAGGAATATCTTTTATCTCGTGTTATTGTTTGGAAACATTATTGGTTTAGAGGTATTCGACATTCAAATTTTTAAAAGTCTTCTATTTTGAAAACAGACAAATGAGTGTCTTTGTTGTCTGGTTTACAAGTAAAACGTCACATACCTAATATATATAAATAAAATATATATATATATATATATATATATATATATATATATATATATATTGTATATATTATTATTTTTATACACAACGATATGTATTTTTTACATTTACCTCCAAATCATCTCCCGAAATATGTTCGTATAATAACAATATTCATATCTCAAGAACTAATGATGTCAATTCAACATTAAATTGAGTAAATTTTACACTATTATGGACTTTATAAAAACCACTTATGAAAACGTCAGAAATGTTCTAGTAGGGCAAATAACATAATTTTTTAACGGGAACCACTCTAGTTTAATTAAATGAGCATTCACTTTAAAAAATGTGAAAATTTGCGCTTTTGCGTTCAATGATTTTCCATACAATCTATTGTTAAATTACATTGTTAAAATTTAATTAGACATTGCCCATGAAGAGTACATATCAATGCAAGACCAAAATTTAAATATTTAATTTGGGAAAAGATAAAAAGTAGCTTTAATTTATTGTTATTATGAAGCTTGAGTGACGGATCAAATTATCATATAAACTAATAAATCTAGTTCAAAATATAATTTAAAAGAGGATAAGAATAAATAAGTGACGACGGGTAAGATACTATCCGCGTGTCCATAATATTCTGGAATGTTTAAAAAGCCAATATAAATGTAGATAAGTTCAGAATAAATATGTTTCTGGAACATCTTGTGACAGGTGACTTTATTTAGTTTTGTTTGTATAATTTGTTAACATTACCAAAGCAACAAGTAAAACCTTGTCAAAATAGTGGAAATGGTTACAATAAAAGAAGAAAATCAATATTTTATAGTTCCTTGAATAAAATCACCGGTTAGATAGCCAAGACACTTTATAAGGCAATATAGGATACAACCACCATGCATCAAGTAGTACTCGTGAATCAATTCACAGACGTTCGAGGGAAAGTGGAGTTTCACGTAATATCGTAATATATAACTTGTAAATTAAATTTTATTACATATACTATTCTGTTAAAAAGTTTATTTTGTTTTGCCTTACTCATTTCTAAATTATTTTAACTTGTAATCCCTTCTTTAGAAGTTGATATTATAGAGTTTTCACAGTAGAATTGGGAATTAAAATTAAAGTATTTAGTGGTGAATCGATGTTCTCACCTTTTACTTACTGACATTTAATTCCACCTTTTACTTACACCTGACATTTTATTGCATATAAATCCTTATAAATACTGATTTTACTTTATTTTCGATTAAACGTTTAATATAATTATAAAAATGTATATTTTATAGGTAGAAATCACGTAAATATAGGTAGAAATTTGTTCGTTAAATTTCAGTTGAACCAGTATGAAGAATTAATAAAATGACAAAACAACTAATTACACCTTAAGTTAAATTTAAAATCGGTTTAAATTTAATTACAATATTTCTAAACAATAATAAATAATATATTCCTATTTGCTGCTGTTTTAATTTCTTATTACAAAATGTTAGTTTTGCATAAATAAAGTGTTTTTTAAAAAAAAAATTTAATTAGTTACAATAAGCAGTTGGCCTCTCTTTGTAAATTATATTACGTGACAGCTTTTTACTACTCCAGTAGCTAATAAGGCATTAGGAGACAAAGGTTGACTAATGAGGCAAATTAAAATTATATTTTCCTATATCCCTCGAAAGACAGTATACTACTTCGTTATGGAAACTTTATATCACCACGACATAATTGTACTCGTTATTTGGAATTTGAATAGGGTATAGTTAGTTCATAAAGTAGCAATATTATGTTACACAATAAACGTAGTTTGACGGGGACATGCAGGTTCTGTATTGACGAACATTGTTTTATTAATGGATTAATTAAACCCAACCTGTATATTTAATGTGTGCAGAAGAAATCAAATCAAACTATATTTTTTAACATATTGTATAAATTTGTATTTAGAAGGTAAAAGTCTAGCTGAAATACAGAACCAACATGTTACAAAAATGAAGTTATTATTAATGTGAATACAATTAATCTCGTATAATAATATATATTAGTATAAATATTCATAGTAATCTTACTGTTCTCAAATAATTCCACACCTCTACAATTAATACCTATAAGTGAGTAAACACTGATCAGTTGTGTAATCTTTACTAACTCATTAATTCAAAGTAAAATGATCATATCTAAAATGATAATAATATGTAAAATCATCTGCTCGGAGATATTTTATTTTAAAATCTTCCACTGCTTACATACAATCCGTGGTGGTGCAATATTCGCAAAGGAGAAAATATTTGCCTGCTCGTTGAACTCGGATTCCAGCCACGATATTTAATTTAAGGCTACATTCTATTTGGTAAGCATATTTGTTAAAATATTTACAGACCAAAAAATTTATTAGTGAGAAATTTGTTATTAAAAAAAAAGAATATATGCTACAAAACAATCTTTTCTTTCTTTTAGGACAAAATATCAGTTCTACTAATTCAGTCTATAATAACTTGCAAACCAACTTGTGTTTTATTTTAGACATAGATGTTTAAGAAAAAGACAAACAAAAAGTTCTTTCACCAATTTAATATATATGTTTGTTTTTGAAGTTATATATGAATTAGTGTTCAGCGATATATGTATATTTTAAACTTGAACAGTGACCAATAATTAATGTCAAATATAAGAAAGATCATTAGAACTGACATGAGGATAATATATATTGGAACATCGAACATAAACACAGGATTCCCACCTTACCTTATCCGACCACAACAATTTGACCTCTTCCTACGTCTAAATCATCACAATTCTCCTCAACGTTATCTTTGGCCCATTCATTTACTTAAAAGATAGGGATTTACCCAATAGTAACGAATAGCTATTATATATCTTGGATTTTGGAAATGATTTTAGTTATTCTTTGAGATATTTTCATATAAAATAAAGAACAACGTTTGTTATGACACTCGTCTTATGTATGTTCAATGTAACGTTAAGTGTAAATACAATACTATTTAAAATAGTTGTAATACAAAATCAAATTCAAAATTTATTTGTCATCCTGATAACATTTATGGTTGATTTAGAAATATATCTAACTCATTTATTCCAAAATTATACTAAAATATCAATTAAATAGTATTATATAAATAGTCATTAATCTAATATAAACACATGACACAATCTTAAAAGTTAATGTTGCTTTTGGTCTTGGCCATCACTGTTGTATTGTGTCTTTGTCTTGGTCTTCGTTTTTGTAAATCTTTTATACAAAAAATAATCATTATTAAAAGATTAAATTAGGTTAATTCTTTTTTCGAAAATATTAGAAACCTAACGTAAATTAAAACGTTATTACTCACAATTCGCGCATCTAACTACAACAAAACAACTAATAAAAGCAACTGCGTCAAAGCAGCGTAGCTATGACGGTGGTGTCATTATCCACTGACACTTGCTATTCAAAAAAAATACACATTCACTTTGCAGTAAAAAAAAAGGATAGAGCAAAAGAGAAAGGTCCCTAATACTTGGTATCAATAATAACATCATGATTAATTAATAACACGAACTTAATTATATTAAAGAGACTTAATATAAAAAATGAAAGAGAAATTTCAATCCAAATATACACTAAATAAAATGTAGATGTAACAAAATTCCCTAGGTACATGTATTTCTATTCCCGTGGTCAATACAATAAATCTGGTAACGATAGTTATGCCCTCTGTATATTATGACTGCAACTAGGAACTTTATTTACTTCGAACTAAATTCCTGGAGACAGAAAAAAATTATCTAGTGTTAAAATTATGAATTGTCTTGGTCACTAATTTTGTTTCTGTTCAATATAGAGATATTATACAAAAATCTATTATTAATGTACGGCAAATATATGTTTGGCTGGTACTGTATTTAGAGTAAAGTTAGGAATCTTCTAAACTATAGTGAAAAATATTTATGACCTTTGAAAATGTATGTATGAAAGGGTTGTAATAGACTCTCATCAAATTTGTCCAATTTAAATGTTTATATAAAATGTAGGAATATACAAATATGGTATTTCATACACAAAACAATTTCGACTGCACCAGAGTGTGGGAAATGTGTTTCTATTCTATTGTAAGGGAATAGTAAACTATAATTGTAAAACGTGATCGGCGAGGAACAGATAAATTGGCGACAAGTTACGATATTATTAATTATTACTATAATACTTAATTATTCAAATGTACGCAGTAAATCAATTTTATTAAGCGATTGAATCAAACATATTATAATATAATAATTAAAATATTAAATATAATTTTGCATTCTAATTCCTCCTTTTTACTCTAACTGTGTGAAACCAAATTATAATTCTAGCTATATATTGCTCTTCCCACTATTTACTTGCTGTACTATACTGTTTCCATGTTGGAAGAAACAAATTTGTTCCGAAAATCACTTACACGAAAACAACACAAAACCATCCGTTACATTGCTAACTCTGCTGCGGCGATATACATCAATGTCCAATTGATAAACGGTGTCGCAGATGTACATAAAAGACTTTCTTTATTGTAAATAAGTTTTTCTGTATTGGAACATATGTTTGAAAGTTTTATTCATTTCAGATTCGTGAGTAGATACTTTTTTGTGAATAAAAAATAAACGCACTTTGATATTTTCTCAGTAGAGACAATGTATTTTATAAATGAGATATACCAACAATACATACCATTAGTGTTTAAATTTATCAACTTAATTTCATTAAATAAACTAGACTATTTAATGAAAACTAGATGATACTATCGCGATTCAATCCTAACTTATTCATACAAATAAGTTAAGTAAGTATAAGTAAAAATATTATATTTTTACGAATTTAAATATTCCTCTTTTACTTTTTTTTGTACAATTAATTTACAATATAATTTAATGCATCTTGTAGTCATATCTCTTACGTACATTTTTATTTATTTATCGTAATTATTTCATTTTCATACTCTATTATATGCCTCATATGTTGTGTTATTTGTTAGGATTAGTTCCTCTAAACCAAAATGGGTTCTTTAACTTAAATAATTAATTAATAAATCTGTCGTCCGGTTATCCAATTATTGGTTGTATATTATTTAATAAAACTTGACTCTTTCTCTCATTTCTCTTATGTACTAATTAAAAATATTTTAAAATATTTCAGAATGTCTCTAATTGTTCTGACTCACAGATCCGATTCTACGTTCTAGCTTATAATGACTAGTCTCTGAATTATTTACAAGGATTATACACGAAGTTTTCACACCCTGCTGCCATTCTTAGGGATGCTCGTCCGAAATCTCAAACTCCTAGCAAGCTCTTACTTGCCAAGTTCGTCTATCTTCAAGAATTATTCTCCCAAGAAGCTCTTATTAGCCTTGTCCGTCTGGCTATGTTTAAGAATCCCTGCACCACAATCTCTTGATCAATCTTGGCCCACTGAAAATGTTTCTTCCGTCCCAATGGTTTATATATCACTGTATTATCATTGATGTTTGCCTTGCTTGCAAGGTAAACAATTTCGTTATTTTCCAGGACAGTGACAATAATTCTTTTCATTCTAGCTTCTTAAAAAGAACAGAGATAATAATAATAACAATTAAAACTAATCATAATTCCTAATATAATATTAATATTGCTAATGATAGTTTTATGGGATTTGACTTTGTAATTTAATACCTTTTTTTTGGATTTCGGACGTAATCTTACACTGACGCCTTTTGATTAATTAACAGGACAAGATACATCTTCACTTAATGCAGAGGCATTTTATTTTATATTTTTAATCCAGTTTATATAATGGACATTATTCAACACTCTGTTTTATATTTAATAGAACCGCTCGTCATCTTTGTATATGAGGCTTAAATTATATCTTGTTTACGTGGGTCTATTTTCAATTCAATCATATTTGCCTGTTAACTTCAATTAATTTATTGATTTTCAAAACATATGTCACATGGTATTATTTAGTATATCTAATAAGTTTTTGTGTTGACTTATTCTTCTATTTAGTGGAATTTTGTCTCTTTAAAACAGTCTATCCAATTCATATTTTATAATATATATGCAGTTTTTAATTGTCTAGAGAGATATATTTTCTACTTCTTACCAACGTGGCTAAGAGATTCCAATTATTACAGGACAGAAGGGAACGTCATGAACGATAAGAGTGTACTTATTATATTGACCCTTTTATCTCAACAATGGCAAGACATTTTGATTTTATGGAGAAGATATACATTGATAACTGTGTTATTCCTAATACCATTTATTTTTTGATTGACATAGATAGGGTTGGAAGATAATAGTATATTTCATCACTAGGAGCAAAAGTGAACCTTTTCAATACAAGCTCAAGTTTTGGAAAATGAACGAGGATCGAAAAGCTTCTTTAGGTCAAAGTGATGAACTATAGTTTCCGCTATCCTGCAAATAATATAAGAAATAATTTCACATAAACTAAAATGTTATAAACTATTCATCGATAACCTATAACCTTCAAATCGATGCTAACAGATGTTTTAACGGTTATTTACAACCGGTTGTTTTATAGATGCTTTACAATCGTTGAATAATTCGTATAAACGAAGTAATAGCTGATAAGCTCGACCTCAGCTGATGTTTTTAGGTCCTAGGACTAAAAATAACAACTTTATCATCTCAACGCATGTATTAAAAACAGCTGTTTTTGAAGCAGTATGACGAAAATTCATAGTATTGTTTAACGGGTGGCACGGACGGGTTGTTCTTATACACCGTGTATATCTGGAATTCTTCTAAATATACACTGTGGCACCCTTTTAACTTTATGTATTATTTATGAATTTGTTTCTCTGTCTGTGTATGTATAGTTTTCAATAACTAAATCTTCACGGTAATTTGAGGTGTGTCTATTTAACATTGTTTTCTTGTGGTTTCGGAGATTTTCCTTGAATCTCGTTTTATAAGACTGTCCAGTTTATCATATAAATATACTACCTCAGTATTTAGCATAGAGTTTGTGAATTCCATTATTACAGAATTTATCTCTGTTTATGTCAAGTTTTATTTTCAGGAATTTATTCAAATTGTTTGCGGAACGATGGGCGTCTTAATGTAATGTCGCTATTTTTACGAATAGGACTGAGTTTTTTGACACGGCTGGAATCTATTGGTAAATATTACTAACACCTACTCGCTTTGCTACTTTCAGAATGTGACATATTCACAGTATGTGTAAACCTAAAAAGTTATTTATCGTCATGATGTCCGTTCATCGCCTTTTTAGATCACTGTAACGGCTACAAATAATTGTACCTGGATTGAAAATTTGGCATATTGTAGTATTATAGTGTGATTATATTAAATCGTCTGGGAAAATATAAAAATTAAAACTGAAGTCATTTAACACATAATTTTTTACATATCTTGTGCGTTATTTAACTTACAACACACTAAATTAAAACTTAATTAACTTATTTTAATCATACAGGTACTAACTCTCCAAAATAGCAAATTTATTGTCAAAAGTTTAATTTCAAACCTGATATACACACAAAAAAAAAATGTGTTAGTTGTGTTTAATTAGATTTGGTAGAGCTGAGTCACTGAGATTAGCGTACCGAGTGAGAGCTCCTTTACATCTGTTGAACTTTGAAACCTGTCGGGGCAGATAACTGACACGAGGGTATATAAACATCTAACTGACGTCAATAAAGTAGTGATGCACAATTTATAACGTTCAATAACCTGTGTACCATCACTGTTAAACTGAGTTAATCTCTTGGCTTCCAAAATATTGATCTATCAAAATAATTAATTGCAAGGCCCAATATACCATTTCTTACTGCATTTAAGTTTTCAGTATATATCAAAATTGTGTGGGAAGCCATAACATTTCAGTTATATATTGCTGTATCGGCCATATTACAACTATATTTACCCCAAAATATAGTTGTAATATTTGTATCCTGTAGATACAATTCAATAAATAAATAAAATTAATAATTATAAAATAGTGTAATATTAAAAAAAAATAATAATCAGAATAGTATTTATATTGAATTTGTATTGATTTATTCTAGTAAGCCTTATAAGCAATATATTTTTTTTTATAGATATTAAGATTTTTTGTTTATTTAAGTGTAGACATATAAATAAAATTTAATGTGATTATAATTCTGAATCATCTACTTAAAATTTAATCGTAAAGAACATAACTACTTATTATTATATAATAAATCTTGTAATAATTGTTTCTCAATAATTATATTATTATTGTACTTTTTAAACTTCTTTTATGTTTAGAAAGTCAAATTTAATTACATTTATCGCTATTTTAAATATTTTCCATAAATATGCAGCAGGTGGTGTATAATCATTGTATTGACTTTTGAGGTTATAAATATACGTTTTTATAAGGTTGGTCCACTGTTTAACCTTAAACAGTAGATCACTTTTTTTTTAAATTTTGTACAATCTGTTAAACTAAATATGTTTATGATTTAGATCAATATATTTAATCAAATGTTTTCATTGTTGTGAACGGAAAAAAATAATCAAACATTAATGTGTGTGAGCCTATTTTTTAATACATTTTAAACAATTTGTAATCAAATACGCCGAATTGCGTTGGACATAATTAAATGAATGAATGTTTAAAACTAAACATACGTATTACTGTGTAAAATATTTAAGCCGAAACAAAACGCAGTAATTTTTCTTATAGTTATTTGATTTGTTTATAGTTAAAATGAATACAGATATATCGTAAAATTGATTTGCTTAGTATTTACATAGAAGTTACGTGGTTTTCTATTGTTGAAAATATATGATTAACCAAATATAATTTTTTAACATTCACAATAGATTAAATGTTCTTTAACTTTGTTAGTTACAAAGATCAACGTGTAATTAATACAGATCTTCAATTTATTAAAAACACTTCAGCAAAGTTATTCACTTAATAATAAGTCGAATACAACTTCGTGTCTTGGAAAAATGACATAATAAAAGGAACTGCATTATTTCCAACAAAAATATACTATTCAACTACTGTATTACAAATTTACTGTCAATTTCACTTCTCCAGTTTGTTTTCGAGATCAATTTCTATGTGTTGTAGTAGATAAAACATAGTCCAGAAAACTCGTACGTTTTATATGTATAGTATATCGTTTTCCTAGTATTATTAACAATATATTGGTTTCTTGTTTGAAAGGAAAAATCATTCAGTTATCATCGCCTTTGAAAAAAGGAAGAAATGGTCATAAATAATTCCCCCCCCCCCGTCGTCAAACATATATTCTAATAGCTTCAGGTAAGAGCGATCAGAAGAGTTAGTTAGTAAATAGATACATGAAGGAAAGATAAAAAAATGAACCTAAATCAAGATTTTATATGATGGTTTGCATGATGTTAGATGTTTTTTATATTATTTTACAAGATGGTTTATATGAAACAAATGTTGATCCATATAATGTCCCTCGAAACCGCCATCTTTCTATAATGAACCGCTGATGGTCGGCACTAAAATAATAAGAACAACAAAATAATACATATTATGACCCACTGTGGCTATACAGTATACCAAACACACAGAACGCAATTCTCATAAGTAAATACGCCTAAGTATCAGACGCGTTACACCGACAAGGTCGTCCTCTTCAGTGATATACCAGCCAAACCAACCAAACCACAACTGAACAACCACTGTGGCTATATAAAACTACTCAATATATATATTCCTACTGACATTTATTTTTACCAGTTCCACTGTTTCCTCTAAAGTCTTAAATATGAATAGTAATGAAGTACTGCACATCCTAAAAAAACCACCAATGCATTCAATATTTACTAATTCAAAACATCCCCACCATAAATTCAAGAGCAAACATTAAAATCTGTCTACAATGAATATGTTTTCTTGCAGTTTTGCAGTATATCTTTCCTATAATAAAACATCGTATTTTTGTAACTAGTTTCATAACGTCTGTGTTTGTTTTTCGAGAATTATTGAACTCAACAGTGCATAAAACCATTGCAGTCTTATAGATATTTTGTTCAATAAATCTAACTTAATCTAGATTCTTTCAAACAGTTTAATAATTGTGGTTGGAATTCATTTTTAGTCGTGTAAATGTAGAGTTATTTTTGTTAACATTCATTTACGATTAAGTGAAAGTATTCAACAATTAATTTGTAAAAAAATACACTGGTTAGTATAAATTTAAAATTTTTATTTGAACAAAAATATCTGTTAAACTGATTTTTAAACATAATTGTAATATTTTAGTAGTAAGCCTTTCTACTTATTTCGATTACAGTTTGTTAAAATATTCATTTTAAATTAACGTGTCACCAGATAATTTCAACAAAAAAAGTTATTTTTCACCATAGTAATTTTATTTTATTGTGTTAAATTTGAATATTCTATGCGATTTTTTAAATTTAATTACATAGATGCATTTTCTTTCACGGAGTTTTTCTTTGATTATTTTAGCTTGACAAGGATAAAAATGTGTAGATCATTGAAAAAAAAGTAAACTGTCATAACACCAAACACAACTACGTTAAAATTTACATTGTACATATTCATGAAAAAAATATATTTTGGAATTATAACGTCTTATATACGCAGACCATAAATGTACAAAAAATTTTTACTCTAGTATAAATAGATTTTTCTAGATCACATTATGCTTGATCAAAATAATAGCTTTAATAAGTGTATTTGTAATAATATATATTCAGTCATATATTACATATCAGACAATTGATAATTTTGTTGTTGCCTGAATTTATACTAAATTTTAGACACACACAACAGTATATCAAATATATATTAAACTTCTAAACTGAAATATACTATGGACAAAATAAATAAAAATGATGAAATAAAGGTAATTGGTAAACATTAAACAATAAATCTGGCATATATATATATATATATTGAATATTTTAAAAACAAATTCATTACATAACAATAAATTATTCAAAATTAATGTGTCTAATACTAATGTAAAAATGTCTGTTTTAACTAAATCTTGTAGCCTAAAATTTCTCTTATAATATAATCGACATCTTGCTTAAAATGACAAAAAGTCCTGTAAAAGTACACTTTACTCATTTATCTCAATATTTTATCAAAAAAATATTCTTTTGTAGCAAAATAGATTAACTATCTTAAAGGTTATATAACAGTACACCTTACTGAATTATCACAATCTTATAGGAAAAATTTCCTTTAAAGTATAATAAATTGTAGACAAATGACTTTTCAAGAGTACATTTCATTGTATTATATCTATTATGTAGCCAATTACCACTAAAGAAAAATCTGTGTACAACATAAATGGATTTGTTACTAGTATTTTTTATATGTAGCCGTATGAATACATTTATTATGTATTATGAAGCTATACGGTTCAACTAGGACAGTAACTTGTAATATGATAAAATATTTGAAAGAAGCAACTCCATCGGTCAAAGAGAAATTCCAGCCGCCATTTTGGTTTTTAGTAATTTTTTAAATCGTGTATTTAGAGCCGATTTTTAGTTAAACACATTAACCTTTTTCATATTTTGTATTCCATAACCATTAAACATTTGAAAAGAAGGAATGTAAGAAGCCTCGGCTCGTTTCACTGTTGTAGTTTAGAGAAAAATTTAATTCCTTTTTTTTTTTTTTAATATGCTTAAACGCAAGAGCTTTTCAAAAGATTTCTTAGTGAGCACCTATTACCTATGAGGAAGCTATATTCCAATTTTCATTGCAATCCGTTCAGTAGTTTTTGATAAATCGTGATGATTGAGTCAGTCAGTCAGTGGTATTTGGTATAGATAGATAGATAGATATTGAGTTTGTTAACGTGATATTTTTATTCTGATTTATTATTCTGTAATTGGAATCTCATGTATATCATTACTGCAGTACCTTGATTTAACCACATTACTAATTAATGTATAACATTCGTCAGTTATTGGAATGTGGTATGTAGTATAACAGCTATAGAAACAGTAACACGGACATTAAACTATAATCGAATATGTTAATATAATAATAACATATGACTATTATTTATGCTTTTGTACACCACAATGTATTGAGTTCGTAGATACTTATTAACTTTCAATATTTATTAAACAACATTTAACTGTCGGAGGCAATCTTAAGCCTCGAACAACTTACGTAATTACTTGTTTATTTCCAACTAAACTCAATTACTCTAGTCTCCAGTTTCCTCAACGCTAAATATTGAAAGGAACTGATTGGCATCCCGGGGAAATGAAAACTCTGGTTGAAAATCAGAATCTGATATTAAAATACAACTACACAAAGGCTAACTTTTGAAACTTTATTATAAAACTTTCCTAGCTCATTTATTACTTTTTATTAAATTTTAATTCAGTAAAATTTCTAAAAATAAAAAGGATTATGAGTTTAACAATTTTGTAAATGTATCATCGTAATCGAATGTACTATGAAAATTTAAATAATTTATACTTATTCCCTAGAACACTACTCATTCCTAAAAATTACGACCCGCCCTTTTAAAATTCGGAGAAGTCGTAGACAAAAGAAGGACACGCTCTGTCTTTTTGTTTACCTTCCTGCCATTGTGAATTGAGACCACTGTCTCTTCGGCTAAGCTCAAAGTTGAACCGTTATTACAGTACTCAAGCTCGCGTCTTATATTTTACGAAAGAATAGTGTTTGCGAAAGTTTTAACTATTAAGTGTTTGAATATTTTTTTATTTTTTTTTGTAAATTATTATTGTTTTTATATTGTTAGTTTTTAGTGTTGTAAATAGTTTATTGTGTAAATAGTGATTTTAGAGTTCAAAGTGTTTGATTTAGCTACTAAGTGTATATTAATCACTGCAAGGAATGTGATTCTCAGTGAAGACAGGACTCTAATTTTGGCATTTTTGGCATTCTACCTAATGAACTTATTGTAAATCATTTTTCTCTTTTTATATAAATTAAACACTTATAAATGATGTATTTTATGAATATCCGATTAATTTTTCCAATAAAATAATATTTATATTTTTCGATTTTTTTCCCAGATTAATTATTTTTTTAAAACGTAATTGTAGTGGTGTTAAAAGACATTTTTTACAGTTAAAATATGAACAAGTTTATTGGTAAATATTTTTAAAAACACTTAAAAACAAGAAAGGATTTAATATAAAAAATAGTCAACACTAAAGTGAAGTTTGAAAAATAATAATAAAAATAAAAACAGAAAGAATTTACGAATGAATAGTGATCACGTAACAATGAACTAAGAGTAGTAATCTAGGGTTAAAATTAACATTTATTTAAAATGAAAATTGAATGCCAATATAAGTGATTGTAAATTTATTTTATTTTAATCGTAACATATGCCACCTAACATGAAGATATCGAACTTTTGTATATATTTCATAATATATTTGCATTGTCATGCTCAAAGTTTAAGGGATTGTTGTCATATAATTTGTCTAATTAAAAAAGACTTTAGTTTTTAAATTATCCTTTAACATAAAATATTTCATTACCCAAGATTTCTGTAACTAAACGGTTGTAGAAAGTAGTAAGGTCTACCACTTAAAGTAATTGTTAAACCTTATCGTTTCAGACGTATTGAACAAAAATTCATAAAGAAATCATAAGCGTTAATATGTATACTTTCTATATTAAACGCAGTAGTCATTACTTACGTTCTTTTCATTTTTATATTGATCCGGCAGTGAGATTGTGCGCTACTAAACTTGATTACTAATTACTATTTCTTTTATCAGAGCATGATATGGTTTAATTTAAATTAGAACAAGTGGAATTATTTTTTTCCAAAATCTCCGAATGTGTAAAAGGGTTTGTCAGAGATATATTAAAAAATAACTATCTCTGATAGTATAAAAATAATTATACATCTGCAGAACATTCTCAAGTAACAACTTGCACGTGTAAAGGCAGAACGGTTGTTCAACTTAAGTTTCCCAAGAGAAAATAATATTTGAAAGCTACACATAAAAAGCTGAGAATTGGCCTCTGGAATGAACTCAAAGTATTTCCACTGAAAACACAAGATTGAAAAAAGCAACGTCCAATCAAGAAAAGCCCGCGAATAAATAACCAATAGAATCTCAAGGAAGTACAATGCTAAATTGAAAATATTACGTTTATTAAGAACTACCGACACAAGTTTCCTTAGGACAGTCTAAAAACTATCACCACGCAAGTTAGACGTAGTAACGGTCCAGAGCAGAATGTATAAATAATTTAAATAAGTTAATAAGTCCAAGTGTGTTTCAAAAGGCAAGTAAAGCCATAATAATCATTAAAAAAAGTTAAGTGTTAAGTGTCAAGTGAGAAATCATTAAAAATAAATTAATATAAAAAAAAGTGTTTGTGTGTGAAGAGAATCTTTAAGTGCGACGGTTTGATAAAAAAAAAAATCTGTAAGTAGTTTTAAATATATGTAAGAAAGATCTCATAAAAACAAAAACTAATTAATAATTTTTTTTTTAATATCTCAGAATTAAAATAAATAATACAGAACCACAGCATAACTAATTAATCAAAAATAAATTGAGAGTCCAAAATCATAATTAATCTAAAAACAAATATAATCTAGAACCATTAAAATAAATGTAGTAATAAGAAATTGTGAAAAGTGTTTTGATTTAAATATTAGGGAAAATGTCCTTCATCATAAATAAGCTGATAAAAGGATCTCACGATACCTAAAGAAGCTATTTTGAGGGAGCCAAAAATATTTCTTTAATTAAATCAAAATAATTATTATGTATAGTGAGTAATTTAAATTGTGCATTTAGTTAATTACGTAATAAATTAGGAAATATAAAATTATAAAAGTAAATATTGGGAAGACTGTAAACTAAATATAGTATAGTCTTCTATCATAGTTTTAACCTAGAAATAAAATTTTAAAATATACATCTAAATATTGTAAATCTTTAATTAATTATGTTTCGATAATGTTTAAATAGTTTTGAATCACTTAATTTTTGGTCTCTGTACTTATTTAGATTAATCCTATCACAGCCAAGCGATATTGATAAAAGAAAATCGAATCTGCCACCACAAAAACCTTACATGGAGGAGGTGCCTAAGTTTAACTTTTAATATCAAGCAGAGAAATAAATGCAGAGATAGAGAAAATTTAGTGTAATTATTATTTTTAATTAATAATAATATTAACAAAATTTTTTCATAAATGGACTTAAGTAACACAGACATATATAAATTTAAAAAAGAAGAAACAACAGCAATTTTAAAAGATCACAAGGTAGTAACTACTAATGCAACAACACTAGATGAAAGTAAAAAACCTTTAGCAATAATAAAAAAAATCCAAATACTTATAAAAACAAACCAAGATTATAATGACGCATCAAATACAGGTTTAGGGGCAGTTCTAACTCAAGTAGACCCGGAAAATAATAAAGAATATCCAATAACATACTTATCGAGAAAATTAAAACTTCATGAAGTTAGATGTAGTACAGTAGAAAAAGAGATTATTGCCTTAGTATATGCAGTAGAATATTGGAGAGAGTATCTATTAGGAAGAAAAGTAGAATGTTACACAGACAACTCAGCTCTACAATATTTCCAAAATTTCAAAAATCCATCAAACAGATTAGGGAGACTAGCAACAAAATTGGTAGATTACGATTTAAAAATCCATTACAAGAAGGGAAAACAAATGGGATTACCAGACTTTCTGTCCAGAACAGATACTCGGGGACAAATTGAAAACGATTTCGAAGACATATTCCTAATAAACACTCAAAACACGCAAATAGAATTACTACTGTCGATAGGCCCATACCTAAAACAAATAAAATTAGCATTACAAGGTATTGAAACAAAAAATAAAAACATTGATCGCGCATCAAGAAGATATATATTAGAAAATGACATATTATATTACAAACAATACGTTGGGGAAGAAAGTTCAAATCTATTAGCAGTACCACACAATCTAAAACTAGAAATTTTGAAACAAGCTCATGATAATCCAATAATGGGAGGACACTACTCATATTACAAAACACTTCTAAAAATAAAGACAGATACCATTGGCCAACCTTACACAAAGACGTACAAGAATCTACAAAATCATGTGAAACCTGTCAGAAATGAAAAATACCTACACGAAAGAAATAAGGGCTCTTAAAACCAATATAAGCAACCCATAAGCCATTAGATAGAGTAATAATTGATTACATAGGCCCAATTACACCTTCAATTTAAATTGTGCATTTAGTTAATTAAGTAATAAATTAGGAAAAATAAAATTATAAAAGTAAATATTGGGAAGACTGTAAACTAAATATTGTATAGTCTTCTATCATTTTTTAACCTAGAAATAAAAATTTTAATATATACATCTAAATATTGTAAATCTTTAATTATGTTTCGATAATGTTTAAATAGTTTTGAATAACATAATTTTTGTCTCTATACTTATTTAGATAAATCCTATCACAGCCAAGCGATATTGATTAAAGAAAATCGAATCTGCCACTACAAAAACCTTACATTAAAGATGATTTGCATTATATTGGAATGCTAACCTCGATAATTCGGGGTGACCGTTCTTTGGAAAGTGTCATCGTCACCCCCCCCCACCTAGAGGAAATACACACTCTAATCTTTGGCGCTTGACCAAAGTTAGAAACTGACAGGGAATATAACCACAAAAACAATCGAGGTAACAGGATACATAAGAGACTCAAGGCCGGAAGGCTGATTTTGATAATGTTTGTTTTGTAAAATGGAGTACATATATGAGACAATTAACAATGTTCTAACTTTTTAGAAATAGCTTCATCCCATCGGTTTTTTTTTCCAAAAGGACTTTTTGTTATAAGTTGATATTTTATTTATATTGTAATTATTTTTTATTATTTTTTGCCAGCAATCCTGTTATTTAGTACTTTTACTATTTAAGACACGTGTTTCAGATTTAATATTCGTCCATCGTCAGGGCTTCATTATACAAACACACAAATACCAATCCATCTAACACTCCTTATTATATTATAATTTCCGGATATAGTTATGTTATGAATATCACCTATAACATAAGAACCCCATTTATTATCACCCAAATTATAAAAATATCCAGAATTTCTAATATGATAAAAATAGATATATTAAAAATAATAAGTCTCTTTTCCATAATATCAGCTGTAACTAATTCTACTACATATTTAAACTACAAGAATATTTGTTTCAACATACAAAACTACTCAACAAAAATAAAAGTTTAGTAACAGGAAGATGTAGAATATTATTGAACAAATATTCTCATAAATAGTATTCTCATAAATAGAACAAATATTTATCCAAAACATTTCAACGTCAAGGTTGCCTTATTCTGTAATGAAAATCTATAAGAACTAAACTGTAACGATTTATTTTGATTAATAATTTTGTGATTTTAGATCATGTATTACTGAAGATGGTGAATTGAATTTGCTGTTGAATCGCGTTCGAATAAATAAACGTACCATTTGTGGCATTTTGAGTTAACGTTTAATTCTATTAAGTATACCATGTCACTTGTCAATTTTAATATTTATTAATCATATGAAGAAATTTATTAAATAAAACATATCTAAAATAGGTTAAATGATTGCAATATATTTAGCTTTTTATGCGGGGATGAAACCTTTCACATAAAGCTAAGTCAGAGTAAATAATTGCTGCAGTTGAAATGAAGAAAAAAGCAATTTTCTAGAATATAACCCATTTCAGTAAACAATTTTCTTTACTTAGTAATGAGTTCACTTGGTAATGAAGACGTAACAATTTTAATAAAGCGTTATATTAACAAATAAATACATTTTTTATATAAAATTGAAACTGAAAACCTTTAACGAAAATATTTTACTAGATAAATAAATAAAATACATCTACATTTTTTCACTTTCTTTGTATTGTTAAACTTAGTGATGAACTATGTATATTCATCATACTTTTTTCATATTCTATCCTTTCTCACATTACAACGCAAAAAAAGTCTTCATATACATTTAAATTTTAAGATGTAATATTATTCAAGTACAATATATCTAATTCAAGTACAATTATTTGTTTGATTACAATTGGAAATTTAGCTCACCGGATATGCTTATAAATAACTTTTAATATGTTACTCATCGCCAGCAATCCTTTTTTTGAAGTTTTTCCTTCAGTACATATATATATATATATATATATTACCACTACACGTGTTTCGGACTTACCAACACAGTTTACCAGGTGTTCTGCGAATTTTGAATTTTCCGGGTGCCTTAGTGCCTGGATATGTTCTATATATCGTTTTTTGAAGGGCCAAAAAAAAAACTACTTGGGACTTCTGTCTGTCCCAAGTAGAATTTGTCACATGAACTACAGTTTAATCTATATATACCGGTATTTATGAACTTGTCTTGGTTTGAGGTTTTGTTGCTATTTAGTGTATGTTGTAGGTTTGAGTTGGTTTTGTACGTAACTTTGTATCCTTGGTGTCTGAAAACGTTAGCTATGGTGTTATTAAATTAGGGTTGTGTTGTAATACTACGAATTTATTATCTTGTGTTATGTCTGGCTTGGTACTATTTCTATTTTGTTTCATTTTTCTATGTATTGTATCTACTATTTTTGGGTTGTATCCGTTTTTTTTGGCAATATGTTTTATTAAGTTTAGTTCCTCTTTATAATCAGCTTCATCCATTGGAACCGATATCAGTCTATTAATCATGTACTGAAGGAAAAACTTCAAAAAAAGGATTGCTGGCGGTGAGTAACATATTAAAAATTATTTGTTTGAATTTTTAATTTATAAAAAAGTAAATTAATTCCATATTTGTCGTAATATTTTACAATTAAGACAAAAGAAATCGTTAAAGTTCATAGAATAATAAAGTAGTCTATTTTATAACCGAAACCAAGAACTATAGCTCCTTCTGTAAATTAATCATGTTTACGCATTCATGAAATATTTCATCTGGTGTAAATGGAACGTATAATATCAATATATGCAACCCTAGTAATGTACAAGAGGCGATTTAGGCTGTAGATGTACTTAAATAAATTGCCAACATGTAGAATTCAATTCCGGCTTACCAAATACTCATCTAAATCTCAAGGGACTTCAACCTATTACTCACCTTCCTTAACTTTTATTAATAAAGATATCCCAGACATATGCACGTGTATTTCGATTATGGCTTATCCAGATACTAATATTGCATATAATAAACTATATAATTTATTTTCTAAATCTGTTTTTATAATTTCTAATCTTCTTTTTATAATCATTTGCATAATCATAACTTAATATTCCATACACACAGATCTCTAATTTAAGTATCAAACCGTTCAGTTGTATTTTTAACACAAAAGTAAAACTTATTCACTATACTTTAAACAAAAATCAAAAACAATAAAAAAACCTTTCATATGTATAGCGAGAATATATTATATTCAACATACAATATGGAAGAGTAACCAACAAATAATATAAAACATGTTACTTGCAATGAACATACAATACAAATCATGTAAAATATAGTATAACACATGTAACGTAGGATAATTTAAATAGGATACCTTCTTCCTACATTTTCATACCTAGTTAACTCGATTATACCTACTTCAAGAGTTTGGTATTTTTAAATATTTTTATTATACATCCAATTTGTTATTATCGACATAATTAAGGAGATCAGAATGTTTCAAACAGAAGTTTGTCTACCATAATCAAGAACTTTCTGGGGTTAAAGGGGCATTTAATCAGTCGGTTAAGATCTACACAATGAAGTTATGAATTACACTCCCTAGTTTATTGTATAATAAAACTACTGTTAACTCTTCCTTAGGTTTGCAATTTGGTACAACCATTAAAATTCTAAAATTTTATTGAAGACAAGGTATCACATTGAGCGAGATTATATTTTGGTTAGAATGATTTTAGATATGAGGCTAAGCCTAAGTTATAATTCCATCGATTTTTAAAAAGAATCTAAATATTTATGGTGAACTTGTTTTTCGAAATTACTCAAAAATTGAATATGCTCCCAATATTTTGGAATTGTTGGTAGATCATCATAATAACTGTATGAACTAAACAAATTATATTTGTTTATTTATCATGTTTTTTTTAAGATGTAGTAATTTCAAAAGAGGAATTTTTTACAATGTCATATCTAAGATATTTCCCAATGGCATCTGCATGTCAAATATTATGTGTACATATCTCAAATATTGCTAATTTCCATTCATTTCTTTTTTTTTAAATCTCAGAATATCATATATAGTTAAGTTAGCTATCAGACTCACCTGTAGAAGCTAGGTAATGTTAAGCCTTTTTTAAGCTATTTTAATTTTTATATTGTAAAACAAATATATATATATATATATATATATATATATATATATATATATATATATATATATTAATACCTATATATATTGAAATCAAACAATTTTGTTGCCGATGAAATGTAGAGTTTAGAATCAAACTGCCATTAATTATCACAAATTATCAGCCATGAATTTTTAACAAAACGTCTGCAATATTCTCAAATAAGTCTATTTATTTCAAATTTAAATAGACCAAAAATATTTTAGTGGACACACTTAGACTAGTTTTGCAAACTAATAGTTTTACTTTGAAGTAGATGTTCATCATAAAAGTATGTATTTGAAAAAAAAAATTAACTTACCGGAAATATGTTTATACTTTTATATTAAATAATTAGACTATTATACATTTTTAAAGGTTTTATTGTACAAACTGCAAGGGTTTTGAGAAAAGTAGTTAGTTATCTTTGTGTGTTTCGTGAATCTTTTGGAAAGATGGTCTTACATTTTGGTGTCTAAGCAAGTTAAACAAAACTTGTTACATAGTAAAATCCCACAGGTAAGCTGAATATATTTCAAACTGAAACAAAAATATATTAATAAAACAATTTAAATAATGTAAATAAATGTTCAAATTATTTTTAACATTTCATCAAAACAGCATAAAATTAAAAAACGTAATACTTCGATAACTGAGTAGATTCTTTTCTTGTTTTTTGTCAATTGGTCATAAAATATAATATTCTTTGACTTGTAATTTACCATATCAGTTTTCATTATTAATTTTTGAATTTCACCAAAAATATTAGAAACTAAATAATAAATTTGGCTTCAATCATTATGTGAATTTTTGGTATAATATTTTGTGTTCGCGAGACTGTGTTAGATCTGATTTTGAAAACTATATATATTTTTCCTATTAATCTTACAGAAGGCACCTAAACAATTTTATTATAATGGTTAATTCCTTAGTGCATTTAACTTAAATATAATTATTGGAAACTGTTAAACTTGGATATTGTTAATGGAAATCAGTAAAGCATTGTTAATATTTGGATGTACAAAATGACAATTTTGTCAAACGATGATATATATATATATATATATATATATATAACACCTCAAAAATATTGTTCAGCTCTCTCTCTCTCTCTCTCTCTCTCTCTCTCTCTCTCTCTCTCTCTCTCTCTCTCTCTCTCTCTCTCTCTCTCTCTCTCTCTCTCTCTCTCTCTCTCTCTCTCTCTCTCTCTCTCTCTCTCTCTCTCTCTCTCTCTCTCTCTCTCTCTCTCTCTCTCTCTCTCTCTCTCTCTCTCTCTCTCTCTCTCTCTCTCTCTCTCTCGAAGTTAAAGTAATACGTTGGCTATATTCACTGTAAGGAAAACAAACAATCCCACTATGCATTTTTTATTGTTATTATTGTGTGACTTCTCTCAAGCATAATCACAATATTTTATGATATTTTAAC